>JAAGEH010002531.1:42852768-42984436 GCA_011751065.1 Lasiurus cinereus | reverse complement strand
CCGGAAACAGCTGGGGCCTGACTTCCGTGTCACCGCCCGCGGTCCTTGCCCTGAGACACGTCCACGGTCGAAGCCTGCTCTGGTCTGTGCTCAGGGGAGGCGCGTCCTGATAGGAACTGAATGAGGGGATGAGTGGACGAGCAGGAGTCTGGAAATTTGAGATCAAAGAGGGGAGCTGTGGGGGGCTGAAAGGGAGAAGAGGAACAATTGTGATAATCTGAACACTAAAGATTTGTTAAATTAAAAAAAAAAAGAGGCGGCAGAACTAGACCTAGAACCCCGAGCCCGTTTCCATGGCATTCTTGGCCTCTGGCTTGTGCATTCAGAGCAATCACTTCAAGCTGATGATTGAATATCATTTTGGGTGAAGCGATTGGAAGGGGGACCACGGCTCAGTGGTTTTGTAGAGACTTCATGGCTGAGAAACTTCAACATGCCCTTAATTGAATCCTACTTGTGAGCCTGCCATAAAACGCTTTGAAAAGCAGAAAGTCAGGAGCTTTAGACCCCGCCGGCAGCCGAGAGTCGCAGACAGACAACTGCCGGGGACAAAGAATGAAGTTGGTGAGAAAATGGGATTATGCTTCCTTTGCTAATTTCTCCGATTACTATAGTTACATTAGAGAACTGGCCCTCGTTTCTGCAAGAACTCCCAGCCCCCACCTCTTCTCCTGACCCCCCTTTTACTCATAAGCCTGTGGTCCCCTACAGGTTCCTGGTTTACTTGGCTCTGTCCCTAGGCACTCCCCCGGGTAAATTGTCCCAGGGCCAGTGTTCTCAGGCTCCAGAGAATTCCAGTCATGGAGGAAGGTTAGGGAAAGTCCTTTGGTTCAGAGACACACTGAGTGTCCTATGTTACATCATAAAAGGGACCTAATTTTTCTATTAAAATATGTTTTTACTTACTCAAGAGTTTGTCTAAGTTCTTTCCCTCTCCCTTCTCAGCTGGTTTTGGGTCACTTGCCTATTCAAAAAGAAAGAAGCAGTGAAGGGGAAGGGAGTTAGAACTCTTGATGAATAGTTTACTTCTTGTTAGCAACCTAAGTTAAACATTTAATGACAGAAGCCAGTCGGGACTGAATTGCCATTTGAAAGTAAATGCCTGGCTTCATTTTTCTATGCTTTCTTGACCACTACTCCCCTCCAACTACCCCAATGCCATGTATAATGTCTGAGCAGGATTTCTGGATAGATGTCAGTGCTTATTTTTATAACCTCTTACATAACAGCTTCAGATATAAACACAAACATAGCTCGCATCAAGGAGAGCATCTTTGTAGGCCACGGAGCTAAAGCAGACCCTCAGAAATGTGCTTGACATTTCCTTTGGCAGCAGTCATGGGCTCCTTGGAAAGCCTTGGTCCTCCTCTCTGCTGCTGGCTAAGTCTAATTTGGGTAAGATGGTGGCAGGTGCCAGCAAAGGACAATAGGCCTTTAATTAAGGGCTGGAGAGCCAGAAGTCAGGAAACGACCTCCTAATGAGTTTCTTTTTCCTACTGGCATTTCTCCGAACTTCCCTACAAACAATGACTGCATGCTCCATCAAGGTAACTGTGGTCATTAATCTTCTGTAGCACAGGAATTTCTTGTAACATAAAGGTAGTAATAGAACTGTGTGTGTGTGTGTGTGTGTGTGTAATACCTTGAAAAATTAGTGTTAATGTGTATTCCTGGTTTGCACAGTTGATTTTACTGTGGTGATGCTGAATGTGATCCCACAACTTGTTCTCTCCATACAGATATCGTTGGTGCAAAGTTCTCATTATATCTGACATTAGAATTAATGTAATCGTATTTTGATAATGTCCATAGTTTCAGTCGCTCGCTTTGAGGGAGATTTCGAATGTAGAGACTGAGCCTGCTAGGCATCGTTGCTATGGAGGCTGTATGAGAGTTGGATTAATTAAGGCCTTAGCAGATGTTATGAAGGATGCAGAATGCACCGTTTTCTTATAGTAATGAAAGAGAGTACAAGTATATATGAGAGAGGGAGAAAAAATCGAGACAATCAGAGACAAAGAAGTCAGACAGATGTGCTTGGCACTGGGCATGTAATATTTCCCCCAGTAAGAATAACTGCTGATAACTCTCTTACACTTCTCCATTGTCTCCTCCACCCATGGCCGACAGAATGATTGCTAGAAATGCCCAAGCAATCCAGCCATTCTGCCCTTTTTGTCTGATTTATAAGAGGTATAGGGATATGCAAAAGCATGTTCTTGGATCAGTGGGTTGTCTGAACACTCAAAAACCAAACTGAACTGCGTGTGTTTTTTAAACTACCTGGCAAGGAGACCAAGTTTTCAGACTGGAGCTGTATTTGTTGTCCAACCTGCCGGGGTTATTGTCATCACTGAGTTGGTAGCCAAGATAGAAATTGGATTTGGGTTGTTTCTCCATTGCCCAATGCTGTGGAGAAATTATCATAGGAATACTTTCAGGATTAGAAAACAAATGACATAGCAATCTAGATCAGATTTTATTTGGAGGACATGTCATTGTTTTAGTTAGGAATAAATTTGTTGGTTTTTAACACACTGTATTTCTATTTTCACCTGAATGACATTAATATTAAGTTTAGGTCTAAGTTCAGCAAATTAGTTTCCATTTGACTTCTGCTTAGTGGCCCCAGTGAGGAGTGTCCCCATGTTGCCTCTTCCTGATAGACAGAAAGGAGGTAATGGGTTGAAATCATCCTAAGACTTTCCTGCTGGACTGGCAGCTGTGTGACACTTAGAATTGGTAGCTTTTGAAGCATGATCCTTTTTTATATGTCTCACATCTGTGGAAGCAGTGTTGTCTGAAAATGGGGAATCAGAAAGCATCACAGAGGTACTTTGTTTCCTGGGGGACAGTCTCCTTGTGGCCTAAGTCAGCAGTCAGAATAGAATGATATAATGAGGAATTGCTTAGCGGCCTGAGAGAAAGAGAGATGAGACAGAGATGAGATAGAGATGAGATAGAGATAGAGATAGAGAGATACAGAAACAGATACAGATAGACAGAGCTATCAACCAAAGCTTGTTATTTGATTGTACACGATGCCCCTAAAGAGTAAGACATCTTCTCTCATGCCCCAAAAATGTTTGCCCAGTCTGAGCATGCCACTGATTACAGCCTGGCTGTGAATGTTTTTTTTTCCCCCATTTACTAGTATATCTGGGAGGTCAGATACCTTGCACTTGTTTGCTACTGGGAACTATAGAGATAGGGGAAGAGGGGCAAATTGGATCAGTGTGAATTTATCACCGTCTGGGGGAAAACTCAAGTCCACATCTTCATTTCTGCATTGTTTTCTCCAAATGTGACCTGTATTTCACTCATCCCCAAGCTTGATTGTTAAATCTGTTGTATTTTCCACCTTTCTTTCAGTTTGAGGATAATCTCTATTTATCTCGTGGTAGAAAGCCCTTACCGAGATCATAGAAATAGAAAGGATTAGTATTTGCCCTTTGAATTGATGGTTTGTTTCTATTTCTCTGGTCACTAATAAGAAAAATGACCTTTAAAAAATTTTTTTTTCTTTTCCCCAAGACATATAAGTAAGGAGGAAATTACATTCTGGGTCATTTGTTTACTGAAGATGATATTGGGATGAGAGCGAAAAAAAAAAAAAAAAGAACAGTGGTTTGATGCCATTCAAGGAACATCTGTTAAGTGTCTTAGTAAAAGAGCAACAGTGGAAACCAAAAAACAAATGAATAAAAATAGAACCACGTTAGGGGATTAATTCAAGAGGAAAATCTACTTTTCCTCTAAATTGGCAAATTTTGAGAAAGGATTTTATTCTTTTTAAATGTTAGTATGTCTTCTTTCTCTCTCTGTGTGTGCATATGTATGTGTACACACATACTATTTGTGATCATTTTAATACAGGGTGGGGCAAAAGTAGGTATATAGTTGTTCATATGGAAAATAATACAATACTTAATAAGAATTCAAGAATAAACTCTGTTTCATGTACTAGTATTATAAACCTACTTTTGCACCACCCTTTATACTTGCTGCTCCAGCAACAAACTTTACTACTTCCCTTCTATTGTGTCCTCCAGGTGTTAGTATAAAGCCAAAAGAACCCAATAACACCATGCTATAGACACAACCCACAACCCCAGCAAGCCATGAAGACAAGCAGGAAGCATAGAGACAGAGTGTACTGTTTTTCTTACTAAGCCATTACTGAGTGGCCCAGAATTTAGGTCCTCTCTATTCATTCAACCATGAGCCATGCATCACTATAAAGTCAGTGATATTTGTTGTATCCAGGACTCTGATTTGGGGGCCCAAGGTATCACTCCTAAGATATCTACCCTCCAGAAGGTCACCATTTTTGGAGGCAGTCAAGACCTACATCAGCAGTGAAAGAGCAATGTAGTTCAAGCAGCATCACCAAGTAGTAAAGTCCAACAATGAAATGAGGAGGCAAGCATACAGTTTTAGGAGTTAAAATTAGTGGGAGAACTCTGAGAGTGAGGAAATACTTTGTGGCTGGCAAAGTAATTTTTTTTTTTTCCAGTATGAAGATTTTAAAATTTTTGTTTTAATCTTGTCTCAACAGGGGCAGACCAGGCCTTGAGAGGTGTTTGGAAATGTGTGTAGGGTTTCTGTTGTTGTTGTCATGATAACTGAGAAGAATTGCTGGCATTTAGTGGAAAGGAGGAGCAGGGAAGCTAAAGGTCCTGCAATGGGTGGGATAGTCCCATCCAAAACAGTTGTCACACTCCAAAGCCCACTGAGATGCACTGATCAAATTCCAGCTTTTAAAGTATGTTATTTATGTACTACATGAAATCAGAGGTGGGAAAGCATTTATAAACCTTTCATACATTTTGAAAAGTGACTATTTATAGATACTAATAATTTGGTGTCTTGGTTTTTAACTACAGTTCAGATTTCTAAGAAGACTTTCATAAAAATTCAAAGAGGAGTCTTAATGCATGCATTCTTAGAGAAACAATTTCCATAACATTGTCAACCAAAAAAATGATAGACCAACACAAAACCGCAGTTAATGAGGCTCTGACATTTTTATAAAACACATTCTAACTTTAGCTGATTTAAATTAAAAAGCCCAGCAGTATAGCAGAGAGCTGATTGATTTGGAAGGCATGGGTATGAGATAATGAGGGCTCTGCTGTGCTCTTCATGGTGAGGGGTAATAAATGATCTATTCCTGGCCAAAAGCAAAGAAGCTGAGGCACTTTCTATATTTGAACTACAAAAATTTGCATTGCATTGAGACTAAAAGGTATTCAAATACTGCCTTTCTTCTCATGGTAGCATATTTTCATATTAGCCTTGATAACGAATAGGAAAAGGACCCTGGTAGGTATTTCATGTATCAAAGCCAGGAATGGTTGCTTTCTTAAATTTCCCAATATGCTTTAGACATACCAGCCTTATAGACAGAGAAGCAAAAATTGGTTTTATAAGTAAGTTGGTCCTGCCTTGACCTGTCAAATGTGGGAGGTTTGAAAAGCTCAGGTCAGAACGTTAAACCAATCTGCCTTCATTTTAAAATGTATCATTTGTTTTGGGAAGAGTATTGACTTGGCATTGTCATAAGGGGCAACATAATCAGAAAACTGTGAGTAGGAAGACACAAAAACTGATAACAGGGCTTGAGCCCTTCTTCCTTGAACAAAACTCTCATTCTTCAGTTTTCCCCATCCATAAAATGGTCCAGTAGTGAAGTTCACCCTCTCACCAAAGATTAATGGAGTGAGATGTAATGGACTTTAACTCAAGGATCAACCCCAACATACTTTTAAATGCTATGGAATGCAGCCACTCTAGGGGACATTTATCTGGAAGTTAATTTGACAGAAGCCTTCCGGTAACTCAGTAAAATTAACCGAGCAAGAGAACCCTTAATTTTCTTTCAGAAAAACTGGATGCTCATTTTCTTTGTTAAATGGAGATAAAAGTACAAGAGGGCTGTTCCAAGAGTCACATCAATACATACAAAATTTGGTCACAATGAGATTTGTCCTTTTTACCAAGTTCCAATCATTGGTCCAAAATAACTTCAGTTTTGACTCTTGTTTAGAAGTCATTGCCTCTCAAAATCAGAGTGGGAACAAGATATTCGGCCCCCAAATATAGTTCCTGATACTTTTCTTGAGAGGATAGGTTGCTCCTGAACATGTAAAAAATTATCTTCCCATTAAAAACCCAGAGTATTGATAATGACAAAAAAATGAGTGAAGCAAAAACAGTCCCTTTGGCCCTTGAAATGTGATGCATATTATCCTAATTAAACATTTTTTTATTTTTTAAATATGTTTTTATTGATTTCAAAGAGGAGGGAGAGAGAAGGAAGAGATAGAAACATCAGTGCTGAGAGAGACTCATGGTTTGGCTGCCTCCTGCATGCCTCGGGATCTAGCCCAAAACCAGGCATGTGCCCTGACTGCGAATAAAACTGTGACCTCCTGGTTCATAAATCAATGCTTACTATAAAGCCACAATGGCCAGACCTAAGTAGACATTTTTAAACAGTTTAATGTGAAGTAACTCTTGGATTATTTATATTAATTTGTTCTATGGAGAAATACCTAGTTATCATTTTTTAGGTATTTCTTAAGTTGGTTGCTGTTAGGTTGTGTCTGAAAATAAACTCTCCTTGATTTTCCCTGTAGTATTCATTAAGAGATAGACTTTCAGGCAGCTTAATGAAAGATAAGGGTACATCCAGATTGTTTAAGGAACTGTAGGAACTGTGCTAATTGCCAGAGGAGGCTCTGCATGCTGGTTGGCAGTCTTGTGAAGCCCACTGTGGCACAACTGTCCCACCCTTTGCTCCAACCCTGCTTATACAGGGAGAAAAGGCTTTGGCAGAGAGCAGGAGGGAGAGGGTGGATTGTGAAATTCTAACAACTGTGAGGCACGAGCCTGCTAATGGAATCATCTGGGCAACATCAGATTACATATTAGCATCTAGGAATGGCTGCCATAATCCACTGAGCAGAGTGCTTCATTACTGGCCCTAGTCATATAGAGTGTTGGGGTTTATGCTACCAGTGGAGCATTTCGCCTGCAATACATTCAGCGGAGTTTATATTGAAGTTCCAAAGTACTCCTCCAGGGGGAGCAATCTGAAGTTACAACTAAGCATTGGGAATGCAGAGAAGTAATTTATGGTTAACTTATCCCAAAGTCATTAGATCAGTGAGAATGTGCCAGAGAGAGCCCTAGCCTTGTAGAAAGAAGTTTAACTACATCATTTTCTCTACTTTATAGACATAGCTTAAATAGGATTCAATAGCAACAGGGGCCTTAACAGATCTCAGGTGAATTTGCAAAATGCAATATGGAGTAGTGGTTATGAGTCTGGGCTATTGATTACTACGGTTATGACCTTAAGTGATTTACTAATTTTTTTGTGCCTCAGTTTTTCATTTGTTAGTTGTGGATAATAATATTGCCTACCTCATAAGGTTATTTTGCGGCATATATAAAACTCTTAGAGAACTTTATCTTGTACATAGAAAACCCTCAGTAAACCTCCATAACTATATTAATAGCTATTATTAGAACTTACTTTCAGATACTACATTTGTATATAGCACCACTCCCTTGAAATAAATATCTGATTCACTTCTAGAGGTTCCTTTCACTGAGAAGTGAGAGAAGTGGATTGCAGACCCTTTATTAATTCTCACAACATCATTAAGAAACTGCCAGCATTCCACACAAGTATAAGCCACTTTACCACAGTGGAAAAGAGATTCTTCTAAATCTAAAGGCATCACTGTTAGAGATGGGGAAACAGTACTATATCATCATTAGCTGGCTAGTTCTCTGGGCTTCCATGGTTCTTTTTCAGCTTGTTTCATGAACTTAATGACTTCATCTGGGAATGGCTGATGACTAATTTACCACCTAAATAAGGGAGGATAAGTAGTAAGAGTTACTTAAATACAGTAGTCCCACATTATCCACAGGTCATACATTCCAAGATCTCCAGAGGGTGCTTGAAACTGAGGACAGTACCGAAAACAAACACACACACACACACACACACACACACACACACACACACACACACACACTATGTTATCTTCTATACATAGGTCTCTTGATAAAGCTGGCATAGTAAGAGATTAACAATGACAACAATAAAATAGAACAGTTATAACAATATATTGTAAAAAATTATGTGAATGTGGCTTCTCCCTCTAAAAATATCTTATTGTGATATACACACCTTTTTATTTAAATGAAGCACTTTATGGACCCTCTTGGGCATCCAAATTGTCAGCATCACTACTCTTGAACTTTGGGGTCATTATTAAGTAAAATAAAGGTTCTAGAACACCAACACTGCAATATCAAGACGGTTGATCTGAGAGCCAAGATGGCTACTAAGTGGCTGATGGGCAGGGAGTGTATATACAGTGTAAAAACACTGAACAAAGGGATGATTCACATCCCAGGTGGGATGGAGCAGAATGGCATGAGATTTCATCATGCTATTCAGAACATTATGCAATTTAAAACGTATGAATTATTTATTTCTGTAATTCTCCATTTAATATTTTTGGATTCAAGCTAACCACAGGTAACTGAAATGGCAGAAAGGAAAACCATGGATAAGGAGCACTACTGAATGACTTTTTTTGGTTTTCTACTCAGGAACTTTGGCTAGAGTTAACACAAAAAAACCCATAGAACGAAAAGGAATGGCATTTGCCATTGCTTTGATAAAGCTACTTTTTTGGCAAGATGCTAATTTTAATAGGAAGATGACCTTTTTGTCCCAGTGCATTACACATAAGCAATAGGAGTGGGACACCGGTTATTTGTTTAATATACAACATTCCCATGACTATTTCATTTTCACTCTATTTCCCTGAGCCAAGATTACTATATCCCAGAATAGACTTGGAGAGGAAGGAGTCACTTCCTAAGGGTGGGGACTTCTGTATGTCTCATATTTGGGTGTCATATGAATTCCCATTGGTTCTGTCTTCTGACCCAGAGGATTCTCAAGTACAATTTGTTAGGCCCAATATAATGTGTTGCTGAATGAGGCATAAAATCCCCTGAATCTGGAATAGAAGCTAACTGTTGAGTTCTAATTTTTTTCTTGGGCTTAACTTGTTCCCACAGAATCCATAAAGAAGACCGGTTTGAATCCATAGGTTATTTATTGTCAAAAGAAAAAAGACACAAGGTGCTTGATTGACTCATTAATTGAGCCCAGTACCTTTTCCTGAGCTGATAATCCCAACAGAACCATTCCTTTATGCCATAGATCTCATTCTCTTAAACCAAAATGAACTTGTCCCATGGCCCTTGTTACTTCTGCCCACTTGCCCATGTTATGGTAGTGCAGTAGTAGGCAAACTCATTAGTCAACAGAGTGGCAAACCATGGCTTCTTGTGAGCCACAGTTTGCCCACCACTGTGATAGTATATACTTAGATACGGTAGCTGTTTCCATGTGGTTTATTTATGCAGCATGGGTTACTCACCCTACTTGAGCTAAGCTAAGCTGATAAACTCTGCTGATCCTAATGCAAACGGTGAGCCACACTTAAATCTTGGAAGCCTGGGAGGTGTAGTCGGGAAGATGAAAGAGAGGAGTGGGCCTTTGATTTTACTGAAGGAAGTTGGCATGTTTGTGCAGATTTTTTCTATGAGATGACATAACATGACTCCCGGTAGCAACTTGTAATCTGGCTGCAGTGCTATTGGTATCGCTTAACTTTCCACTGGGAAAAGCAGCAGAGGGACCAGGCTCAGCCAAATTCTTGCAGACATTTCAGCCTCAACTGCACCCAATGTGTCCTTGCTGGCTCTTTGCACCAAGTTCTGAAATCCATCTGCATGTGGAAGGAAATGTTCTCTCTGCTTCTGTGCAACCCTCTACTAAAATAAATTGATATTCTCCTTCATAAGAGTTATTTGATGTCTCAGAAATCTAACAAGTCTTTAAAAAAACAACAGTCAAGCTGTTTTATTTTCAATGAGAAAGTCTCCACCTGCCAAGAACTCTTTTCAACCTGAAATTCAAAAACCACAAGCAAAGTAAGAGTTGTTCCAAGACTAAGCCAAACCACCTCCCTGATTTGCCTGAGATGAAACCACCAGCCATCTAACAAAACTGGTCAGTGGTAGACAGCACACTAAATCCAGGACCTCCAGTCAAGGCAAGTCCAAGAACTGAGTGGGAAGTGGGCAAACAAAGGATAAGAGGGCATGCTGGGAACTGAATTTAATGACCAGGCCAGGGTCAGAATTGAGGTCTAGTCAGCATATAAGGACTACCATCCACTGAGCACTCACAACATGCCAGGCATTGTGTTGCCACATCACTGGCAGTCTTTCTGCAGGTACTTTTATTATCCTCAGATTACTCAGGGGTAAGCTGAGGCTCAGAAAGGTTGAGTGATTGGCTCAAGATCATTCTGTGGTGGAGTAGGTTTCATTCACCCATTGTCTGGCTGACTCCAAAACCCAAGTATGGTTCTAAGCTCCACTGCCACTTGAGTTATACGTGCACAAAACAGCCCCCTGCAGGCCTTGTATGTGGGATACCCAGAGTATTTTGTCTATTTCAGGCTTTCTACTGGGGGTGATCTTAGTGTTTTACCATGAAATTCAGTTCCAAAATATTTATTATCCCTAAAAACTAGGGATAATAATAGCTAATATTTATTTAGCACTTACTAGCTGTGAGACATTATTCCAAGTGCCTTAAAATGTGTGACTTCATCTAATCACTACAGCATGGTTGGTGTTATTTACTCCATTTTACAGAAAATAAAAGAGTCTCTGAGAAGTAGTGTAACCTGTCCAAGTTCAAGTGATATTAGGTCAAATTATATGAAATTGCTATTTAGTGGGTCAAAATCAATCAGATGTAGGTCAACTTCATTTTAACTAGTGAAATTGGGACTTGAGACAAGATCTGCCACCAAACTAAGAAGCAAAAGAATAGTCTGTGTGGTGAAGTTGGTTGCATTTGTCTCTATTATCTATTAGAAAATAATACCTCAGATTAGGGAGTAATAAATTATTAGAGACCACTTGTGGTGGCTTTGTAGTGCATATATCCACATATGCTTCTAGAATGAACAGACACAAAAAGATGGTCGGTGTCTAAGTGGTGGAGTGGAAATTCAGCCCTTATACTCCACCTGTCTCTCCCATCTTATTGTTTTATACTTGATTTCTTCTGCTTCTTTTCAGCTCTACCCTGTTTCTGCCTCTTGATCCCTGTCCTTGGATTCACCTCAGACTCATGCTTGTACTATCATGACTTGTTTTGACCTGGCTCCTCTGGATTGGCCCTGGGCATTAGGTTGCTCCATGTGACTCATCCCCTCTCTTGGTTCCCAACTCTTATCTCACTCTAAACCTATGTACTTTTGCTCTTGATTTCACCCTCTGTGGCTTCTGGCTTCTCCTCTCAGCCTAGCCCTACCTGGGCAGCTGTTCACCCTGGGGCTGACCTTGATGTTCTCTTAGTTCCCAGTTTTCTATACCAGCCACTTTTTACTCCAGCTGATCCAACTTCCCTCCTTTTCCCCTAACCCAGTGTGTGTGGGCTGGTACAGGGGAGACTTTGAAGGTGTGGGTGATAATTTTGGAGGAGGTAGGAAAGCTCTTTTTAGTTCCTGTAAGTAGAAAGTTCTTTAGAGAGTGGCTAACTCTTATAAAGTCCATGAGAAGTTGGTGGCAGCTCTGGTAAAGAGTATGGTGATGGGTGGGTAAGAAGGGGGAAATGTAGGAATTAGGTTCTATTAGCTACCTGAGTAGGCAAATCACTTAAGAAGAAACCATCAACTGGGCAAAAAAAAAAACAAAGAGGAGAGAAGTAGAAGAAGGAAGAAGCTGATTCCCTTTGTTTAACTACAAAGGAAAATGTATTAAATCTTCCTTTTTATCTAAGCAAAAGTAGTGACTGGGGTGGGACAGAATGGCATATAGAATGGGTGATAACAATTTTGCCTTTTTCTTTCCTAATGGAACATTTCTTCCTCCTGGCTAGCCCTAGCATTTGGCTTTATCTCCATGGCTAACTATAAAGGGATGGAAAATTTTAAAGATCTGGGAACAAGGAACCAGAGAATAGTAATTCTGAAAGATTTTAGCAGAGAGAAGCCAATAAACTTTATGGAAGAATGAAAAGGATCATAGTAGATATATTTGGGATGACTGGGAGGTGGCGAACAGAAACCACAAAGTGATGTGTAAACTTACCTGGGACTTTTTAATACCTGGCAGCTCTAAGATGAAGCAATTGATCTTATATATATTTATTTCCCTTCCTACACGTCAATCATTCTTGCCCTCTCTAGGGTATAACTACATGGATGGGTTGTAGTCACACAAAACTTGAGCATGGCAGTGAAAGGGGATTTAGAGGATGATGGCAGCTAGAAATTTTAATTGTGAGGTGTAGGTGGTCAAAGAGCAGTAAAGGCCAGAATCTGTCTAATCTAGCCCAGAGGGTTTGAACGCCCCTGTTGCTATACTGATACCCTTCTTGGACTGAGCCCTTCCTCCAAGCAGGACTGAGCCTGACTCTATAGAGGAAGTTGTAGGATGAAGTAGTTACTTTGGTGAGTAGTTACATTGATCGGCGACTTAAGGAATGGGGTGTGGAGTCAGATGCCTGGCTTCAATCCTAATTCTACCATTTTCTATCATTTAAGCTATTATCTTTATCTACTCTTCTGTTTCCTTAGGGGAAGTATAGCTATTTCATTGGATTCAATAATTGCATGTATATGTACGTAAAATGCTTGGCATAAAGCTTCATTCATACAAAACCTGAAAAAAAAGTGATAAGTGATGTAATAAATGATGCTGGTTCCTAATTTGAGTGTTAGGTTAATAGCAAAAAATGATGCTTTAGTCTTCAATCTCAAAAACATTCTTTTCTATCTAGATTTAACGTTGTGATCTCCAGGTGCTCTCCAAAACCATGGTTTTCCTACAGATGATGGGCCTCACACTAGACTCAGAGATGCAGACAAGATGCACATTTCTTCTTTTTCACACGGACTCTAGAGCAGTGTTCTTCCCCTTCCTGTTCATCCCACTCCTGGGGCAAATAGCGCTTCCTGACCTGACCAGAAACACCCGAAAGAGGGCACTAAGTAAAGCCCAACCCCTTCTTCTGTTCTAGTTGGAGAGAAAAGCACACTCTTGATTATCAAAGTGATATGAGGACCAACTGCTAATGAGCTCTATATTATTTCCTGCTGAGCACTATATTATTTACATTTAATGTATACCCTTTAAGGCAATGGGCTTA
Organism: Lasiurus cinereus; assembly: GCA_011751065.1. Taxonomy (NCBI): domain Eukaryota; kingdom Metazoa; phylum Chordata; class Mammalia; order Chiroptera; family Vespertilionidae; genus Lasiurus; species Lasiurus cinereus. Next base: position 42,971,163 of record JAAGEH010002531.1, on the reverse strand, counting down.
TTGAGCAGAAGAGTAATTTAGAAGGGCCTGGTTTTAAGACTGTTTTTCAACATGCCTTTAATGAAAAATATTTAGTCTGCACTTACTGGAAGTGATGCGTCTCAGTACTGGGGTTCAGTTGAATCACACTCATTAAAACATGCTTGAGCATTCCATATGCTTGTGGTTAATGAACACTATATTCCTTTAGTTGTTCTGTTTTCTGCCTTGTAATGTCCTACCTGTGTTATATGTGAGAGAGAAGGGATTGAAAGTGCTTTGGAGGCAATTTGTATATAAATCCAATTGACTGAGGAGTTAGTATGAGTCCATAAATATCCTTGAACATGTTTATTTCATTTTGTATTCAAGGATGGCAATATTTATAGCTTGTCTCAAAATGGATTACAATAAAGGATGGTTATCTATGGAACACTGATTATTTTCTTATGTCTTTAAAAATTGAACATATACACAACTTCACCAGTATGGATAGAGTAGTCACATCTCTCTAGGATTATTAGGGATTTAAGTTCTCCAGAGTAAGGATTTTCTAGATGACTGAAATGAGAGCATATTTATTTTAACTATTTAAATGAAATATGTTTGAGTCCTGAAACATATTACTCTTACTTCCCAAATAGTGATTCTCAGCACAAGTTTTCTTGGTAAGTCAGAATGAGGATTAAAAACCATAATCATTGTACTGATCCAAGATTCACCTAAGTGTTCTGATGTCCGTGGGTGACCATGTCTTTGGAATTCTGATTTTTAGTGTACTTCTTGCATTTTTCCTTGCTGTAATTCTGTTGGTATAACTTTGTGCTTATATCAGTAGGTCTACTTCTATGCTTTCTCCTTAATTCAGCCATGTCTACTTAACTTTGGACTAAAGAGACCAGCTCACCAATCTTAGTCAACTTTTAAATGAAGCAAGAGTAAATAGTCTCTGTGTGAGGAGTTCTTTAGGAATAAAACACTTACATTTTAGCATATGAAGTTTGTGAGGTCTCTTTTAGCTATCTTAATAATAGCCTATTGTGCTTGTTTTGGTGTTCTGGATAAGGGAAGTCATAGGATTTCTGAATTCTTGGTGACTGAGAAGTTTCAAGATGCTGCAATCTTGAAAAAAGAATCTATCACTTTAGCTTAGTCTGCCTGTGTGTCTGTTAGCTCCTCCAGTGAATGGTCCAAATCTTCCTCATTAGGCCAACCCACATTAATTCCTCCCCTGATTCCCTAAGGGTATTTACCACTTTGATCTTTACCACCCAGTTAGTAGTTTATTACACATAGTAGACCCCTGGAATTCACTGGAGATATATTCTAAATCCTTAGTGAATCCCCCAAATTGCAAATATTATTATAACAATAATATCCCACACACAATGCAATAAAATGTGGTAGAAAAATTTAAGTGTTCCTTTAGACCCTTAATGACTCTATAAATATAGGACTTAAGTTACTTATAAAGCTAGTTGGATTTCATTTTAGGGCCATTTTTTACAAAGAAATAAAATTTTATTATTTTACCAACATTACTGCATGGGACCTGACAGAGGGAAACAAAACCAATTTTGATGGGGGAGGGGGGATGCTTTGAGTTACATTGGGCTTCTATATTCAGTTAAGTGATTCTTTGTATATACTGGTCTTTCACCTTGAATGATTCAAGTTTGCATTCACAAGAATTACAATAGGTCAAGGACCAAAGATGGCAACCTCAGATGCCTACTGGGCCACATGAATGAGTGAAAAGGACAGGTTCGTGAATGTATTCTATTGACATTTTGGTTCTTATCTATTCCAAACTGTAGCTTTTTGTATACTGATTGTGACAATAACATCAAAGGGCATGTTCAAATGTCATTTAAACCCCCTACTTCTTTGTCTTTCATATGTCTAGAGTCTGGAACTTGATTTCCCAGTGTCCTTGCAACTAGGAATAGACACATGATAGAGTGCTGGGCCAGTGGGACACAGGCAGAGATCAGGCGAGGGCTGTCTTTTGCCCATTTCATTCTTTCTGCCTGAAACATGCAAAATGCATTAAGCCAATGTTTTTGAGTTCTCTATTACTTGCAGCTGAATATATTCTTTATCATATTCTACATCATAATGAAACATTAAGCTTTGTTCTTTCATTCAAACATACTTTATCCTGTTAAACATGGGGTCATAGTCTTCCTTTCCACAGAACTGTTGCCACCCCCACCCTCCCATTTTTGGAAAAGCAAAACAAAACCCTGCAGTTCTCTCAATCTATTTCTTTTTCCTGAAGAGAAAAACTCTAGGTGAAAAGATGAATAGATGTTAGCTGACCTCTGACTCTGTTGGAGAAAAAGTAGGAAATGATGAACACAATGGTAAAATGGAAGATTCATAACCCATCCAAAGGGATCTTGGAATGGAATATGGACCCAGCATTGCCTGTTTTCCAAAAGGAAAAACACATTTTCCAAGAGAAGCTAGAAACATAGATATTTGTGACATATCCTGTTGTTAAAAAAATTGGCAGCTAATTTATGAGTTTGTAAATATTCTTTAAGTAAAAAACATTTAGGACAAGATATACATGAATGCCTGGACAATTTAGCTGGTTGCCAGTTTTTATCTTCTGTCACAGGGAAGCTCATTAAAATTGCATATTGGAGAACATCAAGAATCTACATGCTAAATTGTATTATTTATTGTTCCATCTATGAAATGTCATCTCACCCACTCACTGTGGGTAATCTAAAAGGAAGGAGCAGGTTACAGTATATTTTTCATCCTCCCTGTGGCTTTCTGGTGGTTCTTTGTAGGATATTTTTAAAGAAATCTGTTGCCCAACATTGACACACATTTATAGAATGTACAACACCGTGAGAAACACAAAAGAGTGTGTGAGAAATAAAAGAGAAATAGAAGAAACTGCGAGTCTAGTGCAAGGTACCACACTCATGTAACCTTGTAAATCCAAAGACTATCAACTGAGGGCAGGGTGTATTGTACAAATTGCATACGTATATTCTGAGGGAATGAGAAGTAGATGTGTTATTACTCAGGGAAACCTTGCAGGGTATGAATCTTAAACTGGGTCTTGAATGGAAGGAGGACCCACCTTGCTGAGGTATAGCTTCTTAGAGTCAAAATACAGAGCTTGTTGAAAAATGAAAAACCTCTCTCTTAAAAGAATTTGAAGCAAACATCTTTTTTCTTAGAGTGAAAAAGCATCTCTGCATGAGTTGTTTATTTTTATACACATAGCATGTTTTATGACAGGTGAAAATGGAAAATGTGAATGCTGAGAGTATGCCAGATATGTTTGTTAAACATTAAATGATTTCTATGGTAATGAATGCATGCTTACCGAGCTGTGAAAATTTCAAGTAAGATGAATTACCAAGTACTTTGTGCATTTAACAATGCTGGGATGTTATCAGGGTTGAGAAGTTAAATTTAATGCTCTACATTGAACATCCAGCCAAACACCTAAAGAATGTGGAACGAAAGCTAAGGGAGCCACACATCCTTAGAAAAATCCCCAAACTTGACCAACAACATGTGCTTGCTTGATTCCTCAAGTTTCATTAGGCCGAAAGCCAAATTTTCTGAATTCATGTCATACCTGCTAAGGCTTCCAAAACTAATAGTTCTTGCTTTTGTTTGGTACACAGTAGTCATGGATGACATTATGACAAGATGGAGAAGAGGTCAGAAATGGACAAGACAGCTGTTAGAAATCCAAAGTGGAGCTTAGCTGACCTTAATAGATAGAGAAGACAAACCAAAGAGGTTTATGAAGTTCTAGTTGGTATACAGCACTGTATTGGGTCCTGTGAGGGGGCCAAGAAATGTAAATGATCTGTGTTCATGTAGCCTGCAGCCCGGCATTTAAAAAATTAAGGAAATTCCCTATGGAAGCAGGTTCAAGTCTCACCTCCTTTACACCATGTATTAGCTGTATGACCTTGAGCATGTTACTTAACCTCGTTGAACCCAACCTCAGCATCTTTATAAGTAGTATGGGTCTAGTACATCTTACCTCAGAGGGTGTTGAGAGGGTTCCATGAGCTAATGAAGACAAAGAGCTTAGTTGCTCCATATAGAATCCCCACACATTAAAACTTGGCTGGTATCTTTGTGGCAATGACAGTTTGGCATCATGCAAAAGGCTAAATGAATCAATTAAAGGTAATTCATATACAATGACCTTATTATCCAAGCAAATAGTTTTAAACCACAATTTTGCTCAAATGGTACCCTTGATTGTGTTGTGAAGGTACTCCTGATGGAGCCTCTGCTTGGTGGGCTCAAAGCAGGCTATGGCCTGCTATGGTCTTGGATTTTGGGAGCCTAGCACGGTGTCTATCCCTGGGTGAAATGTGTTAACAGATGATGCCCCTGAGAACTTAGCTAGAACTGATTAGAAGGCATATCAACAGTCTTCAAATCCTGAAGTTCTAGAAGCTTGTAACTGAGCATGATTAAAGGTCATGCAGTCTAAACACCTTATTTTAAGGAAGAAGACATCTCTCTTCTCTGCTCATGCTCCAACACACACAGCAGAGGTGGCAGGAGCAGCAGCCTGAGGAGTGGTTGGCTGTGTTACTCATCTTTTAGAATAATTCTTCCTCTGCCCAAATCCTCCATCCCTTCCCCCATCACCCAATGTTCCCCTTGCCATTACTCTGTCAGGGAAGCCCTAGTTCCTACTGAGGACAGAACAGAGGAAATGGGAGAGGGTGGGCTTCGTGCAGGGGTTGAGCTGTCCCCCCAGGGAGTGTGACTATCCATTTAGCCTGGGTTGGTTTTATAAAATTCTGGTAGAGGTAGAAGTATAAACCAAGATGATTTTTTAAGGATGCTACTGATAATATGAAGGGATGGGATTTAAAAACAAACAAACAAACAAACAAACCTTCTTTAGGAGAGTAGGGAAGAATGAGCAAGTTGGCATTTTCCTTAGGATTGAGAAGCATATGAAACAGGTCGTCTTATTTGAGTCTGTGCCTCTCTAGCCACTCTGTGCTTTCTAGAAAACAATTATATCAGAAAATTTCATTAATTTTATGTCTTTGGGTAATTCATTGACTCTAATTGGCTTTGAGAGTGTGGTGATTGCAGAGCTGCTGTGGGTAAGCACACAAATGAAAACAACCTTCTCTCAGTGTGATGAAATGTAATTGAATGATAACTCCAATTTTTAATAACCCCCAGAACATTAGCGCTCTGGGGGTGCAGCTATAGCTATTGGTTACAAAATAGCACATTACCCAAGTATGCATGAAGTACCATGGTGATGGCAAATGGAGGCCATTGCATTTGCCTAGAAATAACAAGACAACAACAAAAATAATAGCTTATAATCTGCTGGGTTTTATCCTGAAATTTTTGTCTATTAACTCACTGCAACTTCACAACCACCCTTTGAGGTAGTGTTGTTATAATCTACATTTTGTAAACAGGGAAGCCAAGGCACAGAGATATTTAAAAATTTACTACACATAGCTAGGACACAGTAAAACCAGTCAGAGAAATATTACCAACATCCCTTGCAATGATCATACATTAAATATATTGGTTTCCTACTCACTTTCTTAACTACTTAGATTTTCATTTGGCTTTATCCTTTTCCACACACATTCCACGTGTTAGATTGAACTATATGAAATTACTTTTTTTTTTACAAGTCAAATATTATTGATTATTAGCAGTTTCAGATGGTTCAACTTAACACTCCATGGCCCAGGGGTCATTCCTAGATAATTAAGTTAAGGAAGACAATAAACACATTCTATTTTCGGATCATGGTCATCTTTTCAGGAGGAAGGCATGTGACCAACATAATCCAATTAGGATGAATGTTACTGTTGCCTGGAATGTGAGGATATTAGTTGTTACTCACAGACATAAGGTCCAGAACGCCTATAGCTTAAAAATGAAAATTATCCATGGAACTTTTATACTTATCATAGCCATGACAACTATATAGCATAGAGTTAGGACCTTGTAGGAACCACACTGGATTACTGATCTACCTACTTTTTTACTTAGATGAGACAGTTAATCTTAAGGCAATTGAATTGGCAATTGATTTTGATTTCTTGCAATCAGTTTTGTCATTCTTGAGTAGAGCGAGACAAAAGAGGTTTGCCACTTTGTTACAGACATAAATGTTGGAGAAACCAGAAGTTTGTGTGACCCTTTATATCTGAGTCTTCTGACTCTTCAGCCAATAAACCACATAATGGTGAGATAAGCCTGTCTTTGTTACACAACCTGCTTTCCCTTTTCCCCTGCAACCCTTTGAACTTCATCTCTGCAGTTTCTAAAGGAACATATGCTTGACAAAGATGCAGAGTGAATGAAGTGTACTTTTTTACTGACATAGAGTTCCTCCTAAACCAAGAGAGAGGAGGTTTAGACAGAAGAGGTCTCTCGGGTTATGAAAGACAGTGCATAGTATGAAGTTTTATATCTAGTGAGAACTTATTTAGGAAAAGTGGGAAATGGGGAGTAGAAGGCAGTATCCTTTGTCTTTTGTTATGAACTTACTTTGACATGTATCATGTCATTACCATGTAGTATTTTTCCATCTAGAATTAGCTGCTACCCATATTTTTCTCCATTTTATGGGAATTTGATGAGGATTAAGTAAGGACGACATCAGTGCTCAGGTTGCCCCACAAAAGGTAGACACTGTTGATTACTTACAGAATATCTATCCCATCTTTCCTATGTCCTCCTAACAGAATCCTAACTCTGTGGAGAAATCCATGAGTAAGAATGTTTCACGGTATAATGTGTAGCCTGGGGAGAGCCTTTATATGAACTTAAGGAAGCCAAAGCCAATTTTGAAGATGGAAATGATTGTCCCAATTGCTTACAGGCATTGTTTTCTGGTAATTGATGACTGTTCTGTCTAAGAATATAGAAATTGTATATTCCTTTTTTAAAAATACGTTTTTATTGATTTTAGAGAGAGGAAGGGAAAGGGAGAGAGAGAAACATCAATGATGAAAATCATTGATAGGCTACTTACTTTATGCCCCTTATTGGGGATTTGAGCCCACAATCTGGATGTGTGCCCTGACTAGGAATCAAACTGTGACCTCCTGGTTCGTGGGTCAATGCTCAACCAACTGAACCACACTGGCCGGGCAGAAATTGTGTATTTCCATGGTAATATGAGTAATATTCTTTGATCACAGGTGGTTTAAAATATGAAGGAGAGCTTTCAATCTTGTTCCACTGAAAGAGTGTTAGAAAACACATGCCATTCAAAATGGGACTGGGTCCCAGAGAGAGATTTTATTTCTGGTCATGGGTAGAGATGGGAAATTAGGAAAAGATCTCCTGGAATTTAATGACTTATATTCATTTACAAGAAGTCAGGGTCTGGTAGGCTGAGGGTTTAAGTTGTGGAACAAAAGGGCTGAGCCTGCTGAGCCACTGGTTTCCAGTCTGACTTCCCAACAGGCAACCCCTCAGTACCCAAGACAGTTGTATTTCCTGTGAGATAGGCAGCATCAATACTTGATTTCAGGTTGCTAAACTCGCAGTTTTTCTGTTCACCCTTTAGAAGATCTGCGGTGAGGCTGAAGACACTGTCACCAGCTGAGGAGGGAGCACATGCAAGATCTGGGAGTGAATGATTATTAGGTCAAGGGTTGTCTGTAGGTTGCAAGCACTGGCCATGGTGCCTGGTGGCCAAGGCAGTTGTCACTAGAGAATGTTCTAGATGCCTTAAGTTGCATGGAGAAGAATGAGGCACTGGTCTTTCTGGCGAGGTGGGACTATCTGGGTGAGTAGGGAAGGAATATAATGTTCAAATCCTTCTTGGGGAACACAGGTCCCTCCTGCAGCACGCACATGGAAGCTTTTGTAGGCAGTCAGGTAGAAAGGAACAACAAGGTAAAGGGGGAATTCAGCTTGCTGTCTGAGAAGATGAGGAATGGGGTCTCGGAAGCCCTGACTGATTAGCCTTGGAGACAGTGGGGAGCAGTTATAAGTCTCAGAAATTTCGAAAGTACTGTCTGACTTTCATCATTTTTTGAAATATTTCCAGAACAGGAAAGTAGTCACTGCAAACACTGATTTTATGTCCCAAACTAGGAAAATGAGGAAATAAAATGGAAACTGCAGTTTTATTGTGTGAAACTCAGGCCAATTACAGTCATGTGTGTGAACGGCTCATCTCTTATCCCTCATGACTAGGATACACAATGAGGGTGACTCATGTAGAGCACTTGATAGGGCGAGACTAACCAAGCGTTACTTGATTCCAGTAAAAAGGCTATTTTTTTATGTGCTCGATGTGTGATTCTTGTATGTCAGAGACATTTTGTCTGTGATGTAAATACTTTTAAAAGAGTTTTGCTGAGGAGACTTTAATACTTTATAGATCAGAATGGACTAAATTTCCTGACAACAGGGCTCTTGGCCCACCCTTGGGTCTGGATTAGGTGTGCCAGAGCAGGCTCTGCTATAAGCACAGACTCTCAGCCTGTGAAAAGATTGAAATTGACAACAGCCCAGAGTCACTGGGAAATCATCACAAAGTCACCATCACACTAATGGCATGATAAAGTGGCTTTTCATTAGGGCTTTCGCCATGCCTGGTACCAAGCAAAAAATTATATACATTGCTCTATTTCAGTGGTTGGCAAACTACGGCTTGTGAGCCACATGTGGCTCTTTGGCCCTTGAGTGTAGATCTTCCACAAAATACCAAGTGGCATTAGAAGAAGTTTAAGTTTAAAAAATTTGGCTCTCAAAAGAAATTTCAATCGTTGTCCTGTTGATATTTGGCTCTGTTGACTAATGAGTTTGCCAACCACTGCTCTATTTGATTCACACAATTACCTTATAAGGTAAATTAGAGGCCTGGTGCACAAAATTCATGCACTGGGGGTGGGGGTCATTCAGCACGGCCTACACCCTGGGACCCTTCGCTCCTTACTGCCCACCTGCTCCCTGCTCCTTAACGCTTGGCTTGCTGCTCCTTAGCACTGCCACGGAGGCAGGAGAGGCTCCCACCACCACTTCTGCACTAACCAGCCCTGAGCCTGGCTTCTGGCTGAGCAGGGGGAATGCACTGACCACCAGGGAGCATTTCCTTCATTGAGCGTCTGCCCTCTCGTGGTCAGTGTACATCATAGTGAATGGTCATTCTGGTTGTTCTGCCATAAGGATCACTTAGGCTTTTATAATATAGACTAATGACCCAGTGCATGAAATTTGTGCACGTTAAAAGGGGATTAATCAGAGGAAATAATTTAATATTGCTATTTGCCCTTTCTCTGTAATAGAAGTGTCAGAGATGAAAGAAAATTAGTAAAATGTATATGAAGACCTTCCTCCTGTCAGAGTCTGGGGCTCACCATGGGACCCAGAATCAAGTCCCTGCCCACCCACATGCATCTGAAAATCACCTGAGACCCAGACTTCGCTGGCCCCTCCCCTGGCCAGTCCCACCCTTGTCAAGCCCTGCTGGGCAAGGGCGTAGCCTCAGGTTCCCTGGCCTGTGCCAGGACAGGGGGTGTGGCCTGAAGTCCCCCAGTCTGGACCTGGATGGAGACATTGCCTGAGATCCTCTGTCAAGCCCCCCTAGGTGAGAGAAATGGCCTGAGGTCCCCTGTCAAGCCCCGCCAGGCAGGTGGCTCAGCCTTAGCTCCCCTGGCCAAGCACTGGGAAGGGGGCACAGCCTCAGGTCCCCTGTCAAGCCCACTGTGTGTGGGTGCAGCCTGAGTTCCCCCAACCCAGCACTGGGGATGTACCTTAGGTCCCCTATCAAGCCCCTCAGGGCAGAGGGCATGGTGTGAGGTCCCCTGTCAAGGCCAGCCAGGCAGGGGGGGTGCAGCCTCAGGTCCCCTGGCCCAGTGCTGGGGTGGGGTCACGGCCTGATGTCCCCTGTCAAATCCTACCAGGCAGGGGTTGCGGTCTGAGATCCTCTGGCCTGGTGCCAGGGTGCGGGCCAGGGCCTGAAGTCCCCTATTAAGTCCCACCTGTTGGGGGGCATGGCCTGAGGTCCCCTGGCCTGGTGCTGGGGTAGGGGGAGCAGCCTGAGGTCCCCTAGCCTTGCACCAGGATTGGAAGTGCAACTTGAAGTCCCCCATCAAGCCCCCACCTGGTGGGGGGGGTACAGTTTGAGGTCCCTGGCCCGGTGCTAGGGCAGGGGGAGCAGCCTGAGGTCTCCTATCCCAGCACCAGAATGGGAAGCCCCCCTTGAGGTCCCCTGTCAAGCCTCAGAGGATCAGGGGAGAACATAGCCTCAGGTCTCTGCTGAGTGCTTATTAAGATTCCTATGGGAACTTGGGAACTTGGCCTCAGTTGTGGGTGCAGCCATCCTTGTGACAGAGTGATAGTCAATTAGCATATTCCCTTTTTTTATTTAATAAATCTTTATTGTTCAGATTATTACAATTGTTCCTCTTCCCCCCCCCCCCCATAGCTTCCCTCCACCTGGCTCCCACCCCTCCCTCTGCCTTTACCTCCCCTCCTCCATTGTCCTCATCCATAGGTGTATGATTTTTTTTTAATATTTTATTATTGATTTTTCACGGCAAGGAATGGAGAGGAATAGAAAGTCAGAAACATCGATGAGAGAGAGACATCGATCAGCCGCCTCCTGCACACCCCACATTGGAGATGTGCCCGCAAGCAAGGTACATGCCCCTGACCGGAATCGAACCTGGGACCTCTCAGTCCACAGGCCGACGCTCTATCCACTGAGCAAAACCGGTCTCGGCCATAGGTGTATGATTTTTGTCCAGTTTCTCTCTGCACACCTCCTCACCCCTTTCCCCCTGAGAATTGTCAGTCCACGCCCTTTCTGTGCCCCTGATTCTATTATATTCAGCAATTTATTCTTTTTATCAGATTTTTAATTCACTTGATTTTTAGATTCAGTTGTTGACAGATATGTATTTGTTGTTCATAATTTTTATCTTTACCTTTTTCTTCTTCTTCCTCTTCTTAAAGAGTACCTTTCAGCATTTCATATAATACTAGTTTGGTGTTAATGAATTCCTTTAGCTTTTTCTTTTCTGTGAAGCTCTTTATCTGCCCTTCAATTCTGAATGATTGCTTTGCTGGGTAGAGTAATCTTGGTTGTAGGTTCTCACTATTCATCACTTTGAATATTTCTTGCCACCTGTCTGACCTGCATAGTTTCTGTTGAAAAATCAGCTGACAGTTGTATGGGTGCTCCCTTGTAGGTAATGAACTGTTTTTCTCTTGCTGCTTTTAATATTCTCTCTTTGTCTTTTGCTCTTGGTATTTTAATTATGATTTGTCTTGATGTGGTCCTCTTTGGATTCCTTTTGTTTGGGGTTCTGTGCACTTCCTGGACTTGTAAGTCTGTTTCTTTCACCAGATGTGGGAAGTTTTCAGTCATTATTTCTTCAAATAGGTTTTCAGTATCTTGCTCTCTCTCTTCTTCTGGCACCCCCACAATTCTGATGTTGGTACACTTGAAGCTGTCCCAGAAGGTTCTTTACACTATCTTCACATTTTTGGATTCTTATTTCTTTTTGCTTTCCAGTTGAGTGTTTTCTGCTTCTTTGTATTTCAAATCTTTGACTTGATTCTTGCCTTCCTCTAGTCTGCTGCTAGGTCTCTGTATAATATTTTTTATTACAGTCAGTGTATGTTTAATTTCTAGTTGGTCCTTTTTTATCTCCTCTTGGGTTTCGCTAAATTTATTCATCTTTTCTAGGAAATTCTTGAAAAACCTTATAACCGTGGTTTTGAACTCTATATCTAGTCATTTGTTTTCCTCCATTTCTTTTTCTTTTTCTTTTCTTTTTTTTTTTTTTTTGGTCATCTGTTCCTTTGTTTCCATATTTTCACTACTTCCCTGAGTTGGTAGAGTAGCTTTGTGTGCTAGGTGTCCTATATGGCCCAGTAGCTTTGCCTCCCCAGTTACCTGAGTTAGACTCTTTTGGTATACCCCTTTATGGACTGTGTATACAGCCTTGTTGTAGTTAAGTCTTTTGTTGTTGTTGTTGTTGTTACAGAGAGGAAGGGAGAGAGTTAGAAACATTGATGAGAGAGAAACATTGATCAGCTGCCTCCTGCACACCCCCCACTGGGGATGTGCCTGCAACCAAGGTACATACCCTTGACCAGAATCGAACCTGGTACCCCTGAGTCCTCAGGCTGATGCTCTATCCACTGAGCCACACCGGTTTCAGCTGTAGTTAAGTCTTGATTGTTACTGGTATCACTGGGGGAATTGACCTCCAAGCCAATTGGTTATGAGGATCAGCTGTGTCTATACCAGGAGAACTTCTGTGCTAGAGTCAGCCTTATGATACAAGACTTGCAAGATTGCAAAAGTCTCTGTGCTGGGCTTCAATGGGGCAGAGTCTTAGGGCTGAGCAGACAGCCTTGGCTTCCCATCAGTCCTTTCCTATGCGGCCCCTAGGTCTCAGTACCCCTCAGAAATAACTGCAGCCTTCTCTGTGCACACGTGTACTCGTGTGCCTCCAGATCTCTGCCTTTCTGGTTCCTGTGTGCTACAGGGACTCATATGATTTTGGGCCGCAAGGGTCTCACCCGAAACTGGGGTTCAGTGCAGTCAGAAGTGGAGTTCAGCACAGTTTGGAGGTTCTGTCTTCTACCCGCTAGAGAAAGCCAGTGGCATAATCAGCAGTCAGTCCTCTCTGTGTGCAATGGTGTGCGCACCTCCAGACCTCTGCCTTTTTGCAGCTCCCCAAAGTTTCAGTGCACTCCTCCCTTTTCATGACAGTCCAGACTTCCCCTGTATGAGTCTTGCCTGAAACTGGGATTCAGTGCAGTTGGCTATAGGGTTCAGTGCAGTCAGGATTTCTGTCTCCCTCCTGCTAGAGGAAGCCACCCAGGCACTCCACCATCCATCCTCTCCACGCATATATCTCCATACTTCAGCTTTAAAAAAATTTTTTTTAATATATTTTATTGATTTTTTTTATAGAGAGGAAGAGAGAGGGATAGAGAGTTAGAAACATTGATGAGAGAGAAACATCGATCAGCCGCCTCCTGCACACCCCCTACTGGGAATGTGCCTGCAACCAAAGTACATGCCCCTGACCAGAATCGAACCCGGGACCTTTCAGTCCGCAGGCTGATGCTCTATCCATTGAGCCAAACAGCATCCCTCAGCTTTTTGCAGCTCTTCTGAGTCTCCTCCATGAGCCCCTCTCTTTCCTTCTAGTGTAGAATTTCCACTAAGCCAGCTTTCCTGTGGTTCTGGATGATGTCCGTTCTTTCTTTTAGCTGTAGTTTTGAAATTGTTGTGCGAGGCAGCAGTTTAGGTGTGCACCTATGCTGCCATCTTGGTTTTTAGTATATTCCCTCTTTATTAGATAGGATTATTATTTCTATTTTACAGATGGAGAAAAGGACACTAGCATCACACAACTGATAAGAGGCAGAGCCAGGAAGCAAAGGCAGGTATGTGTGACCACACAGGAAGCACTGGGCTGCCTGAGAAGCCTTAAGGACACCCCAAACTGTTGGAGCCACTCTGATGGTAAGTCCTGACTGCTGTGGGAGAAGAACAAACTTTCCTTCAACCCCAAGGTTCTTCTGGCTGGTCTAATAATCAAGTAGACACAAGACAGATTAGCAAGAGAAAATAACCACATTTAATACATACATATGTGTGGGAACCCCACATACATGAGAAAATCAGAGGCCCCACATGCAGAAGGGGTTTATAGATAGAAGGGGAATGTGGGTATATAAGACATCCTGAGCTAGAGCTGAGGTAATGCACTTGGGGGCTTCAAACAGTCATTGCAAATGATAAGAGCAAATGTTTAGTAAACAGATATTTGTCCTGTGTACAGATAGGACAAAGGAGGTTATCTTTGATCATTTGCATTATGGGCAAGGCCTCTAATTCAAGTTCATCCACGTAGTCAGGAAAGGGGCAGAAGTTTCTCCTGAGCCTGCAGCTAAAGTTGCCTTTAGCTCAAAACTATCTGCATATTACAGAAGCTCATCTTGGGGTGACTATCTCCGAACCCCCACTGTGCCATACTGGATTCTTTCCCCTACATGACATTTAGTACCCTGATGTGGGTCTGGTGGGAGGGAGTCTCCTAGAATTCACATAGTTGGCAAAGGAGGCCTTCTCACTTTTTGCCTCAGCATTTTGGAGAGGGTGACCTTTCCTGCCTGGTTTGCACGCACATTGGCCTGCAGAACAAGGTGTCACTCTCTCAGGCTGGAGTCACCTCCAGCTCAGGCTTGGAACCTCTCTGCAGGAGCTGTGCTTCCCAGCCAGTGTCAGTCACCCCTGCCAAACTATGTGGCTCATGTAGATGCAGAGGGTTGCCAATAAGATAAGAAATTGCTATCAGATTTCACCCTTCAAAGGTCTTCCTCCCTTCTCTCACTCTAGGATTGATTCATCTTGAGTTTCAAGGTAGGGGAAGGGGAGGGTCAGGAGGAAATTTATAGGACTACTTCCCAGGGCAATTTCTAATGTTTGGCTATAAACATTTTCAGGAAGGATAAAAGCAGTTACGTTATCACTACCTGAAGCACGCAAATGGTCCCTGGGAGGGAGCAAAGCTGCCAGCAAGGGAAGGCAACCTAACACCTCTCTTTCCTGTTTGCCCCCAGGGAGAGAGGGAGGCGGCCTGTTGAAAGTGTGAAGCACAAACCCAGCCTCCCAATTTGTACCTTAATCTGGTACGCAATGCTCTTTCATTGCCAGCCTGAATCCATGACAATAGTTTCCATTTTCTCCCCATCTCCCAAGCAGTGAGCAACAAAAGAAAGACAATCTAAGAGCCCATGAAACATTTTTATTGAAATCCTGTTCTCCAGAGAGAGATTGAGGAAGCCATTTAAGCAACCTTATTGCAAAATTAAAATGTATTTCCCTACTCTATGACAGGAAATGGGAGACAAGCCTAAAAACAAAACAAACAAACAAAAAAACACCCGTACCCCCCAGAAAAATAAACCAGTTTGCAGGATTGGGACAATAAAGAGATGTTAAATAATTATGCATAGCCCTAGCTGGTTTGGCCCAGTGGATAGAGCATCAGCCTGTGGACTGAAGGGTCCCTGGTTCGACTCTGATCAAGGGCACATGCCAGGGTTGCAGGCTTGATCCCTAGTGGGGAGGAAGGGGGGTCAGGAGGCAGCCTATCAATGATTCACTCTCATCATTGATGTTCCGATAGCTCCCTCTCCCTTCCTCTCTGAAACAAATAAAAATAATATTTAAAAATTCATTAAAAATAAATATGCATAAAAACAGCAAAAACAATATGAGACTCAAAAAGGATCTTATAAAAAAAGTCTATATAATATTAACTCAGAAGGGGCCTTCTTTGGAACATTCTGCATTATATTTCAAATTTTCTAATTAAAAAGATTCATCAAGCTGTGTGTAAAAGCCAGGAGGGGAAGTCCTTATCTCCAACACTATACCTATGAGAGCGCTTCCGAAGTTGTACTGTTGACAGTGTTATGAAAGCATTTGGCAGTGCTACCAGGAAGATTTCAGGTGCTTCATATTTTGTTTGCATAACACTTGTTGTATTAGACCATAATAATGCATCTAAGTAAATCTGCTTATTAATGAAGCCGATTAAAAAACAGACACAACATATCACCATAGCACAGCTACATTTTCTCTGCTCATCCCTATTCTGAATATTCTGTGGAGACTGAAGTGAACAGGAAGTATGCCCAGTTGAGCTCTTATTTAGGGTCTGCCTCCCTCCCTTTCTTCTTCCCTCCTCTCCCTCCTTTCTTTCCTCCCACCCTCCTTCCTTTTTTTCTTTTGTTTCCCTTCCTCCCTCTATTTCTTTTCTCTGTTTTGCCTGGTTTTGATGGTTTATTGATGGCTAATCTCTCACTAGATCCTCCAGGCCAGCGGTTCTCAACCTGTGGGTCGAGACCCCTTTGGGGGTCAAACGACCTTGTCACAGGGGTCGCCTAGGAGCATCGGAAAATGCAGATATTTACATCACAATGCATAACAGTAGCAAAATTTCATGGTTGGGAGTCACCACCCCATGAGGACCTGTATGCAAGGGTCTCGGCCTTAGGAAGGTTGAGAACCACTGCTCCAGACATTTAGTGAATTTTCCACAGGAAAACCTCTTCCTGTATTTTAACGCACAGCAGCTTGGGGATTGCACCCTAGAGTATGCTGGGGTGGGCAGAAATACTTGGAATATGTAGGTGCAGCAAAGCAAGGCTTTCTTCAGAAGGGCTTGTTTACTTTCCAAGACACACTTCTCCTCTTCCTTCTCTGGCTCTGTGAGTACTGCTAAGTGCCTCTGTTCCTGTAAGGATGAGGGATGGAGTGGACTGGGGAGAGGAACCCTCCTTCTGTCCCCATGTGTGCCAAGCTGGAAATGGAGCTGGTGATTGCTAGTATCAAAGTGTTGTCCATGAATGGTGGTCATGGGGAAGGCAGAGTACAAAGCCCTGGGCATTCCCTGACTGACCCCCACGATGGGAATTGGTGAGGGGAGGAAAGAGGGGTAAACAGATGGGGGTTGGGTAGGTTGGGGGGGTGGATGGGGCAGGGAGGTGGAGAGGAAGGAGGCCAACAAGGTGGATGGCATGTAGAGAGGAAGATAGATCTCATCTACAAAGCTGTTGTCTCATCTCCTAGTCCTGACCTCTGGTGGTGGGGGTGGGGTGGGGCCTTCCTTCATCCAAGCTTCCCCAAATCATGCCTGCAGAAGTGTCAGCTCACCAGTGGCATCCACACTAACCAGATACAGAGCCCAGGTAGCATGTGATCTCCCCAAATCTCAAAGCACACTATACAATAGAAGTAGAATCAGAGCAATACTTGATCTAAATGTCCCGATTTCTCTCTGAAGAAGCTTTTAAGCTTTTAGGGGGAACAAGGTTACGTAAAATCAACGTAGCAAGCAGAATTATTCCTCCAGGCATGTTTGAGTCAGAAAGAGCCTGAATTTTAAAAATAAAAACTGCTTCCTAGCTTAATATATTCACTCCTCTAACGAGCCACCAAGCAGCTATTGTACTCTCCCAGGCCGACGGACATATATCTTGCTGAGACACTTGCATCCAAAGTCAGGATATTGTCTGGGAAACCTGAGCCCACAGCTTGTGCAGAAGCCACCATCACCACATAATTCCTTCCAGAAGAATAGAAACCCAGGCACAAGGCAGCAGCGCAGGGTCCCCAAAGGACACGCTGCCATTTATTTTCAGCGTGCTTATTTTCCATTACACATTGTGCAAGGGGAGATTTTGAATGCTATCTTGCTTTCTTTTCATGTCCCTTCATTTACTGCACCCCGGGAGACAGTCAAAGTCTCCAGGCCACACTCTGCAATAAAAGCCCAGCAGGTCTGAAGGATACAGCATGAAGCTTCCCAGATGGCCAGGAAGTTCTGCTGACGGTACTAAAATTCAGGAGCTTCATCTAGCATCTCAGGCAGGTGTGTTTATTTAGCAAAGGGGAAGCTGGAAATGTGTCCTTTGAGGATGGCTTCTCTCCTTCCTGTGCACAAAGAGCTGGTGTATTTTCCTCTCTACTGCCTTGATCCCTGGCTTTGCCACTTCTGGGTCTCAGACCAGCTTAGGAGCTTTGTTTGGATTTGGAGGTCAGTTCCCTTAGGATCTTTGTACCATCAAGGGTAAGGAGGGGCCATTTATGATCTGTGATCTGAGGGCAGAATCTTTTTCCACCCAGAGCCTTTCCTGGACTGCCCCTGAGTGCATGATGACCCGAAACAGTCACACATTGGTTCCTGATGCATAAGTGCAGGCACTCTCTCAATATATTCATAGCAAATAATGTTGTTTCCTCCCCAAAATAAACTCACAGCCCCACTTGCAAGTGAAGTGGCTCACTCTGCATGTCACTGGAGATACTCCTCTGATTCTATGAATTTCTGAATTCTGAGTCAAAGTTGCTTTGGTGCATTTTGGAAAGTGCCTCTGCTGTATGAAAATCAGTGGTTCTCAAAACTTGTAAGTATCAGAATCACCTGGAGGGCTTGTTAAAATAGCTTGCTGGACCCCTCCCTCAAAATTTCTGATTGAGGAGGTCTTGGGTGGGGCCCAAGAATTTGCATTTATAACTACTTCCTGGGTACAGTGGGTTGCATAGTGTTTCCCCAAAATGAAGGCTCTTCCCTGGCCTAAGAGTAGATATCATTTGGAAATAGTTTCATTGCATGTGTAATTAGTGAAGATGAGGCTATATTGGAGTAGGGTGAACCTTTTACCCAATTTGACTGGTGTCCTTATACAAAAAGGAGAAGAGACCCAGAGATAGAGACATAGGGGAGAAGGTCATGTGACAACAGAGATGCATACTGGAGTGATGTGTCCACAAGACAAGGTGCCTGGTAGCAGCACCACAAACTAAGAGAAAGAAAGGAACAAATCTTTCCCTAGAGCCTTCAGAGGGAGCATGGTCCTGCTTACACCTCAGTTTTGGACTTCTAACCTTCAGAACTGTCAGAGAATAAATTTTGTTGTTTGAAGCCACTGGTTTGTGATAATTCATGTTGCCAGCCCTAGGAAACCAATATTCCAGAGATGCTGATGTTGCTGGCTCTTGAATTTCACTTGGAGAACCACTGATCAAAATTAACCAGATCATCTTCCCTTTCTTCAACTCCTAGTTCTTTCAATATTCCTGTTAAATTTTCTTTTCAGAATAATTCCTACCTGCATCTGGCAGCACTGCTTAATTCCCTAAGAAGCATTTTCACCAGCTCCTGATTCCTTAATACTTCCCGGTTTCTTGTTCCTGACCCTTTTACCCCCATATAATCCGTGGGGCTCTCTTCAGCTACACTGTGGTCAAGTCGGATCTCTGATCTCCCCAACCTGATAGAGAACTGTGACTTGTATGGTTGGGTTTTCATATACTCTAATAAGAGAGAGACATAGGTAGCAGGAAGCCTTTGCAAGAGACATCAGGGAGCTGGAGAGATGGGGTGGGAGCGAGGGGATTTTGGCCTCAGGAAGACAAGCATTAAGAGGGATTTATCTGCCTTCAAATATATGAAGTGTTACTGTGTGTACAATGCAGACAGCCTGCTTTCCACCCCTCCAGGAAGCGGCCAACGCAAAGCAGGCTTATGAAGGAGACCTGCCAGTGGGCAGAAGGAATTTTCTGAGGTTGAAGGTTTTAAGTCACTGGAATGTCAAGGGAGAAGTTTAAGAGCAGACACCTCTCCATTAAATTTGTTTTAAGTCGGGCCCTTCCTGAAGCCAGGAGAATGAACAAGAGAGACTTCTGAGGTGCTCTGCTCTTTGAGTCTACAACCTTGCAAAAGAAGGAAAATGCCCAGTTGGGGGAAAAAGAAATCTTTTATTGGTATATATATATATTTTTTTACCCTAGAGAGGGAATCTGCCTGTATTTTTTTCTCCTTTTAATGTCAGCTTTTATTGAGGTATAACTGACATGTAAAAATTGTAAGATATTTAAAGTGTACATTGTGGTTACTTGATATATGTATACTACGTGAAAGGAACCCCCTCCTCATAGTTAATGAACAAATTCATCACCTCACATGTTTGTCTTTTTGTTCTTCCTTGGTGAGAACATTTAAATTCTACTCTCTTTGTATTTCTTCTTTTATATTTTTAATTTAATGCCCAGAAAACATCGTTTTGTGCTAAATTAAGGAGTTAGGTTAGTTAGAAAGTTTGTATTTTAATCCTCCAGTATTATCTATTCTTGTCAAGTCCCATTTTTCAACCTGTATGATGACACAGGCAGTGCATATTCATTTTATATTGCTGCATAACAAATGACCACAAATTCATGGCTTAAAACAACACACACCTGTCATCTCAGAGTTTCTGTGGGTCACACAGCTGAGCACAGCTAACTGGGCCTTGTCCTTAGGGTCTCACAAGGCTCTAATCAGGGCGGCAGTGGGCTGCATTTCTTTCTGGATCTCTGGGTCCTATTCCAAGCTTACAGGGTTGTCAGCTGAATTTAGTTCCTTATAGTTGTGGGGCTGAGAGCCCTACTTTCTTGCTGGCTATTAGCTGGGGACTACTTCTTAAGTCTTTGTATGTGATCTCCTCTCAGGTCCTATCTCAGCACATGGCTTCCTTCTTCAAGGCCAGCAAGAGACCCTCTCTCTGTAAGAGTGACAGGCATCACCTTGACAATGCTCTACTGGATGGAAGACAGTAATGGGTTCCACCTACACTCAATGGGAAGAGGATTATATGTAAGGGGGTGACTCTCTGGGGGTTGTCTTAGAGTTCTGCTTACCACGTGGAGATTGGGAAGTGGCTCTTCTGCTCTTGCTTTTCCCCAAGGACCCACAGCCAGGGGGACTGCAACCCAAAGGCTCATACTACACTTGGGATTTATCTGATTAAATAAATAATCAAATGGAATTCTAATGGAATGCCGAAAGTATGACAATCTCTGTTTTATACACCAATTGTTCATTAATGCGCAATTAGTCAATTGTTGGAATATTAGTTCTTTAATCAAGAAACTATTAAAATCAGTGGTTTTCTTTATTTACAAAAACATTTTGTCAGTATATCATAGCCAGATTACCTGGGTTAAAATCCTGACTCTGATTTTAATAGTCATTTAGCCTCTCTGTGCCCGGTTTCCCTCATTTATAAAATGGTGATAATAATAATACTTCATAGAATGCTGTTGAGAATGAAATGAATTAATACTTGTAAAGTGTTTAGAACAATGCCTGGCACATCATAAACACTGTATATGTGTTGTTAACTGTTATTTGAGTTAGGGCACCAGACATACCATTCACATGCATGACACTCCCTGACATTCTTAGGACTCTGAACATTTCTTGGCTCTAACTATAACTCTGCTTCTTTCTCTTCCACTCAGACTGAAAGAAAAGTGACATTATTGCAGGGCTAAGTTGTTATTACCCCCTTTTAGCAGATAAAGAAATTGAGGTTCAGAAGTTGCCAATGAGAAGTTAAACCGAGAGTCACACCCAAAGCCCTTCAGGCCCCAAAGCCTGTAGTGTTCGTTGCACAGTGTTGTCTGAGTGCTGAGCAACAGGAGAGGGAGAGGCACTGACGTGGCCCATGGTGCCCTCTGTGTGGAGAGAGAGGAGCCCGCCAGGCAGTACAGGGCCCCATCCACCTTGACT
Organism: Lasiurus cinereus; assembly: GCA_011751065.1. NCBI lineage: Eukaryota > Metazoa > Chordata > Mammalia > Chiroptera > Vespertilionidae > Lasiurus > Lasiurus cinereus. Next base: position 42,950,080 of record JAAGEH010002531.1, on the reverse strand, counting down.
AACTAGGTTGCATTTCTGATGGATTTGATATCAAAGTGCTTTGCTGAGTTTTAATTCTGCCAAGTACCACCACTTTAACACAGGGTAAATACTATCAGCATGAGTGCCTCATTTTTTTTCAAATAAAATTTACCTTGTTTGCAAGACAAAGTGAGATAATTTTTGATAGCCCGTGTAGATGTTATAGAACTTCTCAGATAATTAGGTAGGTTCTATAACACTTTGCTCTTCTCATATAAAAAATATGGAGGCAGAGAGTAGGAGAGATTAAAAAGGAGACAAGTTACAGGCTGAGAGGGAGACAGCGCTGATGAAGAGCATGCACCATCTGTGAGATGTTGTTATGACCCTTTGGATAAGAAAACCGCTCAACCCTGAGGCCTCAGATGTCACTCCAGGATGCTTTTCCAACTTTTTCTCAGTTCACTTTCAGAAATTAAACAAAAAGTGAGTAAACAGAAAGCTTCCTGATAAACATAAGCCTACTGAACACATGGTGGAGAAAACAGAAGCACAGCCCAGTGATTGGCACTGGGTGGGAACTCAAAAGCCTTCTTAACATCATGAATTTCAAAAGGTAGAAGCTGACAAAATGGACTTGGAATCACATACTTGTTTCAATTCTCAGCTCAGTAACTTAGCTATTAAACTGAGTCTTACATTGTCATTTCTAAGATGGAAATAGTAACATCAACCTTGCAGGTTAGATTAAATTAGACAATGATTCAATTAGCACAGTGCGGTGGCTCATAGAAAGTGCTCATTAATGGGGCCTGCTGTTTCTGTACTCCTGCTGTATCATAACTATTAAGAATGAAATATGAATAAATGTGGTCATTTCAGTGTAAGTACTGTTTAGAAAAGTCCTACTTAGGTAGAGTCCCATTCTTGGATTCCAGCATGTGGGAGACCAAGGAGTGGTAGGACTGGGCAAGAGGAGTCATAGCCTAGATGTTATATCCACATATTATGTCTGGCACTGGGCACAAGTGGCATGCAAAGAATTCTGAGTTTCAGGAATAATTGGGTGATGACATTAGAGGACAAGCCAGGAGTTGTCTCTTGGGTGCAATAGATGTGACAATGGCACCTGCATGAACTCATGCTGATGGAAGGGAATCCCTGTCTATACATATGTCCACAGGCCTAGGAAATGGTTGACAGTATAGTCTAGGGCAGTGATCAGGAAACTCATTAGTCAACAGAGCCAAATATCAACAGTATAACAATTGAAATTTCTTTTAAGAGCCAAATTTTTTAAACTTAAACTTCTTCTAATGCCACTTCTTTAAAATAGACTCTCCCAGGCCTCAGTATTTTGTGGAAGAGCTAAACTCAAGGGGCCAAAGAGACACATGTGGCTTGCGAGCTGCAGTTTTCTGACCACTGGTCTAGGGCAAGGCTGTGAGCACAGAGCAGTGAGTTAACGGCACAGACTCATAGGTTTGGTACGTATGGCCTCAGACAATTTAGTAAGCCTTTCTTTGCCTCAACTCTCTCATCTATAAAATCAGAGGATAATACTTCTCATGCAGACTTCTATAGTGATTAAATGTGACAGCACACATGTGAAAGCCTTAGCAATGCTAGGTACACAAAAAATATTAACACATTATTACTACTCCTATTATTCAGCAGAAAGTGGGATCCAGCAAAACCAAAACAAGCAAACAAAGAATTAGCAGGCAGGAAAGGTGGATTTTGCATCCAGATTTGAGATTCCACCTCATGGATATTACCATCCCTCCTGTCCTTTTCAGAGTCAAGAATTTCCTTTATGTCCTGTCCCTTGTATGTCTGTCCATGTTGTTACCGAGACACATATTGATGTGGAAGTGTGTCCAGAAAAGATATTTTTAAGTTGCCTGCATCTTCTGTCTCTGGCAGTGGAGGGGGCTTTGAATGACTTTTGAAGGAGTTTAGAACTAGTCCGAAAGATCGATTGTTTTTTTAGGACCATGATATCATTACAAAAAAGGCCACATTTGGCCAACCAAGAATCACAGCTTATTAATTATTTCCCCCAGAAGTGAAAATTATTAGCTTCTGATTCCTTGTAATCTTCCAAATGTTCCAAGTACAATGTATGGCTGAAAGCTAAGTTCAAAAGTCAATTTCAAAAGAAACCATTAGGCATATTCTGAAAAAAATCAATTGACTTCATTTGCTTGGGAAAGGCATTTCAGCATAAAGAGGCCAAAAAAAAGAATGGTCGGCCTTTTGAAACAGACCAGTTTTTGCAGAGATCAGGAGGAAAAGTGAAAAAGCGGGTCTGCTGGTGGCTAGAGATAAGTGTGAGGAGGCCTGTGCAGGCAGTCTGAGCATGAGCCTTGTGTCTTACACGGGAAGCTTACCCATCTAGGGAGAAAAATGGAAATTACTGTCCCTGGCTTTCAACTGATTGCGACTGTAAAAGGAAAAACTCACTTCTGGTGTCTCTTTTACTGTTCACATAGATCATTTCACTTCTGACGTTTCAGTCACCAAATGTAGGGGGTCTTCTCTCCCCGATACACACACACCTCCTTCCCCCTCTCTCTACCCCCCACATATTAAGCAATTCTCAGAGACACGAGCTAGGTGTCCTAAAATTCATTTCAATTCAATCTGACACTGTCTACTGGAGATTTCTCACTCATATTACCCCTGAGACTCAGAGTTAGTGGATCTGGATGCAGCCCAGAAGCCAGGACTTTTATAAAGCACTCTGGTTGTTCTGATAGTCATCCAGATCAGGAAGCCATTGGTTTGCGTTTCAAGCTCCATTTCTCTAAGGAACTAAATGAAATTAATCTTGTAAACAGCGAATAGCTGAACATTACCATCATCTAGACCATCTGACTCCCTCAACTTTCTTGGGATAAAGGAGATTAAAATGAAATGAGCTAGTGGTGTGCACACACTGTTTGGCAAGGTGACAACATCTGGATCTTGGAGAAAAAAACTACCTTTTTTAAGGAGGACATCCAATTTATTTACCTGTGAATAGGTGAGAATCCTTGGTACAAACGCCTTATATTTTGTAAAATTGGAGAAGTGGGCAGATGAGATTAACTCAGAACCCCTCCAATGTCCACAATTGGCAAGTGAGGACTTGGGGTGAGCATGGCTGGATAGTGGGCACTTACTTTCTCTCTTTCTGGCTGCTCCTATATGCCAGGTGCAAGCAGTTCTCTTAGAAGATTTAATCTGCACTCAGATGTTCCTCACTGTCTCCTCTCCATCTCTCTGGATCAGACTGAGTTAAACTCGGAGCCAATTCCCTGCCCAGAGCACATACTCCTTTACTTCTTGTCTCTGCTGGTGAATGGGGCTTTATTTCCAATGATCCAAGATCCTAAGCCCATATCAAGAACAACAGTTTAGAAAGGCATTGACCAAAAGTCTGTGGCTCAAATTGTAATACAATATCTTCCAGAAAACTGGGAAGAGGTATATAGAAATGGGCTGGGAAGGATTTCAATTATCTGTTGTTCTGGATGAAGGATTCTGTTGGCTCAGAAATGGACCCTCAGTTTCAAGACCATTTTTTTTCCCCACAGATACTGCTTTTCCCACACAATCTGCAATCATTTATCAGGTAGGTGCACACTTACTTCATTTCCTCTGTAGGTGGGTGAAGATACTCCCAATTGTTGAGTGTCCACCAGGTGCCAAGCACTAGATAGAACTCAACATATTAATTCTGTTATTTTACCCTTCCCTGAGGTCCTGGGAGGTGAAACGACTTGGCCTTCCCATACGGAGTAAATGGCAGAGAAAGATTCAGACCCTGGTCTGTCTGCTTCAGTGCCCATGCTTCCTGTGTCTTTCATGACTTGAAGCACAAATAATGGATCAGGTTAATGTTTTAAGAGCTATGAAGATTGTTAACATTGTCAATGATAAGAGCCTTTCAGTAATATCCAAGTCCAATTCATTTTGTTCTTGTTGAAGCTTATTTGATTGCAAAACCATAAATGTCAATTATTTTTCAAAATGCTGAGAGATGATGCATGCCTACACATCAGTGTCTATTGGTGGGCCTTGTTTTTAAAAGACATTGGAAGAAAAATACAAAATTATCCAATTAATTAATGTGAGATTACTCTTATCATTTGGTTTGCAGAAGGATTTCCTTTAATAGGAATGGGCTTTAGCAGCCCACCTTGTTTTGACCAATTGTTAATTTGGTGCCTGCTTGGAGCAGTGATTCTAAACCCCCGTATACTGTCCCCAGAGTTTGTGATGCAATGGCTTGGAGGAGAGGCCTGGCTTTGGGAGTTTCCGAAGCTCCCAAGATGGATCGAATGTGTAGGCCAGCTGGAGAACTACTGATTTAGATTGGTGGGGGTAGGAGAAAACTAGGGGAGAAGGAGGCCAAAGCTAAAGGATTAGGAAGCACTGTGGGGTGAACCACCTCATTCCAGTTTGCAATGGACTGTCCTGATTTTAAAACTGAAAATCCTGTGTCCCAGCAAACGACTCAGATCCAGGCAAAGTGGGACTGTTGGTCACCCTCACATACCACAGTGTTAAGTAAAGACAGCGGTTCTCTAAAGACAATCTCTGTCCGTGGGAAAGGGATGTGTTTGCAGAACTTTTCTCTGTACAACAATAAAGCCATATGGCTCTCACATGGAAACACACTTCCCATTTGAATTCTAGTAGAACAAAAGTGCATGTCTGCTTTCACCACATGCATTCCCTTCGCTTTGACCTTTGGTGCAGAGCTGGCTGTTGTCCGCAAAGAGTCAAGCCCCAGTCTGGCCCTGTGGAGTCATTCAAGGCCCTGTTATTTGAGAAAAGACTTGCTGATAAGTCTGTTGCTTCCTGTTGCCTTTTGGTAAATAATTCCCAACACCTGAAGATTATCAGAGCTCTTTGAAGTGCCCTCTGCCTCTGATTCCCATCAGTTTACAAGCGATGTGAGATAACTCTGAATTTACCCAAATTAATGTGTAACTTTTAGAGGCACTCCACCCCCTGTGAGCATCCTCACTGGCTTTCAAGGCATCTCACTTGCTCCTGACTTCCCACGGGCTCCGAAATCTGGCCCCTCAGAGGGAGGCAGTCATTCCTGCTCACTGAGCATGTTTGGCAGCTTTCACAGCAAACACCAAGGAGACCGGTCTCTGCTCTGACATGTTTCAAGTGTGGAATCAAACTTCAGCTTTTTGGTGGGCCCTGCCTGCCCAGCCTAGGGCTGGTCTCCTAAAGGCCCATCTATTAGCAAGGGACCTGTAGTCCACACCCGAATGGCCAACATGGTCAACATGATGCCCTGTGAAAAATCCCACATTTGGGAACACACGATAGGAATTGCAGGGTGCTCTTTTGTAGTCTGTCTTGTGTATGAAGGGCTCACTCCGTGCTAGCCAGCATGCCAGGGCAACACAGACAGGGCCATTCTTCATACTCGCAATGAACATGAGAGAGATATTACTACCAGTGATTTATAGAGGAGAGAGGAGACTTGAGGAGAATGAGTAAGTTCCACAGCTGGTAAGTGACAGAGGTGAGAGATGACAGGGCTTAATCCAAGAGCGCACATTCTACAAAGGGCAAAGAGAAGATGTTAGAAACACAGCAAATAAAACAGATGAACTTAAACAGAAAAAGAAATTTAAAATATCAAGAGTGTAGCATAATGGTTCCATGCCTGAACATGGAGTCAAACTGCCTACTTTTAAATCTTGCTCTGTTTATCTATAAAAATGGGTTTAAATAAGTTAATCTAGTTAGAATAGCACTGAGATCTGCTCTTATTATTATCTTTATTATTGTTGTTGCTATTATAGTATTACTAGGGACCCGGTGCATGAAGATTCATGCGGGGGTTGGCGGGGGGGAGGTACCACAGCCAGACTTGCACCTTCTCCAATCTGGGATCCCTCAGGTGAGCCCTCTCCAATCCAGGAGTTTCTGTCTGTCTTTGTAATCATATGAGCTAATTGTCTGAGATCCCAACCCATTCGGTTTGTTGCTCACAGAATAATAGAGGCTTTTTTTTTTCCTTTGCTTTATTGGTGGAGATTTCCTGGAAGTCTTAGGATATCTTCTCTTTCATTTTTCCTAGACACTTTGATTTTACTTATCTCTCATTTTTGCTTTCCCTCCATCCCCCACCGCAATAGTAACTTGCTCCAGGCTCACTTTGCTCTAGGGTAGTGGTCGGCAAACTCATTAGTCAACAGAGCCACATATCAGCAGTACAACGATTGAAATTTCTTTTGAGGGCCACATTTTTTAAACTTAAACTTCTTCTAATGCCACGTCTTCAAAATAGACTCGCCCAGGCCGTGGTATTTTGTGGATGAGCCACACTCAAGGGACCAAAGATACACATGTGGCTTGCGAGCCACAGTTTGCCAATCACGGATCTAGGAGATCTGTCTGCCACCCTAACTACAATTCCCAGCATTTTTGGTGCTCCCGCTCTCTGGGCTTCTGCTTCCAGAATTACCATTCCCAGAATTCCTGGCTTTCCTTTCCTGCTCTGTCTCTGTCCCACAGCCTCCTGCTCTGCCAAGTCCTCCAAGCTGCCAGCTCTCCTACTCTGTTCTCCATCTGGTGGCTTAGGGAGCCAAGTTCCCCCAACTGCTCCACTCTCCACTGGCTCTCCTGCTCTGCTCTCCACCTGGCACCTGTGTATGCAAATTAACCCACCATCTTTGCTGGGTTCATTTGCATACCCACTCCTGATTGGCTGGTGAGTGTAGCAGAGATGTGATCAATTTACATTTTTCTCTTTTATTATATAGGATTACTTTCTTACGTGTCTTAGTTGAAGGCATACTTGAGCTCCTTGGTCCTGGGAAAAGAAGCCATTCAGAGTAGAACATTTTATTTCCTGTCAAATCATGGCACAGTTGTTTTCTTAAAGATTTTTTGAAAAAGGGAGTAAGGATCCTCAAACCCCAAACTCTGCTAATTTTCATTAAAGAAATGTTGAAACCAGGGCTCTGTTTAGTGCTTAACAGTTTTTTGTTTTGTTAATATATTTTATTGATTTTTCACAGAGAGGAAGGGAGAGGGATAGAAAGTTAGAAACATCGATGAGAGAGAGACATCGATCAGCCATCTCCTGTACGCCCCCCACTGGGGATGTGCCTGCAACCAATGTATATGCCCTTGACCGGAATCGAACCTGGGACCCTGCAGTCCGCAGGCCGACGCTCTATCCACTCAGCCAAACCGGTTTCAGCAGTGATTAATAGTTGATGCTGAATAGTTTGCAGCTGAAGGACATTGTGCAAAGGGGACTTGTAATTGGCCTCCACCCCATTCTTGGGTCCAGACTCATTTTATATTCATTAGAGCCACCTTGGATAAGAGGAAACACCTCATCATAGGCTTAAATAGGCAGCTATAAATCATTTAGTTCAGCTTTCTCTGTTTTGGGAATCCCTTCTTTCGTTTCTCTTGGCATTTGAATACCTCCAGTGTTGGGGCAGTCACCACCTCAAGATGAAGTCTGTATCACTCTCCACTAGCTATAAGTGTTACAAATTCCTTTCTGAGTAAATCTGAAATCTGCCTCCCTCTACCCACATCTCCACAGTGGCTACAGTCTTACCACTAGGCAACTGTTAGCATTGCCACGTCCTCTTCCACAAGAGGGAAATATCTTCTAAGCTCATTGTTTAGATAGTTGGCAATTTTGTTGTTTTTAAAATTTGTTTCATAGAGAAAAAATGCTCCAATCTCGGAAGATAGGTCTTAGTATTATCCGAGGAACAATGCACTTACTGTGCGGACTAGTTTTTTTGGACATAAACAACAAGCATTGCTTAACAGTTTTGTGCAAACATGTTCTAATGGGCTTAAGTATGAGATTTGGAGATTTTAGCCCAGGGCCAGACTGGCCACAGTTCAGGCTTCCAATTGAATCACTAGTTCATGATCACCTTTATTACCTGGTTTGTTTAAGTTGCTTCCTATATGTGTGTCTTTTGCCTATTCAGGTACTAGTGGGGCCTGATCATTTCTTTTTTTTTAATTTTGTTTTTATTGTGTTACATGTATACATATCTTCCCATTGCCCCCCCCCTCCCAGGTAAACCCCAACCCCCAGTGTCTTGTGTTCATTGTTTATGTTTATATGCATGCATACAAGTCCTTTGATTGATCTCTTATCTACCCCACCTCTCCTTAATCTTCCTGTTTGTAATTTGATAGTCTGTTTGATGCTTTACTGCCACTGTATCCTTTTGTTCATCAGTTTATATTGTTCTTTATTATCCACAAATGAGTGATATCATGTGGTATTTCTCCTTCATTGACTGGCTTATTTCACTTAGCATAAGGCTCTCCAGTTCCATCCAGGTTGCTGGAAATGGTAAGAATTCCTTCTTTTTAATGGCAGCATAGAATTCCATTGTGTAGATGTACCACAGTTTTCTGATCCACTCATCTGCTGACGGGCACCTAGGCTGTTTCCAGATTGTAGCTATTGTAAATTGTGCTGCTATGAACATAGGGGTACATAAATCCTTTCTGATTGGGCCTGATCATTTCTGACTATTTCCATTTTCAAGGTAGAATTGCTTTTTTCAGTTTAATGTCTTTGCCTGAAACCCAGAGATAGAGAAGGTTTTCTGTGCAGGGATCTGCAAAGCCACTACTTTCTAGGACTAAAATTAATTATGAGAGGAGAATTGCTCTAGTTTTTTTTTATTGTTGTTAGTTTTTTAAAGAGGGTGGCTATCCCATATTCTCACTAATAACAACATTCCTCTTTATAGTCACTTCCCTTCTGCAATGGAGTTCAACGCAATTAGATCATTTTTATGATTTTTGTTAAGTATGAATGATGTGCTGTATTATTATCCCTACTTTATAGAGAGGGAGATGAGGAGTAGGGAAGCCTGGAGCTCAGGAAAGAAGGAGCTGGAAATCTGGACCTATAACCTCATTCTAGCTATTTCTCACCTTGCCAGTTTCCTCCTACCTGCCCATTCCTCAAAGGACATTTCATGTGACTTCAGTTTGGTGGAGAAGTTCTCTTCCCAACCACTTGTATGCCATGTAACTCTTGATTTGATCTGGGTCTTTTTTTTTCTAGGTAGTTGTTATGGGGCATTGTGATTCAAAACATTTTGTTACAGCCGCCTGTGCTTTATTCTTAAAATATGGAATCGAAGTTTCTTAAGCTAAGGGACTATGTAATCTATTTCTTGCATAGCCCATATAGCTCTTGCATAAGTGGTGGCTACACAGTGTTTACTCAACAAAATCTTAGCTGTCTTTCTAGGACTTAGATGACAGGATGTGCCACAGTAGGAATGACTGATTATTCATGCCTTGAATGTGGGTTTGAAGAAGAAGAGATTCCACCAATCAACACAATCATTTAGTGTCCTCTAAGTATAGGGCATTGTGTTATGTTGTGAAAACCACTCAAAAAAAGGCAGGATTCTGCCTCTGCCTTCAGGAACTTCTGGTTTCCTTGAAGGGGAAAGGACCTTCCTGCAGAGGGGTTGGTCTATGCCACATGGAGATGTGGGTTTGAATCTCTGTTCTGTCACTTATGTGTGGTCCTGAGCATGTTGTTTAAGCTGCTTGAGTCTCTGGATTTCCTTTTGTAAAATTAAAACAATAATATAGTGATAATAAATGAGATAATGTCTACAACCATTTGACACAGGGGCTCATACAGAGTTAAGAATCAATAAATAGCTGCCATTTAAATATTATTATTAAACTAGAGGCCCAATATACAAAAATTCATGCAAGAGTAGGCCTTCCTTCCCCCAGCTGCTGGCACTGGCTTCCCTCCAGCACCCAGGACCTGGGCTGGCTTCCCTCGGGCCCTGGCTTCATCAGGAAGGATGTCCAGAATGACGTCCAGTCTAATTAGCATATGACCCTTTTATTATCATAGATGAGCAAGAATGGCAGCCAGTTACTGTATTCTAAGGTTACAATAAGTAACCAGAAGCCCTTTTGGTACTGTTTTGTAAATCTCAAATGAAACAATGAAGTAAGTGCATACTATTAAGTCTTCTGGCTTCATAATAGTAGCCAACGGGTCATTATCTCAAGGCACAAAGCAATAACAACAATGTATTGTTTTGGAATGTTTCTTCTGACTCTTTCCATGTCTGGTTGCACAAAAAAAACCCACAAAAAACAAATTACAGTGAGGAGAGATGACTATAAACTCCAAAGTTCACCTGCATTGCTCTCCTTACCACCACACCAGCCCACAAGGAGGCTTTGAGTTTTGGACAATGTGCTTGGAATAGAAATCACCCCTTCTTACCCCTAATTTCCTTCTGCCTCCCTCAAGCTAAACTTCTGGTTCAAATTCTGTGGTTCAGCTCCCCTGTGAGAGGCCACTAGAGCCTTTCAGGTGTGCAATAAATCTTCCACCAGTGCACACATTTCACATCCCTACAGGGCAGGCATTAACCCCATCTGTGGGGTGTTGGTGAATGTAAGTGTGCATGTACATGTGTGACAGAAAAGTTTTCATGATGCAAATATTTATTGACTTTTAACCTTCCTCTCTAATCTCAGTAGGGCCTTGGCCAAATTATCTTTTAACTGCTTTAATCTTTCTTTATAAATCACTCAATGCCTCTTCCTTTTCCACTCTAATCCATCAACCTCTTTCTTGTTTCTCAGGTGCCCCAAGTGGAGGGCAGCACTGTCCAGATTTGCTCCCAGATTGTGTCTGGGTTCCACACAGTGTGGTCGGTCTCAGAGATGGATCTGAGAGCTTTAGGAGCAAAGGACTTCCTCTTTAGATATACTCAAGTGCCCCTTCAACTCAAAAGGGACAACGTTTCCATTTGGAGCCATCAGGCAGCAAAGAAACGACCCTTCAGACTTTTTCACACAGAGGCTTCTCTAGGTTTTAATGTCTGAGAAAACTGTCTCTGACAGCTAGGCCGTGAGGGGCTCTGTGGCTGAGGTTGGTGGGGAAAGATCACATGACAAAGGCATCAGACTTTTCAGTTTTCTCTCTCTCAAGATCCAGCCACTGGTGATTTAATCACACATTTCAGGATGCTTGCATCTTATTAGCTATAGATCTATATTTTTCTTTGATGTATTTAGGAGAGGTTACTACGTTTGGAAATGTGACTGGTTGAGACAGAAATCATTCATCCACTCTGCCACTGCCTCCTATTTACCTCCTAAGCCAGTGGTCGGCAAACTCATTAGTCAACAGAGCCAAATATCTACAGTACGACGATTTAAATTTCTTTTGAGAGACAAATTTTTTAAACTTAAGCTTCTTCTAATGCACTTCTTCAAAATAGACTTTTCCAGGCCGTGGTATTTTGTGGAAGAGCCACGCTCAAGGGGCCAAAGAGCTGCATGTGACTTGCGAGCCGCAGTTTGCCGATCATTCTCCTAAGCTAAGCTTCTCATTCAAATTCTGTAGTTCAGTTCCCCTGAAAGTAGCCACTGAACCCTTTCAGATGGGCAAGCTGTGCTTACCCCTATACTGGGATGCGGCAGTATCAACCATACTAATACTCTAGGTGTGTTTCTCTGAGGCAGGGATGGATGAGGTCCCCCAAAACTTTAATTGCTCCATTTATGATCATGCTCAATTCTGAGTAAGTATCTCTTCCAGAATGGATCAAAACCATCATCACAAAGAGCAGAGGTAGCCATGGGCTGCAATACCTCATGGCTAGCTTGATGGGAATCCATCAGGGCACTTTGCAGAGTGGGAAGTGACTATGCTGAAAAGCATGAATGAGCCATACCTCATAAAATGCTTCTTAGCAGAGAGAGCCAGAATGCTTTCTGGAATCTTAAAAAAGAGTTAAAGGGATAAAGTCTAGGAAAGCCAATATATGTAGCAAGTATGTTTTGAACTGAAATGTGTTAACCTAAGAAAAAGTCCTCTAAATTTCTGCTAATGGAAGACATCATTTTGGGGGGTTTCAACTTCTGTACCATGACAGCTGGTGCCAATGAAGTTATCCAGTCATTTATGTTTTAGTTAAAGCTGAAGGAAGATTCTATAATACAGAAAATGCAAATACTTGTTCTGTTTATTTAAAAAGGAAACATTTTTTAAAAGTGTATTTTTATTGGTTTCAGAGAGGAAGGGAGAGAGAGTGAGAAAGAAATATCAATGAAGAGAGAGAATCATTGATCGGCTGCCTTCTACATGCCCCCTACTAGGGAATGAGCCCCAAACCCAGTCATGTGCCCTTGGCCAGAATTGAATCCGGGACCCTTCAGTCTGCAGGCCAACACTCTATCCACTGAGCAAAACCAGTCAAGGCAGGAAGCATGTTTTTAAATAACAACTAAGTACGGTAGTAAATTACTAAGAAGAGCCACCTTTCTGGGCAGGGATTATGAAGTAGATACAACACCTGTACTGTTCTACCCAGGCTGGGCACAAAGCACATCAGGTATCACTGGAGATGAAATAACTACAATGCTAGTAAGCTTTAGATGTGAGGCAGCAAATGGACCGAGTTCACAGTATCTCTGAAGGATGAAGGGTTTGGGAATAATAGTAGAGGGGAAGACCAGTTAGCTCTTCTAGTGTTCCAGGCCAGGAGCGTTCCTGAGGGAGCAATAGACATTTATGTCTAGGGTTCCATCTTTGGCCTGGCAGCCATTTTCATCACCTGTTTGAGGTTGGTTTCAGGCGAGGAAAGACTTGTGGAAGTTACAGCACAGCGTTTCTGAGAGTGTGCTCTGAGGGCTACAAATTCTATAGACTTGTCATTAAATGTAATGGAAATCTGATCATGCAGACTTGGAAACACTGATTTAGGCAGCTCTAAAAGCGTTCCTTGCTGCATGTCTTCTCAGGGCCTTTTTAATACTGAGGTCCCTGTGAACCTCCAGGTGAAAGAGGGGAGGGGAGAGCTTGAGTAGATACAGCCCAGTGCATATATCCTGCTCCAAAACGTATCTCACCACAAAACCCCCTATTGCCCAGAAAATGTCCTGGGAAATCTTTTAGAACTGGCGCTCCACGAAATATTCTGTGATCCACACGGTCCAGGTGACAAGAACCCAGGATTAGGAATTAGTTTCTCAGGACTCCAATTCTGGCTGTTTCATTTTGAGCATTTATTTACTCTCCCTGAGCCTTAGTTTTCTCCTCTGTAAGAATGACCTCGTTTTAATGGTCCTAGAATCCTGTGCTTCCTGTGTGAGCATTTCCTCACATTCATCTCTTTCTGACCCTAAGTGTGTCCTGAGGACTCTTTCTGGGGAGAGCCAACCCCACTACCAGTGAAAGACCCCCCAAAATGAACAAATAGTGGTAACCCACCACCACTTCTGTGGCTCACCCGTGTATTTATAGAACCAAATGGGTTTGCATTAAACCAACACACCACTAGCCAAGTCTTCCTGCAAAGAACATTTTATACTGTTGAAAGCTCTCTTGACAGATTGCTCTCAAAGAACATGAATCATACTTTGAACTTCAGATCCATTGCAAAACTCATCACATTTTCCACCAGGGCCAAAGAGAATTTTCAAGGTGGAGAGAGACAAAGTCATTTATTCTGGGCTGTTTGTCAGGATGATTAAGAAACTATTCTAGAGCAGATAGGACCTCATAAAATAGATACTGTCACCATCACTACCACCACCACCACCATCATCATCATCATCATCAAGAGAGAGTTCCTTTTCTAACATTCTTGCCAGACTGACTATTATAATTTAAAATGTTGCTAATTTTGGAAGTGAAAAAAATGCTATTGAGTTTTTGATAGTTGCATTTTTAAAATTTTTAACTTAGTTGTATTTTAAAAAATAACATTTCTATTTACATGTTAGGATCTTAATATGTTTGAAATCTATAATAATAAAAAGATAATATGCTAATTAGACCAGCTGGGGCTGGAGGGAAGCCAGCCCAGGTCCTGGGTGCAGGAGGGAAGCTGGTGTCAGCAGCCGGGGGAAAGAAGGCCTACTTTTGCACAAATTTTTGTGCATTGGGCCTCTAGTGAATAAATAAATGCCAGGAGAGTTCCTAGTAGTCCATGAGTATAGGGATGATGTTAAAACTATGGGGCAGATAACAGGGTAACAGGGTCCGCAATGTGTGTGAGCAACACTGGAATACCTCCAGATACCAGGCTCAGACCCAGGTCTCTGCACTGTCCAGCTATTATGCTAGCTATATATCGTCTTCCACCCAGCACCGGCTGCCCTCTGCCTTCCTGAGCCTGTCATGACTTTTCAGAGTGGTCGTTCTTCTGGTCTGGGTGGGGGTGCTGGACTCTTGAGTTCAAAATGTATTCTGTTTCTGCAAAGGTGGGTGCACCTAATACTCAACCACTTTGTTTAGCTTTCAGAATCTTCCCCACATCTACCCCTTATTTATCTTCTCTTCCTCATGTCTTCATGTGAATTTAGAATCCTCACAGGAGGGGAATAGCATAAACAGCCATCTGTTTGACAGAGCAGAAGCTCATGCTTGAATGACTTCCCTGAGGAGACCCAAATCCTCAGCAAACTTTGAAGTCAGCCTCTTTGCCTCATTCTATCCTTTTCACAGTCTTTATGTCCCACATGATACATACTCCAGGGAGGGGACACAGGGTATGGAACAGGAGGCTCATGTGGAGAATCTTAGCAGTTCTGTGGCCCAGAAGCTGTGTGTGGACAGCCATTTTCTGAATGGTGATATTCTCCTTACCACTGAACACTCTCTTAGTAACTTAATTTTTCTCCTGCTTAAAAAAAGATTTGAGGTCACAGTGAAGCCCCTGTCTCGTCTCAAGATAAAGGAGACTCTAGATCTCCTTCTTCCCCTGCTCTCTGTATTCATCAGTAAGTTTATCATTTGGTTGAAAAGTTGGTCCAAGGCTGATTTTTTATTTATAGGTTTTATTTTCCAATGTGAGGTCACAAAGTGATGTTTTCTATCTCAAGAGTCTTAAAGAGGTGCTTCTCAAAGGGTCTTATTTCACAAATGTATGTCAGGCTTTGAGATTTCATAGTGGGTCATGATTTTAATCACCCCCAACTTGTAACTGTCAATGAAATAGAGCCATTCTTTCTCCCTGCTTTTACCTTGGCATAAATTGTTGAAGGTTGACCTCATCTTAGTGAAGGGACACCATAGAGTTTGGATGATTTCTGCACAGCTCTAAACCCTCCCACATGTCCATGTCATGATGAGGACCAAGGGCATTCTGAGGCTGGATATGGTATGAGAGTCTAGTGTGATACAGATGGTATTCAAGGTGCAGTTTATACTGGATTGAGTAGTCTCCCAAATGTGTTTTTTTATTATTCAAATTGACCATAGCATTATTCATGCTCCCCTTTTCTCTTAATCATCCATGACTAAGGATAAGAAATAACAGAAGTTTTCCCTGGCCGGTGTGGTTCAGTTGGTTGGGCATCATCCCATACACCAAGAGGTTGCTGTTTCAGTTCTGGTTAGGGCACATGCCTAGATTGTGGGCTTGATCCCCATTAGGAGGCATTCAGGAAGCAGCCCAGCACTGTTTTGCTCGCACATCAATGTTTCTCTCTTTCCCTCTCCCTTCCATTCACTCTAAAATCATTTTAAATTAAGAAAAGAAAGGGTAGAAGTTTGAAAAAGAAACTGAGGTTTAGGCCAATATCCAAAACTTTCCTTTCTCTTATTATTTTTAAGTTTTTCATTTTAAAATTTTATTTTCAAATTACAGTTTACATTCAATATTAGTTTGTATTAGTTTTTGGTTTACAGCATTGTGGTTAGACAATCATATACTTTACAAAGTGTTCCCTGTCCCCCAATATTTCTAGCACCCACCTGGCACCATACAGAGTTATTACAATATTATTGACTATTTTCCCTATGCTGTACTTTACATCCTAGGACTATTTTGTAACTAACAAGTTGTATTTCTTAATTCCTTTATTTTTTCATTCAGTCTCTCAATCTCCTACCCCTTTAGCAACCATCAGTCTGTTCTCTTTATCTATGAGTCTGTTTCTGTTTTGTTTATTTTGTTCTTAGATTCCACATAAAAGTGAAATCATATGACATTTCTTTCTCTAACTGACTTATTTTACTTATACCATAATATCCTCTATGTCTATCCATGCTGTTGCAGATGGTAAGATTTCATCCAACATTTTCTTTATATCTCTCTCACTTAAAAAAGTGTCAGTCACCTCATGGACCCTGACAGGGCTGACTTTGGAAGAGTGCCGTGCTTGTAATTCACACTAGCAGAAGAGCAGGGATGGAAAGATGTGAAAAGGAGAACCAGCAGGTCCGGAGAGCTGCCAACCCCAGGCTCTTGACCAGGATGTTATATACTACATACCATTGTATGGCCTCTGAGAAGTACCCCATTTTCCTCATTGCTAGTAATGGTAGCCATCATTATACTTATCTCATAGGGTGGTTGAAGGACTGAGTTAACACATGTAAAAAACAACATCAGATATGTAGTAAGGGTGCAATAATGTCAGCCATTCTTGTTATTGTTATGATGATGATGACAATCAGAGTAGCCCCAAGAAGCTGCAAGTGGAAGCCCGCTGGTCTCCTCAAAAGAGAGGAGGATATTAAATGAGAAGGTGACTCATGGTACCAGGAACCACTGATTTCAGAATTACTGACCAATTGCAGCAGGAAACATGTTGCTTAACCTCCTTTTGGCCTTAACCTCATAGCTGATAAAAACAAGTTGGAAATATTATACCTCTGCCCATCTCCTTGGTTTTCTATGAAAATAAAATAAAATAAATTTTACAGAACGCTTTGGCAAGGAAAATGCAAGCTATCATCATTCTGTTTTTCTTTTCAGCCGTAAGGCGCTACAATTTTTTTCCCCTGTCACTAACACAAGTAAAATAGACTATTTTTTTTTTCCTTTTACTCTCTCTCCCTCTCTCTTTTTTAATGACTTCAAAATGTTTGGAAGTGAGAGTTGCTTTTAAGGCTTATTGTGTTAAGCCAGATCATTTAGTCATTAGCGCACCAGCACAACTTGTATCCAGAAAGGCATCAACATAGAAAAGCACTCAGCAGGTAGTCAGAACACACCACAAAAGAGGACGCATGAGATTTTTGAACAAACAATAGCAGAAAACACAGTCGGGAACAAAAATGGTCTGCCCAAGTAAAGGGAAGCTCAGGGGACACAGAGCACTGGAATGGCTGCCTGGGAGTCAGATTGCCTCTCTGGAACTGGTATAAGATGATTGCAATTCACTGCGAACCTGTGCAGTAGCCCTTGGTCTTCATCTTCTCAATCATATTTGCTAAAATTTATTGGATATTATCTGTGCTCTCAGTGCTTTCCCAAGGGGTCTACAATGTCTTATCTCTTTTATTTTTATCAATAACCCAATAGGGTAGGTATTATTATTATTATTTCCATTTTACAGTTAACAAACAGAAGCCCTGACAGATCTAATAACTTCCTGAAGATGGTAGCTAATAAGTGGCAGAGCCAGGATTGAGTGCAGATCCATGTGACTCTAAAGCTCACACTTGTAACCGTAATGCCATCTGCCGCAAACATTAATGAGCGTTATGTCCCAATAGCCGCTAGGGTACCTGTATTGAAAAAGTAATAAAAATGTGCATCCCCCTTCTCCTCCGCAAAGGAGGTCATCAGCTATAATAGGGTAGGGAAACATCACATCTTATATATTCCTTTCAATTTTGAGTTTGTGAACTGATACCTTTAAGGGTGAGAAACTAGTAGAGGGAAAATATATCCTGGGCCCAGTATTTCCATGGTAAGTGAGCTAAGATGTGAGCCCACAAAGAGCTATGCATCACTGCACTGCAGCAAACCATAAATAATAATGGCAACTGATAAAATCAAATTCATGTGCACCAATGTGATTACTTGAGCGTTAGCCTTTCCAGGGGGAGTCCCACACATCTGCTGTTGTAACTCAAAAGAAATCAGTCTCCTGGTATTTCTAGTGGGCAGTTTGGATAGCTACTTTTTAAGAAGTCTGGAATAATCTTACATACTTTGGTGAATATGCAATTGGCAGATAATTTATTTCCCATTCATCAACATCCACAATGAAGGAAAATATTGGAGTGATTAATATGATGATTTAATGGGAGAGGGAAAGAAAAAAAATCAATCTGGAAACTTGGTATTTGGATAATTTATGGGCAGTATGGCACAGAAAAGGCTGCATCAGTTTTTGCACAAGTACAAGTCATGTGCTTCAGTAAGGAGCTTATAAATAAATATGAAGGCCTAGCAATCTTGAACTTTAGAATTAATCTCATCTGAAGCAATGAAGTACTCAATTTCAAAGAAGAAAATCTAAGGCAGAATGCCCAGCTCAGAAGACAATCTGAAATTAAAAGTCTTTTCTATTAGTTATTTTTATTTTTAAGCTTAAACATAAGAATACCAAAGTTCTTCACATGTAATCTCTAAAAATTTAAAATAGATTAATTTTTATAGTGAAAAGGGCTTTCAAAATCCATCTAGTCCAACCTCCTAATATTGTAAAATAAGAAAGATTCCAGAGAGTTGAATAAATTTATACACGGTTACATGTCCAGTTAGCCTTCCTTTCTAGTCACAAGACTTTAAACATAATCATAATGATAAAAGTGATAAGTGCTTATTGCAGCAAATAAGAAAAATCAAGAACAGAAAAGCAAAATGAAAAAAACTACACACCTCACAATTCTTCCACTTAAATCCCTGTTCTGTTAATATTTGGATGTATTGTCTCTTTTTGCTATTTTCTATACATTTATATTGAGTTTGTATTTCACTAAATGGGATGATACTATCCTTTTTTTAAATTCCGATTTTGTTTTGGAGTTTTTAAAGAAATTAAAAATAGTTTTATTGCTTCCTTATGGCTATAAAAGTGATACATGTTTATTGTAAAACATTCAGACAATATAGAAACTATAATGAAGAAAATAAGAATCACCCAGAACTCCACCATACAAAGATAATTGATAATATTGACTTATTTTCTTCCAGAGTTTTTTTCTGTGTCACCCTGGTCACCCAAAAGTCCCCCTGCCTCACCAACTTATGGGTTCATATGAAGTCTTTTAAAAATGAATACATTTTCTGGCTTCATGTGGGATCTCCAATTGTGGGAACCTCTTTCCACATCTCGCATGGTTCAGGGTTCCTGGTTCAGGGTTCAGGTTCTGAAGGAGGCCGCATGCAAACGAAAAGAGAGACTAGAAAATATTAATTTGGCAATAATATTGGGGGCAGGCGGGAAGCCTTCCTCTGGTGGAAAGGACTACCACTTGCTCTGGCCTTTTTCTCCCTTTTATTAAGGCTTTGGGACACACCCCTAGCCTTTAGGCAGGAAATTACAATAACAGAAATTAACATGAAACAAACAGGTAGAGGCTGCTTCAGCTAACAATGTTTCAACTGAGCAGGAAGTGATTAGTTCTGACCTTTCAGAGCAATTAAGGTTGACCAGCCTTTTGGTCTTCTGTTCACATCTATTAGTGAGACAATGTTTGGTTTCCAATGCTGCCTCAGTCTCTCCCACAGTCATTTCTGGGTGCACCTGAGGTAGCTCAGGGTCCTGCATATAAAATATTCATGGTTTCTTTTTTTTTTAAAAATCCTCACCGAGGATATATTTATTGATTTTAGAGAGAGAAATATTGGTAAGTTGCCAGAAGGAAGTGGGGGGTGGGGGAGAGAGAGAGAGAGAAGAGAGGAAACATTTATTGGTTGCCTCTCATATACACCCTGACCAGGAATCGAACCCTCAACCTTTTTCGTTGTATGGGAGGACAGTCTAGTGAACTGAGCCACCTGGCTAGGGCAAAATATTCATGGTTTCAAGAGACTCTAGAGCAGTGGTTCTCAACCTATGGGTCACGACCCCTTTGGGGGTCAAACGACCCTTTCACAGGGGTCGCCTAAGACCATCGGAAAATGCAGATATTTACATCACGATGCATAACAGTAGCAAAATTTCATGGTTGGGGGTCACCACCACATGAGGAACTGGATGCAAGGGTCATGGCCTTAGGAAGTTTGAGAACCACTGCTCTAGAGCCTCCTGGGCCTTCTTGTTCCTCTATATGGACTGTTCAGGATGCATCTTTCTCCATCCCATGCTTTTATAGGTTCTGCATTCCTCTTTTTAGGAAGTCAGTATGCTTAAAAACAGCTTCTCCCAGCTCTCCAGTCTTAATGTAGATCATCTCACAGAAATTAATGACTAAGGACTTCTTGGCCTTAACTAATTTTAGCTCCCTGTGTAATCTATTTGTGTTAATTTTTGGATATTTTGAGTCAACTTTGGTATGTGATATACAAAATGGGTCAAAGTTATTATTATTTTTCATATGGGTATCCAATGGTTCCATCATAATTATTGAAAATATTATACTTTCTCTATTGGATTGCTTTCACACCTTTGTCAAAAGTCAGTTGTCTTGTTATTGTGGGTGTCTATTTCCAGACTCTGTATTATGCTGACTTGATGATTGGTCTAGCTTGATCACAATCCCACATTGTCATGATCAATGTATTTTTTTTTTATCAGTGTATCTTTATAATCAGTCTTGAATTCAGTTAGGGTTAGTTTGCCAACTTTATCCTTACCCCCCCCCCCAATTGTTTAGACTATGCTAGGTCCTTTATATTTTTATGTGAATTTGAGAATACAGTTTTTTAATTTTTATAAGAAACTAGAAGCCCGATGCACAAAGATTCATGCTAGAATGGGCTTTCCTTTCCCTGGCTGTTGGCACCACCTTTCCACTCCAGCCCAGCCCCTTTCCACTCAGGCCCTGGAGCAGCTTCTTTCTGCTCCAGCCCCGCCTTCCCATGCTGCCCAGAGGCCCTGAGAGAGTGAGGATGGGACAGAACGCCTGTGTCATCACCATGGTGATGATGCAAGTGTCCCGCCCCCATTACTGGGTATCTGTGTATTAACTTCCATCTTTGTTGGGTTAATTTGTATATCACTCCTGATGGGCTGGTGGTGTAGTGGAGGTATGGCCAATTTACATGTTTGTCTATTATAGGTAAAATAGTGCTGGGATTTTCATTGTGATTGTATTAAGTCTGTAGATCAATCTGGAGAGTGTTAGCATGTTAATAATATTGAATCTTATGATTCATGAGCATAATATAGCTCTTCATTTATTTAGATCTTTAATTCATCTCCACAATGTTTTGTATTGGTCTTATTTGTTCTTGGTTCCTTTTTTTTCATGTCTTGTTTTGGAGTAATTGAATATTTTCAATGATTCTATTTTATCTCTTCTGTCTTAGTAATTATTACATTTTGTTTTGTTATTTAAGTGATTGCTTTAGAGTATATGGTATGCATTTTTAACTTATCACACTCTACCTTCAGGTGATAGCATAGGACTTCACATGTAGTTTAAGAATCTTACAATAGGAGAAACCAAGATGGTAGCATAGGTAAACACCTAAACTGCTGCCTTGCACAATAATTTCATAGCTACAACTAAAAGACAAAATGGACATCATCCAGAACCACAGGAAGGCTGGCTGAGTGGAAATTCTACAACTAGAAGGGAAGAGAAAGCACACTGAGACTCACAGGAGCTATGGAAGGCAGAGGTATGGAGGTGCATGTGCGGAGAGGGCTGGCAACTAAGTATGAGGCTGGCTTTCTCAATCAAGAGAGAGATAAAAGCTCCCGACTGCTCTGAACTCTAGTTCTGGGCGAGACTCTGGGGACCCACACTCATTCGGGGGGAAAACTGGACTGTCTGGCAGTGGGTGAAACTCAAGGGTGGCTTTCTCTCAGAGGTGCTTACAATGATTGCTGTGGGACACTGAGACCTAGGGGCCTCTTAGGGCAGATCTGACAGGAAGCCATTACTGATTGCTCTGTCCTGAGACTCCATCCCATCCAGGCTGAGTACAGAGGCTTTTGCATATGAATGGCCTGGTCCTGAATTCTAAACTTACCTAACAAACTGAAGCTGTGTCATTGAGACCCAGAACATCCAAAAGAAGGCCTAAGGCCCCACAGCAGCTTGCATTGCTTCACAGCTGGGCCTCATCTGGGCACCTCCAAAATCCCAACAAAGAAGAGGAATCTGCAGATCTCTCTGTAGCTTCTGCTGGGTGGCCTCAGGCAGAGGCTAAATTAGTACCTCCTTGGAGATTCAAGAACCAGTGTACCCTGGGGTCAGAGTGAAACTATCCAGATTACAACTTCTCAGATCCATAAGGGACATACTCAGGGGCAGACTCAGCGAGCACCAGAGTCCCACTGAAGCAAGTCTTGTCTCATAAGGGTTTTTTCATCACAGAAGTTCTCCCATTGTAAATACAGCTGATCCTCATAGCCAAGTGGCCTGGAGGTCAATTCCTCCCACTGATACCAATAATAATCAAGGTTCAACTATAACAAGACAATGCACACAGCCCACAGAGGAGTGCACCAAGAGTGTCCACCTCAGATAACTGGGGAGGCTGAGCCACTGGGCCCTATAGAATACCTAGCACACAAAGCCACTCTATCAACTCAGGGAAGCAGCCAAAATGTGGAAACAAAGAAACAGATCACAAATGAAAGAAATGGAGGAAAACAAATGATGGGATATAGAGTTCAAGACCACGATTATAATGTTTTTCAAGAATTTTCTAGAAAACACTGATAAATTTAATGAGACCCTCAAGGATATGAAAAAGGACCAACTAGAAATTAAGCATACCCTAACTGAAATAAAAAACAATATACTGAGATCCAATAGTAGACTAGAGGATCACAAGAATCAAGTCAAAGAAGCAAAAAACACCCAACCAGAAAAAAAGTAAAAAGAATACAAAAATATGAAGATAGTTTAAGGAGTCTCTGGGACAACTTCAAGCGTACTAACATCAGAATTATGGGGGTGCCAGAAGAAGAGAGAGAGCAAGATACTGAAAAGCTATTTGAAGAAATAATGACTAAAAACTTCCCCCACCTGGTGAAAGAAATAGACTTACAAGTCCAGAACGTCCACAGAACCCCAAACAAAAGGAATCCAAAGAGGACCACACCAAGATATATCATAATTAAAATGCTAAGAGCAAAAGACAAAGAATATTAAAAGCAGCAAGAGAAAAACAGTTAATTACCTACAAGGGAGTACCCATATGATTGTCAGCTGATTTCTCAACAGAAACTATGCAAGCCAGATGGGAGTGGCAAGAAATATTCAAAGTGATGAATAGCAAGAACCTACAACCAAGATTACTCTACTCAGCAAAGCTATCATTCAGAATTGAAGGTCAAATAAAGAGCCTCACAGATAAGAAAAAGCTAAAGGAGTTCATCACCACCAAACCAGTATTATATGAAATGCTGAAAGGTATTCTTAAAGAAGAGGAGGAAGAGAAAGGTAAAGATAAAAATTATGCACAACAAATACATATCTATCAATGAGTGAATCTAAAAATCAAGTGAATAAAAAAATCTGATGAACAGAATAAACTGGTGAATATAATAAAATCAGGGGCATAGAAAGGGAGTGGACTGGCAATTCTTGGGGGGAAAGGGATGTGGGAAGAGACTGGACAAAAATTGTACACCTATGGATGAGGACAGTGTGTGTGTGGGTAAGGGCAGAGGATGGGGTGGGAACAGGGTGGTGGGGAGTTATGGAGGGAATAAAGAGGAACAATTGTCATAGTCTGAACAATAAAGATTTATTTAAAAAATAAATAAAAATCAACTGTCACCCAGCCAGAGTGGCTCAGTAGTTGAGCTTTGACATATGAACCAGGTGGTCACGGTTTGATTCCTGGTCAGGGCACATACCCGGGTTGTAGGGGGCCTGCAGAGGGCAGCTGATTAACGATTGGAACATCTCTCATCATTGATGTTTCTATTTCCCTCTCCCTTTCTCTCCCAAATCAATAAAAATATTAAAAAAAAAAAGAATCTTACAATAGTGCACAGCATATTTCTATGTTTGCTTCCTTTAGCTTTGTGGTATTACTGCCATACAGTTTACTTGTCCATCTGTTATAACCCCACACTTCATTGATATTAGTTTTGTTTAAACAGTGAATGATCATTTTATGATATTTTATTAATAAGGAAAGAATCATATATTTATACAATGTAGTTATCCCTCTGGTCCTCTTGTTTCCTTTGTGTAGGTCCATATCTGACATTCTTTTTCTTTTACCTGATTGATATACTTTAATATTTTTCCAGTGGGGATTTGCTGGTGATAAAGTCTTTCAGCTTTGTACATCTGAAAAAAGCATTTATCTTAACTTGGCTTTTCAATGATATTTTCCCCAGATATAGAATTCTAGTTTGACAACTTTTTCCCTTTCAGTGCCTAAAAGATGTTGCTCCACTGCTCTGTTTTCCTGTAAGGAACAGGATGTCATCCTTATTCTTACTGTTCTCTATATAATGTGTTCTTTTTCTTTTGCTGCTTTGAAGATTTTTCTCTATCATTGGTTTTATGAACTTGTACTTATTTGATTCTTGTGCTTGGAGTTTGTCAAGCTTGGAATTTGGGGTTTATAGTATTTATTGGTAAAATTTGGGCCATTATTTCTTCAAACATTTTTTTTTCTGCATGTCCTCCCCCTTTCCTCTGTCCCCATCCTTTGGGGACTGATTACATGTATGTCAGGTTTTTTGAAGTTGTCCCACAGCTCACTGGTGCTTTGTTCATTAAAATATATATATATATATTTCCCTTAATAGTTTCTATTGCCACATCTTCAAATTCACTAATTTTTCTTCTGCAATGTCCTATCTGTCATTAATACCATTAAGCATATTTTTCATTTTTCATATTGTAGGTTTTATCTTTAAAAGTTTGATTTAGATTTTTAAATTTGTTTTCTAGTCCCTCAATAAAGATGGAGGAAGAAAATCTTCCATGTCTCTGCTTAACTTCTGAACATATGGCATATAGTTATATTAACTGTTTTCATGTCCTTGCCTGATAAAGCCAAAGTTTGTGCCAGTTCTAGTTCAGTTTTTTTGATTGGTTATCCTTCTCATTAGCAGTCATATTTTCCTGCTTCTTTGCATGACAGTTACTTTTTTTTTTTGCTGTATTCCAGACACTGTAAATTTTTATTGGTCGAATACTCAATATTTTTGTGTTCCTATTAATATTCATGAGCTTGTTCTGTGATGCAGTAAGTTGGTCAGAGATAGTTTGATCCTTTTTAGTCTGCTTTTACGATATTTTGGGTAAGACTGGAGTAGAACTCAGTCCAGGGCTTAGTCCTCACACTGTTGCAAATCCTTCTGTGTATCTAGTTAACTGTCTGTGGACAGGCCCTACACACAGTCCTTGGGAGTGCCAGGCCCTGTTGCTTCTAATCCTGTTGATGGGTCTTTCCTTTCCGTGGGTAGTTTCCATTTTTGCCTGTGCTGATCACTAATCAGCTAAGTTCTCAAGAGAGATCTTCTGCAGATGGCTATGTGAAACTCTGACCTCTCCACTGCTTCATTTTGAGAACACTAGTCGCCTTGGTCTCTCTCCCCAGAATCTCAGTTCCCTGTTCTCAACTCAGGAACCTTCTGGCTGCACCATGGTCTGGGAACTCTGCCTGCCCCATGGTCTGGGAACTCTCCAGGCAATTTTGTAGAGCTCACTCCATTTCCTGTCTTTCAGAAAATATCTTGAAAACCATTGTTTAATATATTTTGTTTAGTTTTCTTCCCTACTTCTTTTTGGTAAGTTCAGGCAGGGGAGTAAATCTGATACCTTTTATTACATCATGGCTGCAAGTACAAGGTGCATTAACATTTTAAAGGTGTTTTCATACAGATTGCCAAATTGCTGTCCAGTAACTTCAGTCAACAAATAGCAGAGCAGCTAAATCAAGTGTATGTATCTTCAATGACCATTCTTTTATTAAAGCTGTGTCAGCTTGACAAATATTATAACATGCCATTCTTTTAATCACCATTGAAATGCAGTGCACTTTTATCTCTTTATCAGCCATTCCCATTTCCTCTTTGGTGGGCTTTACTGTTCATGGTCTTTATCATATCTTCTTTAGTTTCAAGGAGCACTCACAGGATCTGAGTCAGCACCAAGGGCAGAGAGGCCAGTCAAACACTTCAGATTTCTGTCCCAGAAAGGTGCTCAGTGCTCAGTGAGGCTGTGGAACAAGAGGAGGGTAGAATGGGATGGAGACGCTTAACCAAGATGTTTTGAAAGCCAGAGAACCTTTCCCTAACCGAGAACATTAGCTAGATCTTTGTTAGCAGCAAACAGAGGTGTAATTACACTCCAAGAACCAAACTCTGTTCACAGTCCCTCCCAACAGTGAGCTGCCTGTGTGTTTGCAGGTGGTAGCCAGCATCTGGATTTACTCCAACCTTCTGGAAGTGACTGTAGGGTTTTGGCAAGTAGAGCTGTGTTGGTCAGGTCTGCGATTAGTCAGCCCCTGGTCTGTAATGTCTACTTGTGCCAAATATTACTCCCTATTTACAATAAAGTTTCATTTATTTTTGGCCCATTTCATTAAAAGAAAAGACTTTAAATTTGGTTGATTTCTCCCATCATCCTGCTTCAGAAGCAGATAGATCAAAGAAGATTCAGGGTTATCTGAAACTCCAAGTTTACTTCAATAAACTTTGAAGTTTTTTTTTTTTAATAGCCTGTATGTCTTTGATTATGCTGAGCTATACAAGTATGTGCAAGAATGCTTTCTATTAATCATGGCAGTTTCCAAAATGAATAAATATTTTTGAATGAAACTGACAGTTACATTTGATTTGGCAGATCAACTGTAATAATCTGCAGATTATCTACTATCAACCTCCTCAATAATCTTTAAATAAGTATCCTGTGCACCAAATTGAAAAGTCAGAGTAAGATATACACGAATGCATACAAACATATTCACACCTATTTCAGGGCCCTTTACCATGAAGAAGTAGGAGATGTTCAAGGCTATTTCAGCAATTCTTTTGTGTATTAGATCACCAGGGCTGCTGTAACAAAATGCCACAGAGTGGGTGGCTTAAACAACAGACCTTTATTTTATAGTTCTAGAGGCTGGAAGTGCAAGATAAAGATGCCAGCAGAATTGGTTTCTAGTGTGGCCTTTCTTCCTAGCTTGCAGACATCCCTCTTGCTGTTTCCTCACATGGCCTTTTCTCTGTGTGTGTGTGCCTCCCTGGTTTCTCTTCCTGTTCTCATAAAGACATTAGTCATATTGGATTAAGGCCTTACTCTTAGGGGGCCTGATTTAAACTTAATTACCTCTCTAAAGACCCAATCTCTAAATACAGTGACATTGGGGCTTAGGGTTTTAACATATGATTTAGGAGAGGGCAAAAATGCAGTCCATAACCATTTGAAAGCGGGTTCCTGGGCTTTTGAGGAAGATGGAAGAAATACAGAAGAACTGTGACTTAGTTTCAGGTCTCACAATGTTTCTAGGAAGAACATAATTAACAAGGTACAAAGGGCTCATTATTTCAACCTCTGGATGGAGAAGTGGTGGTGGGTTTGGGAGAAGTGTTATCTTTGCGAACAAGAGAACTCAACAAGACAGTGAATCTAGGGTCTTCTCTAGAGATAATATGGAGTACCAAGGCTTTATTTAATTTCTTAGGGCAACTCTAGGGAACTTTAAATAATGAAATAATTATTGTTGCATCCTATAGGTTACAAGGTTTACAAGGAAAATGAAAGTCATCATAGAAGAGAAATATTCACTAAAAACTAAAATTTAAAAATCAATGGCCACTCAGACATCACTTCTGTTTAACACTGGTCTCTATCCAGTGATGCATTGAGCTGCTTCATACAGACTCTGAGTGTACACATCTCTTCCCAAATCTGCATTCAATGACATATCATGAATGTCATGGAGTTGGTCATGGTACAGTATTTATACTAGACAATTGGAAAACACTATAAATTGGAGCTCTTTGTTTTTCTGAAAACTGGTTTTTGAAGATTTACCAGCAAATCACTAGATTGATTCATGCCTGTTTAACAACTAGTAGCCTGGTGCATGAAATTCTTGCATGGGGGGAGGGGTGTTCCTCAGCCCAGCCTGCACCCTCTCCAATCTGGGACCCCTCAAAGGATGTCCTACTGCTGGTTTATACGGATCGGGCCTAAACCAGCAGTTGGACACCCTCTTACAATCTGGGACTGCTGGCTCCAGCCACTCACCTGCCTTCCTGACTGCCCCTAACCATTCTGCCTGCCTGCCTGCTTGCCCCCAACCGCCCCCTGCTGCTGGCCTTATTTCCCCCAAATGCCCTCCTCCGCCAGCCTGATCACCCCCAAGTGCCCCCCCGGCTGGCCTTCTTGCCCCCACCTCGCCTCCCCACTGCCTGCTCACCTGCAACTGCCCCCCTGCTGGCCTGTTCACTCCAACTGCCCTTCCCCTGTCCTGATCATCTCCAATTGACCCCCACTGATGGCCTGCTCACCCCCAGCTAGCCCCCCTGCTGGTCTACTTATCTCCAACAGCCCCGCCCCCCACCAGCCTGATTACCCACAACTGCCATCCCATCCTGACCTGATCACCCCTGGTGACCCAAGCTCTCAGCCCCCTCCTTTTTTTTCTTTTCTTTTTTTTAAGAGTCTTCTTCAATGGAGGCCAGGGCCGCCTGGAAGCAAGTATCTGGGATTTATTTATCTTCTATAATTGAAACTTTGTAGCCTTGAGTGGAGGCCAGGGCCAGCCAGACCCCGCTGGGAAGCTTGGCTTCATTCATCCCTGGGCAACCCAAGCCTCCTGCTTGCTCCAGCTCCGTGGCCACCGCCATCTTGGTTGTGTTAATTTGCATACTCGCTCCTGATTGGCTGGTGGGCATGGTTTGTGAGCATAGTGGAGATACAGACAATTTGCATCTTTCTCTTATTAGTGTAGATATCTTTACTGGACCACTTCTTACCTATTGTCTAAAATACCTGAAAGGAAATAAAAATTTGGTGTATATGAAAGGTAGAATGAAACTCTGTATATGAAATGTAGAATAAAACCAGTTTTATGACATTAATGAAATTTCCTGGTTTGCAGATAGCAGTGATATTTTGCTACAAAATATACACATAGCTATTGACAAGTAAAAATGTGAGAAACTTTGGTCAGTTATCAACCAAGGGAAATGAACAAAATGCATACTTAAATATAATAAATTATAAATCAAAATATCAGGGAGTTCCTGGTAAAAAATAATAAAATCTTGAATTTTTTCTCAAATATTCCTTTTACTTATTCCACAGTAGTCCAACCTAAAATTACAACATCTTCCTAGATTCTTTCAATTTTCCGAAAATATTCACCCCTCCCCTCATTATTAATATCTACTTAAATATATAATCTAAATTTTTATAAAAATTATTTTTATAATTTAAATTTTAGTTTAACAAAGTTCAAATTAATCTTTTCTCTGTGATTTACATTTTAAGTGAATTAAATTAAAGGGTTCTTTCTGATGTATCAATTATGCTCAGATAATAAAGACACTGAATACTTGAAAATGTTTATTGAGCATCCATATATGCATTCATCCATTCATCCATTTATTCATCAAATAGTAATTGCATATCTACAATATATTAGACACTCTAAAAATGTCTGGGAATAGCGAGATGAATAAGACAATATTCTCCTTAAGTGTTCATTCTAGAAAGGAGACATATGTGTAATTAAATTATAGTCCAACTAGAGAGGAAGTGACAATAAGATCATGTACAAAGTCACAAAAGTTTTATAGTAAAAAGAGTGATTAATTCTGTGGTATGAAGCTGGGAGCAACCTAAGATAAGGAAGGCTGAACTCAAGTATCATTTCTATGGAGAGCTTTCTCTAAACCCCTGGTCTGGTTTTAATGTCCCTCATCAGTGCTCTGACAGCATCCCATGCAAGTTCTGTTGGAATTGTCAGCTTATTTGTCTGTCTCTCCATCTACACTAAATGTATCTTCAGGGAAGAGATGATTTTGCATCCCTAGGATGTAACAAAAGCTCTGCTAAATGCTTGATGCTCAATTGAGGTACAATGAATGAATGAATGAATGAATGAATGATGATGGCACTAAAAAGATGTTGCATAAGAGAAGTATCTTATCAGTTTTAGCTGTATAATAAAACACTATAGACTGGGTGTCTTAAATAACATTTATTTCTCTTGGCTTTAGAGGCTGGGAAGTCCAACATCTTGACTCTATAGCTCAGAAGTCCATACTGGCAGATTTAATGTCTGGTGAGGGCCCCCTTCCTGGTTCCTGGTTTGCAGATGGCTGCCTTCTTGCTGTGTCTTCACATGGCAGAGAATGAGAGTGTGGTGATGGGGAAGATCTTTTGTCTCTTCTTATAAGGGCACTAATATTATAATGGAGGCTCCACTCTCATGACCTCAACTAAACCTGATTACTTCTCGAAGGCCACACCTCCAAATACCATGGCATTGGGGATTAGGGACTCAACATATGAATTTTGGAAGAACACAAACATTCAGTATATAGTAAAGAATAGAAGAATTAATAATATTTTCCCAGGAGATCTGGAAATGCAGTGTGTAAAGTGAAGGCCTCAAATACAAGGAACCATAAAACAGCTGAGAGCATGACAAGTTTAGGAACTTCAGGTTGTTTTTGTTGTTAATGATATTTAGGACATAGAGGAGTCAGAGAGAAGGCAGGAACCATGTTCAGGAGCTCATGTATTTTACATAATTTTTCTCTTTGCAAGAAATGGAAATTATTGAAGAATTTAAAGCAGAAACCGTATCTACATTTTAGAAATATAACTCTCCTGGTAAAGTGGAGATTCTGTCTTTTTTGTAGCAAGTCAAAAATTCTCCACCTACTTACTGCATGAATAGACAGGCTTTTTAAACATATCCTCCTGGTGAAGGTCATAGCCTCAGTTGCCACCTCCTCCACCTCACAGACCTGCAGTTACATCTCTTCTGTTGTCTCCTATCTGAAAATGCTCAGGGGCTGCTATACTTCCCAGCAAGATGGGGTTATCCTAGTGTCCCAAAATTTTCTCATTCTTTCCATCTCACTGGAGGTTTTTTAAAAAATACAGGAGTACTTTTTAAGAGGAATTTTGAAGTCTAATTTAAAGACTAATTATGAATACATTGGGAAGTGCACTGTTATGAAATGAATGGTCTTACAGACCCAGGGGGAAATGTTGTGCATGATTCAGTGGGGGCCTGGAGCCTGTATCAGTAGGTTTCCTGGGCTTCTCACAATTTAGGGTGTCTGAAAAGAGAAGGTTCTGCCCAGGTGATAATTGCATAGATGGGGAATTTGGGTAAAAACTGGCTCCAGAGCAGCCTCACAGGATGGTCTGTTTATAATAGCTACATTTTTGACCAGCTTCTCTCTAACCTGGGGTCTTTCAACTGGATCAGTCACAGGTATCCTTATGGTTTGCAGAGTTTTAGGGGCCTCATCATCATCACCCCAGTTCCACCATCCCAGCCCCCTCCACTGCTCCTTCTGCTTCCACCACTGCAGTTGTGCTGGGCCTTCTGGACTTAGCAAGCCCCATAAGATGCTAATCCCCCTGAGACTCTGAAAACGATTTTGAAGGAAGAACAGGTAAGCACGTGTGTTTGGTATCAGGTCCTTGTGTCCAGAAATAGCCAGGTATCCTAGCAGAAGGGGCATGGTTTGCAGCTAGGAAATTAGGTTTGAATCTTGCTCTCCAGGGATGAGCTGTGGACTTTCAACCCCTTTCTGGGTCATGATTACAGCTTTAAAGGGAGGAGTCTTGTGCAAGTGAGTGACACTGAAGGTTAACTTTATTGCTTCAGAATAAATCTCAGGGTGCCCAGGCATCAGTAAGTGATTCCAGTGTGCACAATTCCAGTGTGAGAATCCCTGGGGCAGATTCTGAATCCTAAGGTGAGGATGAGTGTGAAAGCCCATGAGGATCTGTACAGCCCTGCCTGGAGTATTCTTGTTAAGAAATTTCCCCTCCATGTACCTCTCTCCTAACTGATTCCTACTCCCCAGTGAGGTTTAGACTTGAGGTCACCTCCTCCAGAAAGTCTTCCCTCATTCTCTGGTTAGGTGCTCTAGTCTGTATTTTTCTCAGATTACTGAATGTTTCTGACATAGTCTTTAGCATGCTTCACCACCACCATCAACAACAACAACAACATCATCATCATCATCATCATCATTGGCAGAGACTGTATCTTAGACATTTTTGCATCTTTGCATCCCAGGACTTTGCACAGTCCCCAGCAAATAAAGCCATAAAGGGGAAAAAAGAAGAAAGAACCAACGAAAGAAAGTTATTACTACTTTTACACAGATCTTTGCCTCCCCCCCCCCACCGCAACCCACATTGTATTTTCTAGTCTCTTTTCTCAAGAGCCAATAAAAATACTACACTTAAGATCTATCAGATTCGCCTTTTTTACAAATGTAAGCTCTCAAAATCCCTAGCAAATACCTAATTAAAAAACTAGATTGGGTATTGGATGGCACTGTTGTTGGGCAAGAAGCATGTCTGCATAATATATGGTCATATCAGACAGGGTCCTGGCAGGGACCACGAGGGGACTATTTATAGAGGTATATGCAGAAAGAAGGAAACCAATACGGAAACCTGAGGCACATCCAGGGACCCGTTATTCTCCAGGCCTTAGAAAATACAGGGAGGAAACAGTGCTCCACAACCATGTTGAAGGCTGGAGCCCAGCAGAGAGGCTGCTCAATAGGAGCTCTAATTCCGGAGTCGGGTAGACATCACCATAATGATGGTGCTGAAAGGAAACAGGAGCACAGGAAGAAATACTTTGATCTCACTCCTTCTGCCCTCCAGTCTCCCTCCTGGTGCCTCCCATTGACACACCAATTGGAAGCCAGAGACAATGGGACTGCAGTGAGGTTGAGCTTCCTACAGAACATAGGCATTGCTCCTTGGGCCCCAGTTCAGAGGCAGGGGAAAAGGTGGAGATGGATCTGGTGAGAGAAAATTAAATAGAAAACCCAGCATAATGAACCGGATGATACTGTGTTACAAGGAGGAAAGGAAATTGGATGTTGTCTGTATCTGTAACAAGCTGACAAAATAGTCCTGTACTTACTTTGAAGTGAAAGACTCACTAAATTTTGGACAGTCTAGAAGAGGGAGAGATAGCAGAAATGCTATTTTATAGGAAAGAGAAATAGGTTTCTCTTGGAATTTTATTTGTTCATCAGGTTCCACAGTTGTCAGCACCCCACTTCTTTGCCTACTACCTCTGATGTCACCATATTTCTAAGGGTTTCTCCTTCCCATTGTAAGGATCTGAACTTGTTTAGCTCTCTGATTGCATGCCTAGCTAATTACCTCATGTGTTACCAGACTCTAAAGAGGGTCCATTCACTTGTGCACATTAAAGTCATATCAAACATGAACAGTAGTTTGCAGCAAAGAAAGCAGAGGTTTATTGGTTGAGGAAATGGCACCAAGTCCTGAGTCACAGGTAAACTAATGCTAAAAGATCTGGCTCCCTGATGGCTTCCAGCGATAGATTATAGAGCGGGAGAAATCATTAATCGTGGTACCTAAAGGAATTGGGGTCCTGGGCTCTACTGATTGGTTGGGTAGAGCCAGGGCAGAGCCATGGCAAGCTGTAGATCTTTGTCTCCAGTGCTTATGTCAGCCATGGCATTGTTCTGTCTGGTTTCGTGGGGGTGTGGTGTATGGGGTCATGGGCCTGAAACTGATATTATCTTTAGCTTGACCAAACTCTGTTTCTGTGGTCAACAGACCTGAAGCTTTGTTTTTAAGACAGTTTGATGTTGACCAGAATCTGATGCCCTAAGTACTTAATGATTAAGGAAGGGAGTGGGTGAAAAGGAAGGAGAAAGGGTCATGTTAAAGAAATGGAGTTTCTGCACAGTTACATGTGGACCATAACATTTGGAGTTTACTGGTCCCCTCCTCAGCCTGAAACCTCACTCCTACCTTGGGGAACAGGAACAGTAGTGCAGCTTGTGTGTGCACAGGGGAGCCTCACACGAGGTCCCTGATGCTAAGAGACCCTACTGTGCTCACGGGTTCTTTCCTTCCAATGCTCACCTCACTGGCCTGTTCTCTTACAGAGTCACCATAAGCAGAGAGAAGAGCACACTCATGGGACATTTCCCAGGGGCTATATTTTTGCCTGGGATCCACCATTTCCCCTCAGTCTGGCAGCCTACTACCATTCCTTCTCTACTTCGCTCCCTCTTTTTTTTTCACATTTGAGAGATGACAGTAGGGGGATGTAGACTCAGTCTTTTTGTTTCTCAGGTTCTTAAAGTACCTGTAGGGGAGAGTTTCATAATAAGGATGTGGTTGACCCCAATGACTTTTGAACTTTCTAGTCTCTTTAGCTTGTGGTTAAGACTGGAATCTGGGATGAGCAACCACATTTGTCAAGGAAATATTTTTCTACTCAGCTTTCTAGAAAGAATGAGGGGATTCTATGGCTTTAGACCAGAGATCTTAGCAAGGCTTGGGAAGAACAAAGCATTTTCTTGACTGAGGCAGAGGGAGGGTTCAGCAGTTGTTAAGCAGGTGATTGAAGCTGTGGTTGCCTACAGAGGGCAAAGGGGCTCATGAGGTATGAGTCAGAGGAGGCCAGGTGTATTGAAGCCTAGGGGTCTGGAGTCTGCCAAGCCTCCCTGTGTGTGTGTTTTGGGGGTGGGGAAAATTTGGCTTGAAGCTGGAAAGATTTTTCCTTTCTTCTTCTGGGGAATGTGAGTCACAGGGTTGCCTGCAGGGGATGACCTCAAGAGAATAAGGAGTTATAATATGGGTATACTGTTAAGTTTGGAATTGCTTGAAGGAAGGGGCTGTGGTGTCTTCCCAAATCAGCCCCAGCTCATTTACAATAGGTGCTAAATGGCTGGCTTTTAAGTGAATGAATGAATGAAGAATGAAGACCCGTGGTATTTTTCTGTTAACTTTCTCTTTAAAAACTTTGATAAAAATGCTTGCATGCAGGCTTGTCAAGCAGGTAGAGCCTTTCTTTCTGGATAGTGAATGGGAGTATGTGCCAAAGCAGAGTAATTTCCCTTCTTCCTCCCTCACTCTGTCTCCTCCTCCCCATCTCCCACAATAAAAGGTAACGTGGGACTTGTGCAGGGTCCAAGCCAGCTTGCTGATCAAGTTCCAGACACATGTGTCTGCCCTGGGCCTCTGGTAAACCTGTGCCGGAGAAAAGCCAAGAAGACTGAAAGTCTGACCTGTCCTTTTCTCAGCTCTCAAGTCCAAGGCTATAAAACCAGATGCAGAGCTCTAGATAGGGCATGCCCTCAGTGTGTTGAGCATATGCTTCAGCAGACAGAGCCTTCCCAGACCACAAGCTTTGTCCAAAATCAACCCCTCTATCTAGGGGACAACTGTGAATAGCCATTCCCATGCCAAAACTTAAGATTTGCAGAGCCTTCAGTGGCTAATTAACATACCCTGAGAGTACCAAGTACACTGCCATAAAAACCGATGGCCCTGTTGCCTACTCTGACTCAGAGGGCTCCATGACTCACAGGGCTGGTGACTTGGAACACTCCCAGGCAGGTTTTAATGGGTTTCAGGAGCAGCTCCACTCACTACTTTGTCTGAAGACAGGAGGGAGGCTCTACCCAGGTGATAATGGCCTTTACCTGGAGTCTACTAAAAACTGGCAAGAAAAATGCTATTGTAGCCTGAAGACTTCAGTGCTCAAGAACAGAAGCAAAGCCAGAGCACAGTAAAACCTGGTTTCATAACTAGGTGGAGAAATTGAATGATCTCATGAAACCCAGTAGAGAATCTCTGGCTTCTACAAAAAGCCCAGACATAGTTAGTAAGGATAATACAATAAAGGGGATTTATTGTGATGGCTCAGAGTGGGACCAAACCTTCTAGCTGAGCTCCTTCTAGCTAAGGGTTGATTCTTTGCTGATGTGCAACAAATTCTTTACAGAATCATTATACTTAAGCAGGTCACCAAGGTACAACCAGTGGCTCCTCAACATGCTTGCATTAAGCTGCCATATGGCAAGCCCTGTCCTCAGGAAGTTCACAGTCCAGGTAGGAAGACACATTCACACACATTATGTTGACACTAGGGCAAAGGCCCTGAAGCAGATGTGCTTGAACTAGCCTGTCTCAGTAATCTGGCAAGCCTTTAAAACACAGATCTTGGCCTCCACCCCCAATGATTCTGATTCAGTAAGCCAGGGATCATGCCCATGCAGTTACATTTCAACAAATTCCCACTTTTGAATAGCACTGTTATAATAGAAGTAAAAATTTATAACTTTTGACTTCTATTTATAGAAGAGGGAGAGAGTAATGAATTATTTTGAGGGTGGGATGGAGTAGGGAAGGGCATTATTTGGATGACTATCTGGGTAGGACTTGAGCAAGCTGCAATTAGTGAAGTGTTTTCGAATAGAGAAAATGTTTAAAAGTCAGAAAAAATGCAATATATATTCAGCAAGCAGGTGTATGTGTTGGGGAAGGAAAGGTAATAGGAGGAAATGTTGGGCTTGGTTTCTGGAAGACCAAGGCTGAGGAGGTTGGATTAGTCTGTAAATAACAGGGACCACAGATATTTTGAGGTTAATGCTATTCATATAGTTACCTGATGCTTTGTGTTTGTGGATGAGAAAGATTAGAGAAAATGATGAAAAATGGAAAGAGCAGTTGGCAAGCTAACTTTTTAGAAATAGTTTAAGTGCTAAGGAGGTAGTCTGAAAGCCTAAACAAGGCCAGGTGGAACAGAAAAGGGCATTTGGATATGAAAGACAAAATGGAGAGTATATCATCGGGATTTTAAAATTAAATTGCATGTGGTAGACAAGGAAGAAGAACAAGTCAAATGGTCCTAAGGGATGCAGCCTGAGTACTAATGCAGTAGAAGAGTTAGGGGTTTTAGGAAGAAGAGGGATTTAAATAGGAAGGTAATGACTTTGGTTTTGTACCTGTTGGATTTGAGATGCCTACAAGTTATCTAATAGCTTGCAATGCCAGCCTGGGTTTGGAAGAGAGGCTGGGTCTGGGCTTTTATATTTGTGTACAACACAGAAGATTGTGGACACAGTGAGGCTGAAATCATGGCGTAAGGAGATGAAGATGTAGACAACAGTACCTTAGGGAATGTCTACACGAAGTGCCAGCAAAGAAGACTCAGATCAAGGTCTGGAGAGGCTGTTAAGTGTTGTCAATAAAAGCATTGAAAGATAATGAAGACGAATCTAGGAAGAGAGTGATTCACAGTGAAAACTGCTAGAGAAGCTGAGAGGAGAGGCTATTGCTGTGTCTACTGGGGTCTTCAAGATTATATTCTTCAAGGTGAGGCAGGAGCCAGGCTATAGAGAGTCAGGAAAGAATAGGGAGGTAAGGAAGCAGAGGAAGCTGGTGTTGAGTGGTGACAGGAAGAAAATGGAACAGAAACTTGAGAGGGAAACATGTTCATGGGAGGGTTTGATTGTTTTAGGATCTGGAGAACCAGAGCGAGTATGTAGGCCGAGGGGAAGGAGCCAGTGGAAGAGAAAGATAAGAGGTAAAAAGGAGAGGAGATGATTAATGCCACGGGATCTGAGAGGACACGAGAGGGTGGGACAAAGGTCTGAGGCAAATGACCACTTTATAACAAGGTCCTCTGGATGTTCAGGTGCCTTGGATGGGCTCCAGGCAAGGTTCTCCCTTAGCTAAAGCAAGCACCGAGGCAGCCCTGAGGATCCCAAATACAGAAAGTGTCTGCTTTTTCCCAAGACCCACCTCTCCACTTTCAAGCATTCACAGAGGCCCGAAAGTTAAATTAGAGTTTCGTATTCTACTTTTCCAACAAATTTATTTCCTTCCTGGGTTAGCCAAATCATGGACTCTTTATCCTCACCTGGGTTCCCCAATTTAATTAGACAACTTCCTCATTCCCCTCTGAGGGTTAGAAAATAGACCTTGTTTCTCTCCTTCCCTTTCCAGCTTTTGCTTATCTAAACTAAGGGCCCCACAGGAGCTTTCGGCTGATTTATTTCAGCTGGTCCCTCATAGCCACAGTGACTCTGGGTTAACCTTCTGGGCCCCGCTGGGACCATTTTTAGGAAGGTTTGCTAGGTATTCTGACCTACTAATAGGTCCCAGAGGGGAGGTCCACACTGTCACAGTAGATCTTACTACCTAACACCTAGTGAAATCCTAGGCTTTGCTGAGCTCAGCCAAGATACTGCAGGAAACACAGGGGCTAGGGTTCCCAGAGAGAGTTTCTAGATCTCAAAGAATAATGCTAAACAGACAGAGTGCAAAGTTGTCTGCAATAGGAGGCTTTAGGGTTTTATTGTAAAATGCTCTTTATTTTTTTCCTAATGTTTTTGGGGAGCATTCTAACTAAGCATGAGAAACACAGGAAATGTGTCTGTTTCTTAGAATTTGTATTATTTTCAGATGGCATTATTAATTATGAAGCAAGCAAGGAGCTGTTTGGAGAAATATTACCAAGGTGTTTTCCCCTTTTCTTTGCCTGGAGGGAGTGGCCAACTCCCCTTGGCTTTGCTCCACATGCTAATGATTTTTTAGGGGCATGTCATTAGTTTGAACGACAGAAACATGTTCTGCACCCTTCATAGAAGTACATTAATTTGTGTTCTTAAAATGTTTTCTGTTCCATGCCATTTACACAACCAGAGCACTGGACATTGTAACTGTCTCATCTTTCATGTTACATTGAAGATGTCAGGGAAAAAAATTACCAAGCATGATTATAAATATGACAAGTGGGACATGAACTTCTGTAAGACTTTTAAAAGATGTTGTTATA
Source organism: Lasiurus cinereus (assembly GCA_011751065.1). Lineage (NCBI taxonomy): Eukaryota > Metazoa > Chordata > Mammalia > Chiroptera > Vespertilionidae > Lasiurus > Lasiurus cinereus. Next base: position 42,911,435 of record JAAGEH010002531.1, on the reverse strand, counting down.
TAACATATATGTGTTTATTTTCTACTGCCCTTAATTTTCATTTTAATCTTTGAAACTAAAATATTGATTAAAGTTAGGAGAAATACAAATTTAGTAAAATAATAATGAGCTATGCTGTGAAATTAAAATTAGAGCAACTGCCCTGGCAGGTGTGTTTAGTGGTTAAAGCATCCACCCATACACCAAAGCCTCTCAGGTTGGAATCCTCATCAAGGACACATATCTGGTTGCAGGTCTGATCCCTGGCCCCAGTCTGGGTGTGTGTGAGGGGCAACCATCAATGAGTCCCTCTCACATCAATATTTCTCTCTCTCTTTCTCTCTCTCTCTCTCTCTCTCTCTCTCTCTCTCTCTCTCTCTCTCCTCTCCTCTCCTCTCCTCTCCTCTCCTCTCCCCCACCTCCTTCCCTCCCTCACTTCTACTCTCTCTGAAAATCAATGGAAAAATATTTTTGGGTGAGGATTAACAACAACAACAAAGGAGCAAGCAATACATATTGTTTCATATGAGATATGTGCTTTTGGTAGAGTGGCATTGGTAATAAGTCTTTTATTCTTTGGAAGTGTGCTTTTAATCAATCTTTATGTTGCAGTAATGAAAAATATTGTTTCTTCATGAAATATTGTAGTCATTTTGCCTGAGTGGGTGTGATTGTTAACCTAAGTGACTCTTTCTGGGCAGGTTGTAAGGCCAAGAAGCTGGACATATTTTTGCAGTTCTTCCTCTTGCCCTTAGACACATCAGACTGGGAAACAGAGTTGAGACATGCAGCACTCTGTGATCTGTCTTAGAGAACAGAAAACACACACATGCAGTTATTCCCTATTCAGTCAGAAAGAACTGAGTTTTCATCTTAGCTCAGTCACTTTCTACTTGTGTTATATTAGATGATGTTTTTATCATCTCTGGGTCTCAATTCCTTTAGCCGGGAGAGAAAATAATGGAACCCATCAAAAGCCATTGTAGTGAGGGTTAGAGATAATGTTGCAAAGCTCACCAAATTCTCATTAAATGATTATTATTATTTTGTAGAATTACTTTAAAATCTATGCTTATAAACAAACTAGAGGCCTGGTGTAAGAATTTGTGCACATGTGGGGTCTGGCTGGCCTGCCCTGATTGGGCTGATCAGGCAGGGCATGGGGAGGGAAATGGGAGGTTGACCAGCCAGCCTTGCCCCTGGTCGAACTCCTGTTCAAAGGGACAATTTGAATATTAGCCTTTTTATTATATAGGATCCTTTATATCTGTGCCATTGAAGGCCCAGTGGTTGCCTCTATCTGCCATCCAGATTAATGACTCATAACCTCAGCTACAAAACCATCTCATTATTGATGGTTTGACTCTCTGTAAGCAGTTTATGCCACATCCCATTGATGTAGTATTCCTCATGAGATAGCCACATTAAGATCCAACCACACTCTCATAAGATCAAAGGACTCTGGCTCATTAATTAGTTAGAAAGCAATTATTCCCTATTCAGTCCAGCACCTAACCTGGCCCTGAGAAAGCACCAAGGTTTATCTAAGGTCAAATGAGCTTAAAAATCCTACAAATAAGGCCACCCACAGTCTCATGACAGGTGTCTGGACTCACAAGAAGCAAAGAGCCATGGAATACAGAGCAGACATTCTCAGGGCTGATCTGAGAGCTGCTGCTTCCAATTCTCTTCTTTCATCTTTTTCATATATCTTGACACCCAAATCAGCACACACAGGTCTGTGTCCTCCGGGTGAAGGAAATGAACACTCTGAAACAGACAACTCTGCTGATGGCAGTAATGCAATGATGGATTACCCTTATGTTTCTTCATGCTCTGAATCCATTAAAAGACGGGAGTTGCATTCTATCTAGTCAGGACCCTCATTCCTTTCCTTAATTGTTTTCTACACTACTGAAATGAAAAGCTGCAAACAAGGCACATACTAGCTATTCTTCCCCTCTTCAGCCCATTCTTGCCACAGTCCCATTTTCTGTCATACAAAGTAGCCCAGCAAAATGGCAAGTCACACATAGATTGTTCAGACGACCGAAGAAAAATCTGTTAATGGGATTTATTCACAGGTCTTACAGCAGAAAAGAGTGAGGTATGGAACAGCCAGCATGTAAAAGGATTCTTCCATGTCATTCAGAATAATGAGATTCCAGTGTAGCTTCTTCCTGAATCAAAATCACTGATAGTGTATTTGCATATTCATTTTTGGAGAGTTTAATCTAAAAACCAGTCCATGGAGGAAGTCAGCCTAACATCAGAGAACTGTAGACACTTGAAAATAAAGAAAAAATTCTCTCTTAACTTTATCTCTCTTCAACATGTTTATGGTCTTAAAGAAGAGGTTGAGAACCAACTATCTTTAATAAGCTTGCTGCCTATTAAAAAAAATCTGATAAAGATTTGTGGCAGGAATATTGACCTATATTTTCAATCTTTGACTTTTATTCAACAAAGATTAGTTGAAGCCTTTTATATCATTATAGAGATTTGAATGGAAACTTTTTTATATCTGTTTAATACAGTCATCAATAGCCACAATGTACTATGTGAAATTAAGCTAATTAAAGTTAAATCAAATTAAAGTTTTAGGTGCTTGGTAGCATGATCTACATTTCTAGTTAGGTGCTTGGTAGCATGATCCAACATGTGCAGCTCCAGGGTGTGAAAGTGGTAAGCATCGGTATGAGTGGACATTAATCACCCAGACTGAGCATGATAGAGAGATCTACAATGGTTACTAATTATGAGCCTGTTGTAAAAGCCTTTTCTCCTTATTAGTGTGGGACTCTACTCAGCCTGCATAAGATCCCTAAACATGGCTAGCTATGGAAGGATAGGCTTGCAAGTTAAAGTTCATAGCTCAAGACCTAGTTAAGATTAATTGTGTTATGTGTAGTAATCAATCCTTCTGAATCACCATGTTTATCTAAATTTCTTGATTTAAAAATGAAAATTAAGTCAGGATTATCAATGGACCTGTCTGGGGAAACAATGTTCCCCCTAGAAAAGAAATGCATCTGTTTCATATATTGATGTTATTCAATTTATAAGCAAATGCAGATTTCCCATCATTTGAAATAACACAAGAGTTGTGTCAGACCTATGTAAAAAATGAGCAAACAAAACTTCCAAAACTTAATAGTTTGCATTTTCGGATGATGAGTTTACTCTCAAGTCTGATGACTAAGTCTACTTTGCTTTGATATAAAAAAGGATATGTGTATTTTATAAGTAAAATCTACTGAGTTTATTATCCATGTGTTCATTCAGAGATACTTCTTAGGGAGTTAATGGATGTCATATTTCACTTCTTTATTACCTGCTTTCCTTACCCCATCTACCACCAGCATGATTATTCTAGTAGATACCACCAGAATCAACAGTACAAAAGGAAGTTTGAAAGGAAAACAAAAATTCAAAGGATTAAACATGAACATCAATAATTGATTATTCTATGAGCAACATGTAAAGAGAAGGTGGAGATATGGGCTTATTTGATGTGTATAAAGTAACTAACTTTTAGAGGGCATATTCTGTGGTAGGCACTGTTCCCTACACTGTATTTTCTCATTATCACTGCAGCCCCATTTCTCTGATGAGGAGACACAGGTAGAGATTAAGCAGTCTATTCAGTTCGCATCCAAGCTACAAAATCAGGCACTCTAGGGCCACAGTCCATGTTCTTAACCATCAGGCTAACTGCATCTCATTTGTGTCTTATGTCTACTTAAGCATCTGTTGAGCTGTGTCCTTTGTCCCAAGTACAGCCTGGTTGGGTAGGCTGGTTCCTGGAGCTGTGTGAAAGCTCTTCTGTAGGATGTGAGCCCTGTGGCATATGTCATGTCATATCCAGAAGATGGGAAGTGAGCTGAGTATGCTCACTCACCTGGGCTGTTTGTGTTGCCCAGGTATAGAGAGATGAGAAGCCTCTATACCCACCATACTCCTCCCACCCCCCATGCCACCCCAACAACTTCTCCTTGGTCCTGGCTTAGGCTTCCTCAGGAAAAGCCAGAGTGGTATGGTCCTAGTCCTGGTAGCATACTATGTGTGTGTGTGTGTGTGTGTGTGTGTGTGTGTGTGTGGCCTTTGTGTAGGCTGAAGGGCATGCAATATGCAATATCTCTTAGGAATAAGAGTTGCCTTTGATAGGGTCCAGTTTGGGTCCATAGTTCTGTTGGGTAAGTTCAGTTCCAAAACACTTATGCTTTAAAACCCAATATTAACAATTAAAACCCAAGATGGAGTTTTAAAAGGAAAGGACAAAAAAAGAAAAAAGACTTTCTTTTGTAGAAGTACCAACTATCACTAATAGTTGGTTGAACATATAAATTAAAGTACAGTGTTGTTAAAAAGCAGTCTGGTACACTATTTGTCCAGTTAGCAGATACTCAGTTGGCTAATAGTCTGGCTCCTCTATTGGGGGTAGCCACTATGGATGGCACAATGCAGGTGTCTTGGTGCGTCTGTATGGCTGGGCTAGGAATTGACTCTCCTATCCCTTATCTGTAGCAGGGAGACTGACAGAAGGTAGGGTTACAGGGGCAGACAGAAGGAAAGAATGCTTTTCCTTTTCTGCCTGGGTGGTCTCTTTGTTCCTATCTTCCTAGAAAAGATGATTAGATACAGTTCTGGGGTGGAAAGGAACCTTAGAGATCATATAGACCTACCCGAGTTGTTGCTTTGTCAAAAAGAAAACTGAACCTTGGAATGATAAGATGACATGCCCAAGGTTAGTTAAATGTCAGAGATTAGGATCATGGATGTCATCCGAAGAAAATTCCAGTTCTGTCCCAAGCTACTAAGTGGAACCATTTCATAACATAGCTTTCTTTAAAGTTTTCAGCACTATATTTTAGTAAAAGCCTTAGTTTATGTTGTTCATGCATGGAGCCCTCTGGGCAAAGGGAGCGAGGCAAGGAAGATATGGTTTTTTTCTAAGTATTATTTATTATGGGCACTCTGCTACCTGTCTAAAGGGATTTGCAGTGGCTTGTAGTGAAATAGAGGCATATAATAAAATTACAGTATAAAAAAAGAAAAAAATATGTAAAAGAACAGGGGATAATTATATCAAACTTCTCAGTTAAAAACAGCTAAGGGGAACAATATGAATAATTCATTTCTCATTATCTGTTGAGACATACTAATTCTTCAGATGCCACATCCTTGGAGAAAAGTTAGTTGGTTAGCTCACTATTATTCTCCACTGATTCTAGAGTTTTTTTTTGCTTATTTTTGTTTGTTTGATTTTTTAATCCAGCAATGAAGGGCTCAGGGTTCAGCAATGATGCTCTGACTCCTAATGATATGGTGGTCTTATGGCTGGTGGGAAGTGGCAAACCATACACCCTCAAAGATTTCGAAAAAAACTATTTTATTTGCACCAGTGCTGGCTCAGTCCTCTCCAGAGGCTGAGCCCCACATCTGGGTTCTGACCTTCTTTTATACATGACTAGAGGCCTGGTGCACAAAATTAGTGCATGGAGAGGTGTCAATCAGCCCAGCCTGCACCCTCTCCAATCTGGGACCCTTCAAAGGATGTCTGACTGCCAGTTTAGGCCTGATCCCTGGAAAATTTGAAAGGAAAACAAAAATTCAAAGGTTTAAACATGTTTCCCTCCTTTATTACCTGGGATCAGGCCTAAATTGGCAGTCAGACATCCCTCTCACAATCCAGAACTGCTGGCTCCTAAACACTCACCTGCCTGCTTGCCTGGTGGCCCCTAACCACTCTGCCTGCCAGCCTGATAGCCTTCTAACTGCTCCCCTGCCAGCCTGATTGATACCTAACTGCTCTCCTGCCAGCATGATCATCCCTAACTGCCCTCCCTTGCCTGCCCAATCACCTCCAACTGCCTCTCCCCTGTCAGTCCGATTGACCCAATTGCCTTCCCCTGTGAGGATGAGGGGATTGGGGGACTGAGGCTGGATGAGGCGAGGCTGAGGGAACTGGGGGACTCTGGCTGAATGAGGTGGGGCTAAGGGAACTGGGGGACTGAGGCTGGATGAGGCAGGGCTGAGGGGATTGGGCACTGCCATCTTGTGTCTTGTGGCTGTGGGTGCCAACATCTTGTGAGGGCATGGCAGTTAATTAGCAAATTCCTTCTTTATTGGCTGTGTGTGCTGCCATCTTGTGAGAGTGTGATGGTCAATTAGCATAATCCATCTTTATTAGATGAGGATAAGCTTCTGGGTATTCAAAGATCTTTCCACACATGTGGTAACCTGGGCAATTGGCTAAAAAGAAGCAAGCAAGATTACAGAAGCCAAGGACATCATTAGTGGTGGAGCAGATAAGCAGAGGGTTATCTGCTCTCAGCTTGCCTTCTCAGTGGGGGTGTCCAAAGGCATTACTGTCATGGCTTTACCATTACTCTGAGACACTGTCTTCATGGTGTACTACCCCATATTGAGGATCATAGCTTTTACCTGGGTGCATACATTGTCACCTGATAATTTAGTTGTCTTTAGAACAAATCTGGGGAGAAAGATAAAATATCCAATATTGTTATTTACTTCTAAATACAGGGCATGACTTGAACACCCAAGGTAGAACTGCCAGCCAGGGAGATCTCATTAGAATTCATTTGTCTGCATTCAACAGCATATATTGAGTACCTGCTGCATGATCCAGCCTTGCTGAGGAGCAAGAGATAAGATGTGAGTTGAGCGTGTTAGGCAGATGTGGACCCACTGACTTATAATACAATCTAATGACAAAATAAGATATGATAGAGCAATGATCAGAGCAATGTGATTTGCAACATAATAAAAGAATAGATTCTACCCAGAGGCATGGGAGGAATCCTCCCAGGAAAGCCAGCTTTTTACTTATTTTTTCAACAAATTTCTATTATAAAAACTCCTTGGTCATGATGCCATCATGCCATAATGACCAAAGACTTGTCACCAGGAGGCTGCGTGCTCGGCAAGGCACTCGGGTGGGCGGGGACTTGATGCTGCTTCCCTGTGGGCACCCGTGGGGACTTGACTCTGGGTCCTGCATCCCACCTGGCGCAGTGGGAGTCAGTCTGGGTCCTACCAGCCTGGCAGGTCTAGGTCTCACACAATATAATGCACTGGGCCTCTAGTCTTACCTAATAATAGAGAAACATGTAAATTAACCGTACTTCCACTACACTCACAGCCAATCAGAGTGAGTATGCAAAATAACCCAACAAAGATAGCGGTTAATTTGCATACATACCTGGGTCCTGGGAACCTCCTCAGCACCCAGGTCACTCCCAGCTGGCCATCTAAAAGGGGAAAGGGCCGAACCTGCGAGTGGAGGGGTAGAGAGGTGGGGGGTGGGAAGGAGCCAAGCCTGCAACCAAATGCAGACCATCAGGAAGTCAGAGCTGGGTTGCCTGGTGACCCAGCACTGACTGTCCAGATGGCTGAGACCCAGAAAGTGAGTCAAGGTCTGATCTGCAGCCTCAGTGGAAGCTATTGATCTTATCTCTCTCTTTCTCTCCTCTTTCTTTCTGATCTTTGCCAGCAGCCAGGCTTTTTTTTCTCTCCCGGCCTCCACAGGGAGCTGCTGTTAAGCTCTGCCTCTTTGATCAGATCCAGAGATAGGCTTGGAGATGCTGACTGGCATAGGAACCAACCAATCAGAACCAAATCTGGGTGCTCTGGGAAGCCAATGGCTGTCTAGGAGGCGGAACTTTTGATGCTGACTGGCATAAGAGCTGATCAATCAGAACCAAAGGTGGGTGCTGTGGGAAGCCAATGGCTGCCTAGGAGATGGAGCTTCTGACACTGGCATAGGAACTGACTAATCAGATCCAAATTGGCCAGCAGAGGAGGGCAGTTGGGGGAGACATCAGGCCAGGGATCGGGCCTAAGTTGGAATGGCAGTCGGACATTCCACAAGGGGTCCCCAATTGGAGAGTGTGCAGGTTGAGTTGAGGGAAACATCCCCCTCTCCAAGCACGAATTTTGTGCAGCGGGCCTCTAGTAGTTAATAAATGTCTATTTTCTCTAGGCATTGGGTTGGTTGCTGAGATGATTAAAACAATCTTCGTCCTTATTCTCATGGAACCTGAAAATAAGCGGCTATGTGTAGAGGGAGATGGGGACTCTTGGAGTGTATGCTAGAAAAAAAAAATGAACCCTGTGAGCAAAGATGAAAGGGCCATAGAAGCTAAAGAATGACCAGATAATGTGAGAAACATGAAGGAACTTGAACTTGAGTTTAATCTTATAAGCAATGGAGAGATGGGGAAGGATTTAAGGGGGGGAATAGCATGATTAGATTTATACTTTCAAAGTTAATTAGCCACAAAGATTTAATTATATATATTAAAAAGAAGAAATCATATAAGTATTAGAAAAAAACATAAGTAAATATTTATGTAATTTTCACTTGGAGGAAAATAAACTTCCATATTTTCATGAAAAAGTTACATCCATATAGAAAAAACTAATACATTAAAAAATGTAAATTTTTTTAAAATTGTATATCACCAAACAACTATTAAAAGTTAAAAAGACAACTCTTTTTTTAATCCTCACCAAGGACATGCTTAGAGAGAGGAAAGGAGAGAGAAATATCAATGCCCTGACCATGGAATTGAACCAGCAACCTCTCAGTGCAAAGGATGACGCTCAACCAACCGAGCCACACCAGCTAGGCAAGACAAATGTTTTTTAAAAGCTTTAAAAAAATTTTTTTAATGGCAAGTTGGGAAAAATTTAATAGGCTTGATATAAAAATGGCCCATACACATAAATGAAAAAAACAAACACCTCTAGAAAATGGGCAAAAGAAGAAATTCAAATGTCTAATTAAATAGATGAAAAATGTTCAATTGCACAAAAAACCTAAACAAATTATAATAGGTATATATCATTTTTCATTTACCAGATTGAACATTAAAAAAATTAGCATTTTTTAAAAATGCTAATGTCCAGGTCTAGAAACAGACACTTTCAAGCAGCAGTGAGTGGTGTTAATGTGGTTTAGAAGAACAACTTGTAATATGTATCAGAATGAAGAGCTGCATTGACTCAACAAATTTACGTTTGGAAATATACCCTAAAAAAAGAGGTCAGTTCACAAAAATCTTTGTTCCAAGTGGTTCATTCCAACGTTGTTAATAATAGTAAAACAAAACTAAAACCAAACAAAAACCCCAAAGAGCAACAACAACAACAACAAACCCACATGGACACACTGTAAACGCTCCACCATTAAATAAAGGGCCAGTTAAAAACAAAAGGGCATAGCCACATACTCAGAGGCTCTGCAGCCAAGAGAAAGGATGCTGCCTTACATTTACTGATATGAAAATTTGCCCACAATTGTTAAAGAAGACTAGAAGATTGTAGAGAACAATTGTAGCAGGATCTTATTTTTGTAAATACATATTTTATGTACATACACATAAGAAAAAATCTGGGGAGGAAAGATAAAATATTCAATGTTGTTATTTCTGGTACATTTTTAAATTTTGCCCATATATATGTTTCCTTTTTTTTTTTTTTTCATCAAACATGGGTTAATAGAGGAAATAAATCATTATGGCAATATGCTAAGATGACTACCTCAAGTGCAGAGGACCAAGGACATTTAGAAGTCCTTTGCCACAATCCAGGGTAAAATTGAGAAAGGCTTATATTATGCTTGAGAATCACCTAGGGAAGTATTAAAAATACCAACCCCAAAACAATACAAACTAATTAATTTAGAGTCTCTAGGGTGGGGCCCTTGACACTGACTGGTATGTTTTAACCTCTGTGCTCCCTCCCACCTTTGCCACTCCGCTTCCCCAGGTGACTCAAATGTGCAACAGAGATAAGAGCACTGCACTCTAGGGCTGTGCCAGTTGGAAAGAAGAGGATTTGATGTTTCATGGGTGAGATCTCTGAAAAGGATATTAACCTTAAGGCACACGCAAAGCTGGCTTTAGTGGCCTTCCTTTCATTCCATAAGGCGTTCAAGACCCAGTGTGGAGCGGAGGAGTGCAAAAGGCGTGGGAAAAAATGCCTCTGTTCAGGGTTCTCTCTGGGCTAAGCTGCTCTGGTGTGTGGCACTGGAGGCCGCGTGTATTCACCGCACATGTTGCAGGAACAAATGATCCAGGCTCTGCGTGTGAGCCGTGGCTCTCAGCCGTGCTGGCAAAGGGGAGAACTAGAACAGTGCTGAGAAAGGGCGACATTTCATGTGCATATGTGAGCGGGACTGTTACTTACATGATGATTTTTCTTAGGAGAGGTTTTGTGTGAAAGCTCACTGGAGTTTGCCATTTCATTACTAATTGCTGTGTATGTAGGTGTTAGCTCACATTCCAGTAACTGAATGTTTCCAGCAGCACTGCAATAGCTTCCCTGAAGGTTTAAAAATTATAATTTGCTTTTAATCACTACCCTTTTTAATAGGTGTTACTCAGACAGGAAGGAAAGCTCCACAAATTCTCACCAGTCTTTGATGGGAGAGGCTACTGAGGCAATTTGGAGAGATATCTTAAAAGGTGTCAAGTAAATACAGGTGAATGTTAATACACGATGCGCACTGATATTTTTATCCTGCACAGCAACAGAGAGGCTTTTGTATAACTGGGGAGGAATTATATCAGATCCTGGCTATGGCGACAGGATTTCTTGCTTCTTATTGGCTGAAAAAATAAATGAACGCCATTATAAACAGTATTAAAATATCAGCCATGCCTTCCATAATTAAACACCCCCTTTAAAAATAGAAGTCACACAATCTGTCTTTCATTCAACTTCGACTTTTATCCCAACACGAGTGGCTGGAAATGAGCTCTGGTAGGAATCGACTTTTAGAAGCGATTTGACTGCAGAGTGAGAACAGCCAGGTAGAGGAGGGGAGCGCCGCTGTACCTTCTCTCCCACTTGGGGTCAGTGTTTCAGTAGATGCGAGAGCAGTGGGGGAAACAGGACAGGAAATGTCAGCGCTCCTACCAGAGGTTAAGAGAGAATTAAGATAATGGACTGCATCCCAGACCCAATGCTGACAGCCCTCTTCAAAGGAGATCAGGGGTGTAAATAGGGACTCAGAAGGGCTCCCAAATGGCACCGTGAGGTCAGGAGCACTCAGGAGAGAGAATTCGAGAGGGAGGGTTCCAGTGAATGGCTCTGAAGTTATCCTTCCAGCCAGTCTTTAACATCAAAGTGCATTTGTCTGCCCTAATTGGCAGGTAAAAGTGCTGTGCAGGTGACAGCAGGCCTCTGAGAAGATAACAGAAATGGCTGAGCTTCAAATCACTGATCTATATGCTTCATTGAAACTGGTCCTCTCTCTCTGGGGTGTTAGTCACAGCATGCCTGACCCCAAACCCTGAGGGCAGAGGCTGTGGGATTCCCTGTGTTGTCCCCAGACCCTGATGTGCCCCTGCAGTGACTTAATCAATTTTATTGACATCATCTCCTTTTTAATGTCTGAGAATATATAACGTGCTTGGTAAGTAAAAGTCAAACAACTCCAAAAGGTATAGAATGAGGAACAAGCCTTTTTCTCTTCTTCTCTGTCTCCTAGACCCCCATTTTCCATTTCTCTTCCTGGAAACAACCACCACTGATCATTTTTTAGACATTGAAGTAGAGATGGATCTCCCGCTCCTTCTCCTTCTTTTTCCTCCCTGCTAATTCCTCTATATACACTTATGTGTATATATAAATATATAAACACTAGAGGCCTGGTGCATAAATTCATGCATGGGTGGTGTCTGGCCGCTCGCCTGGATGAATCTGGCCAGGCCTGCATGGGATAAGGGACACAAGTGATTGGCCAGCCAGCCCCGCCCCGATTGGGGTGGAGGTGACTGATTGGAGGCTGGGTTGGTTGAGGGGAGGGGCTGTGGGAGGTTGTGTGTGTGTGTGTGTGCGGGGGTGCGATTGGGGCCCCTATCAGGCTGGTTGGCTGCCACAGTGCATGTCATAGTGACCAGTCATTCCAGTTGTTCCGTCGTTCCGGTCATTTGGCTTTTTTCTATATAGATATACATATAATATATATGCACACTTTTTTACACAGGTGAAAGTCACTGTTCTCTATTCACTAAGTTCTCTTATGATCACTGATCAGTAGATTCTGGAGATCATTCCACACCAGTCTGTACAGAATCTGACTCACCCTGTGAGTGAGTGTACAATACTCCTCTGTAGGGTGAACCCTAACATGTCCAATCAGGCCCTAACTGATAGGCTTTAGATTTTTTCAACCTTTGTCAATGCTGCCATGAATGTTTTTGTACAACTATTTTTATGTGGAAATACTACTGAGGGATTAATTCGTGGACATAATATTTCTGAGTCAGAGTATATATATTTTTAATTTTAATTGATTTTCCTCTAAATTTTGGGTCAGTTTACATCCTATCTATGTATGAAACCTTAAAAATATTATGTTAAGTGAAAGAAGCAGGTCACTAACAGGCCACATGCTATATAATTCCATTATAGTAAAATATCCAGAATAGGGGAATTCACAGAGATAGAAAGTAGATTAGTGATTGACAGGTGCTAAAGGAAGGCTGTAATAGGGAGTTACTGCTAATCAATATAAGGTTTCTTTTTTTGGAGTGATGAAACATTCTGAACTTAGATAGTGGTGATGGCTGTACAACTTTGAATATATTAAATCCCACTGAGTTGTACACTTTAAAAGAGTGAATTTTATGATAGGTGAGTTATAAAGCTGTTATTTTTTTTAAAAAGAACAAGGGTACCTGTTTGCCCCCCACTCTTGACAGTTTATGTTCATATTTTTTCATTATCATTCATTCTAATTATAAAAGTCTTTCTCCTAGAGTCTTCTATGAACATCTTCTTCCTAGAGCTTGAATCAACCAGGGATGTAAGGATTTGGTATGTCAACTTTACATTCTAAAAAACAATGGAAATTACTAAGATGGCAACAATCAAAGTAATCAAGGTGTAAACAATGCCAGTGAATTCAGCAGCCACATAGGAATGGAACAAAAAAAATTCCAGAAAAGTATGAGAAACCCATTTGTCTCAGCCAAAAGGAATTAGAAATCTCCTTTTGCTCGCTTATATCAGGGCATTAATGCCACATCTTCTGAAGCAGAACATAATCAAGTTCTAGAAGAAAACATATTGAAACCCTATGGAGGTAAAAAAAAAAAAAAAGATATGGAAGCCAAAGAAAAAGTGCTGATTGTGAACACAATGCCATAGCTACTGATAAGCAGAAAAACTACCCATGCCTGTCTCTCTTACAGTTAACTGGTATTTTCATCAAGATGGGTTTACTTTGGATTCCATTTCACCCCTTTTCACCTCTCACCTCTAGATTAACCCTGCCCAATTCTTCTTTTTCTAGGATGTCTTATATTTCAACCTGCTTGTGCCCTAGGGGATTAAAAGCTAAATACTCTTTAACAAGAGTAATCCCCTGAGTGGACATGTTTCTGAGATTGTTCAGCATTTGATCACAAAAGAAAGAAGAGAAAGGAGAGGAAGGTATGAAAGCTAAGAAAATAGAGAGGTTGGAGATTTTCACCTTAGTAATAATTGATTGCTAAGGACTCTCTGAACCAGTATTTGCATGAAAATAGGCTATTCTTAATTCCCAAGGATAAGCTCATTTTCTCTTTTCTTTTGAGAGACATTATGCCCAGAGGAGCTGAGCTCTAGCTAGGAGGGCCTTAATGCTTTAGACGTTTCCCAGTTTTTGTGACTTTAATAATAAGCCAGCACTTACTAAACAGGGCATTTTTATTTTATTTTTTTAAATATATTTTCATGGGTTTTTTTTGTTTTGTTTTTTTGTGGGTTTTTTTTTACAGAGAGGAAAGGAGAAGGATAGAGAGTTAGAAACATCGATGAGAGAGAAACATCGATCAGCCGCCTCCTGCACACCCCCTAATGGGGATGTGCCCGCAACCAAGGTACATGCCCTTGACCAGAATTGAACCTAGGACCCTTGAGTCTGCAGATCAACACTTTATCCACTGAGCCAAACCAGTTAGGGCTAAACAGAACATTTAATATGTGGCAGTCACTGGTCTGGCATGCTATGAAATTTAATATTCACAATGATCCTATGAGGAAATCACTATTTGGACTGCTGCTATGGACTGAATTATATGCTGAAACCCAAACCTCCAAAGTGGTAGTATTTGGAAATGGGATCTTTGGGAAGTAATTAGATTTAGAGGTCATGAGAGTGGTGTCTTCGTGATGGGATTAGTGTCCTTATAAGAAGGTTCACCAGAGAGGTTGCTCCCTGCCACTCTCCACCACGTGAGGGCACAGCAGTTAGGTGACCATCTGCAGGTCAAGAAGAGAGCCCTTGCCAGGGAATAAAATTGGCCAGCATCTTGACCTTGGACTTCCCATCTCCAGAACTGTGAGAAATAGATTGCTGTTGTTTAAGCCATATAATCTTGAGTATTTTGTTAAGGCTGCCCGTGCTGATTCATACAATCACCATTTTATAGAAGAGGTTAAGTAATTCATCTAAAAAGAACTAGAAAGAGGATGACAGGATTCAAACCCACATAGTCTGACTCCAGGGTCTGCATTTCCTACTACTATGGTTGGTTGTCCATGATAAAGGCAATAGTATTCTAGCCACTCCTCTTTCTGCCATTTTGAGACTTCAATCATACCCTCATCTGGACTGGAAAAAGACTCTGTGCTTCCACTGTAGCCCTCTTTGAGTTATTTCAGAAAATGTGATCTCTTCTCACCTGTAATGGCTAGGACTTCTTATCAGTTTGCACCCCCAGTGCTACCTGGTATAGTGCCTGTGTAGGTATTTAATAATTCTTGGTTTGAGTGACTATGTGTGAAGAAGAAACTGTTTATCCTTACAAAGTTTATCCTCACATGGTTTTTTGAAAAAAAAAAAAAGCAATATGGAATGCTGTTTGGGTGCTAATTCAGCTAACCAACACATCTGCTTAAGCAGTTACCCAGGCCTGACTGTGAGATTTTGTGCTATTTTATGATACTCTGAATGGACTTGGGGTATGGCAAAAGGAACACCAATTTTCTGTTTTGCTTTTGGCTCCTTGCTCATAAAAGTCATATTGTAGGTTAGATTGCTCCAGACTCAGACTCTGAGATTATACTTAGTGAGGGGGATATTTATAAAGGAGTAACCTTGGGATCCACACCTGTAAAAGGGAGGAGACTGTAGTAGGACTGTATGGAGGAAGAAGTGGAGACCTTATTTCAGAGGCGGTAAAAGCTTTGGCTAAGCCCATAGAGAGCTCTTGAGCTAGGATGGTCTTTTGGGTTGCCCTAAGTTGAGGCAGATGGTCAGATCTTTATACTCCATCATGATGTGGCCACTAGATATGAGCTGCCCAGGAAGGGGCAAGATGGCTCATTGCAACTGAAGCATTCCCTGAAGGAGCTGATAGCTGAAGGCTGTCCATGACAGACTCCCAGAAGCTGGGGCAATGGGTCTTTTATCTCAGGGAGATCAGAGTGGGGTATCACAGTGTCCACACATGAACATTACTTCAGAATGAGTGTTTTGGCAGCACAGGAGCCCAGCATGCAGAGCATTCTCATTATTACAGAATGTTACTTTCATCTCTCGAGCCAGATTTCCTTTTATGACTATTGGCAGATGTCCAAAGATCTGATGTCTGTGGAGGATCTTTTTGAAGGGTTTCCACACATATTACCTCTTGTATGAGATTCCCTTCTAAGAACATTCCACCTCTAAAAGTCTAGCTTTAAACTCATTTTCTTATCTTTCTTTCATATCTCAGAGGAAGAGAGTTTCCTTCTCCCTTCTCAGGTTAATTTCCTTTCTGTATCTTTGACCTGATCTTCTTGACAGAGCCTTGCACTCCCAATGATTCTCTCCCAAGCCTCCTCAATCTTTTTCTTCTCAAATGAGGGTAAAGCTCTAGAATATTATCATAGGTGATAGGGTCTTTATAGAGGAGTAACACAGCGACAGTGGCATTTTGGGAGGAATATTTTGATGACTGTGTAGAAAATGGGTTTTTGAAGTAGAATGATTTGCATCTCAGCTACTGAAATACAACTTAACACATCGTAAGACGGTTCTTCTAGGAGGCCCTAATTAATATGTTTTGGTTGCTTGTTACTCTGTGCAGCCCATCAGGCAGGGTTGCATTGGTAGAAGTCTCATAGTGAAGTGAAAGGCATGTGGTTTTAAGAGTTTAGGTTTGATTTTGACTCTTAGCTATGTCACTTCCTTGGTGAGTTGCTCTCAGCAGATTATTTTTCACCTTTTCCACTTCAGTTTCCTCATCTGGAACATGTGTCTTAATAAGGCTTCCTCAAAGGATGACTGAGAGGCTGACTTTCATGAGATGACATAGCTAAAGATCTTTGCATGGCATCTGGCACACAGGAAGTTCCTGTACACATTAACTCCCTCCCCTCTTTAGCATGGTTCTATTAAAACGGTTAGTTTAGAGAGAGCCCAGGGTCAGGAGCTACCTGGTTCTTTTTTTTTTTTAATATTTTATTGGTTTTTTACAGAGAGGAAAGGAGAGGGATAGAGAGTTAGAAACATCTATGAGAGAAAAACATGGATCAGTCGTCTCCTGCACACTCCCTTACTGGGGATGTGCCCGCAACCAAGGTACATGCCCTTGACCAGAATCAAACCTGGGACCTTTCAGTCTGCAGGCCGATGCTCTATCCACTGAGCCAAACCGGTTTTGGCGCCACCTGATTCTTTATAGCAGATGGGCCCAATCTCTTTCTAATTTTACAATTAAACCCAATGTCTGAATCCCCATCCTGCCTTTATTGGTGAAACATCACCTTCTCAAATGCAATTGAAATAATATACTCTGAGCTGGGTGAACACGGGACTGAACAAAACCAAGCAAAATAAAACAATGTGTAAATAAATTTCAGAAATGCTTCCTGAGTTCCTTGAGCTCAACTGGTCTGTGCTTATTCTATTCAAGGATGGCATGTTATTTCTCCAGTGGCTACAGGTGGACTATGACAATACAGTTTCTTTGGCACTGAAAAGGGTCTAACAGGACTTACTTGTCATGTCAACCACTCACAGTGTACCAGTTATATAGTGATAATAGCTAATATAAGATTTGTTCCTGCCTTTGGGATTTGTCTTTGAAGAGTTAAAATTCTTATTCTGTGAGCCCATGAGAATTCATTTTAACTCATCAAGCAAGAATTAGCTACAAGGAAGAACAAAGAAAAAATAAACTTTATCTTAAGCAAAGAATTGGCCAGATCTCTTCTTTGTTTAAGTAGAAACTTCAATACCTGAGAGAGACAGTTTGGGGACAGCTGGATTAATGCTTGTACAGGCAAAGGAAATAGAGTAGATATATCTAATGAGACACGTATCTTTAAGTGAATTTTGAAATATGACTTTGCTTTGAGGAAGTTGATTCTTACAGTCTGTTTTGTGATTGACTTGAATTATTCTCTACCTAGCACATCACTTTATCTGTTTTGAGACTAACCTGGCAGAGGAATAGAGAGGAAAGGCCACAGGCCCAGGTATCCGGCGTGGGTCAGGATCTGGCTTTGCCCCCTTCCAGTTGTGAGACTTTGGAAAAGTTCATGATATTCTGAGTTCCTGACTTCAAATGTAAAATGAAGTTTTAATACTTATTTCTTTGGATTATAGTGTTTGTAAAATATCATAGGTACACAAAGTACCTGTAGGTGAAGTAGGTGTCAAAATTGCTATGGTTCCTCTCTCCTTGCCTTCTAATTACCAAAATATCCAATGGTTTTTAGTCATGTGATTAGTATCAGTTGTTACAATTTACCTATTCTTTACAATTCCTAATGCTGAATATTCTATGCTTAGTCCTGCCATCAGCAAGTCTAGGTACAAAGATATGAAATTGCTCAGGCAATTTAGTTCAATGGGTTTGGATTCAGGCTGTACCACTTATCAAATGTGTGACCTTGGACAATTTATTCAAGCTCTCTGTGCCTCCCTCCCCTTTCCTCATTGGTAAAATGCAGATCTGTATCTACCTGTTAACATTATAATGAGGATTAAATGAGTGAATATATTTGAAACAGTTAGCATGGTCATGGCAATTATAACAACTATGGAAGAGTTATTTGTAATTATTGCTGAGTAGATGATGCATGTGGCAGCCTGTCTACTCACGGCCCTTTCCTCCAAACCCATTTTTGTCCTCAAAATGATGTTTGTATTACATAAATGGAGTATCCATCCATGTCTCCGTTGTTTCTGTCAGGAGTGGATATCTTATCTGAGCTAATGAATCAGAGCCCTCCTCTTAGTTTGGGAACAGTGAGCAATGGGTTTCTGACATCAAAGGTTGTGTAGACTGAGGTCTGAGAGCATTATCTGAGCCCTGGTGGTGGACAGAAAAATTTCCTGTTGAGAGAAGCATAAAAGTGAGGCAGATATTGGCAGGGGGGGGTGGGGGGTGGGGAGAAAGAGGAGAAATTTGATCGCCTGTGAAAATGGAGACAGTCCTAGGAAAATGACTTAGAGTTCCTGAGATCAGCCAGTGTTCAGCGCTCTGTGCTTGAATTCCTGCGAGCTCCAGATTCCTGCACTATCACCTACCAATGCTCCACCTCTTCCTTGAAGAACTTACACAATCCTCTCTGCTCCATGCACATAGAGAACCTGTCATTAAAACCCTGCACGTCAGCAGGAAGTGGTCTACATCAGGGGCCTACAAATGTTTTTGCTCGCATATTGCAGAATTCTGAAAACCTATCTCTACACATTTTCTAGTTGATAACTTACAAGTTTTATTTTCATTTTGTCTGAGAGAAAGACACTTCCCTTTGTTCCCCAGGTTCCTTCAGCTGGTCTAACAACCACATAGATGTGGGACAGGTTAGCGAGAGAAAGTAACCAAATTCAATACATATCTATGTATGGGAACTCTGCTTACATGAGAGAGTCAGAGACTCATAGGCACTGTGTGTGGGAGGTTCAGAGACAGAAAGGAAAAACGGGGATATAAGACACTCTGGGCTAGGGATGAGGTAAGGCACCTGGGGGCTTTAGAAGGTAATTGTGGGAGAGCATGTGGTCAGTAATTATTACTTGCCCTACCATATACATAGGTAAAAAGTCATTTCTGGTTTTAACTCATATTATGGGCCAACCTCCTAACTTAAATTCTTCTATATAGTTAAGGGGGGAACAGAAGTTTCTCTTGAGCCCGCAGGGTATCAGTTGCCTTTACCTCAAAATAATCCTCATATAATAGAGGCACATCTTGGGGTGCCTTGTTCTGAACCACCACAATATCATCTATCCTAGAATATAAGAATACATTGATTGTAAGAAATTATGCATAATACTTTTTTTTTTGTTAGGTACAGCTAAGGAGGTAAAAATACTGTCAAATTGTGACCCACCATCATTGTAAGATGCACACCAATTTCAGAGATGTGAAAAATGTGGAAAAAAGTAGACTTCAGAATCACTGAAATGCAGTTAGTACCAAGGATATAATGCCTTACATATTGTAAATATTGACATTTAAGAATTAAAGTGCTATATTCTTCTTATAAATGAATTCAAATAATTAAAGCACTATAAGGATATGATATTCATCATGGTCCAGTTAAAAAATACAGATGAGCAAGATCTACTTTAGCATTTGGACATTTTATCTCCCCTATCCCACCACTTGATTCTATGTTTCCATTCTATTGCCCACACAGAATTTTATTCAAATGTAATATGTTATTGTTTAAAAATACTAGAGGCTCAGTGCACGAATTTGTGCATGGGTGGGGTCCTTCTGAATGGCCTGCAGGGATTGGACCGAAATCTGCAGTCCAATGCCACCTGCAGCTCCTACCTGCTGCTCCCACTCATCCCAGCCCTACTGTGCCTCCTGCAGGCATGTGCCCAATCAGCCCCCATCAAGAGATGCTAGTGCTGCCATAGCAGCACTTGCCAGCCATGAGCCTTGCATCTGGTGCCCACCCAAGGGGAATAGCCTACTGGCCTATGGGATTGGGCTGAAACCAGCTCTCCGACATTCCCCTGAGGGGTCCAGGATTGCAGGAGGGACACCACCAGTACATGATTGGCCCAAGGAGGGACCACAGGAGGACTCCAGGGCATGTCTGGCCCATCTCGTTCAGTCCCAACTGACCAGCAGCAAGCAAACCTATTGGTTGAAGCATCTACCTCCTGTTGGTCAGTGCACATCATAGCAAGTGATTGAGCAGCCTTTACATATTATTAGTATATTACTCTTTGATTGATTGTTCGGTTGTTCTACCATTCAGTCTATTTGCATATTAATCTTTTATTATATAGGATATTAAAGTCTTTTATTGATTATTCCACATACTCTTTTGTAAGAAAAATATGTATATGAATGGAAAATTTGTCTTATTCCCTGTACCTATAAAGCTTTAAAATCTGCTCTATTGAAGATGGCAACCACTAGCCACCAGTGGCTATTTAAATTTAAATTAATTAGAAACTAAGTAAAATTTAAAATTCATTTCCCCATCATATTAGCCACAAATGCTCATAGCCACATGTGGCTCATTAGTGGCTACCCTATTAGTGCAGATAGAGAACACTATCTGATTTGTGTTTTACTTTTTTTCTGTGTTGTTATCTTTTTGAGGTAATATTGGATAATATTCAAGGTAGTACCCAGAGCACATGCGAACCACTCACCACCAATGTTCCACCCAAATGTCAATGCTAATGAGACTCTATATTAGTTTTGTTATACTGCTGTAACAAATTATCACAAAATTCATGGCTTAGGAAACTTTTCATTATCTTACAGTTTTGGAGGCCGGGAGCCCTAAAATCATGGTGTTGGCAGGATTGTATTCCTTCTCTTTCCCAAGCCTTTTGTGGCTTCCAGAGGCCACCTGCATTCTTTGACTCATGGCCCTTTCATCTTCAAAACCAACAATGTGACATCTTCAAATCACTGACTCTGGTTCTTTTACCCTGCCCACATTCCTTTCCATCTATTTGGAAATGAGAATATAACCCCTTGTGAGAGTACTCCCCACCACATCCTGTGTGGTTTAGGGTTCAGGTTCAGGGTTCGGGCTCTGGAGGAGGCTGCATACAAATGAAAGAGACTATACAAGAAAATATTAATTTGGGAATTGGGGTCCAGGCGGAAGCCAAGAGAGGACTACACTTTGCTCTGGCCTTGCGATCCCTTTTATTTGGGTTTGGGATCCACCTATAGCCCTTAAGCAGGCACTTTCCAGTAACAGCTCAATGATAGCTCATCAGCAAGGATTTTAGACAAAAGATGGAAGTTGCTTCAGCTACCATTGTCTCACCTAGACCGTGGGTGCATGGCTCTGACCCTTGCCAGAGCCTCAAGGTTGACCAGCTTTCTGGCCTCCTTGTCTACTTCTTTCTGCTAGTGAAGGCAATAGGCAGCTTCCAAAACCCCTCCTTGTGATTACATTAGGCCCACCTGGATAAACTAGGATAATTTCCATTTCAAGGCCGGCTGATGAGCAACCTTAATTCTATCTGCAACCTTAATTCCCTTTATTCCCTTTACAGGTTCCAGGGATTAGGACACTAGCATTTTGAGAGGCTATTATTCTGAACTACCTCAAACCCTAAAATCAGTCTGTCACTAAGTTTCCACCCCCCCTTATTTTTTCCTGGAAAAGCAAGAGGACCATTTGGTGTTATTTTCATCCCATGCTGTTTGCCTGCCAACAATGCACTAAGCTCAACACCAAAACATATTTAGGAACAGTCTTGCTTAATGAGCTTACAAATACGATTATTGTTAACATTTTCAATTATTTAACATTTATTGAGCACCAACCATGTACTAAGTACTCTTCAAAACATACAGTTAGTCATGGTTGATGCCTAAAAGGCTTACTATTTAAAAATTAGATAGACAAATCTAAAATTAGACAGATGCAAACATCTATAAATAACAATGCTTTGTGAAAGAACTGACTCTCCCAGACAAGTTAGATGCAGTGCTGTATGTATTATATTCTCCAAACTCATCTTTAGTCCCATGAGACTTAGAAATGTGTACTCTTACAGGAAATTCACTTTGGAACTTTATGTAGACAGGAAAGAAAGATTGTATAAGCACCACTTACAAGCAATTTTTTTAAGGTTTGGGACAACTGCTTTGCATTATTTCAGATCTCATGACAAATAAGATCCTTTTGAGTTCTGTGGTTAGTAGGATTCATCTATGAAAAGAAAATACCTCGTAAAAGATGCAGCATAAAATTTAATTGCTAACTAGAAGAAATTTTCAAAAGCTAGTTTTGTGGTCCTGTCTGGATGGCTCAGTTGGTTAGAGCATGGTCCCAATATGCCAAGGTTGTGGGTTCAATCCCCGGTCAGAGCACATACAAGAATTGACCAAGGAGTGCATAACTAAGTAAAATAACAAATTGATGTTTCTCTTTCTCTCTTAAATCAATAAATATAAAAATAATTATAAATACTAGTGTTGTGAATGACAAGCCAAGCTCTCAGAGCCCCAGAATTATTTAGGAGACTGTTTCACATTATAACTCAAGAGCGGCCAGGAAACCATTTCTCCAGGTGAGAAGATTGAACTAGCCATTGTGTTACTGTCTCATGACAGTGATGGAAGTATAAACATGTACGGACTATTTGTTCTAAACCTCCAATTAGCTTCACTGGTAATAACTTGCTCCATGTACCATTTCCATGGAGGGGGACTGGCAGAGGTGAATTTGTTTTATGCATGTGCCCTCTTAAAACTGATAGAAATGTGTTTATAATACTATTTAATATGTCAATATGTTTTGTTGGGTAAACACTAGGGACAAAATCACCTACTCATTTTAATGATGAACAAACTGAGTCCCTAAGGTAAGATGAATTGTTTAAGATCATAGAACTAGTAGTATCAGAGACAGAGCTAGAGTCAGTCACCTGGGACACCAGCTAGATGTTTTTCTATTTCACCTGATGCTCCTTTCCTGCCTCTCATCCTGACTCAGTTTCTAAGTCTGCTCCACCTTCCATCACCACCCACCTTTTGCCTAAAACTCTTTAAAATAAAGAAGAAGGAATCTTTTTGTAATGCCAGGTGTCTGTTATGCAAATGTTCTTCCAAGGTGCCAGGTGGATTGTGGAGGCATCAACCTCTAGCTGCAAAGAAAGGCCCACCTCATGTTGCTTCCTGCAGAACCATGATGCCATGCTCTTCTGTCAGGATGATTGATGAGGGTTTGAGCTCCCTAATCTGACCCCCAACAATTAGGACTTTGGGCACAAGCCTGGGCAAAGCCTCTGCCTATTCTCACCTCAGGGTATGAGGTTCCACTACAATGTGCCAACAACTACTGTGGGATGTGGATGTCTGGGACAGATCGTTATCTGAATCAAAATAACTTAGCATTCATCCGGCCACCTTCCCAGAATTAGAGTAGTGGGTGGAGAGGCGGGAACATGGCTTTTTGTTCTGGCTCTTGTGCTCTTATTGGAAGGAGACTGCACAGCCAGTGTTGCCCTTTCTACATTGTCACTTCAGGCTGAGCGTGGTATCTTCAGCCGCACTGAGTCAGTTCTTAAACTGCTTGCTGCCATCTCCCTCTGATTGTTCAATGACTGCCTGGATTTAAATCTACTCCATCACTCACTCACCGCCTGTGTAAGAACTGGTTAGTTTTGTGGCCCCTCTATGTCTAGATTTCCCCATCTATAAATTACTATAGGTAATTTTGGTATTTATCTCATAAGATTGCTGAGAGGGTTCAGTGAGAGAATACAGGAAAAACACTTAGAAAAAAAAATCAGGCATATGATCAGTGTTCAATAAATGATGCAGTTGGATGGTTTTATTCATTTGATACATATTGATGATAGCAATTACTGTGTGTCTAGTGTTGAGGACAGTATGAGGCAGGACAATTAGCTAATCCAAGATTAGCCTGGATCTCAAGCTGCTTCAGGTGATCTGCAGAGACTCTTCTTTGTTGTTGTTGTTTAAAAGATAAAGATAATTTTGAAAAACCTGGAAGCAGCTGTCAAAGTGGATGGTGAATAACTGTCGGGGGTGGACTTTCCAAGCAGACCTCACAGAGGAAGAAAGGATCAAGCAGGGACAGGAACAAATTGACTACAAGGCAAAGATGGTATCTTATGTGTCTATTCCCAGTGCCTAAGATAGAGAGTTCCTGGTCCTTGGTAAGAGGTTAGTGACAGGAGATTCCCCGTTACATGTAAAATGCATATTTCTTGTGAGCAAAGTAGAGCAGCAATGCCTATGTAGATTAATTTATTATAAATTTATCTGTAAGTCAGCTCTAAAATATACTTGATGAGAAGGTAGGCTTAAAGGCAGTCATTGAACATATTTTCCTAGGTTTTCTCTAAGGCAGCAAATTATACATTTTCTACTGGCCACACTGAAAGAGGAAAAATAAAATCTATTAATGTATTTTATTTAACTCAGTAATTAAAAATATAATTTCAACATGTAATCAATATAGAAATTACCAATGAGAGCTTTTACATTTTGGGGATGGGGACTAAGTCTCTGGAACTCACTGTGTAAGTTTTGCACTTACAGCCCATCTGAGTTCATACTAGCCACATTTTTCTTTTATTATTTCAAATGCTCAATAACTACATGTAACTAGCGGTTACTATATTGGTATTGCAAATCTAAAAGTTTTAGTGATATTAGATACTAAAAGAAAATTATATTCTTGGAAATATTTTATCTCAAAAAATAAATTCAAACAGTTTGGAGAATGCTGTACGTGGCACACGGTTCTCTGATGACAGAATGTACTAAGATTGCTTCAGTAATACCCTCTTCCAAATTTTTAAATTAAGGCAAATGCAAATCTAGTCTGAGGACTTGCTTGCCCTGGTGATTAATTGAGACATATGGGTAAGCATAAAGCAGGATTTCCTCCTACAATCAGTCTTCTATGACCTTCATTAAGGACAGAGAGCATTTTAATGGATGAAGCCTTCACCTTTAATAAGCCTTTACTCTGTTATTTCCTATAGAACCATTCATTAGATTAACAAAACAATGGTAGCTGGCTAATGACAGGACTGTGGTCAGAACCCCAGGGACAGCCCATGTCACCATTAGTGCCTCAAGGCAAAATGTCACTAGGTCCACAGCCAATCCAGTCAAGAAGACATTGACCTATAATTGGATTTGGAGAGTTCAAGAGCTCAAGAGGTTACATATGGGGTGAGTGGGTCCATACTTTGCATCATCATGTCAGCTTAAGTAAGAGATGTTTGTGAGCATAAACAGAGAGTGATATGGGCAAGGGTAAAGTCCAAATGATATCCTTGTTGGACATTGACTATTTTAAGGAAGCATATTTGTTTGTTTATTGTTTACATATATTTTTATTTTGGTATAATTTTAGAGTTAGAGAAGAGTTGTGTGGACAAAAATGGGGCCATATTCTAAACCTGACACGCTCAGGGAGGTCTGCAGGGCAAGCTTTACAAACCCAGAGAGCTACAGTAACCACATAGGATGGTCTGAAATTAAAACTGCCTAACTAAATGTGAGTCATGGTGGGTAGTCAGATCCTAGGCCAGTAGACCAATCTTTAACTGAGCCTGTCTATTGTCTTTTTTCACCTATTACAACATACCTTTGGAATGTAAAAGTAATCCTCTTTTCCCAGACCCCTTAAGGCACAGTCTCCCACCAGAACTGGATACCTCAGAACCTTTCATTGCTATCTTGTTCCCAGGATACCATCTCTATGTGCTGTAAATGTTAATTGTTAACTATCCCATACTCACCAATTATTCAGTCTCAGAGATTTCCCTCCTTTGCTTTTCCCACCTCCCTAATCTACCACCAATGGATTTCATGAAACCCCTTATATCTTTCCCTTTGATTCTGATGTATAAAATAAGTAATAATTGCCTTTTTCCAGAGGAATTTCTTAATCTGTTGAGATTCTGCATCCAGGCAATTATCATCAGTTTGGCTCAAATAAATTCATAAAAATTCTCTACAGGTTTAGATGTGTCTAAGGTTGACAGTTGCAAACAGAGTACACACAATTCTAATATATTCTCACCCAATTTTCCTTTACATAATCCAGGTACATTTGTCAAAACTAAAAAGTCCACATTGATACATTACTATTAGCTAAACCCCAGATTTTACATTGACTTAAAAAAAAACCACAAAAAACACCTCAGCTGGAAGAATGGTATAAAAAACAAAGTATCAAAATACTTTTTGATCTTTATTTAAAAAATAAGATAACTCATATTTTAGAGGGAAGAGTGATAGGAATGATGGATGCAAGAGGCAAAGTGATGACATCAACCTAAGAACTCAACCTTCCCAGCATGGACACAAAGATGAACTTTTATTATTCAAGTCTGATCAAAGCCCACTTCCTTATGAGGCCTTCCCCATCTTACACCAGTAGTGTTCTAACACTGGGGAACAGACCTCTCTAAAACTTTCCACATTGCATTGCCTGGCACTAAGAGATACTCAAATGCTAAAAGAAGAACAGGGACCTAAGTGTTCTAGATGCAATTATTACAGCTTTCCCTCCCTCACTTCTTGCCACTGCCCAATCTGTGTTAGCCCATGTGCTTTCAGAAAGGCCCTCTGAAAGTTTTATGCATGAAGAGTTTGCATTGGATCCTTTTCTTTTTGAATTCTTAAAAGGGAGCTATATATGAGGGTCACACTCCTATGGGAATACAGCTCCTCTGTCTCTCTGTGTACTATACTGGAAGTTCCTTGATTATAGAACTGTGACAACTGTGTATTTAATCTCTCTCTTTCTGATATTTTCAATGCCTGAAACAGCCAGTCACCAAATATCTATTAGATCTCAATAGTATTATTAAATCATTAATGACAAATAATGCCAGATGTTGGGCAACATTTAACACTGATGAGTCTTGATCTGGCATCTAGAAGGACTCTGGAATCTGGAGAAGGCTGTGCATAAATTTAATAAGGGTCCAAAGATGAAAGATAATTTTGAAAGGCATTGGGGGTCAGAGGAGCTTTAAGTACTCCTTGTCTCAGGACCCCTTGCTTTTTATTAACACAAATTGTCCTAAGGCAAGGTGGAGATACACTTCAAAGGGTAGGGTTTTCTACAGAAGCATTGTTAGAATGGGGAATAGCCTTCAGCTGTTCAGGTGTTTGGCCAATAGGAGGCAATAACATGTAGATTAAGATGCCCTGAACTGTCTGGCAGCAAATAATCATCCTTTTCAGAGTTGGGGAAATGCCTTTAGCCATTCCAGTAGGAGATAACATATGTGACTAAGCTCTTATTGAGTCCTCAAGTTCTATCAACCTTTTGATGAAACTCTTACAATTATGACATGCTGGAAATGGCTTTTGGCAAAATAATTATTGGATAGATAGATAGTTGAATGAATGAATAAATGAGTTAGTAGATGAGTAATTCCTAATCACTACTCTTAAGGCTATTACACTTTTAGTGTAATGCAGCACAGAGAAGCACACAAATGATTATAATGCATAGTGGAATGAAGTAAGTACCATTAGAGGTGAACAATCTTAAAAAAAAGTGTTATTTAATTTTAGGTGAGAATGCAACTCTTGGGAAAATAATGAGAGGTAAGTGTCCCTGAAACTGTCCAGGAAGGATGGATAGGATGTCATAATCAGGAAGTGGGTGAGGAAAGTGAAGACATCCCAGCCTGAGGGAGCAGAGCAAAGGAACACAGCAATGTGGGAGGGAAATTAGGAATACTTTATAAAGAATTTAATTTAGATAGCTTACATGGCATGTGTAGGTGAGGAAGGGAAAATAAACAAGTTTCACACCACAGGTCCACATTATGGGCAACCTTGAATGCCTGGATTTGCTCATTTGGAAGTGATAATAGACACAGGTAAATTGGGAGGAGAAGCTGGCTTGGGGTGCATGCAGTAAGATCCGTTTGTGTCAGCCCATCTTCCAAAACATACTTGGTCTAAGGAAAAGATTGAAACTGCAGGAAAGAAAAAATAATTTGTCATAACACAATGATACAATTTAACATTAAGTTCTTCAATGAGAAGTCAGAATTATCTTATGTTGGTAATCCAGAAGTCCATACCACAATTAAATTACTGTATCTATCCTGTCACTAAAATGCAAAGAAAGCCATCAAAGCATTTTTTGTTAAATAGGCAATTTAACAAAATTGAATTTGTGGCTTTTTAATTTGTTGCTTTTTCTTTATATGTTACACTAAACGTTATGTGATGAAGCTGACCTGAGGTTTTTTAGCAGAAGCTGAATAGTCTACTTCATACTGTTAGAAGTGAGCAATTTGTGCTGAATTGCATTATAATTACTCAAAGGGTTCAAAGGGCAAAATATGAGCATCTTGTGGGGGCAAAGCATTCTTAGTTGCAGCAACAAAATCACCCAGGCACGTCACATTAATGTCCTTTATTTCAATAGTTTCCATTGCAGGGGAATAACTCTATGCTTCTGTGAACATCCTCCTGGGAAAGGACACCGAGCCACTTCACTGGGTGGTTCCTGTTTATTTCCATTTGCAGGGACCTTCTGCGGCTCTGGCTGGGTGTCTCAGCACCTAACTCTGTGAGTGGTCAAACCTCTCAGTTCCCAGCTCTGGGCTTATTGGGTGTAGAGATAGGGGCTATCATAGCAATAATTGCTGGAGGTGCTGTGTTTGCACATCTGTGGTGGCCTTCTAGATTGAATTTCAGGCCAAAGTCAGGCAGCCCTCCTCCTCTTTTATGTTCACTGTCACACCATTAAAGGAAATGAGATGATGGCACAAATCATCGTTCACGTGACTCCAGGATAGAAGGTTATCGAGATATTACAGAAATAATTCCATAGCCGCCATGGCCCCTGACGGTAATTACAATGTGACCACAGGGGATCAGCTTCTAATAGGCTTTTGTTCAGTCAATTCAGAGTCTGTTGTGTGCTCTGAGTTTGGGTAATTAAAGTTGTGTCTCAGAAGCCACATGTGGTAGCTCATAATTATGTAGGAGAGCCTGGGAGGAAACTGAGGTGACTGACACCCGTGTGGAGTGAGGACCAGGGGCCCTGGTGACGAGAGAGAAAGAAACCAGTCTCTCATTTGGGAACGGGGGTGGGGGGGGGCGGTCGGTGTTCACTCTACAGCCTCTACTGCTTTATTTATTTTAAAACAAAAATGAGTAATTATATCCCTTCCTAGTCCAATCCCTCATCCTCTGAGGGACTTTTCCTAACCCTTTCCTATTGCTTCCAACAACAGAATGGTAGCTGACCTGGGCAATGAAGAAAATATAAATGGCTTATTTAAATGCCATAATGGTTCAATTATTTAATCATTTACATGCTGAGTGATTTGCATAAAAGCAGGAAAAGGCCTCTGTTGGAATTTGGCCTGTCTTTCTCCCATTCTCGCCTCCCTCCCCTCCCCCGCCCCCCATTCTCACTGGAGAAAAAAAGATCTCCAAACTTGGCCTCATTTAGGTTCTTGAATTGTAATGAAATGTGAACTTTGGAAAGCTTAGATTTGTTATTTCAAGGACACAATATTGCAAAGGAAAACAAACCCAAAGACCATATCCCATTGGACCATATTTCCTAAGTCAGCCCATGGCTGTCAAAGAAGCAAAGAAGTTGATTTTCCCCATGTAGCCTGGCCTTGCAAAGTCACTCTCCTGAACAGGACAGGCCCAGTGCTTTGGTTGGCGGTGTCTTTTCAACATTCCAACACTGGGCCCCAGAGTCTCTGGATTCGGCATGTAAGCGATGGCTATTTTACTATTCTTTTTGCAGTGTGAAATGTTAGTACAGGACATCTTTTATCTTAACTCTTTAGACCGTTTAGAGATTCTTTGGATATACTTCTAAAAGGCTTTCACTTTCTGAGGCTTAAAAGTGGAATTCTGCTTTATTCTAACATAAGACATCTTTTCCTCCAAGTTTTGCCAGGTAGAGAACAAACCCCTTCATTCTCCCCAACACTGGCGTCACTTTTGAAGCACAGTAAATTTATTCTTCACTCAATGTGGGAACAACAATTGATATTCACCATGCTGCCCTTTCCTAAGGCTTTGCCTTCATCAAAATGAAACATATTTTGTACTGAACACCATATGGTGTTTGTGAAGAGTGGACACGCAGATGCTTCCTAATTAAAGCATTAAAGTTTGTCATGAGAAATGGCAGCCACAAATGATTTTGGCTGGGCATGCGTATGGGAGGGGCTTGGTGGGAAGCGATCCCAGAGAGTGGGTGAAGTGGTAGGCTGACTCCCAGCTTTTTCAAACACACTCTCTGATTGGTCCTTGGGGAACAGATAATGGCAAGAGGCAGTTAATTTGAAGATAATTGAGAGATTTCTTTCCTGTCTTCACACAATAAAATAAGGTGTTGGGGCCTCAGCTGGCACTTGCATTCTGGCAGGAAGAAAAGGGCCCAGAATCAGTCTGCTAAAGCTGCCACCTCATTTTCACTTCTCACACAAAGCTGGGAAACCCCATTCCTGGCCTCCACACCCTGCCCCCCAACCCACAGTTCCAGCCACACACCCATGTTTATTGTTTCAACACATCAGACTATAAATAAGAGCTTCCAAAGAAAAAGGATATTAGAGGACCAGGGATGGTTTATTCTTCTGGAGAGCAAGCACCGTGCCTCTAGAAACACAAGCTCACTAACCAGCCAGGAAAGGAGCAGGTTTTCTTACAGAGGGTGAACGTGTTCATGGGATATCTCTCTCTCTCTCTCTCTCTCTCTCTCTCTCTCTCTCTCTCTCTCTCTCTCTCTCTCTCTCTCTCTGTCTCTCTCTCTCTCTCCTATGCATAAATCTTTCCAAACCACTGAAGTCCAGGAATACCGAGGGATTTCTCAGGTTAATTTACACACTCGTCTGCACACCTTTGTGCAGACAGGAGCTATAGAAATAGCTATCTGACATGAGGAATGGTCTTCAACCAGCCTCCACAATTGCCGCATTAAAGGGGAAGAGATGAATCATACCAAGTAAGGGGCCTTTTCTCCCCTGAGGGGTCCTTCTCTCCGTCCTGCCTACCTTCCCAACTCCTTTCAATTCTCATTTAGAGCAGCTTGCTTATACATTCTAGGAAAACCTTAAAGCCAAGTAGGTGGAAAAACAATCTAATTTCCTCTTTTAACACATATACATGAAGAATGACTGGAAATTAGGATTACATAAGTGTGAAAAAGATTGTTGCCCCTTTCCTTAGTGCTGGGAAAGTTAACGTTGACAAGCTTATGGGTGTAACAATGATAAAGAACTTCAAAAAATGAAAAGAGCCAGGTTCAACAGATTTATTCCGCATCAGTAAAACCCTAAGAAAAAGATTTGAGGGAGTGGGCACACAGGCAGAGAGTCAGGGGGCAATCTGAATGGAAAAGCCAGTCGGAGGAAGCCAAATTAGATGATTAACACAGGATGACTTGGGGGTCATTAAAGGTAGCTAGCTACACAGCTGGGTTTGCTAATCTGATTTAACATATTTTTAAAGTGAAATTATTTTTCTGTTGTTCTGGTAAATTGGGGCAAAGTAAGTTTTTCTTCCCTCTGAGCACTGAGACTGTGATGGTCTTCCCCGCAGAGGGCTGCCTACTGTAAGCTTGTTCCCGGGAGCCTAAGTGGTGGGAATGTTGGTCTGTGTTGTCATTTCTGTGTTGTAGCTACACAGAAAAGGCAGAATGGGAATAGAGAATAATAACAAACAATTTCTGTTTATCAAATGAGATCATAAAGAGAGCAAAGAGAGCCCTGGCCAGTGTGGCTCAGTGGGTTGAATGGCATCTGTGCACCCAAAGGATGCTTGTTTGATTCCTGGTCAGGCACATGCCCAGGTTGCGAGTTCAATCTTCAATCGGGGTGCATGTGGGAGGCAACTGATCGCTGTTTCTCTCTCACATCTATGTCTCCCTCTCACACTCCCCCCTCTCCCTTCCTCTGTGTAAAGTCATCAAAAACACATTGGGGGAAAAAAAGAAAGCAAAGAGATAAGACCGAAACTTACAGGAGATTTTGCCAACATATAAACCAACAACTATTTAGTATTGAGAATAGATAAAAAATTAAAAATAAAAATAAAGTCACAAAAGAAAAATAAGTAACCCAATGGAAAAACCAGATCAATGACAGAAATAGACATTAGGCAGGAAATGGAAATGAAACCCAAAGGAGAACTTATTTTGTACACATCAGATTGGCAAATGGTTAAGTCTGACATCAAGTGCTGATGCAGATACGGACGGAGAAATTCCTTATACACTCTGGGATGAGTGTGCATTGGTCCTACAACACTGGAAAATGATTTGGCTTTAGTGACTTACCTAGTAACTCTATTCCTGGACATACCCCCTAAGTAACTTCTGACATATCTATAAGAATGGTCATAGCATACTATTTGTAAGCAATAAAAACAACCCAAAAGTTCATCAATAGCAAAATCAAGGCTAGATAGTGATAGAGTATTATAAAGAAGTGAAAATGAATATATCAGAACTGTACACATTATGCAGAATCTCACCAATAATATTGAATGAAACAGAAGAAAAAAAGTTTAACAAGGTTGTACAGTATGATGTCATTTTTTCTAAAGCACAAATCAAACAAATTGAACAATATATTATTTTAAAATAGTAGATTCTAGTTATTTTCAGTGGTTATATTCTTTTTAAAATTATAGTGAACATAGAAATGGTATTTGGGCAACAAGACAACAATGAGAGGTTTTGTGGTCTCATGCTCTGGTGGGAAATTATGTTCTCGGGGGTCTGGAAAAGGGGGATTATTCTACCATTCCAAAGATATGTTATCCTAGATGCAAAAAGACAATAGACAGGCTCAATTAAGGTAAAGACTGACCTTGGTCAAGGAAGATTCTGGCCTAGGATATGGCTACCCACAGTGACTTGCTTTTAGTTAGTAAGTTTTATTTTCAGACCATCCTATGTGTGTACCTTTGGACTGAGTTTGCAAGGCTTACCATGCAGGCATCCCCTGAGCTTGTCATGTTTATAGTATGTGGCCCTTTTTCATCCTTACTATATATTCACGGGGCATGATGAAGGGGCTCTGGAGCCAACTGAAAGAGCTCCCTATGGACAATGTGGGAACAATCTGAGCAACGAAATGAAGTATTGGCTTATAACTCAAAGTATAAGATAAAATAAATATTCATGAATTCATACCAATATAAATAAATTATTATATACATAAATGGGGAGAAAAGACAAAGCTTTATTCAAAAGAGATCCAAATAATTTATTACTATTGTCTGTTAATGAGACATGGTTATCATACCTTCCTTCACTTTTTAAAGTGCAGTTTCCTTTCCTGTTTTGAAGCCTTTGTCTGTTAAATGCTGTATCTGTGCCCTCTCACAGGCAGTTTCTGTTTCTTACGTTGTTCTCTGTGTATGGGTGATATTTTCATGCTTCCTTCCATGTCTCATAATTTTTGTTGAAAACTGGACATTTTAGGAAACATGTGGTAGCGACTCTGGATACTGATCTCCTGCCCCTTTGGGGCTTTTGTTTTTGATGTTGTTTACTTGTGCACTGGGCTGACCCATTATAATGATGTCTGTTTCCCCTGTGGTATGAACCTCATGATGTTGCTTCTCAGCGGATGGAGCCTTGGTCAGCACACTTTCACCCTGGGGTGACAGTGCTGAAAGCAGGACTCTCTGCGACTGTTTTTGAATTTTCTCCTTTGGTTTATCTGCTAAGGTGTGTATCTCACTTGATATCCCACCCAGATGATAGTTTCCTCTAATAGATGACTATTTGCACTCCTATTTCTGACACTAGCTGGTGCATGAATTGCTCCTCATGCTGCTTCTATTAAATCCATCCCCTTGGCAGGGCCAGTCTCTGAGGTTTGTTCTGACCTCAGGTGGGCTTTTTATGGCTACCTCTTCACTTTGCTCTCTCTGGCAAATGAGCTGGCCTATTGTTTAGTGTGTTGTTCTCATAGAGCTCCTAGCTGCTATTTAATTTGCTGGCCACCCAAACCTCCAGTGTTTTTGAAAGCATCTTAGGCTTAAACTTCCCCACACTTTGTTTCAAATAAAGGCATTTCCTTTGGGAGGAGATTTAGAGCTCTTGGTTCTTGTGGTCTGAATTACACCCTGGTAAAATCTCTGAACCACTGCTGGGAACAGGGTGATGCCCCTGCCTTAGGGGCAGGGAGTAGCAGGGACAATAGCCTTTGAACATCTTGGTGTGTTTCTTCCACCATGGAGCCTCCCCTCTCAAAGTAAGCTGAGGCAAGGGTCACTGGGGCCTCTGTGCTCCTGGACTGCCATACTGGAGTTAGGACCACTCCTTTATGGGTGGAGGGTTGGGGAAGGATGGGGGTAACCTCTTAGCCACCCTTGCCAGGAACATATTCCCTACACATCAGAGCCAAAGGGAATGAGAAATGCCTTTGGCCATCCCCTCTCAGTGAGGTATTGTCTCCCTTGCCTGGCGAATAGAAAGAGGAGTCTCCTTTTTCTTGGCCACAACATCTTCCCAGAGTGGAAAGTCTGTCTCTCTAAGCTGGGAGGCGAGAGGAGGGAGAGAATGGCTTGTGGCTCAAGTGCCATAGACTCTTTCTGTATTACCAAGATTTAGTAGAGTTTCTTGAATAAATGTTTCTTCTTTTGCTGTTTGCCCTTAGGATGATTTCCAGAGTTTTTATGATTCCTTTTAAAAGTAGATTTTCCTAGTTATGGTTGTTAGACTCCATGAAGCTCCTCACCATGCTTCTGAGAGTGGAACTCCTCTTTGTTTTCCTGCCCTGAATCTAAATGGTTCTTTATTTTCTTGAACTCCCTGGTGTTAAGAGTCTATCCTCCCATCTGATAGGAATCCAGATTTTCTGTTTGACAGTTTCTAAGAAAAGTGAACTGGGGCCAAATTCCCTTAAAAAAAATAAGTGGGGTAGATGAGAGGTCCGAGTCCAGGTTCTGCAGTGCCTACCCAGACTGCTCTGCTTTATCTGCACAGCATTATCAATGTGCCTTGTTCAGTGACTGGACCTCCAGGGAGTGAGGAGCAGTAAGGCTGGGAATTTAGTGATAGCAACTCATTGACCAAAGTCACACATTTAAGGTCTCTCCCTCACTCTCTCCAAATTAACCTAAATTCACATACTATTTTTACAAATAGTAGAACATGGGATGATTTTATATAGTACATGACTAACATTTTTTTGGTTGGTTATTTGTAGGTTTACTCTAAAAATTGATATAAAAAGATGAATAGATATGAATATAGGTATAGATTTATAAAGAGAGTGCTTCATAACACACAATAGCGTAGATTCATGGCAGGTGACAAATATTGCAATATTTCCCTTTCAAAAACAAACAAACAAATCAGTTTGGACTCCCATGCATTTCCCAGGATGTAGATGGTCCCTGCTGCTGTTTTCCCCTCCATTTTATTGTCACAGTGTTCTTATTAAAGAGTGTCACATCCATCCTCATTCTTTGTTTTCCCCCAGACAATTTGGATGAGATGAGATTGTACATTTTAAAATGGTATATGCACAAACACATACACATACAGAGCACA
This sequence comes from Lasiurus cinereus, assembly GCA_011751065.1. Taxonomy (NCBI): domain Eukaryota; kingdom Metazoa; phylum Chordata; class Mammalia; order Chiroptera; family Vespertilionidae; genus Lasiurus; species Lasiurus cinereus. The sequence continues at coordinate 42,875,939 of JAAGEH010002531.1, read as the reverse complement.
TCAAAATGGGAATTTCATAATATTGTCACTTAGATAAAGCTAAAGCAGCTCTTTACTTTCTTCAAAGTAAGCCAATTTAAAAGTGATCCAGAAACATAGCAAAAATTGTAAAAGTGATATGAAAATTACTAAATTTGGAATCAAAGTGTAGACATCAGGTAAAAGTTTTAATAAATAGTACCAAGTCTATTTAGTCAAAAATATAATTAAATTGGTTGTTTGGTGATAAGCATGACAGGAAGGTGCATTCAGAACTCTCCCTTGTAATTAGTTACACTGGCAGCTTAAATGCAGGGGCCTCAAACAGGCAACAGGGAAAAAAATAGTTCCTCTTCTTCCACCCACACAGCCTTCTCAATTGTAGCTTCAGGTACAGCTAATCTTTCCCTTTATATGCTTTGCAGAGCGCTATGAGGATTAGCTTAAGTCAGCAGACAGCCTGGTTGAAGGAGGAGCATCTGGAGACCCCTGCTGACTTACACAGTGAGCAAGACAAAGGCTGGTTACAGGGGACAGCAGAGCCACAGCTCAGATGGACCCAGATCTTCCACTCAATTGCTGATAATATCATCATTCTCAACTTTAGCTTCCAGAGAAAGCTCCTGAGAATTTTCAGGGGCTGGTTGCCACCTAGACCATTTATGTATGTGAATTCAAAGCACTGATTTTTTGGTTGTCATCTCTTTTGTTTTGAAGTGCTTCTTCAAAAGTAGTTTTCAAGTTTATGAGTAAGACAGATGGGACTGTGAAGGCAAAGGTTGCTAACATTCCAGTTCTACACAGAATGGCAGCCTCACGCAAACTGTGTTTCACGTTCCCGTGGGCCTCTTTATCCTGGTCTGTCTGACTTCTTCAGCTCCTCCCCTAAGAAAGGAAATGGACACATTCGAACCCCTTTTTTCCACCAATTTAAAATAAATTTGCTGAAATTGGTTGCTTGGCTATAAGCATGACATGAAACCATCTTAAGCAAACTTGTTCAGAAACTTCCCCTCATCCCTCAGTTTAATGCCATTGGTCCTTATTCCTCTCTCTCTTGCTTTACCAGTTTTGTCAGTGAGCTTCCTAGTAACAACATTGACTGGCATGGGTTTGGTTCCTCCTTTCCTCATGCTACCCTTATAGAAGCCTATCTAATAAAAGAGAAATATGCAAATTGATTATACCTCCACTACACCCACCAGCCATGCCCACCAGCCCATCAGAGCAAGTATGCAAATTAGCCCAACCAAGATGACTATGGCCACAGAGAGAGCAGAAGGAAGGCTTCAGTTGCCCCTGGCGATGGAGGAAGCCAAGCTTTTCACACACCCTGGCTGGCGTTTAAGGCAACAAAGTTTCAATAGCTGCCTCCACAGATCAAGCAGAAGGCTTGGCTCTGCTCCATGCTACAAAGTTTCAATTATAGAAGATAAATAAATCCCAAATACCAGGGCCTCTGCTTGGGTCGCTGGGGTGTGTGTGTGTGTGTGTGTGTGTGTGTGTGTGTGTGTGTGTGTGGCCGGCCTGAAAACCACAACAGGCCCCTCGCCCAGGCCACCCCACACCCCAAGGGAACATACCCCCTGATCCAGGACACCCTTCAGGACAAACCAGCTGGCCACCACCCGTGCACTAGGCCTCTATCCTATCTAATAAAAGATTAATATGCAGATTGACCATCACTCCAACACACAAGATGACTGCCCCCATGTGGACAAAAGATCTTGCCCCCATGTGGACACAAGATGGCCACCACAAGCTGGCCAGCAAAGGAGGGCAGTTGATAGGGATCAGGCCTGCAAGGGAGGGCAATTGTGGGCAATCAGGCCAGAACAGGAGGGACCAGGCCTGCAAGAGAGGGCAGTTGACAGTGACCAGGCCAGCAGAGGAGGGAAGTTGGAGGTGACCAGGCCTGCAGGGAAGGGCAGTTGGGGGGCGACCCAGGCATGCAGGGGAGGGTAGTTAGGGGTGACCAGGCCAATAGGGGAGGGCAGTTAGGGGCAAACAGGCTGTCAGGGGAGCAGTTAGGCATCAATCAGGCTGGCAGGGGAGTATTTAGGGGTTGATCAGGCTAGCAGGCAGAAGCGTAGGATTGGGCCTAAATGGGTAGTCGGACATCCTTCTAAGGGTCCCAGATTGGAGAAGGAGCAGGCTGGGCTGAAGGACCCCCATCACCACCACCCCCCATGCATGAATTTCGTGCACTGGGCCTCTAGTATCTAAATAATTGGGCACAGTAAGGATACAGCATGGAGAAATCGAACAGGCAATGGATCTAGAAATTTCTTGGCATAAAGAAAGAACATGTCACATTTATCATGAGGTATATTTTTTTGTAATAATGCCTGGTGTAGGATGCATACTATAGGCCCCATCAGGTTCTCCTGGCCTGTTCCCTGTCCCCTTACCTCCTAGACTGACTGCTGAGGGAAAAACTCCATGCAGGGCCTCAGGTCTTCCCCACATTGTCAGTTCTTCCTCTGATTTCTGATGCCATAGAAAGCTGCACCATTACAAGATCTGCTTCTCCAATAGATGCAAGGTGACCCAACCCAGAAATATAGACATGACTTCCCTTGGGGTCATTTTGATAAATGGGAATGAGAAGGAGAAGCAGGCAGGCAGCAGAGGGCAAGCAGCAACAAAGCCCTCCCTCTGTTATTCCCTCTGATGTATGATCTGATGTTGGTGTTTCATACACCTTATCCAGAGACAGTCTGCACCAGTCAAGCCACTAGTTGTGTCACTTCATGGCCTCTGCAGTAGTGCATGCCCTGGCATTTGCTTCCCATCCTTCCCTCCCATCCTCTTCCTCACTCATGCTTCCTGTGATGGTACTTCCCAAAGAAGCATGAGCACCTACCCCTTAGCCTCTTTATCTAAAAATGGTTTGGTGTTTGCCAAAGCATGTGATCCCTTCTTTTTTTTCCTTCAGAAAATCTCAGAAAATCTATGAGACTAAAGAAGATGGCAGCAGCTCTTTAGTCCAGTTTTAAATTTCTGTCTCAGATTTGACTCTGAGCTCAAATTAATTAATTTTGATCTTCTGCCTTTGTGTTTTCTTTGTTCTCTGCCTGAAAAAAAATCTGACTTATTCTTCCAAGCCCAGGTAAATGCCATCTGCGGGAAGCTTTTGCCCACATCTGCCATGCCAGTCTATGCTACCTCAAGCTAGATGTGATAAAGCTACATCTATGTTTCCTTGAGTACTGACATTGTGTTCTTGTTAGTTGGATACTGTGAGTTTCCCCTTCCTCTGCCAAGTCTTACTGGTTTCTTCTTATCCCCAGGACTGGTCCATAGAAGATGTTTAACAATGTTTTTTGTTGTTGTTGTTTTGTTTTTTAATGAAGGTGGTTCAAGTTCTCCTTTTTTTCACCCATCATTGTTGCATCTCTCTCAGTCCAGGTAGACCCACCTCACCCCTGAAATGGACAGTGGCCTCTTAGCCTCCCTGCTGCAGTCTCCTTCTGACAATACAGTCTGCATAAATCACCGACCACTTCTTTCAGAATCCCATGATCCCCAGCATATATAGAGAGATAGTATAGTATAGAAATAACATAAATGCATGAAACACAGACAGGTAGTAAGAGCACTGAATAAATGTTAGATACATCATATCTGATGTAAATGCCTATATCTGGTAGCTAAGGTCCAGGTGAGCCAAACCCCTGCATCTTTACTCACCATACACCCTCTCCCGTCTGGTCAGGCCTGGCTCCCCTCTCCTGCCTGAGTCTGTGCCACTGTCCCCTGCATTAGAATAACTCAGGCCACCCCTGCACCTCTCCAAATCCTATCCACCTTTAATGTCCTGCCTTCATAGATGCTATGGAGTTGCTATAACTGGACAGATTCCCCCTTATCTCAACTTTTATAAGCCTGAGAGATGTGCCATCCAATTTCTCAGGCTTGAGATCTGAACATCTTAGGTTTTCCCTATCTCTTTCTTCAATAACACTACAAGCATTTCAAGGGCAGGAACCACATTCAATACTTCTTCAGTAATCCTCCTATGCCTAGGCCAGCAATGACTTAACAAATATTAGCATATTGATTCATTGCTTTAGAAATTAGCCTGGCCAAACCTGGCAGAAAAAGTTCATGATAAGCTACAGCCTGTTAGTTAGAAGGTAGCGTTAGATTTTAAATTAAGAAAAAGAATTTTCTGTTATTTTTACTGATGTCAGCATCTAAGGAGAAAAACATGACACATATTTTTCTATATGTCCAGAGAGAGAAATGCTGCTATATATTCTAATAGCTCATTAAAGTGTTCTTCTGCTGCCTTTCCTAATATATGCTATGAATCTTCACAGCAGCCAGGGTACACTTTTTTCCAATTAATTTTTCTTTTTTGTTTTACTGGCAGTCAGTTTTTCTAATAGCCATTTCCATTTTTCTAAGTCAAATACTTTAATTAAGGTTGGAATGAAAAATCTGATTAAAATCTAAATTGCCTCAAGGAGCTGTGATCTTCTGGTCTGCCTTGCACTTACATAATTTATGCCTCAAATAGCTACATTAGGACTTCAGTCCGTTTTCCTGACCTAAGAGGTTTAAAAAAAGGTCTGGAGCTTTGAACCAAATGATCCTAATTTGGGAGCAATTGCATACCTAATATCAAGAATCTCAAGACTAGACTAGCAGTAGGTTATGGGGTGGTTTTCCAAAAATGATTTAATTTTGGAGCAATTCCAAAAGACAACCACACAATTTCTTTGCTGTTGGTTGCCTTTTCTATCCTAACCTGTATTTAAATAAATGCAGTGCTCTTCCTAAAACTAATTCCAGTTAATAGATGCTCTGCCACAATCCAGAAGAAACTGATTGATTTTTGGATAAGTGAGTATTCAGGAGGAAAAAAGGTGATGTGGTTTATCTGGGATTACCTTTTTCTATTTTTCAAAAATCTTTCTTCCCTGCCCTCCTCCCCCACCCCCTGCCACACTGCCAAAGAAAAGAAAACTCAAGGGAAAAAAGAAAAAATAACCTGAACCACAGAGTAAATTGATAGATCTTATTCTCACTTAGTGTCTCAGGTGGATGAACTAATGATTTCATAAAAAATGTATAAGGCCATCAGCGATATTTGCATTAGAACAAAGGCAGAGAGAATAAAGCTAACAAAACTGGGGAGCATTTATACGAAAGAAATTGAAGTTACTCTGGTGTCTTGTTTTTCAAGCTAGCTTGTGGGGGTCAAACAGGGTGGCTGGGCCTATTGCTGTTCTCTGCAGATTGAAATTGGCTGCCGCGGGCAAAGGTCACCCCACGGTATCAATTACTTGCTGCTACCTGGAAAATTTAATTTCATGCCCTGCAATAGGTCTGCTTTCTTCTCTAGCATGAATGGCAACTGTCTCCAATTGATAACAAGAATAACTCATTTCCTCTGAGTCATTAGACTCTATAAGTTTCTCCATTCATAAAGACCTCTGCAGATTCCTGGCCTAGTCAAAAGGTCTGCTATATTAATATGCTCAGTGATTGGAATAAAAATTATGTATTTTTCCTATTCTTAACCTTTTAAGATGTTTTTTATAGTTTGTTTCTGATTTAGGTTAATCTAAACTCATATATATATATATTTGGAAATAATTTTTGTGAGTTTATTTGAGCCAAAATGTCTACAGTTGCTGGGAAGCAGAATCTCAGTGGATTGGGATAATGCTCCGTAACTCTTGTGTACATTTGGTATTTAGATTAACATAGGTTTCTCCATGGAATTCCTCAAAGAAAAGAATGTTAGCAAACAAAAATATCTGTATTTCCAAACAACTGGGAATCTGGTTAAGAGAAAATTTTTATTTGGCTCATTTTTGCCTGGAAATATTGTTCAAGGTCTCTAAGTAATTGCTCCTTCTTTCCTCTTCCAAATCATAGTCTTTGAGAGAGAAGAGCCCTTTTGGTAGTGAGATGGATATTGCACTAAGAAGCTGATAGGAATATTTAAAATAAAGAATGAAACAAAGAGGAAGCATTTGGTCTGCTTCATTATTGACCTGGGTGCAAGCCAGAAGAGGACGGTGCAAAATTGCCAGAAATCCTTGGTAGTAAATGACCAAAGGAAACATTCTTAAAAGGATCATTTAGATGCTCCTCACTCTTTGTTTTACCTTTGTTCCTATGGCCTTAAATCTAATTTTAAAAATGTTCCTAATAGTTTCATCAGCATTTCAGAGAAAGAATAAAATTATAACTCACTAGAGGACCGGTACATGAAATTTGTACATGGGGGAGGGATGTGTCCCTCAGCCCAGCCTGAATCTTCTCCAATCTAGGACATCACTCTCACAATCCAGGACAGGTATGTGCCCTTGACCGGAATAGAACTTGGGACCCTTCAGTCCGCAGGCTGATGCTCTATCCACTGAGCCAAACCAGTTCTGGGACTATGTGCCTGATCCTATTATATTCACCAGATTATTCTGTTCATCAGATTTTTAATTCACTTGATTTTTAGATTTACTTGTTGATAGATACGTATTTGTTGTTCATAATTTTTATCTTTACCTTTTTCTTCTTCTTCCTCTTCTTAAAGAGTACCTTTCAGCATTTCATATAATACTGGTTTGGTGTTGATGAACTCCTTTAGCTTTTTCTTATCTGTGAAGCTCTTTATCTGACCTACAATTCTGAATGATAGCTTTGCTGGGTAGAGTAATGTTGGTTGTAGCTTCTTGCTATTCATCACTTTGAATATTTCTTTTTTAAAAAAAAATATATTTTTATTGATTTTTCACAGAGAGGAATGGAGAGGGATAGAAAGTCAGAAACATCGATGAGAGAGAGATATCGATCAGCCGCCTCCTGCACACCCCCCACTGGAGATGTGCCTACAAGCAAGGTACATGCCCCTGACCAGAATCGAACCCGGGACCTTTCAGTCCGAAGGCCGACGCTCTATCCACTGAGACAAACCGGTCTCAGCACTTTGAATATTTCTTGCCACATAGTTTCTGTTGAAAAATCAGTTCATAGTCCTGATAGTTGTAAGGGTGCTCCCTTGTGGGTAATTAAATGTTTTTCTCTTGCTGCTTTTAATATTCTCTCTTTGTCTTTTGCTCTTGGCATTTTAATTATCATGTGCCTTGGTGTGATCCTCTTTGGATTCCTTTTGTTTGGGGTTCTGTGTGCTTCCTGGACTTGTAAATCTATTTCTTTTACCAGGTAGGGGAAATTTTCAGTCATTATTTCTTCAAGTAGGTTTTCAGTATCTTGCTCTCTCTCTTCTTCTTGGACCCCCATAATTCTGATGTTGGTATGCTTGAAGTTGTCCCAGAGATTCCTTACACTATCTTCAAATTTTTGGATTCTTTTTTCTTTTTGCTTTTTCAGTTGAATGTTTTCTCCTTCTTTGTATTTCAGATCTTTGACTTGATTCTTGCATTCCTCTAGTCTGCTGTTAGGTCTCTGTATAATATTTTTTATTTCAGTCAGTGTATGTTTAATTTCTAGTTGATCTTTTTTCATATGCTTGAGGGTCTTGCTAAATTTATCAACCTTTTCTAGGAAATTATTTAAAAATCTTGTAAACATGATTTAAAACTCTATATTCAGTCATTTGATTTCCTCCATTTCTTTCATTTGTGATCTTTTTGTCTTTGCATTTTCACTGCTTCCCTGAGTTGGTAGAGTAGCTTTGTGTGCTAAGTATCCTATATTACCCCATAGCTCTGTCTCCCCAGTTACCTGAGGTGGACACTCTTGGTGCACCCCTTTGTGGACTGTATGTACAGCCTTATTATAGTTAAGTCTTGATTGTTGTTGGTATCACTGTGGGGAATTGACCTCCAGGCCAATTGGCTGTGAGGATCAGCTGTGTCTATGCTGGGAGAACTTCTGTGCAGGAGTCAGCCTTATGAGACAAGACTTGCAAGATTACAAAAACTTCTGTGCTTGGCTTGGATGGGGTGGAGTCTCAGGGCTGAGCAGACAGCTGTGGCTTCCATCAGCCCTGTCCTATGAGGCCCCTGGGTCTCAGTGTCCCTCAGTAATCGCTACAGCCCTCTCTGGACACTCTCACACTCACGTGCCTCCAGACCTCTGCCTTTCGCGGCTCCCTTGAGTTTCCGTGCACTCCTCCCTTTTTCTGACAGTCCAGACTCCCCCTGTATGAGTCTCACCCAAGACTGGGGTTCAGAGAAGTCGGGAGTTTCCATCTCCCTCCCACTAAAAAAATCAAGCCAGGCACTCAGCTGCCCATCCTCTCCATGCGTGTGTCTCTGTACCTCAGCTTTTTGCAGCTCCTCTGAGTCTCTGTGAGCCCCTTTCTTTCCTTTTAGGTGTAGAATTTCTCCTCAGCCAGCTTTCCTCTGGTTCTGGATGATATCTGTTCTTTTAGCTGTAGTTTTGAAATTGTTGTGCAAAGCAGCAGTTTAGGTGTTCACCTGTGCCGCCATCTTGGTTTCTCAGCTCTGAATGAGCATGTTTGTACTACATGCAACTTACATGAAACCTTAACTTTGCAGTTGTGAACAGAACCTGAGGCCTGCTTGCCTGTACTAGAATCATAAAAGAATACAGAATGGACCTCACATGCACCTCTTCCTCTCCAGATCACCCTGCAATTCTCACCAATAAAACCAAACCCACCCTGGTCATAAAAGCTTATAAAGGAAAGAGAACCATAGGGCTTTAGGTATTAGGCATCTCAGTGGGTGGGAAATGGTGGGGAAATAAAGAAAGATGAAGAGGTGGCTGAGAATGCTTCTCCTCTGGCCATTAGTTCCAAGAACAATGACTCCTCTGAGAAGAGCTGTCATTGTTAGAGGAAGCTGCAAATGTTTCCTGCTGAGGGTCAGAGGTCTTCAATTTATTCCATCCTTTTTGATACAAAAGGCCATACTCTACTCCTCCTTCTCCCCATGCTAAGAAATAAATGACTTAACCAATCATGTGTTGCTTTTGACTGATTAACCACTATTATGGCAATATAAATGATTTTTAAATGCAGTTGAGTAAAAAATACTCTCAAAACAAAAACAACAATAGAAACAAAAGGCTTTTAAAAAGGAACAGAAGGAAAATTAGGGTTTTTGCTTCTCTAGACCTAAACAAAGAAAAATAAATTATAGATTTTCTAATGTGATTCCCTTGTTATGCAAAATGAGAAATTGAAACTCAGAAGCAAAATGACTTGCCCCAGTTCACATAGCTTCTTAGAGTCAGAAGTGTTATTAAAATACATGTTTTTAAACTCTGGGGTAATTTGAATATCAAAATAAGTGATCATACTATCTGATAACCCATTGAATAAAGTAAAAATCCTGACTCTATGCTGATATGTATAAATAAACAAATAAACGGGAAGGTAAAGTTTTTCTTTAACTAGAATAACAACTAATACATATAGACAAAATGATTGATTTATGAAATTATCCAAGGATGCTAAAATTAAAGAATGAAAGTCTTGATGAGAAACATGTTATCTACATAGTCTAAGAAAATTTCACCACAAATTACTTAATATAAATGGGAAAAAGTAATTTTGTAATAAAGAAACCTAGTGAGCACCAATAATTATATAACCAAAGTTGGGATAAGTATCCAATATAAATATCACCAATATTGGAATGAACTGACAGCTGAGATGATGCACTGAGAAGAACACAATTTCACTTTTGTGGTATTCCTGCCAAGAATGCACAACTGGAACCTAATTATAAAGATGACATAGGCAAAATGCTCACCATAGTAGCTGCCACTTAATAGCACATTAAATATTATTATCCAGTTAGTAGTAGCTGAAGCATGGAACACAGTTACTCAAAAAAAAATGTGTACTGAGCCAATACATGAATGAATGAGTGAGTGAATGAATGAATGAGTAATAAGAGGTGCGGCCAAACCTGTGAACTGAAGCCACAAATAGAGCTCTAAAACCACAAAATGGGTCTGACTGACACACAGAGCCCTTTACTAAATGTGACTGAAGGAGGAGGAATTCTGGCGATAGCCACAGATAAGCACATGAATCTCTGGGCTTCCTGAGATTTTTCAGCATCTCCTTTGCCCAAAGGAACTGTTCCTTAGAAATCCCCTGGTTAATGACAGAATTAATGTGTGAGGAAGGGCGATTAGAGATCATGGAATTCACGTTAGAAGTGGAAATTTAGACCCAGAGGGTTCAAGAGGCTTCTGAGGGTTAAAGGATAATATTCTTCTGGGGCTTTGTGCCATCCCCATTAAAAAGTCAGAGCAACAGTGGTTGGTGGCAGGGCTAGAGGCACACAGTGAAGAGTGTCTTCATCTGTAAGGGCAGAGGTTAACTACAAAGTTTTCAGCCCCCCCTCCCTTTTTATTGGGCGGGGGAAGGAGAGGTTCTGAAAAGCACTGCTTTAGCACATACGCACTGGCATATGTCATGGTGACAGGTAGACACATCTTAAAACAAACCTCACAAATACAATTCAAAACAAACGGAGTCTGCAAGAACTAGTTCCTTACATTAGCTCATCAAGTCTCTCCCCTTGTCAAGAAGAATCGGATCTCCAGGTAGTAAAAAAACATACTTGATCCTTTCCAGAAGGCCACATGAATTCCACTTCTTCCCCTTCCAGAACTGATAAGATCTCAAATAACTGCATCAGTCAGCTCCTAAGAGAAGCTAGACCTTGCTTTGTTAAGAAGCTAGGAGATGCTAGTGGGAGGCTAAGACGCCTGAATGGAGAGATTTTCAACTACATGGAGATACTTATGTTTGGTTTTACATCACACTCTCTCGCTCAGTGCTTACCTCACCAGCTTGTTATGTAGACCAAATGAGATGTGTACAATGGAGTTTAAAACCACTGCAAAGCTCTATGCAGTTGTGCTCTGTCCCATTCTTTAGGGCATTGTTATTTCATAATCCTTAACCTCAAAGAGCTCTCGATCTGAATGAACTTACGGTCTGTATATTCATAAGCTTTTGTGTGTGTGATTCTGATACATAAAATCAGCTTGAGTGCTAGCTCTTGGATATGGGAAAGAGAAGAATGAAACTAGGGTGCTAGGCATAGGAGCTTAGAGTTCAGTTTAGCAGTTACCTGTGACTCCAGTCTCCTAAGCCTAAGGCACATTGCAAAATTGCCCAAATTCACCACCTCTTGATCCCACTTGCCCATGCAGAGCTAGTTCCTGTTAAATGCCCCTCCAGTGTTTTGGTTTGTGTCAATGGTGTGGCTACTCTTCTGCCATCTCCCACTGGTGCTACCTTCTTCCTCTGCCAGGCTATGTTTTGGCACCACATGCACACCATGCTTTCTCTTACTTCCTATCTGTACCACATTCCGTTGGAGCACTCATAGCAAGATAGACCTATATTTTCCAGTGTTTTAGAGAAAGTCTTTGTTTTTATTTTCTGCCCATACTGTTCTCCAGTGAGTCCCACCTTGAGTCAATAGTACTACACCAGGAGCAAAACTAAGCAATGGTCCTAATGTGCACAGACGTACTCTCGCCTCCTCACAGTAGAGGCTTTACTTTAGGTCCCACTGGCTGTCCCTGGCTTCTTTCCTTAATGCTTCTCTCTCAGGAGACTCAGTCTCCCATGGTCAGTGCTGTGAACTAAATGGCTGTGTCTCCCCCAAATTCATATGTTGAAATCCTAACCCCCAACATGATGCTGTTAGGAAGTGGGGCCTTGAAGAGGTGGTTAGGTCATGAGGGTGGACCCCACCCCATGAATGAGATTAGTGTCCTTATAAGAAGAGACACAGAGTCTGATTGCTCTCTCTACTTCCTGCCGTGTGAAGGTACAATGAGAAGATGGCCATCTTCAAAGCAGGACCATGGCTCTCACCAGACACTGGATCTGCTGGCACAAGCCTCCAAAACAGTGAGAAATATATGTCTGTTGTTTAAACCATATCATCTAGGGCAGTGGACGGCAAACTCCTTAGTCAATAGAGCCAAATATCAGCAGTACAATGATTGAAATTTCTTTTGAGAGCCAAATTTTTTAAACTTAAACTTCTTCTTATGCCACTTCTTCAAAATAGACTCGCCCAGGCTGTGGTATTTTGTGGAAGATCCACACTCAAGGGGCCAAAGAGCCGCATGTGGCTCATGAGCTAATAATTTGCCAACTACGGATCTAGGATACTCTGTTACAACAGTCCAAGTGGACTAAGGCTGTCTGTCCCACCAGCATGTCCTTCTTCCCCAAATATCACAAGAAATGTCTGCTTGGACTTTACCTCCCTCTTTGCATGCCCCACCACACCTGCCTTATAAAACTGTCCTTGATTTTTCTAACATTCATTCATCCCATAGATTTATTTTAAGACTATTTACTCTATGAAATATTTCTCAAGCTGTAAAATGAAATTGTATTCCAACTCCAAACAGTGCTGAAAATGTCCTATAACTTAAAATCCTTGGCTTATGAAAAGTTGAAGGACTTGTGAATATAATTTATCACATATATTCAGTTTTAAGAGATGATTTAAATCAAAACACTGAAATAGACTTAAAGACCTTTATTAAAAATATTTTACTCAAAATTACACCTTAATGAAACTGCAGTATATCATTTTACGTCTCTGAATCACAAAGTAAACAATTACATTTGTAGTCACATACCTAGTTCTCCCGGAGGTAAGCTTTGGGAGGAACTGAAGGCCTGCAGAAACTGGATGGAGAGTCTTTCTGGGATTTGCTAGGAGTGACTGGTTTTGTGGGGGTGGGAGAGGAAGGATAATGGGTCCCCTATTCCTCTCTTTTAACTTACTCTATCTTCCACCCCCTTAGCCTCTCTAGTTTTCTACAATGGCCCTAATCTATCTCCATATGCCCACAAAATATCTCCACTTGTGTGTGCTGGGTGGGATGGGGTGCTGGGAGGTAGAACGAGATTCAGAGAAGAAAGAAGGCATTTAACACACATTCCATTTATTTTGAAAATCTTTCAACACACTCTTCTCCTATCAGAGAATATGATGAGGGAAGGAGAAAAGAAAGGGGGACAGGCATAGCTGTCTTTCCCACTCCACCCAGTCTTACCCTTCAGAATTCTTTCCTCTCCCTATTCCTGTCTACCCTCCGTTTTAACTTTTGGAGATTCAGGCAGCACCAAGTCTTTGTGATTTACTGGAATCAGGTCACTGGACTTCCTGTGCATGTGTTAAAAATCAGTGGGGATGTGATTACTTTGGGAAGTGAAGAGGTCAGTTTGAGGCTGTGGTGTTTGGAAGAGAGACCTGGAGGAGGGGCCGTGACTTACGGTCACTGGAGGTCAGCATGAGAGTTCTTCCGAAAGCAGGTGTTGGGAAATCTGTTGTGACTCTACCGGTTCAGGACTAGAGCGCCCAGAAAGCCCCCTTGGTCCTCACACTCATTTCACTGCCTGTTTCTTGCATGACCTCCCTAGGACACTGTAAGCCGCTTGACATTGCAGACTGCACCCTGAGTGGCACAGTGTCCCAGCCCTTAGCCCAGTTCCAGGAAGAGCCCAGTAAGGTTGCTTGTCTATGGATGAAGTAGGCTGTCATATCAGAAAGGTCCTTAAAAGAGATGGGAATTCCTGTTACTACACTTATTAATGGGCTGGACACTTAGTCTCTCTAAATTTTTATTTTTTTTTACAAAAGCATAATGATTTTGCTTTACCCATTTTACTAATGAAGTAATGGAGCCAAATGAAATAATGGATGTAAAGGGGCTTCATAGGCAGCATAGTGCCAGTCAGTATGGGATATTATTATCCAGATAAAACTTGAACAAAGAAAAATATGATCTGGTTATTCTATGGGGAGCAAGTCTGTGTACTCATGTGCAGACTTATATAATACTAGCTCACTAGCCTCAGAGTAAAAGCATAAAAAATGAATAAAATTACAATAATAAACAATGATGAAATAATAATACATGAACGTTTTGTGAATATTGTATTTACAATGTGTCAAGAAATTATGCTGAACACTTGGCATGCTTCAACTAATTGAAAACTCTTTGCAATCATATAAAGTAGCTACTATTGCCCTCATTTCTGTGGGGGTGTAGATGGTTATGTGGCCTACATGGGCCAGAATTTAATCAAGATCTATCTGGTTCTGGAGCCCAGCTCTAAACCAGGCCACTAATCTGTCAAATCATCATTAGGACTAGTTCGATCCTCCTTAGAAAGGAGATCTTAACTAAAGACAGGGGACCCTGTGTTTGAGTCTTGCTACCTGTAAAATTGCAATACCGTTGGTTTTCTCAAAGAACTACATAGAATGATTATTTCTCAAGTATTAAGGGCACCCTAGGCAGGATGTTCGGTGTGTGGAAAGGTGAAGCTGGCTCATAGACAAGGCCAAACGGCATTTGTGTTCTTTGCTTTCACTAGCATTAATCATGTTTATTTTTGTTCTTGTTAAGACTCTTCTAAGACCTAGGGGAGGCTCCATTCTCCAGAAAGGATGTGCATTGGTTCCAATCAAATGTTCGAGAGAGCTCCTCATTTGGAAAGTCTTTAAGTTAACTTCTCTACTTAGGGTGTTCTCGACCATACAGGTGGTGTAAGCTGAAACCCAGAACCCACAGAATGACAAGCATAAGCTGCAGATTTTCCCAGAAACTCTTTTTCACCACTCACAACCCAAATCAAGTCCTGCATAGTTCCTTGTCATCCCTTTTGCCAATACACTGTTTCCCCCTTTAACCTACACTTGGACTTCAGAAGCCCCAGATTTGGACGGGAATCTTAGCTCCACCTCTCTTCCTGACATAGATCCTGTCCTTTGCATTGTTGTTAAAACCCAAGGGCACCAAAACTACAACATCCTCAGCACCACCTTCATTGACTTCTGCTTCTCACTCTGGGCTCTAGCCCCCTATGGGATTTCCTTGACTTCTTTGTTTGTCATATATTCTCTAGCATTTCTAGGTATTTTATAGTCGGAGGTAGTTTTAGACTAGGTGGACTGCTACATTGGAAAAAAACAGAATCCCCGCCAATATTTTTACCCCAAATCTGGTTAAGAACTAACATGAAAAAAAGGAAAGAAAAAATAGTCTGCCACCAGAATGTGTCAGCAGCCTTACTCCTCAAATCAGAAGTCAGGACGGAGAACTACAAGTTTCTTATGAGTTCAGGGGGTGGAGCATTAAACACAAGAACTGGTCTAGGAGGTCTATGAATATAGGGGAGTCAGGCATCACCCCCAGCAGGGCTGGCTCATGAAGGCTAAGAAGATATGTATCTGGAGACCTGCATGAGAGTGAAACTCCCACCACCTTCCCAGCCATTCTCTAGTAGTCACCATCAGTCATCCAGTCTCCAGAGAGGAAGGCAGAGTAGCGGCAGAATCCCCATCTCCTTGTCCTGAGGAAGGTCCCTGCCATGGCCTTGAGTGCCTCCAAGGACAGGGTCTGTAGAAACACACTATGCATTCAAATGGTAAGTTTTTCTGCCACTCTCTTTCTTATAACAGGCTGGTAAAGAACTTGAAGAAATTGGCTCTGGCCAAAGGGCACAGACATTGAACACTGAGTCAAACAACATAAGGTGGCAGTAAATGTTGCTGACTGAGTCATATCCATTCAGTCAATCCCAGGTGTATTCCTAAACAAGCTGGTGGACTGGCTTTGGGAGACGTGGTGGTGGTGGTCAGGAGGGGAGTGGATGGTGAGGAAGGAGAGCTGCCTTGGTCACTGTGTGCTACCTTCAGGCTGACCACTGGGCAATGCCTCCTTTACCTTCTGCTTACACATAGTCACACATGAAGCTCAGTTGTCTCAATGAACTCTTCTTTTTACCTCCCCCACTGGGTTTTCATCTTTATTATTAAACCAGGGCCACACTTGGCAAGTTTTCTATGAACCCTCTTAACTCATGCGAATTCTTCAGCTGTAGGAGAAATGCCCCCACAAAATTAATTAGCTCCAAATGAGTGCCACTGGGGGCACTGGCCATGTCAGACACACTTCAGCAACTGAGAACAAATGTGAACTTATCCTAGAGATGAGGAACTTTGGGCCTCAATAGGGCCATGCTCTTGGTGTTTACATTTTTTCCCTTTGAGGCTACTGAAGATTTTTAGTCATTGCAGAATCTACGCTGTACTTTAAAGCTCAGACCTTTGGTTAATTTTAAGACTGGAAGGATTTTTCTCTGCTCCCACTCCTCAAACTAAGGCCCAGAAAAGTCTGATGATATACCCAGGATCACACTGCTCACCTGAGGAAGAGTCTCTAATTCCTAGAGCAGTTTCCTTCCCCACAGATCCTCAGTGCTTCCCAGAAGATGGTAACAGAGGAAGCAGACCAACAGCTGGAAAATATTCTCCTCTTCCCCCCTGGAGTAGTGGAGGGAGTGGTTATGGGGCGTGTCTTGCCTGCCATCAACTCAGTATAAATCCTTGTACGAGCAACTCTAAGCAGACTGCACTCTGGGCTCTGTTTTTCAATCTTCAGCCCAACACATGCCATGTCTGGTGAGGAGCTCAAAGAAACAAACACTAGCTTTTTATTTTCTTCATAGGATCAGGTCACTTGGGCTACTTGTGAAGAGGGGACCATCATTTTATAGGCATGTAGCTTCTCCAACTCTTGTTCCCTTCTCTGCTTCAAAGGACATCATAGCAACAGGGTCCATCCCTACAGGTGCTCAAAGACCTTCATGTTAACTTTCCGGGACAAACAACCTCAAAACTAATTATCTTGGAACCCAGGTTGGGGAAATGTAAAGCTCTTAGAAAGTATAAAGTATAAACCATCCATACCAGTCTTCTGGCTCATTGGGATACTGAAAATTCCTCTTTGTTTATCCCTCTCTGGGAAGAGGGAACTCTAAATTTTGGAGAAGTCCCTGATGTAAATATCTGGCAATTTTGCCTCCCCAGCTCCTGAATTCCCCAAGATATGTTAGAAGCAGGGCTTGTCTCTCCCCTCACAGCAGAAGCAGGTCAGAGAGTGCCCCTTTTAGCAGCTTGGCTGCTGGCATGTAGAGTTAGATGCAGTTGTCCTGGCCTTGAAACCTGAAGTGAGTGCTGCAGAGAAATAGAGGGTAAAGATGAATTCTGGCAGTACCAGAAACATTAAGGGCTGCTTATCGCTGGGGATTTCAGGGGTAGCTGCTGTGTCAAGACTTTGATTGTCTTTCTATCACCTGTGCATAGCCCAAGTCAAGTTCTCATGAGGACTTGTCATCAATTTTGCAAGTTATCCAATCTCCTTCCAATAAATTCCTTCTCTGTTTGAATTAGCTAGAAATAGTTTTGTGGTTTACAACCACAAATCTTGACTAGCCCAATCTCCTTCAGGTTGTTTGAATGAATGGGTTTGAGGAGTGAGCTAGGCTCATGGTATCTTGTTAAAAGGGAATGAGAAAGCATGAGGACTTCATGGCTGAGGCATGAAGGACTTCTACTTTTCCAGCTGCTAGCAATGGGGACGGAAAGAGGTCAGTGAAAGCCAGCAGGAGGTGGTGGTCTATGCTAAATCACCCATGTGACTGCTCCCACTCCCACACCCTCAACTTAAAAACAAGTACTGACAGGCATCCTGTAGATTTATTTTTCCAGCTCTGCCCTCTTTTCCAGCCAAAACTCAGGCCCCACAGCTGGATGGAATAAAATGGTTATATTGGGAAACCTTAAAATTAGCATGGTTCTGTATGTTTTAAAATTGGGGCCATTCTGTGAGTAGAGAATGAGGGCTTTCCTCGCTTTCTCTAACACAGCTGCTGGGAATAAAGTCAGAAGCTGTCAGCTCCAAGGGCTCCCCCGTCCCAGTCCTAACACTTCACTCACCCAAACCTCCAAACCCAGTCATTATACCCCACCTTGTACCACAGTGAAAGACAACCCTACTCCGTCAATGGCACATTATCAGGTGGCTTTCCTTTTTTTTCCTCTTAATCACCTTATTCCTTCGCTTTTCCAAAGCTGAGGATAAATTATTTAACAAGTCTCCAGAGGTTAACTTTATGAGAACTTAAAGCCAGTGCCCATCTGCTATAGGTTAGGTCGAGCCAAATGCTGAAAGTTAATCCTTCTTGTTCCACTCTGGAAAACACCCAGCCATGCACACACACGTGCAATCACACACGTGCACAATCACAAACCCACACACCTACCATAGCACCTCCAAACCACATGGCCCAAGCAGTAAAACATCAAGGCTTGACTCACCTACCCAGGCCAATAAAAACTTAACTTTGTGCTCTCCTATAGTTGAGCCTGTGCTTGCAGGTATCCCCCATGTGTCTGGGGAGGGGGGACTTTCCTGTTATCGAAACACTGTCAAGCCTTTCAAATGAGGGACTAAGTTCTATTTAAGCATTCACATACACCTATACCTTTCTAACACGTGCATTGGAGTGTAGAATATCAATGATGAAAGGGGACATACATTATACACACACACACACACACACACACACACACACACACACACACACACATATATATATATATATAACACATGCACATCATATTGTATAATTTTATAATTAATTCCACCACATTCTACTTAATTTTAATTTAAGGGCCAGAGATCAGTTTATGCCATAGTTTTCTAGCTTTTACAGAAGAAGTGGGTTTGGAACTTGGCTCTGCCACATTCTTACTGGACCTGTTTAAGCCAAGAGCTCAGTTTCTTTATCTGTAAAATGAGGATTAAACATGGTATCTACCTCCTAGTAACATGTGACAAGTAAATGAAATACCAAATCAAGTCTTAGCACAGAGTCTGACAAACACAAAACACTATTATTAGCTAGGAAAAGGATAGCTATTATTATTATTATTCACCCCCGAATGGATTCTATTTTGAAGGAGTTTGCTAATACAACTCATTTATAAATTAACTAGAGGCCTGATGCACAAAATTCATGCACAGGTGTGTTTATGTGTGTATGTGTGTATGTGTGTGTATGTGTGTGTGTGTATGTGTTCCTCGGCCCAGCCTGCACCCTCTCCAATCTGGGACATCCCTCTCACAACCCAGGACTGCTGGCTCCCAACTGGTTGCCTTCCTAGCTGCCTGATTGCCAATAACCACTTCTGCCTGCCAGCCTGATCACCCCCTAACCACTTCCCTGCCAGCATGGTTGATGCTTAACTTCCCTCACCTACTGGCCTTCCCTCCCCTGCAGGCCTCGTCACCCCCAACTGCCCTCCCTTGCAGGCCTGGTTCCCCCCGCAACTGCCCTTCCTTGATGGCCTGATGGCCCACAACTGCCCTTCTCTGTTGGCCATCTTGTGGTGGCCATTTTGTGTTCACATAGGGGAGACCATCTTTGACCACATGGGGGCAGCCATCTTGTGTCTTGGAGTGATGGTCAATTTGCATATCACTCTTTTATTAGAGAGGATAATGTGGTAGCTTCTCATCTGAGAAATCAGTTGCTATAATTCTGGTAAAAGGTAAATTAATTCTAATTAATTCTAATTAAGTTTAAGCCAAGCAGCCTTATTGTTAATGGATAATAAACATTAAAGTTTAAAAAATATTTTTGATGTAGCTATTTATGTAGAATCAGCCTAATGTAATTTAAAAGAAACTAATTTCAAAGCAAGAGAATTTTTCTTAGGCCATAAAGCAGAAACAAAAACCCAGGTCTCCAACCATGAGGCCGACTTCAGTTTACTTCATCCTATATCCAACTAAAAGCCTATGGCCCAATTTCAAACAACAAACTGGTATATATATAGGCATTGTCCTAAATCAGGAAACCTAATGGATTATATGTCCAGCAAGTCACCCCTATTTCACCCCAGCCTTTTTTTTTTTTGGAACAGTTCCCCTTTCCTTCTATTTTCATCACCCCCTCTCCCTCCACATCCTGGTTGTTGTTGACCAAATTCATAGTATATGAACCAACCCTTCGCCACAGGTCCAAGTGTAGGCACCAGGCCCAGGTTGGCCATTAGGAATAGCTGTTTTTAGGAATGAAGTGGTTAGTCTTTTTCAATGGTGCTGCCCACCAAAGCAGAGAAAGCCAGGGTATAAAAAGGAAAAGAAAGTGGATTTACCATGAGAGAGAGTTAGAAGAGTCAGTTTTGTATGGCTTTTGTACCTCAGATTCTAGTTTATTCTGAGATCTGCCTCGTCCTTACCTTTGAGTCTTTGGAAACACTGTTGGATAAGTTCTTTCCTGGTTTAAGCTAGCTTAAGTAATTTATCAACTCCCTGCACACCCTGGTGATTACAGTCTAAGAGGTGGGAGCATTTGGGAACTCACACCATATTGCACATTAGAGCATCCTCCCTATGGAGAGATACTTTCTCATCCTTAGTAATGGCTCTTCCATGCTTCAAGTTTCTTTAAAGTATGGCGTGCCTCTGGCCGTGGCCTCGGAAGCTACCAAGTCTACAGTGGTCTATCAGACCTCCCATCTACTCTGATATTTCCCTTGCCAATGTTTAAGAATTTCTATCAGGCCTGACAGCCTTCTGCTCTTTCTTTTCACTCTACTACCGTTGCCTTGAAGGCACATTGGGCTTCCATAAAACTTGCATTTTACTACCAGTAGCATCCTCTCTGCTGCCATTTTTCTGAGACAGCTCCAGCACTTGTGTCTCTCTGTCAGCCATCTGGAACCAAAACTGTTCCTCCAGAACACAAGCAGCATGGCTGAAAAGGAGATCACAGTGCAGCCAACAGTCAGCATTATGGACACTTTCAACTAGTGAGCCTGGGGCAAGTCTCTGAGCTAGAAGGAGTTCTGTGCTGTGGGCTCTCCTGAATTGCCAAGCGTGCTCTGGTCCTCAGAACACAGGGAAAACGTATGTTAACGATTACTAAATTGGAGTGTTAAGTGTGAATATGTAAATAAGTGAGTATGTATATAAATGTTTCAAGGAAAATATTTCAGAGGCAAATATATTTTAACAAATCAGCCCTTTGCCGCCTATGGGAAATACATGCTATTGCAATTCAAACCATGTTTACTTGCAAAGGAGCTAAGAAAGATTGTTAAAAGCTATGAGGAATATTGGGACTTAGCAAATATTTAGTAGATATTTCTTGGTTGACTACTACTAGTATGTGCTATTTAACAACATACAAAATAAAATCCTTTGTCATGATGGAGTTCCTATTCATGAGCATGAGAGCCCTAATGGAAATACTAACTATGGAAACTACAGATAAAAGTATCTATTCAGTACCTTTTATTCCTAAATATTGTGTTAATGTGGTTTTTATACATTGTTGTATATGTTCTACAAGATGATAAGCTCTATAACTCAAGGAACTGTGTCTTTTTATTCATCACTAGAGACCCAGAGCACAAAATTTGTGCATGAGGGTGGGGGGGGTGGGTGTCCCTCAACCAGCCTGCACCCTCTCCAATCTGGGACCCCTGAAGGCAGTGGTTCTCAACCTATGAGAACCCCATTTGGGGGTCGAATGACCCTATGACAGGGGTCGCCTAAGACCATCGGAAAACACAGGTATTTACATTACGATTCTTAACAGTAGCAAAATTACAGTTATGAAGTAGCAACGAAAATAATTTTATGAGTGGGGGTCCCCACGACATGAGGAATGGTATGAAAGGGACGCGGCATTAGGAAGGTTGAGAACCACTGCCTTAAGGGATGTCTGACCGCCTATTTAAGCCCGATACTGGTAAGATCAAACCTTATCGGGCAGTCAGACATCCCTCTCACAATCCAGGACTGCTGGCTCCCAACTGATTGCCTGCCTGTCTGCCTGATTATCCCTAACCGCTTCTGCCTGACAGCCTGATCACCCCCTAACCACTTCCTTTCCAGCCTGATAGATGCCTAACTACTCCCATGGCCAGCCCTATTGCTCCTAACTGCCCTCCCCTGCAGGCCTGATCCACCCCCAACTGCCTCCCCACTGTAGGCCTGGTCCCCCAAACTGCCCTCCCCTGCAATCCTGGTCCCTCCCAACTGCCCTCCCCTGCAGGCCATTTTGTGGCAGTCATCTTGTGTCTACATGGGGACAGACATCTTTGACCACATGGGGATGGCCAGCTTGTGTCTTTTTTATTAGGTTGGATTATATCTCCAGGACCTGATCTATAGTTGGTCTCAGTAAATATTTATTGATTTAATACATAAATGGCTCCCTCTTAAATCCTATGAGTTTAGTATTACTATACCCGTTTAACAGATGGTAAATTGAGGATTAGATAAGTTAAGTAATTTGGCCCAAATCACAAAGCAAAAAGAGCCAGGATTCAAACCAGTTGGGTGTCCATTACACCAAAATATTACCTCTGCCCGCATCTGTTGGAGCTCAAGCCACTCTTATCTAAGCTGGGCCTGTAAGGATGAACCTTAGCACTTTTAGTACCTAAGATACTATTCCATGCTAACAGGAGAACCTGATCCCTGATAAAAGTGTTAATTTTGTATAGGTTACATGTCCAGGCTTCCCCAGCCTAACCAGACACTACCAGTAGCTGTGGTGAATATTAAGGACCCAAAGTTCCTGTTTTTGCCCCAGTCTATAGCCTCTCTAGCATTTCTTTCCTTAATGAAGCCAACCATCACTCCATTTACCTACCTCCACTATGCACACACCAATACTTTACATTTTCAAAGATTGGTTTACAGAGATCTCAGACCCATCTGCAGGCCAGTAAACAGTTACCATGGGTTATCCATGGTTCCTATCTTCTGTGACAGCTTTTCATTGCCAACCTCTACTGTGCAAGTAGCTGTTAAGGGTGATTGCACCATTCCTGTTGATAATGGTGCCTTTTGGGAAAATAAAAATGATGACTCTTAGTTCTCCCAAAGCTTCAGCCCTGAGGACCCCAAGATGGACATGCATTTTGTGAAAAGATTGGGAGAATGACCCATAGCCCACGTGCTCATGTAACCTGACCTTGAAGCAACTCTTGTGTGCCCTGAATCTCAATTATCTTTCCATCATGTCCAGCTGGACTCTCCCCTGAGGAGCCCACAGCAGGCAGAGGAAGCCTGCAGCTCAGAGGACCTTACACTTGTTCAGATAGAAACCCGTGTGTCACTGATCTATTAAACTTAGAATAAATAAGTACATCAATAGGTTTTGCTAAATGATGTCTCATCTTGGATTCTCATACTGACAAGAATTAGCAAACACCAAAATGTAAGCATATAGCCTTAAGTACACACACCTACACAAACTTCTTACAATGGAGGAAATTTAATTATCTAAGTGTGTGTGTGTGTGTGTGTGTGTGTGTGTGTGTGTGTGTGTGAGAGAGAGAGAGAGAGAGAGAGAGAGAGAGAGAGAGAGAGAGAGA
>JAAGEH010002531.1:42841128-42852758 GCA_011751065.1 Lasiurus cinereus | reverse complement strand
GAGAGAGAGAGAGAGAGAGAGAGAGAGAGAGAGAGAGAGAGAGAGATTGGAAAATCTTCCTTGTTATGGACATGTCCATGTGTGGTGGGCGCAGCCCATGACATACTGGTGTTGTGAAGGAGTAGAGCCTGAAAACACTAGAAAATGGCTGAGACCGACTGAAGGCCATTCAGGTGACCTCTTGAGTGTTATTTGCAGAGCCAAGTCCATGAAGTGTCTTTGCTCAGAGCCTCACTTCTTCCTCTGTAGCTCAGAGTGGTTAGATTTAAAGCTCTGTTGGTCCCCACCCAGTTTAGGTTTTGAGATTCACATTGAGGTTGGTAGGCCAGGGCTTTGGGGTAAAAGCAAACGCTTTAGGGAAGAAAATGCCAAGAGGGGAGGTTTATGAGGTGGGAATAAGTTTATGACACAGCTCAGGACCTCACAGTGGCCTGTGTCTATAAGGGTAGCACTGTAATTATAAGGTATTTTAAAGGGAACATTTCCAGCCAGAAATAATATAATTTCAGTCTTCTCTCCAGCTTCTCAGTGGCTATGCACATGAACTTATTAAGCCCCATGGACCCAGAATGGGTTGTAAGTAGCATTGTATCTTTTAGGCAATAAAAGGAGCTGTGGCCACAGAGAGTGCTGCCTTTGTGCTCCCAGCATTACTCGCAGCTCAGTGGGCCTCCAGGGGTGGTCCAGGCCTCCCTGGTTGTCTGCAGTGATTTCCAAGGCCTGTGGGTTGGTCTCCCGGAATGGTCATGCTTCGTCAAGAGCTTTGTCTCTACTTAGACTCCAGAAGGGATTTGTAATGTACTTATGCACCATCTTCTCATGGCTTGCCAGATTCGAATGCCATTCTAATTGTTTCCCCTGTGACATTGTCCATGCCCACGCTGTGCCTCACTTTGATGATGCTAAGTTATTGATGGTGCTCAGTGGCCTGGGTGTTCTCTGGTTCTGACAAAGTAGTCCTTTACAGTGTTAGCATCTCGGGTTCATCCAGATGTTTCATTACTATGATATCCTGTGATGCTGAATTCCAGCAAATGGGCCGGGCACTGTTCAGAAGTTATGTCCTCTTTTAATATTAGTTGTTTTTCTCCTCTAAAGGCAAGTGTTGTTAAAGATATCATACAGGCTGTGCTACTTTCTTGTCTAGTAAAATGCCAAGAAAGTAAACCATGAAAAATAGAAACACTAGGTGTAGGTCAAGGTTTATTATTCAACATCAAGGTTTTGTTTTAGAAGAGAGACGGGAAAAGAACACATACATGCCCACCCAAATAGTTTATTAATAAGCACAGTTGTTTTTGTTTGTTATTGGCTGTTATTTCAAAGGCTCTTGAAAAGTATACACAGAGTCATATATTTTTTAATGTAGTAACTCTGTAAAATTTTACATTCCAATGGAAGTGCCTATCTACTAACCCAATTTTCCAATGAAAGAACCCCTAAACCACAACAACTTGAGATCCCTGGAACCTTTATTGTCAAACTTCTGGTCTGTTTGCTTGACAGTAAAATTTTACATTTTGGCTGACGAGCCTAGTACCAAGTTTTAACTTGATACAACCTCAAATGCATGCACTGATATGTTTGAGCAAGCCAGAAGACTCAGGCTCCTAATGGAATGGCTTGATGGCCCTTACCCACAACTTGATGCCATGATGACAGTATAGCTCCACTTAGTGACCAATGAACTCAGATTTCTGCTACAAACCATTTTCCCAGAGAAAACAGATTGCTTTTTAATTCACTCTTCATCAGTTAGGGCCCAAACATCCAGCCACATCCATTTATATCATCTGTGCCAATAAATGCTCCCATAAGCCTACATGAGCTCCAGTCAACAGCAATTCAGTTCATTCCAAGTCCTCCTTCAGAGGGCTACTGCTCCCATATTAATTCCTTCCTGCTTCTTTTTCCTCTGCACACCAACAGTACTGCATTCAAAATGAACCGTAAAGATTCTGTAACACACCAACTCCAGATTGCATAATGACTCCGGGGTGGCCAAGCTTATTATTTCTTGCTTCTATAAAGTCCACATTTGTAGCCTGCTCTGCTTCAATATGTGACACACAGGCCCAGCATGGCTCTGTCATCTATTTCACATGGCCTATCTGTATTAACCCAGGACAAGAAGGAGTATGGCACAAACAAACACCTGGGAGGTGTTTGAGGGTCAGGCTTGGAGCATCATCTACCACTTTTGCTCACATTGCTTTAGTCATAAGAACAAGGTGAACCATGTAGGACCACAAGGGAGAAAGAGGAAATGGAATTGTGAACCATTAGTTAGTCTCTGCCCCACCTCAGCTGTAGCCCTAGCACTTAGCTTTGTAGTACTTCCTCCATTCTTCCCCCCCCCCGCCTCCCTCCCTGCCCCTAGAAATTATGAAGGCCTACAGTACAGGCACTGTAATAAAATCATGTCTAGTCCCCATACTGATCCTGGGCCCAGAGGAATGAATGGGTGAATGTGGTCAGAAGGGACATAGTGCAGACACATTTTATGAACTTGGATGTCCTTCTTGTGAGGACAGACTGTGAGGCTGAGCAGAGGTAGCTGGTAAGGTCATCTTTGCACAAATGAAAAAGAATTCTTGTCTTTTCTAATTATAAAAATAATATGCGCTACTTATAAAAATTCAGAAAATATTTTAGTGAAGAACATAAAAAACACCCATGTTCTCTCTTACCAAGAGATGCTAGTTGTTGTTGTTTTTTGTTTATGTACTCTGATAGATTTCTTATGTACATGTAATTTAAATTGTGTCTGAAAAAATTTAAATCATATTGTACAGTATGTACTATTTTGTAATTTGCTTTTTTACTTAACAGGATACATTATGCATATCAATACATGTAAATAAATACAGATTGGCATCATCATTTTTGGCTATATCTTATTTGATTGTATAGACATGCCAGAATTATCATGAGGTTGAGTATGATGTAAATGGTAAAAAGAACATGCAGTGATTTCATTTCCTCACTGTCTTCTGCCACATTTAAATGACCATCATGGGATAGTCCAACCTGACAATGCTTGATGGCAGGTACCAAGGCTGCATATTCATAGAAGAAGAGCTCCTGATAGCAGACCAGACACATTACTAGGATGATGTGTGGGTAGTGTTGAGAACTGCTGATGAAAGGCCCTTGAATGCACAGAACGGTCCCTTTCCAAAAGGAGCTGTATTCTCATTTGACCAAGTGCCCCGCCAGCCTCTGTCCAATGAACGTTCTGTCTCTTTTAAGAAACTGTGATTTCCATGGAGCCAGATGGTCCTGTTCCTTTGCTCTCCAGGTGTCTGATATTTACCCTGGAGCA
Organism: Lasiurus cinereus; assembly: GCA_011751065.1. Taxonomy (NCBI): domain Eukaryota; kingdom Metazoa; phylum Chordata; class Mammalia; order Chiroptera; family Vespertilionidae; genus Lasiurus; species Lasiurus cinereus. Next base: position 42,849,433 of record JAAGEH010002531.1, on the reverse strand, counting down.
GAGCTTGAGTTCCCACAGTTACATAAGCCAGGGGCACTCACAAACATGACATTAGCCAGGGAATATTTGCTAAGCAAATTAACAGTGTAAATAAGATTAGAGGGAGGCAGGGAGTGGGTTTAAATGTTAAAATGCCTGAGGACAAACTGTGTTCAAACATCTTAGAAGCATCCATTGATAATTCGTTAATTTAAATTAAGTGCAAAGGCATCATACTGATTGTACCAGGCTGTGCTTTTGACCTATATATATGCTTATTTGTATATGTAGCTCTAATACGGAAGCAGTTGCTTTGGATGATACACACATTTCACTTATATCTCCAACACCCTCAGCAAACCATGAAATGATATGATTGCTACAGCTAATGTCTTAAAAACTTCAAGCTGCCAACTGTTCATAGAGAAGCTTGCATGACACCCTCCCCCCACATACTAGTACACACACATGTATATGGAACTTCCAAAGAAGACTTCCATACATCTGTGAATCAGCTTAGGGATGACCTGTCTCCCACTGCCTCTGCTTCCTGAGTTCAGCCTTCAAGGCCCCCCACTGCCCACTAGCCTGACCTCTACCACCTGCCATGGCCTGTGCTGCTTACAGCAGCACTTGCCTCCAGACCTGCCTCCCAGAGTCACATTCTTGCCTTTGACCTGAACCCTTCCCAGCAGACCTCTACCCAGCAAGGTTCAGCTAGTTCACCTTGGCCACCACCAGCGCTGTCAGTCACGACAGGGCCATGACAGTTCACAGTCTCCTGTAAATCGAAAGGAAAATAGTCACTTCCTCTGTATCACCTTCAGACGAGGGAGTCCCACAGCATGGGTCCTCGGGCTCGATTATTACAAGGTTTATTGAAACACCTGTTTACACACCCAGCTCCTGTTCTTCAAGGAATGGACAAATGCCACCAGGGTGGCAGGGACAGAAGATTCCATTCGAGACACCACGCTGCATGTTCTAGACACCACACCCTGGGTCTGGCTGCCAGGTCATATTTCTCTTCTTATCCCATATAGTAAATTCTCCCTTCAGGAGTCTGCTTTCTCTCCCCACTTCTCACACATCCCCTATCACCTCCCCTGCAAATATGTCCACATTTGAATCCCTTGTAAGATAGGGTTCTGAGAGCAACTCACCCCCCCCATGTTAATCAGTTGTTACAAATAGATTTGGGGGATGGGGGATGGTATGGCGGATTGTGGGGTGATATCAGCACAGCACACAATCAAATATATGTTTAATTATCTCAGGTTTTAGCAAGACAAGGCTCTTTATGTGTAATTCATTTTAGCATTTTCTTCAGTTGGTCTACATCAGTGAGATCATGTATTTCACCAGTCCAAGTACTTAGAAATGTCTAATCTAGGAGCACAAACAGAGAAAACACAAGTGTATTGGCATAATATTTTGAAATATTAAGGTGTATATTTTCCATTAAGATAATGAGGACATTTATTTAAATTGAAAATGATGAGAAAAGAAAAATACTTCCATGTGAGATTACTGTTTAGTACAAATAGTTCCACGGGCCAGAAAGTGAATAATATATGTAAAATATTGTAACAATACAATTTGCTTCTTTGTATTTTTCTAAAGGCACTTAATTTCAAGTTTGTTCCAATTTTTCAAACCTTTATTTAATATAAAGAGTATTCCAAGAGAGCTATAGAAAATGTGTTGTATATTATGTTATAATTAGAGGCCCAGTGCACAAAATTTGTGCACGGCAGGAGGGTGTGTCCCTCAGCTCAGCTTGTGCCCACTTACAGACTGGGAACCCTCAAGGTATGTCTGACTGATGGCTTAGGCCTGGAAAGTGAGCCTAAGCCATCAGTCAGACATCCTTAGTGCTGCCACGAAGGCAGAACAGGCTCCTGCCACCACTGCTGTACTTGCCAGTTGTGAGCCCTGCTCAAGGCTTCTTCTGGCTGAGTGGCACACCTCCTGGTGGTCAGTGTACCCTCTGGTGGTCAGTGCGTATCATAGCGACCGGTCATTCTGTCATTCAGTCAATTTGCATATATGCATTTTATTATATAGGACTAGAGGCCTGGCGCATGAAATTTGTGCATGGGCGTGAGGAGTGGGGGACACGGGGAGGGTGTCCCTCAGCCCAGTCTGCACCCTTTCCAATCTGGGACCCCTCGAGGGATGTCCAACTGCCTGATCCCCAGGTGGGATTGGGCCTAAACAGGCAGTTGGACATCCCTCTCACAATCCAGGACTACTGGCTCCCAACTGCTAGCCTGCTTGCCTTCCTGACTGCCCCTAACTGCTTCTGCCTGCCAGCCTGATCACACCCTAACTACACCCCTGCCAGCTTGATTGATGCCTAACTGCTCCCCTGCCAGCCTGTTTGCCCCTAACTGCCCTCCCCTGTGGGCCTGGTCACTCCTAACTGCCCTCCCCTGTAGGCCTGGTTCCCCTCCCCACACCCAACTGCCCTTCCCTGCAGGCCCGGTCACCCCCAACTTCCCTCCTTTGCTGGCCTGGTCACCCCTAACTACCCTCTCCTGCAGGTTTGATCACCCCCAACTGCCCTCCCTTGCAGGCCTGGTCTCTCCCAACTGCCCTCCCCTGATGGCCTGATTGCCCACACTGCCCTCCTTTGCAGGCCTGGTCTCTCCCAACTGTCCTCCCCTGCTGGCCATCTTGTAATGACCATCTTGTGTCAACATGGGGGCAGGATCTTTGACTACATGGGGTAGCCATCTTGTGTGTTGGAGTGATGGTCAATCTGCATATTACTCTTTTATTAGATAGGATAGAGGCCTGATATATGGGTGGGGGCCATCTGGTTTGCCCTGAAGGGTGTGCTGGATCTAGGTGGTGGTAACCTTGGGGTGTGGGACATCCTGGACGAGGAACCTATGGTGGTTTGCAGGCTGATCATGCCCCACTGCAACCCAAGCAGAGACCCTGATATCTGCCATTTATTTATTCTCTATAATTGAAACTTTGTAGCCTTAAGCAGAGGCCAAGACAGGCCAGAGCTACAGAAGCTTGACTTCCTCCATCGCCAGGGGCAACCCTAACCTCCTGCTCTCTCCAGCTCCATGGCTGCTGCCATTTTTATTGGAATTCATTTATCTTCTATAATTGAAACTTTTTATCCTTGAGTGGAGGCCTGGGCCTACCAGGTTATATGGAAACCTTGGCTTCCTTCATTGCCGGGGAAACTTAAGCCTTCCTCCTGCTCGCTCTGTGGCTGCTGCCCTCTTGGTTAGTGTTAATTTGCATACTCTCTCCTGATTGGCTGGTGGGTGTGGATAGTGGATGTAGCAGAGGTATGGTCAATTTGCATATTACTCTTTGATTAGATAGGATTAGATAGGATAGAGGCCTGGTGCACAGGTGGGTGCTAGCTGGTTTGCCCTGAAGGGTGTCCTGGATCAGGGTAGGGGTTCCTTTGGGGAATAGGGTGGCTTGGATGAGGGGCCTGTGGTGGTTTGCAGGTTGGCCATGCCCCCCAGTGACCCAAGCAGAGGCCCTAATATCTGGGATTTATTTATCTTCTATAATTGAAACTTTGTAGCCTTGAGCAGAGGCCAAGACAGGCCAGAGTGGGTGGAAAGCTTGGCTTCCCCCATCACTGGGGGCAACTCAAGCCTCCTGCTCTCTCCGTGGCCACACCCATCTTGGTTGGGTTAATTTGCATACTCACTCCTGATTGGCTGGTGGGTGTGGCTTGTGGGTGTAGCAGAGGTATGGTTAACTTGCATATTACTCTTTTATTAAGTAGGATAATACTAGAGGCCTGGTGTATGAAATTCATGCACAGAGGAGGGGAGTCCCTCAGCCCAGCCTGCACCCTTTCACAGTCCAAGACATCCATCTCGCAGTCTGGGACTCCTCCCTCCTTACCATCCACCTGCTTGCTGCTCCTTATCCCTTGGCTCGCTGCTCCTTAGTGCTGCTGCAAAGGTGGGAGAGGCTTCCACCACCACCACTGAGCTTGCCAGCCACTGTAATCTCCAGCCACTGTACTCACCAGCCATGAGTCTGGCTTCTGGCTGAGCAGCATTCCTCCTGTGGGAGGGCACTGTTCAGTCTATTTGCATATTAGAGTTTTATTATAGAGGATTGTAACAAATATTATATTACTAATTATAGAAAAAATAATTAGGGAAAGACTAGAACACTTTAGGTTGAGGTCTTGTGAGCATCTCTGCTGCCTTCTCTCTTTCCCCAAGGAAAACTTTTCTACAATGCTTAGAAAGCTAGGAAAAGAGTTACCTAAACTTTGTCTTCGATTTTTTGGTTTTGCCAGCTACAATCTTTCCCTACGTTTTCAACTGCTGGCTAGGCTTGTTCATTTCAGTCTGTCACTCTATTGTGTAATTTTAGAGACGGTATGAAAACATTGTTAAAGGACTGAAAGATGTTTCTAAGAAACTTTTCCCCTGTCACTGAGGTAGAAGTGTTTCCATTAATCTTGGTGCTTTTCTGAGTGAGGGAACAAAGCTGAACAAGCAGAGGAACACAGTGGCTGCAGGCAGAAGTGTGAAGGAGAGACGCTACCCTCTCTGTTGGATGAGCTGAAGTGTGGGCAAGGACTCCAGCACCATATGGCATTTCAGAATGAGGTCAACCATCCAAAGCCTTTGTGCCCACATTCCCAGCATCCCAGGGGAGAAGGATGTGGGTGTGGTACCTCGCTTGGATGTATGCAGTGTTTCCAGCCAGCCGGGCCACATGCAGAAGGACACTAAGAATGCAGGTGATGTCACCAGGCACGGCTGCTGCAATGTCCATCTGGGGGTGTTGCTCACAGCCTGGCTTAGACCTGGTAGTGTAGTGGGCTGGCCCTCAGCACATTCTGTTGAAGTCTGAGCATGCTCTGTGCTCCCTGGTCTTCTCCATGCTTTGCTTCTCCTATCCCTGTTCCCCAAGTGGGAGGCTGCAGCTGCTGCTGCTCACAGCCTGTTCCCATGGTCTCTTTCCATGCGAATGTCAGCAGCAGGAATGTGGACTGACAGCTGACACTGACTGGCTCCTTCTCTTCTCGTTGAATGGAACGCGTTAAGGGGCAGCTAAACTATCCCAACTTAAAAAAAAAATTATTATCCTTCCAACTTCCAGATTTCTCTTAGAGGCTGGGAGCACAGACTCTGTAAACAGGCTATATGAGTTCAAATCTTATCTTCACCATTGTGTATGCTATGTGAAAATTGGGTAAATTATATAACCTATGTCTTAGTTTCCTTATCTATTAAAATGGAATAATAATATTACTTAATTCACAGGATGATTATGGGAATTAAATGAATTCATGTAGGTAAAGAATTTAGAATAAAGCTTGACCTGTAATTTGTTGCATATTATAATTTTACTAGAGGCCTGGAGCACAAAATTTGTGCATGGGGAGCGGGGAGGGTCCCTCAGCCTGGTTTATACATAACCTCTCCAATCCGGGACCCCTTGGGGGATGTCTGACTACTGGTTTAGGCCCAATCCTCTTGCAATCCAAAACTGCTGGCTACTAACCATTCACCTGCCTGCCAGGCTGATCCTCCTAACTGCTCTCCCCAGCCAGCGTGATCACATTAACTGCTCTCCCCTGCTGGCCTAATCCCTATAACTGCTCTTCCCTACTGGCCTGATCACCTTAACTGCTCTTCCCTGCCAGCCTGATCTTCCTAACTACACTCCCCTGTAGACCTGATTCCTAACTGCTCTCCCCTGCCAGGCTGAGTCCCCTAACTGCTCTCCTCTGCTGGCCTGATTGCTCTTAATCGCCTCTGCCTCGGCCCCACCACCATGGCTTTGTTCAGAAGGTCATCCAGAAGACGTCAAGTCTAATTAGCATATTATGCTTTGATTAGTATAGGTTCCTGGAAAGATCTTCACTCCATAGAGGTGTTCTATGCCACAACTTAAATCCTATCATATCTAAGAGAGGTGTTTATTAAAAATAGCTAACATTGGTTAAACACTACAATTTTAAGGCAGGACATTCACAAATTTCATTAAATCCTGTGAAATAGACAAAGCAGAGATTTTTATTATACCTCATTGAGGACGCTCGGAGTGATTTAATAACTTGTCTAAGATCATAGAGTTTGTAAGTACGGAATCAAAACTTAAATTTAAGGCCTTTTGCCTCCACATTTCATATACTTTCTATTATATCTAGCTGTCTCAATTTTTATCGATCTGTTCAATCATTATTTGTGAGTACTGACTTAATACTGAAATAGGTGAAATGAAATTGGGTATGATGAAGAAAGAGCCACCAACAAAAAGATTCAAGGGGAAAAACTAATTTACAGCCATTTACCCAAGTGTTGTGCTCCTCATTTGTCTAAAATTTAATTGTTATAAGTTGAATAATGCATTGGATCACCTTAATATTTAAAGAAACATTTTTTAAAAGGTGACCTAAATCAGTCAGGGTTTAGTTAGAAAATTATTCTAAGTGTTTTAGCAGAGAAGGATTTAATGAAGTAATCATGTGATTACAAAACTATTAAAAGGATTGAGGGAGCGAAAGTTTCCGAGATCCTCTACTGATATAAGGAAAGCACAAAGTGATGGCAGCAATGATGGCTAATTTTCTTCTGCCATGGAAATCTCACACCAGAGTCTTTTGTTGGCTGCATCTGATTAAGACTCTGCTGACAGAGGATTCTGGGAAATGTAGTTTCTGGGCCTCTAGCTCTGTAACACAGGGAATATACTTAGCAGAGCAAGGATACTTGCTGAGTATCAATAACATGACATAGTATTCCTCCCCTTTATTTGAAAATGCTTAATGATGAGGCTGACTCTTTTCTTCAGACCCAGGAAACTAAATACTGTTGGGATGGGTGTCACTATTGTCTAGTCCCATCCAAGTAAAAGAGCTGAGTTTTCTCCCATTGTCCCCATCTTAATGGCATTGGAACTTGCACAGATGCTGTTTAAGGATATTGTTGTCACACAGTTGGGCCCTTATAGTGGAGGATGTCCATCAGTCTCAGAAGGCATTAGGATTTGGGATGTCGCTATGTGTTAAGTGATAAATGTGTGGGTGAGTCAAGAGAGAGTCCTCACACTTGCACTGCTCATGTGGCTTCAGCCTGGTGATGGTTGTAGCCCTGGGAATGGCCATCTAGAAACAAACATCCAACTCCCATGCAATTTGGGCTGATTTCTCTTCATGACAATTCTTTCCTCCCTGCAAGGCATTCCGGTCCAATCTCCCAGTCTTCACGTGCATGAGTACCTACCTCCCCCCACCCCGCAACTCTCCTCCCTCTTTTTTCCTGCCACCCGCAGTCCAATGTAAGGCTCTAGGGATAGGGGCATTAGCCAGGGCCTCTCTCTTTCTTCTTTCCAATTACAAACAAACGCAATGCCCAATTTCCTTTCCATTTTCAGGGCTTTTCCTCTCTTGACCAAATATGGCTCTGACAAATAAAAGTTGTTGGCTTTTAAAATATTTGTTTTTGGTATGGGCTGCAAGAGCTTACTTTGGAAATCAAAAACTGCACGTCAAATATTTCTGTCTAAAAGTATTTCTAGAAACAGACTCACAATTTATAGTTACTTGATTTATGACAGTGACACAATTCAATGAGGAAAGAATTATCTTTTCATAAGTCATGTTGGAACAATTACATACCTATATGAAAAAGTTAACCTTGACCCCTAAATCACAGTAAAATATTAATTCAGAATGACTAATAGCCTTAAGTGTGAACTAAATTAATAAATATCATAAAAGGAACATAGGAGAATATCTTCATGGCCTTGGCACAGGATACAATTTTTAAAAATCAGGGCACAAAAAGATTAATCACAATAAAAGCTGCAAAATTAGACTTCATTAAATTAAGAATCTACATCTATAATATATAAAGAATTTTCATGAGTCAATAAGGAAAAGAAATAATGGAGTTTGAAAATATATAGAGAGAGACTTGAGCAGGCACTACGGAAAAGAGAATAGACAAAGGGCAAATAACCAAAATTATTAGTCATCAGGATAATACAAATTAAAACCACAATAAAAATACCATGGCACACCTGTCTGAATACTAAGATTTTTAGAAGATGAACAGAACCAAGTGCTGGCATGGCTGTGAGCAAGTGGAACTCTCATAGATTGCTGCTGGGAGTATAAATGATGCAACCACTTTGGAAAGTACTTGGCAATATCTACTTATGCTAACATACATTGTTTTCCTAGACATATGTCCAAGAGATATAAGTATTTACATCCAGCAAAAACATTCACAAGACTGTCTACAGAATCTTTATTCATAATAGTCAGAAATTGGAAATAACTCAAATATCATCAACAATAGAATGGGAT
>JAAGEH010002531.1:42738436-42840728 GCA_011751065.1 Lasiurus cinereus | reverse complement strand
TAGATAAATTCTTTTTTCTCTAGAAATGTAATATGTGTGTGTATATATATATATATATATATACACACACACATACATATGTATATATACTACACAACAATAAAAAAGAATGAACTACTGCTCTACCAAACAACACAGATAAATTAAGTTTCAAAGATGTTATACTGACTAAAAGAAGCCAAAAGAAAAAAGTATATACTCTAAGATTGCATCAATATGAAATTCAGGAACAAGCAAACAGGTCTATGGTGCTAGAAGTTAATCTAGAAGTTACTTCTTGAGAGTTGGTGAAGGTGAGTGTTGGCTAGGAAGGGGCCAGGGGAGCTTCTGGAGTTTGTGGAAATGGTTATGTCTTAGTCTGAGTGGTGATTACATGCATATATATACATTTGTAAAAATCTGCCGAGTCATGTACTTGAGATGAGTGTACTTACTATAGGCATGTTATACCTCAACTTAATAAGGGAAAAAGAGCCCACTGGAGAAATTTAAAATATAAACATCAAATATTTCTGTCTTCTTTTTTTATTGTAACAATTTTAATTCTTCTCCAAGAAATATGTACACCTTTGACTGACTGGGAGACGGGCCACACATAAGAGAGCCTATAAAAGAAGAGTCCACATTTGCTCTCTCTCTTTTTTTTTTGCTATGTATGGAGAGGCAGGTACCAGCCGAGGTGGTGGAAGGAAACAACACCGTCAGGCTGCCCTGCAGAGCCCTGATACCCTGCATAGTGCTTTATACACACAATAGCAAACAAACATTTGCTAATTAAAAAATAACAACATAAATTTTTATTAAATTCCGAGAGAAAGAGAGAGGGAGAGTGAGAAAGAGATAGAAACATCAATGGTGAGAGAAAATCCTTGATCGGCTCCCTCCTACACAACCCACAAGGGGGATGGAGCCAATAACCGGGCATATCCTGACCAGAATTGAACTGTGACCTCCCAGTTTATAGGTCAATACTCAACCATTAAGCCAAACCAGCCAGGCACATTTACTAATTTTTGACTGAGACTTCATAAGCAGACGGGCCCTATTAAAGCCAAACGAACCAAGTATAATTGCATGAAGGTGCACATGCTGATTTCACAAGAGCCCCTAGAGTGGACCAGCAGGGCTGTGTATTGGGCTCAGATTTACTCCCCTCCTAGTTAGTGCTCAGTTCCACGTGGTCAGGTATCTCTCCTTACAGAGCCCTTCAGTTCACCAGATTGTTGCCTCTCCACTCTGGGAAAGTCCCTTCCACTTAAATCTTCCTGGCATGCCTCTCACTTCCCCTCCTCTTCTGCTTGGTGGCCTCTGGGTAAACTAGACATGCTACATTTGAACAATCCCATCATCAACAGACAAGCTTATCTCAGTCTAGCCACAGACTTAAAAGTACCTGCACTTTTTTGTTTTGGAAAATCCATCCTGTGTCTACAGAATGAACATCCCCTCCCATGGACTCCTAATAAATATCTGGAAGATCTCAAGGAATGAACTTTGGCTGACCCACTTGTGCACATCTTTGAAATCCCTCCCTTCCGCACTTTCTGCGGAGCTGGGCGAGTGGTCTGAAACCCTTGGACACTTTTGTGAACCATAAATTCAGAAAACTGTTAGTTTGGGGATTTGAGGAACAGATTTCAGGAAGTAGCAAGGAATAATCATGTTTTGGGTCATTTCATCATTGTCCATTCCCAAGAGTATACATATGTTCTCTGCCTGTATCCCTACAGATCTGCATTTCCTGTTGGAAGGAAAGGAACCGAGTCAGTGTTCTATTTGCAAATGATATTAATCAAAATTGTATTTTAAGTGACAGCTCTTAGTAATGTGGGGTTAGCTCCATCTCTCACAGAAGATCTATTCTGTCTGCTTAAATGTGAATGCAAAGCAATGCATGTTCTCTCTACATAAAGAATCATCTCATAAATATATATTCCTCTCCCATATGACACATCTTCCCAGACCGTGTTGTTTGTGTATTCAGAGGAACCACAAGCAGTAGCTTTGAGCTGCATGACCAAGTTCATGTTATTTTAAGAATCTAAGGGTGTGACCTCAGCTCAGAGTCATATTTAAAATGGATAGACTCTATGGCTAGCAATTATAAATGGGAATTCTTTGTTTGATGAGTTTATTTCATCATTTCTAAGGGATGAAGTAAATAGAGATAGTGGTAATTAAGAAAAGAATCATTCATTGTTCTCTGTGTAGAATTTACAGAAAATTTTTGAGTTCTAGGGTAGAAGAAGAATCAATTGTCTGATGTTTGAACTTATGTGACTACAGGAGGAAAAGGATGAGAACATTTTTTTGAGTGACTTCCAAAAGCATCTTAGACATCAAAAGGATTATATGAAACAACATTTTAATGATTTAATGCAAATGAACCAGAAATGGATATATTATGTTTCCTTTAGAAGTACACAAGGTTTAAAATTAAAGGAAAAATGCTTTCAGATAAAGTTTCTGACTTTGAATCAAAATGTTTCCCAGACTGAGTGTATGCTGGATAAGATGAAAACAAAATCGCTTGCTTTAAAAACAAATTAATGATATGTATATTTTTAACTCATAGGATTTCATATTAGCTAACAGTGTTTAAATACAGAACATCTCTCCTCGTTATTGAAAATGCTAAAGCTACCAGGGGAACAATAGATTTCATTCTATTCACACTAAAAGCAACATTACAGTGACTTTGAAAAGTAAAAAAGTGTGAAATGTGGGTGTCAGCAGAAATTAGGAGGACATGTTAAGGAGGAGATTGCGAGCTCATGGCCCATGGCTGAATCTGTTCAGCACTTGTGTTTTATTTGGCTCAGAGAACACTGAAAATGTTTTTGAATTATTTGCAGGCATTTAAATATTAGTTAATGTGATCAACAAGTTAAGATTTCTAGTTTCTCTTGACAAGTAGGAGATCTGGCTACAGTAACTCCAACGGCTGCCTGGCAGCCATCAGCAGGAGCTGAAGCCTGTCTGCTTCTTCAGAAAGTGATGTCTCCAGTTGGCCAGCCCCTCCTGAGGCCACTTCAATAGCCACATGCCCTGGCCTCTCTAGGCTTTGAGTCTGTGATCCCTACTGGGGAACAGAAGTAGAATGCAGCACCCCCTAAGAACTGCATCTGTTTAAAGAAAGATATGGAGCATCTTACTCAGAGTTATTAAAATGAAAAATCAACTCTGGATTATTCAAGATTTGAATAATTCTCAAATGCAAGCTCTTTGCTTTACTGGCTACTCCAGCTCTCTCAGTTTGCTGCTCATGGACACTGCATCAAAGGGGCAGGAGAACCAGAGGGAGCCACATCTTTTTACTTTAGCTCTCGATTCAGCTGATGGAAGAGATGACCCTTGAAACTAAAATCAAATTATAGAATTAACTGTGACAATTATTCCTCCTATCTTCAGTCACTGAGAATTGGGGGCTATATAATTCACAAGGCTGTTTAATTATTACCTGGAGTCTTTGGTAGATACAAGGTAGCAATTGGTTCTGTTGGCCCAAGATTTTGGGCTGGTTTAGACATTGTTCTAAGAAGGACAAGATAAGGAGAGAAAATATGGCACCAGCCAGTTACATATTCTGACCACAGAAAACACCCTTAAATCAAGCCAACCACCTTGCATTCATAAATTGCTACTATAATAAGAGGTTAGAAAGTGTACCTAAATCACTATGCAAGCACATCATCATGAATAAATAACTAACACTTGTAAACAGAAATATGTCATCTCATAATAGGCTTAGCTTATTCACCTTTGCCTCCTAACCTAGATTTGAGTAAAATGGCTAAGGCTATGCAATGTGTCCAGTTATAACTCACAAGACAGTCACTAATCACATCTTAGAATGGGTCCACATAACGGAAGAATGCCACAGCCACAGGGTTTGGACTGATGGCCCTTAGGTCAAGCCAACATGTGATTTCAGTAGAATTCAAAGCTGAAAAACAAAAGTAGATGCCTAAAGTTTGCCAAGATTCACCTTCCTGGCATAATAAGAGTCAGTGTTTGGTCATGACAAGACTTGCCATCAGCGCCACCCTGGGATGGTACACTGGTTCGCTCTAGTTATGTAGATAACTGCTCTAGTTATGAAGAAAGATCTCCTCGATCTTCCTTGTATTCACATCTTACCACTGTTGCTCCTCGATAAACCTCTTTGGCATTACTTCTCTTCATTATGTGAAGAGAAGGCCATCCTTGCTGTCCCTTCTCAGTGAGAATCCTGTGGAGGGCAAAAAGTTTGGTGAGGAAGTTCATTCTTGAGGAGACCAGTAGTTGTAATTTGTTACCATAATTGATGACATCTGTTTCCCCATTCTAGATTTATTCAACAGAACATTGACTATATACTCCAGGTTGGATATAATTCCTGAGGCCTGGTGTTTAAATTAGTAAACAGCTGTTTCTCAATAACTCCAGTGGTGGAAAATGAAACCCTCACCCTGCAACCTTTGCTAGTATATGATCATCCACGTAATTACATACTTTCTCATAACTAGTCACAATTTTTCTTTCTTTTTTTATTCTAATATTTTATTGATTTTTTTATAGACAGGAAAGGAGAGGGATAGAGAGTTAGAAACATCAATGAGAGAGGGACATCAATCAGCTGCCTCCTGCATGCTCCCCACCGGGGATGTGCCCACAACCCAGGTACATGCCCTTGACCGGAATCGAACCCGGGACCCCCCAGTCCACAGGCCAACACTCTATCCACTGAGCCAAACCGGTTTTGGCACAATTTTTCATACTTATTCACAGCCTATCTATTGACTTAATACCACTCATTGTTTTCTGTCCCAGAAAGCACTTTACAAGAACATATCATGTATAACAATCAAATCACCATTTGGTTGTGCTTTTGTTTTTCTTTAAAATGATTTAAACCCATTTAATAGGGATATTTTTGGTGGATTACTTGTGCCCTAATGGAGGAATAAGCTAATTCCTTTGTTATTGTTAACACTTTGTTCCACTCAGATATGCCAGTTTGTTTTGTTGTTATTATTACCAATGTATGACAGGTGGACTGGGCATATCTCAGGGATGGTGTTTTCATTGTCACCTCTCCTTTTGGTCTCAGCAGTCACCATAGTTGTCCAGAGTTGTGGAAGGATCACTATAAGTCAAGAGGTTCCAACCAGCTACAGATTCAGGTAAGGAATCACAGGATTGCTATATGATGTCCCCACAAGACAGGGCATCATAACATCATGTTGGTGTATGTGGCTCTGCTTCTTCATAATTCAGATCTACAGAGCAGGGCTTTAAGGGGTCTCTGGGCACCCAGAGGACTTTCCAAAAAAAGACATCTTGCAGGGTCTTCCTATGACTCAAGTGCATATGGAGAGATAAGACTATGGTAGGAGATGTTGGTCACCAGAAACCTGGACACAAGAAAGGCCTTAGGAGAAGCATGAGAGAAGAAAATTCTTCCACCCTCTCTCAGGAAGGGATACTTGATTAGTTGGAGATTCACTGTATTGTCATAGGATCTGATGTACTGTGAGGTTATGGCGAAAGCTAACGACTGGCGAGTTTGGTTCAAGATGAACCTTACAGAGAAACATGATACACAGTATATTGACACATGTAATTGAGTGGAGAAATAAGTATCTATTAATTTGGACCTCAAGTGCAATAGCCACTTATACTTGTTTTCATGATCAAGCTCTTTACTAAAAGGCCTCATGATAAGGGCAATTGAGACAAATGTGCAGGTGAGAGGTCCTGAAAACAATTTCCATACCACACAGCATGGAGAGGAAGAACACATATGCATATTTCAGCTTTGCAATCTGCATCCACAGAATTAACCCTGTGCAATAGTTTGGCCAGCCACCAAGAACTAGACTTAATTTCCCCCCTTGGGTATAAATTAGTCCAGCACACTGACGGCGGACTTCAGAGCTCAGCTCAAGCGCAGCTTGCCTGCGCCCCACCGTGCACTGCAGCCAGGTCTCCTAAGCCCACCAGCTAATTACACTAACTTCCTGAAGAGAGAATTTCAAATGCATGGGGTTTGTAATAAATACAAGTACAATGCTACTGAGATGGCATGCAAGACGAAGGGTCGTACCTTTCCTAGAAGTCCAATATAATTTACAATTTTATGTACATAACATTTTTAAAATTATATTTACAGGGTATAAATCATGTCTTAAACTCTGAAATTACGTTGCATATTTACCTTGTTTTGGAAAAGGCTGTTAAAGGAAAGAATTATGTTGATCTGACCCAGCCTAAAAATATGTTCAACCCCAAACCATTTTAGAAGCATTAGGTCAGTTCATATGAAGTATAATTAGGTTAACTGCTCATTTTATTGAGTGGAAACTAAGTCACCATCCTGATAGTGTTACCTTTTTTTGCATAGTGGAAAATGCAAAAGTGGAACATATAGTGGGAACAGAAAAAATTATATGAAAAAAAACCTCAGTAACCAGCCAGACACCCTAAACATAATCTAAAACATTGCTGTTTGAGAAATGGTGTAGGGAAAAAAAGGATTAACAAAATAGGGGTCAGAGATTTGGGCGCATCAACTACTTTCCATTGGTGTGGCTTCATACTAGCTATCATGACGGCTCTTTGTTCTTGTGGCAACCTCACAAGGAAATAAGAGGGACTGAATGTGGAAACTGAGCCGGAGCTCATTAGCAGCCTACAGAAGCACAGCCAGTGTCATTCCAAATAACAAGAAATCTACTTGGGAAGAGAACCCAGCAAGCCTTTCTGAAGATAGCTGGAAAGAGAGAGGTGAAAGAAAAGGTTAAATAAAGCCTAAGTTTGATAAATTAGAGTAGGAGGCTGATGCCAGTCAACTGAAATGTCAAAGAGACAAACTGTAAAATGTTAGTGCGAAGAGAGCAATCGGATGCCCAGCAGCGCGGTGGTGGGAGGGTCTCTGAGGAGAGACCTGAGTGTGGTGAGCACAGTGAACCGTGCTGCCCACCCTGGCAGCTCAGTATGAAAGGGACAGTGGGTGTATCTAGCTGGGCTGTTCAGGCCTCACCTGGGGGCAATCTGATGAAAGCAACAGACACTAAAAAACAGTAAGGCATGGATGATCAGAGAAAATTGAAAGTACATGGGTAAACCTGGGCCACAGGGAAAAAAAAAGCTGATAAGTGGGTTTTTGCAACTCCATAGATACCCTTCTCCCCCCTCCACCCAATATTATCTATAGATTGAGTAAGAAGCATTATTTTTCCAGTGCATGCCCACGGGAGCATATAATGTCAAGAACTGTGGAAAGTCTGAGACTTTACCCTACTTATATGCTATCAAGTTAGCTTGCCAGTTTCAGGGATTCTGGCAGAGGACATGGATCTGAGACAAAAGGCATTACTTACAGAAATAGCTGTAGCTAGGCGATCAGCATTTTCTTGTGAGTTCCCTGATCTCCAACTTCCACGGTTGACAGGAGGAGGCCAGGTTACCTGCATGTGCAGTGGGCTGTTCTGCCGGGGAAGAATCTTGAACCAAGGAAACCTGGGCCATGATAGTGGGCTGCAAACAAATATGCCCCCTACTCCAAACGGAGACATTATCTCTATCTTCCAAGACTGACTTCTATTCCAACGTTATGTCTGTGCGATCCATCCACATTGTTGCAGGTAGCTCTAGATTAGTTATTCTTCTTGCTGGGTAGTATTCCATTTATGAACATTTCACAACAGCCATTTGGACAATCTTCAGTTTCAGGATGTTATGGGTAGTGTTGCTGTGAACAGTGGAGTGCATGTCTTCTGATACACAAACAGGACTGCCTTCTGTTGGGGAGAAGGGTTGGGTCCTATGGTATATTTAGCTTTCACAGGTGCTGCCAAACGTTTTTCCAAAGTGGTTGCAGCAATTTACACTCCTCAGAAGCTTATGAGAGGTCTGATGGCTCCACATCCTTGCCAACACTTGATATTTTCCATCTTTTCCACATTCGCCATCCTAGTGGCTATAAATGGCTATAAATGAGTGTTAAGCTCAGTGTGGTTTAAACGTAAAACAATTTTATGTTTCTAGCCTCTGCTTTCAATCATGCTGTCAAACCCAACTTTCTCATCACTTAATGGTATCTTGGGGAAATCCCATAACATTTAGGTCCTTTTCAGTTCTTAAAATTTAGTTTAGCTCATTTTAAATTTCAGTCTCTATCTGATTCTGAGCCTTTTCCCTTCAGTCCCGAGGAGTCTTGTGGCTTAAGAGGCTTGGAGAGGAGAGGCATGAGGTCTTCTTTCCAGACCACCGGCTCCTCTCTGTTACAAGGTCTGGTTTGAGGGCAGAAAAGAGGGATAAAGTTTTTAAATGCCTTGCTAATTAGTTATGTGGGCTCACAATCGTCTCCTGTTGATTGGTTGTATCTCCAGCCATCACTGGTGAGGTATGATGGGGAATATATCTGAAATTTGCCCCTCGTGCCTGGCCCAGAGCTTCAGAAACCCTTACGGTTTCCTGAGCAATAGGAATATCTTTGATATGCCACGGAGGTTGCTCTGGTGGGTTCCTAGATAGATCTGGATGGAGGCTGGCCACCAGAAAGACCAATCACATGATTAGAAAATTGGATCTTTTGTCCAGCCTGACTTCTGGGGAAGTGAGAGGGCCTAGAGAGTGAGCTACATCTTGTGGCAATGATCTCATCAACCGTGGCTGTTCAGTGAAAGGACAGGAAAAACTGTGGGCACCGGTGCTCAGGGGAGCTTTGTGGCTGGTGAATACATGGTGTGCTGGAAGGGTGGTGTGTCCTGGTGCCACACAGAGAGGGCAGGAAACTCCCCATTCCCTCCCAGACCTCACCCTGTGTGTGCCCTTTATAATCAACCTATAGTCAAAGCTACAGTGCTTTTTTGAGTTCTGTGAATCATTCTAGAGAATTATTGAACTTGAGAGGATTGTGGGAACCACTGAATTTGCAGCCAATCAAAATTATAGGTGGCTTGGGGACCTCACATACAGCTGGTATCTGAAATGAGGGCAGTCTTGTTGGAGACCATGCCCTTTAACCTGTGGACTCTGATGCCAACCGAGGGTGGTTAGCATCAGAATTGGATTGCAATACATCCCAGTTGGGGTGGAAACAGAGCCCTTGGTTTGTCATCTCTCTATGGCCAGTGTCCAGAGGCTGGCTTTATCATAGAGTTCACAGTGAGATCAACAGAAGCCTGCAAGGCCTCTCTAGGAAATGAAAGATCTAGTTCCAGGCTGACCTCTTCCATCTCCTCCAGCTCCCAACACAAGCAGCCTACCCCTCAGGCCTTTGCTGCTAGAATATCTAGAGAGCAGACAGTCCTCATAGATGAGAAACTGACAGTGCAGGTTAAGTCCAGGTGCCCCAGGAACTACACAGGGGGCGTGCAGAGAACTCCAGCAGGGTCCCTTCTGCCCACTTTGCCATCCCTCTCATGATGGTATAGGGACAGGGCAGTCAGCCCATTGGCTAAGTCAATGTCCAATCTGAGATATGAAATGCCAGTCACCCCTTGTTGTAGGTGCTGCAAAGACTTTGCAAATAGTGCTCTTGGGGCTTCCACACCTCACTGGAATTAAGGAAGGGAAGTAATGTCCCTGTCAAACACCCATGCCCCTCCCCCGGTCCCTTTATATGGGCTATGGTGGGATGCTGGACTGGTGACCGTAGGGCTCGCTCTGCCAGCTATTAGTAAAACCTGCAGGGAGGTGCCTCAGCCATTACTCCTGGGCAAACAAAGTCCTCTTACAAATTAACAAACAATAAGCAAATAAACAAAGGTCAGATCAATCAACCTATATATTCTGAGCCCCTTTTTCACATAGTAGAATATGGAATAAAGATGGAAAAAGAATCATAGGGTTAGTTGTGAGGGACCTTACTGGGGAGGATACATATCTATTTAAGAGAAAGAAAACAGAGAGAGACTCAGTCCTCACTAAGGACTAGATGCAGTTCTGTATTGGCAGTTTATCCAGTTTGCCCCTGCACCCCTGCTGTAGCAGCACTAATTACAGGCAGGGGAAGGTGAACCCTGAATAACGAAATTGGATTATTTTTATTGTTTCCACAGGAACCGCACCATGTGGGGAATGTTTGTTCAGGGAATAGACTGTGTTTTCTGTTCATTTCATCCAATTGTCCACAAGAGTGATTGAATTTTATTTCCTACAACTTTAATACCACAAACTATGCTTGAAGTACATTGACTTTAAACAGGACATAAATTTCAAAACTCCTGAGTTATCCATTTGCACTGTCTTCCCATGTCCTTTGTTCTGTTATTATTTTTTGAATTGATCTTCTTTTTTGACCTCCCACTCAGCTTTTTGAAAATATAAAAGCTCAGAGGCCATTTGCAAACCTCAGCCTTCCGGCCTGGAGGTCACCCCAATGATGAGGAGTAGAATGCGATGGGGCTGGTTCCATTGTGCTAAGGATCCTGAGCTGGAACAGGACAGCAGGAAGTGGAGAGTCGAGGTTGGGAGGTCAGGCTTAACCTGGACTCACTTTCAGGTGCCATCTTAGCAGCTCAGTGACCTGGGGAATTTGTTTATGCTTCCTGACCCTCCATTGTATTATTTGTACATAGCCATAAAATACTACCTCCCTATCAGGACTGTCGGGAGGATTAGATGAGATAATGCATGTAAATCCCTCAGGGCAAGGCCTGACACATAATAGCGCTTAATAAATATGACAAGCTGTTCTGAACAGGGGGGTGGGCGGGGGTGGAGAAGGCATGTTCTTAGTAAATGTGTACAGAGTCATTACAAATTTTATAAGTGCTATAGCATTTTTGTGGACTGCGCTGTCTCCAAGAGGGATATATAGCTTTTCATTAGGTTGGAGGGCCTTCTCGGTGAAGAAGGAAATTATCTCATCAGGGTTCATGTTCTGCGGTTGCAGTGCCTGCTGATGTTGATTTAGCTCACTTACAAAGCCACACACCACGCAGCAGCGTTCATCGCCCTCCGAATTAGCTTATTAATCCTCCAGTTATTCCTCTATGGTTCAAGGGCATATTTACTTTCCAGTGGAGGCACCAAGAGGTGAAATAACATGCCCCAACTGGGACCGAGAAGGAGTGGCTGAGCCAGCTCTGTTTCTCCTGAGAGGGGGAATGGAGAGAGGCCACCACATTCAGAGGTTTCACTTGCACTGAAGACTTTTGCTCCCTAAAATCAATGTTTTAGTTGTAGGCATTTTATTTGCTAAGTGAGAAGGAAGCAGTGGGGATACTAGAGTATAAACTGGTGCGGTAATCAGGGCTTTTAGTGACTGGGTACCAAGGACCACACAGCTTTCCAGCCAGCCCTGGTTCCCATGGTTATCCAATATAGGACGAGGCTGAAGCAGCCTCCAAGTTCCTTCCCAATGTGAACACTTCATGGTTTAAGCTTTTGGATAGAGGAGAAGGACCCTTCTAAGAACTCTAAGATCATATTAAATTAGAAGAGATTTTGGCTTCACTCTTTTCTTCTTTGTAATTAAATAATAGGATGCAAGCTTTGAACCATCTGCAAGTAACAGTAGAGTACTGCTCTGGGCTTCTTTAGACCCAAAGGAAGCACAAGGCAAACAATAAGAGGGGATCTCAACTGCAAGGCTGAGCATCCCATGCTGGGCCCACCCTGGCCCACCTGGCTTTACCCAGATGCTGTGGGTGATGCTCCTGCAGAGCTCCCCGGCAGCTGCTGCTCGGGAGCCCTGTGTGTGAGCATTGCCAAAGACAGTGAGCTCATGGTATGGCTGCCTGGCCCAGCATTCAGCTCCAAGGTTTCTTCTCAACAAAGGCCTCTCTCCATTCCCCCTCTCAGGCAGATGTACAGCTGGCCTACTTACGTAGCATCTAGCTGTATGGAGCATCATCTCTCAACTGTTCTGGGAAAATGTGGGGGCTCAGTTCTATCCTCTTAACACCCTGACAATGCCCGTGGTTGTCTCTTGGAGCCTCTCATGGTACTGTTTCCCATGAATACATCCATGAGGAAGATGCTCCAGGAAGCTACTTGGCAGGTCTAAGTCCATTCCCCGTGCTTGGAGATTCTGAGGAAGGAGTCGCTGGATAATTCTGCAAAGGTTTAAGAGGCTGGGTCATCCAATTTCCCTGACCTCCCAACAGCCTGCTCTCCAAATACTTGACTGTTCAAATAGAAATTTCTGATGGAAAAGGGAAATAGGGATGGTAATTGCAGTAAAAATACTATTATATGAGCATCTTGGGATGGGGCATCTTATGTGTCAAACACACCTATTATTATCACCATCCTAGAGATCAGGAAACTGGAGACCCGGAGGAATGCCTTTCTCAAGACCACAAAGCTCATAAGTGGCAAAACCCGAATTTAAATTAGGGAGAAAGAAGGTACTCGTGGCAGGGACTGGTGGGTGCTTACTCAGCAGACAATCCCTACAGCCCCAGAGGGAGCACAGAGAGCCTTGTTTGCCGGACAGCACTGGCCTTCTGCACTGTTCGCTCACTCCCTTGGGCACACTCTCTGGAAGTGCTCATCCAGCTCCCATTTGAGGGAACGAGGGAATGTGAGGGCTGCTAAACCCTGCCCACTGCTGGGGAGGAAAGGGGCCTGCCAGGAAGCTGCTGCTTTTCTGCAGCAAAGGCCCCCCATTATCCAGAATACCCCCAAGAAGGAGCTGCAGACAACCCCTGCAGAGCTCTGCCAAGTGCCCCGTGGAGGAATTAAGCAGTATCTGTTCTAGACTCAGCTTTCTCCATATTAAATGTTTCCATCGGTCCTCATATTTTTTAAAGTAACTTTTAAATAAAGTATGCAAAAGTGCACACATCCAAGTATGCTGTATGATGACTTGGTTAACAAACTGAATGCTCTTGTCCTAGGCAGCCGCCAGCCTGAGAAACATTAGTCACACCTCAGAAACCCCTATCTGCTCCCCACCCTCAAAGATAGCCACCTTCCTGACTTCTGTCACCAGAGATCCGTGTTGGTTGTTTTTGCACTTTGTAAGTATACTATAAACTAAGTCATCGGTGCTCCTTTGTGACTGATTCTCCTGCTCACCATCATGTATGCGGGATTCACCCATTGTACTACATGAAGTTGTAGATCATTCATTCTCATTGCTACCAAGTATTCCATCGTGTGAATTTGCAATTTATTTATCCATTCTTCAGTTGATGCCCATTTGAATTTCCATCTGGGGACTGTTGTGAGTAGTGACATGCCTTAATTTTATAAAAGGATTTGGTAAAGCCTTATCTGCTGAGTAATTAGGATTCTAGAATGGTCACCCCTGTTCTCAATTTAGCTTCCTGGGTTCTTGGGGTTAGCAGGTGAAGTCAGTGAGCCCGGGGAAGCCTACAGCGCCAAGTTTATTTCAAACAGCTGCTGCATGAACAAGCCTCAGTGGGAAGGCATGTGGGTCAGTTCATGTCCTGAGGTGCTACCAGATACACTGTGGGAGCCCACGGTCTTCTGGTGGCAAGACTCTTGTCAGTCTCTTCTCTGTAATTCAGAGAAGACCGTGTTACAACCAAAAGTCTTTGAGACAATTGGGAACATTGTAATTAATGGCCTAGGTCACTCAAATTTCAGGACATAGTTAGAGGATGGGGATCGTGGCGTCTGTAGATTACATTTTTGAGGTAAAACTCGGTGACCACAAATTCAGTGTTGTTCTCTGCAGTAAACATTTCAGGGAAGGCTGGACTGTAGGCAACCTTGAAGGGCTAGAATTTTAAACTACGTTTTTTAAAGTTATGGCCTAACTTGCAAGTAAGAACTACATAAACAAAGGATGTTCTAAAGGTTGTTAGTCTTTGGAAAATGTCCACGTACACATTCGACTGTATTCAGAAAAGGGAACTGACTCCAGCGGAGTGAGGGGAAGAGCGACACAGACGGAGGCTCAGGACGCCGGCTCACTCTGCATCGTGCTCACATCATCTGAATCAGAAGGCCACGTTCTGAGTTAATAACTTGTATAAATTAATTATTCTTTCTTTGTTCCCACACCACTTTTCATTAAAGATTTAATAGAAAATTCCTCTGACCTAATGGCATTAAAAACTTGTTTTCTGACTCTTAAGTAACACATGATCATTTTAGCAAAATTGGAGCTTAAGCAATGTATCAAGTGGGAAACAAAAACACCATAATCCCATACTCCACAGTCAGCCTCTGTCAACACGCGGTAACTCGCTCACAGTCATCTTGGTTTTCGGCTCTCTCTCTCTCTCTCTCTCTCTCTCTCTTTCTCTCTCTCTCTCTCTCTCTCTCTCTCTCTCTCTCTCTCTCTATCTATCTCTCTGAGTCTATACATACGATTTCTGACTTGGTGATTTGACTTAGGATTTTTTTTTTTTACTTTTAGATGCTGTGAAAGCCATAGGCATTCAGTAGAAACCATATTTTGAATCTTAAATTTTGATTCCCCCTCCCCACCCTCAGGACAGCAACATGCTCTACAATACTCTAGTGATGCTGGGTAATGGCAGTGAGATGATTTAGCTCAACTGTAGGCTAATGTAAGAGTTCTGAGCATGCTTAAGGTAGGCTAGACTAAGCTTGATGTTTGCTGTGTTAGGTATATTAAATGCATTCAACTTAGAAGATTTTCCATTTAGAGTGGATTTACTGGGATGTAATTACATCATAAATTGAGGAGAATCTGTAATTGGATTCATACTGTATAATAGCCATTTAAATCCTCTTTGTAACTTTTAGATTGTGCATATCTTCTTATGTCATTTAAATAGACTTGAAGAGCAGGATTTTTGTTTATCATATAGTTGTGTCCAATTTATTTAGCTTTTTCCCACCCCATATTATGGATAATAAAATTACCTACCTTGCTGCTTTCTGGGTTCCACTTTATCAGTAGGTTCTCCTAAACTATAACTTAAACATATGAAAATTACTCTTATTAGTTCCTATGGAATGTGACACTATACCCATTTCCCTGGTTTCTCTGAGGGATGCAAAATTGTGATTTGTGGCTTTTTCTGTAGCAAACATGTCTGTTCAATTGTGCTGAGATTTATTTACTAGAATTCTTGGGCAAAAACCCCATGAACTTGCTACCCAGAGTCCAGCTGTCATCTAGGGGAAGGTCGGGGGTTGGTATCCTGTGGGGCCGGATGCAGCGCCACTCTGCTCATCATTCTGTAGCCTGAGCATCTCTCACAGGAGAATATCAATGTATTCTCCACATCCTCTGTGCACCTGACAGTCAGATAGCATGTGGTGGCTAATGCATTACCTACACTGATATCAGGAGATTATCATCTGAGCCCACTCCCGCCCCCCTGACCGCTCCCCAAGCTCATTGCTCCTCTCATCCCTCATCCAGGAGGTCCACTTCCTCCCCACAGCCTGCAGACCAAACACGGGAAACTGATACCCACATTCGAGTTCATTCCAGGGAGTCACCGGCAGGTTAGCAGCCCAGCAGCTGCCCCTGAGAGAGGAAGGAAGTTGACTTGCCAGGGAAGTGGTGTGGGTCTCCATCTAGGATGGGAAGGGGACACAGCTCAGCCCAAGCAATCGCTCAGAGGTGGCAGGCTAGTCCTGGTGAGGTCTGAGGAACGCCCTCTCCCCCAGGAGTACCTCCAATGTTGTATAGGCTTTCAGGCCCCTCAGAGGCACAGTAGCCTCTGGGGAGGGGGGAGCATCAGAATCAGAAGTCACCCATTCTGCACCCAGGCCACCACACACTCCAGCTCTAACTTCATCCAGAAACAAAATAGCGCTGCAGGGACCTTTCCGCCATTCTGACCCCCCTGAATTTTCTCAGAATCATTATTAAGGGCTATATTTTTAACTTAACCATGTTTGCTCTCTAGTGTGACAAATACAATACACAGAATCCAGAACACCTTTACAAGTCAGATATTTTAAAATATCAAAACACACAAAAATCAGTGCACCCATTGTACTTATTGTTGTCAGAAAAAAAATCATGTAATAGGATTATCCTAACTTTCTACAACCCCAAAATCAGGAAATATAATTTGCATCAAGTACTTTTAGTAGTTGCTCTAGTGTGTTGCATGTGCTTATGTTAACCTTGGCAGCACTCGCATAAACTTTACATTAATAGAGTTACATGAATTTGATTTTAGAAACAATAATCTATCCTTGGAAGGAGTGTCATCACCTCTACGTACACAGTGTTCCTCTATAAACAATGCCCTTTATTTTGGCAATGTGTCTTTCCTGCCATCTGCCTCCCAAAGCACTTGCCAGAGTTGCAATAATAATTGAGTTACAGAGG
This sequence comes from Lasiurus cinereus, assembly GCA_011751065.1. Classification (NCBI taxonomy): domain Eukaryota; kingdom Metazoa; phylum Chordata; class Mammalia; order Chiroptera; family Vespertilionidae; genus Lasiurus; species Lasiurus cinereus. The sequence goes on along the minus strand of JAAGEH010002531.1, from coordinate 42,824,497 downwards.
GAATTAGGTGTAATGGAGGGGAAGGAAATTGATTGCCTAATTTTTATTAACAGAAAGGGAGAAAATTATGGTGCCTGCTGTGACCCACAGTGAAACAAAGGAAAGATACAGAGAGGTGACTCCAGGTGGCAGGGATGGTCCTGCAAACATTAGCCATCCTGTGGGGAGGCTGAGAGAGGCCAGCGATCCCGGTTGGGCAGAGAAACTGGAAGGGGAGTGCAAGGACACCAGGAGCCCGGGCTGCAGTGGTGTGGCTCGGCACAGCCAGAAAGGATGCGGCACCCGGGGCACTTCTCCTGCAAGAAGCAGTGTAACTAACTCATTCTGCCTTTGGGACTAGGCTCTGCTCTTCTGGACGGGGCTTCGCCTTCAGCACGAGGCTCGGCTCTTCGGAGCTAACTGCCCTTTGGAACTAGGGTCAGCCCTTCAGGACTAGGTTCCGCTCTTTGAAGGTAGGCTCAGCCCTTCAGGACTAGGTTCCGCTCTTTGAAGGTAGGCTCTGCTCTTCGGGGCTAGTCTCGGTTGTTAGGATTAGGCTGTAATCTTCGGAACTAGGGTCAGCCTGGCAGGGAGAAAAGGAGGTGTTTTCAAAACAGGGCAGAGAACAATATAAATATAGTGTGATTATAAGATAAGAAAACTGTGTTATAGCTGGCTTGTAGAAAACAGCCTCTCTATTTTATAGTCACCCCTAATACGGTACAGAAAGAGCTGACTGAAACCCTGCAAGGCCTCAGCTTGGGGCAGAAAGACTACCTGAGAACTGTCCCCCTGGTAGGCATCCCCAGGAGCCTGGAAAATTATAGAGGATGCCTGTCCTCTTCGGACACGACCCTCCCACCTCAGCACAGGTGGTCACTGACATCGGTTCCTCACCTGGTGTTTGCACTAGAGCTGGGACTGTGCAGGGTTTCAATCAACTCTTTCTGTACCATATGAGGTGTGACTATAAAACAGAGACGCTGTTTTCTACAAGCCAGCTATAAACCCAGTTTTCTTATTTTATAATCACACTATGTTTATATCATCCTCTGCCCTGTTTGTGGAAACACCTCCATTTCTCCCTGCCCCTAACTTCCCAAGTCACTGCTTCCAGCAACTCGGTTCCCCCAGAAAACAGGGAAGTCCCTGAACTGCAGCTCTCAGAGCCGAGTCTGGGCAGTGCAGAGGTCTGCCGCCACCTCCCTGCCTGCGCCTGGAGGGAACCTGCACATCTGTGTCCCATTAATTCCCAGTGTGGATGTGAGCCTATCAGGACACACGAGGCTGGGCGTCTGGCTAGACTTCTCCTTCTAAAATAACTGGGGTAAGAATTACATAAGTGATTAATGGACAGAAATGTAAAGAGAGTCCATTTTCTTTGTTTTAGTACAGCAGGAGAACATATTCGTTGTTGAAAAGCCAGAAAATCGAAGTAAGCATAATACAGATAATAAAAGTACCTATAATTCTACTGCATGGAGATAACAACCATCAATATTTTATTATATCTCAACAGCTTTTTAATGTATATCAGCTCTTGGAAATGGAATTAGCCCATACACATTCCTTTGTAACCTCTCTTCTTTTTTCTTTTCCAGTGGCACATTATTGTTTCCATTTGATCAAATATACTTCCAGAGTGACGTCCTAGGCACTGGTGTTCCTCAGGAGCACTCAGAATCAGCCCTTTTGCAGTGTCCAGGTTTAGAAGTTCGCCAGTTATTTTGAAAAGTGTTCCTCATTTAGACAACTATGATTACACTTAGCATTACAAATCAGTGGCCCTAGGCTTGCAATGGGATTCAGATGTCTGTTCGCTTAGTCATTTTCATAATTTATTTGGAGAATTTTGCTCAATATTCATAAAGCCAAATGTTCAAATCATTTGTTTGCCAGGCTATGACGGCCCTCTCATTGTATGGGAGGCCCTGGTGTCTGAGGCAGGGCTGGCGGCCGCACCCCAGCTCTGGGAGGCACAATACAGGTAACGTTTCTTTGGCTCCACTCCCAAAACCTCAGCACACAGATGGTGGAGAACAAAAGGCCTGTGGCCCACCACGTTTCAGCTGTTCCTCCAGCCTTCTCCCCAGCCCTCCAGGGTCTGCTCCCTCTCCCCCTTCTCGCCTCCTCTTCTCCAGAGAGCAGCTCACCCCTCTCAGGCTGACAAAAGGCCATGCTCAAAACACCCCCAAATATGGTCAAGCTGAAAGGGGAGCCATTTACTGTCACTCAGTCTTCTCATTAGACTTTGTCTTCACTCTCCTCTTCAAATGTCAGAGAAATAAAGTCCATCTAGGTGCCAACAAATCCTTCGGGTAGAATGGTTGCTATAGCAACTGTAGAGAGAAGCATTAACCCGCAAACCAGTCAGAAGGTGTTGGCTCAGAAACTGCTCTGCGTGGTGCACCCCCTTCTTTTGAAAGTAGATTGTTCTCTGTGACCTGGCATCTATTTTGTGTTCCTGTGTTCCGGGCACAATCCTTTGTTAAGGTATTTGATTTACTATAGAATTAAGACTCAGGGGGCTGGGGAAAAGGTGGGGTGGAGAACAGCTAAAAGACTGGAAAAATATAACAAATATAGGAAGATGATTTTTGAAAAGGGAGGAGGGGGAAGCTTAAATAGAATCAGTTCATTCAAAACCAGGTGCAGAAGAATAATGTCAATTCCGTGCTCCATGAGACGGTAAAAGAAAATCAGCTCTATCTAATGTATGGGCTGGTTTAAAACAAACCTCATGTTATTATGAATATAATCCCTGCTTTGTAAGCCATGACATTTAACTGGGTAATTAAATAATAATTGAATAAGTCTGCAAGGCATAAAACCAGGCAGAAAGGCACATTCCCTGAGGCAATTTTTATCAAATATTGACTTACTCTTCAATATTAATGATGGGAATTTAATGTTATATTTTACATTTACATACTAACATTGTTTGAAAGACATTTTGTAATTTATAGGTTCTCAAGTTACACATGTGACTTGAATTAAAAGCAGAAAGGAATAATCTGGGGGATAGGGAATATGCAAAGGTACAGTGTGGGGTCAAGAGGCAAGCCTTCACTGCAATTAGTCCTGTATTTGTTGGGGTCTCTCACCTATCCTGGTCTTCTATATGCATTGCAAATATTTTAATATTCTTATTCTACAAAGACATGCACTCCATGCCAGGCAGACTTGGAGCTCCCTTTGTGAGCAGACTGCTCTCCTTTCCCTGGATTTCTGGAAGGCCAGCTAGAGAAGAGTATGATGTCCTAATCCCAACATATGCTAGTCAATGGTTAACAACCAGGTCCCTAGAAAAAATGTGTGTGGAAACGTACTTAAGTTTATTCTAAATTCTACTGGTATAAAGGGTATGTAGCATACAATTTAAGAAGAATAAAATATACAATCTTATTCTCTAAATCTCATAAAGCCAGTTTATTTTTACAGAGCTTTTTGGTTTTGCTGAACTTTTATTAAATCTGTTATCAATGTATGGTGATAACCAATTTGTCAATTGCTTGCAATGAACAAATAATAATAGGTCCTTCATGAATGTTGGGCCATATACTCATGTATGTTAGTATGATGAAAGTAGAACATAAAAGCCTGTCCCATGTGGTTCAGTGGTTGAGCGTCGACCTATGAACCAGGAAGTCGTTTGTGTCTCTATCAGTGCACACGCCTGGGGGCATGTAGGATTCTGTCTCATCATTGATGTTTCTATCTCTCCCTTTCTCTCCCTCTCTCAGAAACCAATATAAATAAATAAATAAATAAATAAATAAATAAATAAATAAATAAATGTAAGTAAAACATGAAAGACGCATTGGAAGTTTTTGCTGAATTAGACGGTGGCTTTCCAATATTTTGCTTTGAGCTATTCACAATGCAGTAGCTACAGACACAACACACTTTGAAGTTTAATTTGCATTATTAACATTTCTATCACAGTCTTAAGTCTAAATAATGGGCAAACAATAAGTTAAGCCCTAATTTGTAGCATTTTCATTTTCTATTCTTATCCTGGAAGATTCGAAGATGCCAACATATACCATTAAGAAAAGAGTTAAGAAGAGATTAGCTATTTAGGAAATTTTAAATACTGTTTTTTCCCCCTCACTTTTCCCCATGACTCTTTGAGACACCAAACTGTTGGTTGACTCTCCAAGAGAGAGTGTCACCAGAGAGACTTGTTTTTAAACAGAGGACAATACACATACATATGGTATTTGACCTTTTGTGTTCTATGAAGGATCCTGGTTTTTCTTAGTTTTCAATTTCCATTTACTCTTCCCAGAAGTTCAAAGTCATTCATAGAATTTTTTTAACATTAAAAAATGTACCTCAAAATTCCTTTAAAATATCTCAGCATTTTTCAGAGAAAGCAAAATATCTCAGCAGTTTTCAGCAAGCAAAGCCCAAAGCAATCATAAAACCAGCCAAACCTGTGGTTTAACTTGCGGTAGATTCTCCCATTTCTAAGACTCTGGCCTTTGAAACCACATGATTTCCCGCTCTGGTTAAAAAAAAAAATCAGGAAGTTTCTCTATACTTGCAAAGTTCAGAGAAATCTTCAGTCCCATGTGGGACACAATGCTGTTCACCTCTCTCAGAGGTCAGCCATATTATGTTGAGCTGTATCAACATATTATACATATGGATCATAAAATACCAGGGTGTGTGGATGTCAGAAGATGTGATCCTTTTAGCTGTGTAAGTGGACGATAGCAGAGTAAGAGATATGCTGTGTGCATTTGTAATATAATAACTTTTCTATTAAATTTGCTAATCTGCTATCATTGGGATAAATTGTATTCTACAGTTGTGAAGATATAAATTTAAAATTTAGAAAAATTGAAAACACAATTGTATTTTTGAAAAATATTTTTCAGATGTATTGAATTTTTCACTGTGTATTTTAATTTCTATTTTGATGCCTTAATGATTTAGGGTAATCAGGATAAACAGCCATCATATCATCATCATCATCAAAGCTATAAGATGATGATGTTCTCAAGAACTTTCTAAGTATTGTTTGATGCTGCCTTAAACTGATCTTAGACCAGTAAGTGTGCTTTGTGAGGTTCCTTCCTCTGTTCCCTTCCTCCCTCCTCCCCTCTCTTTTTCCTTGCCTCTCTTTCCCTCCCTCCCTCCTTCTCTCTTCTTACTCCTCTTCCTTTTGCTTCTTTTCCCCCTTTTCCTTCTCCTTCTCTTCCTGCTATTCCCTATAAGCCTATGCTTTCCATTGTCATCATTAATTAATTAAGCAAATAGTTATTATGCCCAGAACTATTTCAGGTACTGAAACTTTGACAGTGAACAAAACAGACCAAGGCTTTGCCCCCATGGAGTGCATATTCTGACAGATAATGCCTACCTGTCTTTTTTTTTTTTTGGTCTTCTCTCCTTTCCTTGTCCTCTTAAAATAAAATTATGCTTGCAACATGAGTAAAATAGGCTCTGACCAAGGGTGTATGGGTCTAGAACACCAACTCATGAAGTTCAGAACATATACTACATAATTTGAGTTTTTAGGTACTGAAAATTCTGACTTCTGGTTTCTCAGTGGTCTTCCAGATGATTCAATTTATGAGACCATGACCTCTGGATAAATGCCATTGTATTTGATCAGATGAATATGCCTTCTGAGAGAACCATTTCTCTCCCTTGCCCTATGGAAAAGGACAGTGATATGTTACATAAATTCTTATGAACTTTTGCTTAATATTCAAAGAACTCATGGAATATATGATACAAAGAGGTGTATCCTGGAGCCTGCTCTGCTGGTGCTTTCTGAGTTGGTTTGATGTTGAGCATTAATTCCAAAGTGGAATCATAATGTGCACACATTAAAAACCACATGGCACCCTCCAGTCCCACTCCAACTATGCCTGCACTCCTATTCAGAGAAGAGTCTGATCCCAAGGCCAAACCCTACTCTTTCAGTTGCCCCATGTTGGGGAACAGCCTGACAGCTGTTGCCACATGGTCAGCACCTATGGACATGGAGCCTAGAACAGGGCAGCCTGCAAATCTGCCACCTGAAGGCTGTCTTTCTTTGCTGACATGGTCACTGATTTTTTTTCATGTGTTTGGTTTTTCTCATGTGTTCAAGCATGGCCAAAAGGAAAAAATAGTCTTCAGTTAATCCCAGTGATCATGCATGAGAGAGAGAGAAAACGGAATCTTTTCCTGGCTGCCTTACTGACTGCCATAAATTGTCCTTCAACATGTGTAGAGAGAGTGGAGCCAGAGTTTCCACAGAAGGACTCCAACCAGGAAACCCTGGATGGGCCTCCCTTTTTCAAGAACTACTCTGATTTGGAGGCCCTCTTGCCAACCCCACATCCATGGCAGAGACTGGACTTGTTATTGTTTTTAAGATGTTGACTGCAGACAGAAACTAGAATGCAATCCTAGCACTCAGAAGGGATCAGAGCTTCTAAAAAGTGAATCCAAAATAAAGAGGCTCACACATTCAGTTACAAAGGGGAAAAAAAAAGAAAGCCTCTTAAGAATACCTTCAAAACCAGACATGACATTCTATTTCTCTAAGCCATTTACCTGTAAGTAATTAAAAATGACCAATTCCCCTCTCCCAGAGAGTACATGGTGTAATCCTACAATCTGAGAAGGTGAGGTTTTAATTATGGAAAGGCAAGGGGAGGAGAAGGGAATCATGGGATCCTATTTTCTTTCCTCAGCACCTAAGTTGCTGAACAGCACTCACTGCTTCAGTTAGGAAGGACACAAAGACTGCCACCCCTGCTATCTTAAGACTTGGTGGTACAAGATATGAGACTTTTTTCTGTGAGGGCTTAGGAAGAGAAAGGGCTCATAATTTCTCTGCAAATACAATTAAGGTGTCAAAAACAAATACCAGTTCTTAATGTGGGCAGTAAATCTTTCATCTGGGCCAACCTTTTATCAAATGGCATGAAAGGAGCCTCCAATCTCACTGATTTTGAGTGAGGCCTAGTGGTCTCAGAGCTTCAGGAGGCTGATACTCACTCACCCGAAACTCTTCTCAGCCCAGAACAAGTCAGCAAGATAAATGGAATTCTGCAGAGCTTATAGCAAATCAAGGTGAGATGGGAAAAGTTTTGCTCCCGTATTTGCATTCTGAAGTCATCAGTAAACTTGAAGAGTCAAATTGAAAGTTTCAATTTGCACATTTTCTCATCTCCACCCCTAGCTCCCACCTTTACACTCTTTAAGTACAGGTAAGAGGGAAACACTACCAAAAGGTGATACCAAATTTTCACTGAAGAGAGGAAATGCTATCAGGGAGGAAGAACACACTTGAATGAAAAGACAGCTTAGCTCTCAGAGCCTATTGCATTTGTCTACCTACACAGATGAGAAGTGTTAGTGAAGGAGAATGGAGGCAGCTAGGGGACTAACTATACCTGGGGCTGGAAGATTGAGGAGCCAAACCGGGTTCTTGTTGGCTGGGCGAGTTATGGGAGCAGTCACAGAAACAAGGGACCTGAGGATTCAACTTTGGCAGGGATGTAGTGAACGTAGGACATGCAGATCCAGGGCTCCCCAGAACAACCAGCCAAGAGATTCTGAGAGAAAGGTGGACGACGATAATGATTCTACACAGTCCACTCAGTGGAAATACAAGGTTGAACTCCATATTTCCAGCCTGTTTGCTGAGGGCTTTACCTCACTGCAAATCAGCCTCCAATCTTGCACAGACTATAGGTTGTGCCTCTAGCATCCAACAAATATACATTGGATGAAGGAACAAATGCGAAGGTACCATGGAAACAGCAGGAAGAACATGGACTTTGGAGTCTAAGAGACTGGGGTGAAAACCTTGTGGAGCTACTTAGTAGTTGTGTGAGTCTGCAAGTCTCAAACCCGAAACCTCACCTAAAAATAAGAATAATAACACCCACTTCTACTGCTTTTGGTGAAAGCTAAGTGAAATAAGGCCTATAAAGCATCTTCTAAGGTACTCACTTTGCATGAAATTGGACCAGTGCTAGTGTTTCATCCATTGCTTTGCATTTCACTGGGGGCATCTATCCACTATCTCACTATTTCCTTGAGCATGTCCATAGGGAGGGACACACAGCATTATTCAGAGCTTCTGGCTAGCCTACTCAAATCTTCAGATCATCTACTATTATGAGCATGACAAAGACACATATACAAATTATTCATTGTATTTAACAATTGCTTTTTAAAAAATATATATTTTATTGATTTTTTACAGAGAGGAAGAGAGAGGGATAGAGTTAGAAACATCAATGAGAGAAAAACATCGATCAGCTGCCTCCTGCACGCCCTCTACTGGGAATGTGCCTGAAACCATGGTACATGCCCTGGGAACTTTCAGTCCACAGGCCAATGCTCTATCCACTGAGCCAAACTGGTTTCGGCAACAAATGCTTTTAAAATGCAGTTTACTCTTTCTATAGATGACTGAGCCATTCCTTCCTATGGGATACGGTTGTTTAGTTCTTTTTTCTTTCTTCCTTTTTTGTCGTGTTGCTAGTTGTTAAAAAAACTTGTAATACTTTTCTTGTCAGGAGAATTATCATCTTTTGCAATTCTATACCAATCCTCTTTAAAGAAGCAGAACCATGGTTTACAATCCAAAAGGATCCTCCCCAGAGCCTGACCAGGCTGGCACCATGACCTTGGACTTCCAGCCTCCAGAACTGTGAGAAATAAATTTCTTTTGTGTTTAAGCCTCATAGTAGATGGTACTTTGTTGTAGCAGCCTAAACTGGGGGCCTCAGTTTAGGCTGCTACAACAAAGTACCATCCAAGACACAGAGTTAGGGGCCTCCAGTTTAAGGGAAACTAAGACACAGAGTTAAGGGCCTCCAGTTTAAGGGAAACCTGTAAGACTCAAAGTTAGGGGCCTCTATTTTAAGGGAAACCTATAATTAGTCCAGTGACCAGTGCATTGGCAGATGTAATCATTGTTGGTAAGATGTGTGTATTACATGGGAGTTGTAGACCAAGAGCAGATCAAAGTGATCAAAAAAGAACTTGCCTTGATTATCTGAAACTTGTGACTTCTTAAAACATCTCCTCATGGCTCCCTCCAATTGCCACATAAAATGAAATATTAGTCCCTGAACATAGCATACAAAGCTCTCCATGACCTGATCTGGCTTGACACTCCAAACTTAACTGTCCCTGCTCGCTGTCACTATCTCCTCAATGCTGTAGGAGGAAAAAGCAGAGGAGGGTGACTATTCTAGTGGCCAGACAGAAAGAGGCAAGTCACATTTCCCAGCAAAGACACTCTGCCCTCATTAAGGGCTGCAGGAAGGCAGTGAGGACAGGGTGGTTTATCTGGTCCTCTGTTCCCCAAGCTGCAAGTCAGTTGAAGACCAGCCAATTGCCTTACTGTGGGCTTTTTATTGCTTATAATTTACATACAGTGAAATGTATAGATTTTAAATGTATCATTTGATCTGCTTTGACAATTATATACTCCTATGTAATACATACATCCCTACCAAAATATAGACTATTTTCATTACTCCAGAAAGTTTCCTCATATCCAGAGTAGTCAAATTCACAAAAAGTAGAAGGGTGGCTGACAGGGGCTGGGGAGAGGAGGAAATGGGGATTTAGGGTTTGATGGTATAGAGTTTCAGTTTGGGAAGATGAAAAAATTCTGGGGATGGATGGTGGTGGGTTACAGAACAACGTGAAAGCACTTACTGCCCAAGAATTATACACTTAAAAATGGTCAAAATGGTAATTTTTAGGATATGTATATTTTATTACAATTAAAAATTTTTTTTTAAGTGTCCTAATGCCTTTTCCCAGTGAATTCCTTCTTCTTCACCTGCAGGGACAACCACTATTTTGATTTCTTTCACAAATATTCATTTTACCTATTATAAAACTTCATATAAATGAGATCACATCACATTTACATTTTTGTATCTGGCATCTTTCCATGGAATTTCTTTGAAATTGACCTGTGTTGTTGTATGTATCAGTAGTTTGTTCCTTTTTATTGCTGAGTAGTATTCCATTGCATGACTATACCAATTTTATTTATTTACTCTTCTGCTGATAAGCACTTGAGATTTTATCCAATTGGGAGCTCTCATGAATAAAATAGCTATGGACATTCTTATACAAGTCTGCTTATGAGTATATATTTATACCTCCTGGATAAATATTTACCAGTGGAATTGCCAGGTCAGAGTTTTCCAAAGTGGTTGAGTGATATTATACCCCACCATCAATGTATAAGAGTCATTGTTCCAAATCCTGGCTAACACTTGGTGTTAGTCTTTTTTAAAAATTTATTTTATGTATTTTTTTATTGATTTTAGAGAGGAAGAGAGGGGGAAAGAGAGATAGAAATACCAATAAGAGAGAATCATTGATTGGTTGCTTCTTGCATACCCCCCTACTGGGGATAGAGCCCAAAACCCAGGCATGGACTGGAATTCAATTCAGGACCCTTCAATCCACAGGCCAGTGCTCTATCCACTGAGCCAAACTGGCTATGGCATCTTTTTAATGTCAGCCCTTCTTGAGAGCATGTAGTGGTATCACACTGTAATTTTAATTTATATTTTCCTGATTAATGACGTTGATAACTTTCCATGTGCTGATTAGTTGCTTAATATCTTAGATAAGTGATGTGTCAAAGTCACTTGCCCATTTTTGTCTTCTTATTAACTAGAGGCCCAGTGCGTGAAATTTGTGGTGTCCCTCAGTCCAGCCTGCACCCTCTCTGATCTGGAACCCCTTGAGGGATGTCCTATTGCCTGTTTAGGCCCGATCCCGGTTAAATGGGCAGTTGGACATCCCTCTTACAATCCAGAACTGTTGGCTCCCAACTGCTCACCTCCCTGCCTGCCTGATTGCCCCTAACTGCTTTGTCTTGCCAGCCTGATCACCCCCTAACCACTCCCCTGACAGCCTGATCAATACCTAACTGCTCCCCCGGCCAGCCCAATTTCCCCTAACTGCCCTCCCCTACCAGCCTGGTTCCCCCCAACTGCCCTCCCCTGCAGGCCTGGGTCCCCCCCAACTGTCCTCCCCTGCATGATTGCCCCCAACTGCCCTCTCTTTCAGGTCTGGTCCCTCCTAACTGCTCACCCACAATTGCCCTCCCCTGCCAACCATCTTGTGGTGGCCATATAGTGTCCACATGGGGGCTGCCATCTTTGACCACATGGGAGAGGCCATCTTGTGTGTTGACAGTCAATTTGCATATCACCTCTTTATTAGATAGGATTTGTAGTTTTATGTACATTCTGGTACAAGGTCTTTGTCAGAGATATGTATTAATAATATCTTCTCCCAGTCTATGGCTTATCTTTTCATTTTATAAATGCTGTGTGTTCAATGAACAGGGGTATTACTTGTGATCAAATCTAATTTATCAATATTTAGTACTTTTTCAGTCCCTGTAATAAGTCTTTTCTCACCTACTATAGTTTCAGTTTTATAGCTTAATCTGGGACTCAGCTTGTATTAATTTGGGGGATAGTATGAAGTATGAGTAAATGTTCACTTCCCAGCACTATTTGTTGAAAAAACTTAACTTTCCCCATAGACTTGCTTTGGTAACTTTGTAAAATCAATTCATTTTATATATATATATTTTTTTGTGGGGGGGTGTTAGGGGAGAGTGGTGGGATAGAGGGAAAGGATGAGAGAGAGAGAGAGATTGTTTGCCTCCTGCATGAGCCGCACCCTGGACCAGGGATCCAACCTGCAAACAAGCCAGCTATATGCCTTTGACTGGAAATCAAATCTTCAACCCTTCGGTGCTCAGGCCAATCTTCTAACCACTGAGAAACACTGGCCAGGGCCAGAATATTTTGATTATTGTAGCTTTACAGTAAGTTTGGAATCAGGCATTGTGAGTCCTTTAATTTTGATTTTCTTGTTCAAGATTGTCTTAGCTATTCTAGGTCCATTTCTTTTTCATACAGATTTTAGAAATAACATTTAAAGTTTTACAAAAATCTTATGGGATTTTGATTTGGATTGCATTGAATTATAGCATAATATGAGAAAAAATATCTTGCATTTATTTAGTCTCCCACTCCAGGAAAAAATTAACTCTTTCCATTAATTTAGGTCTTTTTACTTTCTGTAGCAATGTTTTATACTTTTTTATATAAAGGTATTATATGTCTTTTGTTAAATTTTTACTAGTATTTATTTTTTGGAGCTAATATAAATGTGATTTCTTTAGATTTAATTTCCATTTTTTATTGTTATTACACAGAAATGTAATTGATTTTTTCATTCTGATCTTATATTCTACAGTCTGCTAAATTCACTTATTAGATATAGTAGATGTTTCATAGATACCTTAGGTTTTCTAGGTAAACAATAATGTCATCTGCAAAGAAAGGGAGCTTTACTTTTTCTCTTCTGATCTATGTGCCTTTTATTTCTTATGTATTGTCTAGGATCTCTAGTACAGCTTGAATATAAGTTGTGAAAATGGACATTGCTGCCTTGGTCTGAATCTTAGAAGAAAGCATTCAATACATGTCATTCTAAGAATGATGTTAATTCCAAATTGTTTTGTAGATCCCTTTATCAGATTGAGGAAGTTTCCTCCTATTCTTAACCTTCTATTCTTGCTAAGAGGTTTGGTTACAAATAGATGTTGAATATTGTTAAAGCTTATAAACAGAAGCCCATATAAACATAATCGTATTTATAAAACAAAGCATGCCCAATTTATCTTTTCTGAGGGAACCTAGTGTACCCATTAACTTAGTTTTATCCAATCTCACAAAATGTCTCCCAAAGCAACCTCATTTTCTTGCCATGAAACAGCACAGACCAAGCAAGTCCTCTGCCTCCTATCCTTTCTACCCCACACTTTTCCAATGAAGGCTGCAGAAAGCTACACACCCAGAGTACAGGGATTACTGCTCCATCAGCAGCCATCCAGAATTCATGAATCTGCAGTTAGAGCTCAAATTTTTATGCTGTCCATGTATTTCACTAAGTTGAAAAATGGGCATAGATAAAGGATAAATGAAGCCAGGGGTGATTAAGAAAAGCTGGCCATTCATTGCTGCAAATTCCCATTCTTGCGCTCAAATCATAAAATCTCCTTTTCTTCATTACCCCACACCCTGCCTCCCCTAAACATACACATTCACTCCATTTTTTTTTGCCATCTGTTCAAAAATGTAAAATCTTAACGCTTTAAATAGATTAGAAAAATCTCTAAAATGCTTAATAAAAGTGCTTAGCTATTTAACAGATGAATAGGACACTTTGTGAGAAAAAAGATGGCTGGCACAGTACTGTCATTATGTCCCTCATCATCACGATTTTGCACCTGCCCATCTGCTCAGGCAGTGCTGCTGACAGTTGGCAATGCTCTCGGGTGCCATTTGAAAGACCCACAACTTCCAAGCAGCTTTCTCTCTTGCTTTCCACACATCATGGTGACTTTTTTATTATTCTCCCTTCTATTCCTATTGCTTAAATGCAATCTTATTTCCTTTCCCACCTTGCCAAATACTCACTTCGATTGGTCTCCATTTGCAAGTTATACATGAGTAGAGTTTATGTTGTGTATAACTTAGAAGACACTTCAAGATGTGGGAAGAATCAGGGTTAAGACAATTGTACAACCTTGACTTTGAGCCATGACTTGCAAGCAGTGCAGCAGACTTGTCAATAGCAGGTTCTTAGTGGTTTTATGAGGGTTTGACTACCACCTCCGTCACTGGTGGATTTGTGACCACAAGTCTTATTCAATTAAAAGGAGCAGGAATGGCTACACAATTTGCAGGGCTCAATGCAAAATGAAAATGCAGGACCCTTATTCAAAAAGCAGGAAAGGGGAAAAAAGTGCCATTACAGGAACTGAAATATCAACATGTATTCTTTCTTCTGTGGTTCTGAGTACAGGATAGTTGCTGGGTGACCAATGATACGCTCTCACAGATGCCTGAGGGCCTCTTGCTGTGACTTGGCACCTGTCCATGGCCCACTGATTGTCAGGTTGCCCCTCCTGCAAGCTGTCACCTGGAGGCAGCGAAGTCAAATTAGGTATCTCCCTTCCTCATGGGCCTGCAGTCCTACTCACAGCAGACAGATTGTAACCTCTTCAAAGGGACTCACTTGGTACCTGCATTAGGAATGGGCAGGAACCTCTCCACAGCACATGAATACCCATGGGGCTGCCTTCCCAGGTTAGGGACAATTACTGCCATGCTATGTCCTACTCCAAGACAACGCACTTGACCCCTCTCCTCCTCGTGCCTGGAGCTGGAGAGCCTCAGTGGTTCTCGTGCAGGGGCAGAAAGGCTGAGCATTGTCTTGGACACCAGAGTGCAGGGCAGTGAGTTGCTGAGAACCTGTGAGTGGGGAGGCAGAGAGGAGGTGGGAGGCAGAAAGACAGTTCAGCTGAGTCCCTGAGACCTTGGCACATGCTCCTTTGTTCATTTGATTTCACAAGATGCAAATTTCAAAGATAAAATTATTAAGAAATTCATAGAAATGCAGATTATTAAACCCTAAGAATAGGGCTCCTCTGAGTGAGGGACCCACTATGACTGTGCTGATGGCACATATGAAGCCAGCCCTTGTTACAATGCCTGAAGCAGTCAGAGCCAATAAACACAAGTTGTTGTTGTTAATATCATTAACTAGGTGGTCTGTATGGGATAATATATTTATTACATATTTCAGGCATGTTTATAGATGTGGATATATTGGTGTCTGAAAAAGAACTAATAAAAAGAATGCTCAGTGCTAGGAGGGTGTGACTCAGCTTCCCAGAGAACTGTTGTCCATTCCCAGCACTAGGCCTATGGACTCAGACTGACCCAACAACTAGTCTGGGAGGTACTTGTAATTATATTAGTGTGATTCAGGAATACCAAAGAAGCTATACAAGTTTTAGGTAGGAAAAAATGAGTTTTACAAAGTCAGCTTCTAAATTCAGTTCAATCTCAACTCACTCTTTAAAAACAGTGATATGATGAAAGTCTAGTCATCATGGATCGAGCAAAGCCTTTCGTGTGTCTTCTTTACCTTTTGGTATTTTCATTTGACATTGCTAGGTAAAGTGACTTTGAACAGCTAATCTATTAAACAAACATATGCCTGGGTAATAACCATCTTGACAGCAACAGTCAATCAAACTTTTGCTAAAGGCAAAGTGAGCCCAAGTGAAGTGCCAGTCACCACATCAAAGCCCCCAGACTTCGAGGGCCTACTTCAGAGGAGTCAGGCTTTCCATGCACCTGTAAAGGTGAGTTCACACACTTTCTAAACACATCTCAGAAGATGTGGGTCATCTGGGCAGCAATACCCATACCTCCTTTCTGTGCACATAGATGTGTACACACACTGTCATGAGTGTGCTGAGTATGTTTGCACAGGTTTTTGGAATGTTTGGCCTGGTATATAAAGTGACTGCTTATCACTCAGATGGAAGGATGGTCTTCCATATCCAGAAACCAAGGAGGCATAAACAGAACTGTAGAGAAGAAAATCTGTGAATATCAGGAAACATTTGAAAATACATAGCAAAGGAAATCAAATAGGAAGGAAGACCTTTCATTTCCCCACCCAATAATTCATTCACAAATAATTTTCTGTCCCTGTAAACCCACTCTGTTGAGCTGATATTTTTCATGCTGAAGTTCATGACCAAAAAATGTCTGGTCTGCAGAACAGTGATTATAAACAATGCAAAAGTCATTCTGCAGTATCCTGACCTGATCAACAGCCAACCATCACAACTATAATTGAGCAACACCTGTTATGTGCCAGCTCCTGTCTAAGTCCTTTATATGAATTGTCCCATAAACAGATGAAAAAACTAGTTGAGAATGATATGCTTAAGATAATGGCAGAGCAGAGACTAGTAGTCTTCAGAGTGCACACTCACCTACCAGGCCCAAGTTCAAATTCTGATACTGAAGAAGTTTCATTTAAAGACTATGCCCAACTACAGTGACATGAGAATTATGCTTTGATGGTGTTTTACAGTTGAACTTATTACTTCTAGGTACCTAGTACATTATTCATGTAATGGTTACTTGTTTTGTTTTTAAACACAACAAAAACAAAACACTGCGTACAAATGAATCTGCAGCAAAAGTTAAAGTCAGGACATAATGTTTCCAGCTGTGGTGGCACCAAGAAGTATCTCCCCTCATCTCAGGAGCACCCTTGGATGATATTGTAAAAGGACTGAGGACCACCGGAATCACTCCAACTGCTTTATTAAGAATGGTTGTAGAGAATGTAGAAGGTGAGACCAGTTAAGAAATGGTTATTATAATGCTGGCTTGGACCAAGGTGGCAGCATTGGAGATGATGAAAAGTGATTGAATTTCACATATATTTTAATATTCAAGTCAATAGGATTATTTGGAGGGTTGAAGTGGGCTGTTAAAAATAAAAGACATTCTGAATGACTCCCAGGGTTTTGACCTGAGCAATTAGAATGTTGAAGTTGCCTGTGATTGAGAAAACTGCTGATCAGATAGGCTTTGGGAGGGACTCTCAGGAGCTCAGGGTTGAATATATTAGCACTGAGTTGTCCATTAGCCATCCAAACAAGGAAGTAAATTAGGCAGTTAGATATATAACTCTGGGAATGGGGGCAGAGTCCCTGCTTGGAGATGTAATTTGGTAGTTTTCAGTATCTGAAAGATACCTGAAACTGAAAGTGCATAATATCATCACTGAAGTGAATATGGATAGAAAAGTATAGGCAGTGCTGCTCAAAATATGATCCACTGATCCACAGCTGCTTCACCTGGGAACTTGTTAGATATGCAACTGCTTGGGCCCACCTACACCTTCACCTATTGAGTCAGAAACTCCTGGAGTGGGCCCTTTACTGCAGTTTTAACAAGCTCTTTGAGTGATCCTTTGCCTGCTAAATACTGAGAACCACTGGTTTAGAAATTAGATAAGAGGAGTCTGATAAGGACCAGCCAGGAAGGAGAAGCAGAACCAGAGCGTGCATTGTGTTGGAAGCCAATCCAGTGTCACATGCAAAAGAGAGTGATTCATCGAGTCATAGGCTCCTGAACATGGTCCAGTGGATCAAACAACAGGAGGTGATTGGGTGTCATCTGCAGGGGAAATTTAGGTGGAGTCATGTGTGGGCACAAACCTGGTTGGATGGGTCTATGATGTTAAAGGAAGAGGAGAGGAGAGGGATTGGAGACCATGAAAATAGATCTTTGGAAGAGTTTTGCCTCAGAGATAAGGGGAAAAAAATTGGCAGTATCTGGAGAGGGGAAATAGAGTTAAGAGCTTTTTGTTGTTGTTGTTTGTAAAGAAGGGAGCTATAATAGCATATTTTTCATGATGTTGGAACAGATCCATTGCAGAGGAGGAAAGTGAGAGCTCAGGAGAGAAAAGCAATTTGCAAGAGCAATGCCTCTGAGTAGATGGGAAAGATGGGATGGATGCTCAGAGGAGGGGTCTGCTCAGTGAGATGGGAAGGAGATTTACATGGGCCAGACATAGATGGGCGGATGTGGGAGTGAAGATTTTAGAGGTTCTATTCTGCTTGCTTCCTTTTGCCAAGTCATTTAAGAAGCAAGGTCATGCATGAGCTGAGGATGAGGATGATGAAGGTATGTATTGGTCTTGGAAAATAAAAGGACCAGGAGAAAGAATACAACTGCCAGGCATCATGAAAGGTCCACAGAAGTCATTCAGTTTTAATAGACTTAACCAGAATCAAGGTGATGACTTTTTCAAATAAGACTTCTGAAAAATATAACACTGGTACATTTTATCACATACACACATACAAAATGATACATAGAGTGGGGACCTGGGCTCTGGAAGCAGATACTTCCATCTGAGCTCTGGCTTCCCCATTCCTAGCTATGTGTCTTTGGACAAGTTATTCAATTGCTCTGAGTTTCATTTTCCTCTTCTAAATATGGTTTCATGACTCAAGTGCTTTGCCGAGAACATGGCATATACTAGTACTGAGTACCCAATAGATGCTATCTGTTGTTACTATGGAGCATTGGGATTAAGGATGGACAAAAAGTGAAGGAGAAAATATAAATACTTTTAAGCATAAAAATTATAGGGAGAAGTTAAGGAAAAGAGAAGAGACTAAGGAAGAAGAGAATTAATATGAAGAGGAAAAGGAACCGAAGAAGAAAAGAAAATGGGAAAGGAAATAGTGGAATTAAATAAGGAAGAGAGGAAAAGAAAGAATTTTATAGACAGTGAAAATAAAAAACATACAAATAAGAAAACAGCAGAGGAAAAGAATGCAATGCAAAGATAATACACAACTTTAAAATCATCTCATCAAGCTATTACCCAACCATATTTTTGATAAATACATGATGAGCATTTATGTACATTGTCCAAATACCTTCCAAACACACATGAATGCTCCTCCTTATTTAATTTCATTTGGACAATGTACATCTTTAGATCTTGGAGTCAATGTGTCATAATCAGAACCTTGAATTGTAATACAGAATCATAGGCTTTGATAGGTGAATAGCTCTGGACTCCTAAGATGATCACATCGCACTTCAGTAAGTCACTTGATAGCATATTTTTTCTATTTTTAAAGGCCCTTTCTACCATTTTTCAGGCAGTAATCAAAACACCCTTGGTATATAGTATGAGGCCATTCCATATTCACCTTAGCAAAGTTCTGTAAGCACCTTTCCAATGGGGAGAAGTTGTGGAACTCAACTCATCCCATGTTCTTCAGCAAATCAGCCCTGGCCCTACATGCCACACTGTCAGGAATCTGGGAGGGATGTGTGGGTTCCTTCTCTGGACTCTTCTAAGAACCAAAAGGGCAGGGTAGGGCCATGAACTGGAAGGGTTTTCCAATATCAGCACTTTGGCCCTAAATACTTAGCATGACCCGTGTGCCATTTAGAAACTTCCTACAGGTAGTAAAACATATACCAGAACTGTAGATATACAGGAAAAATGAGTTTCTTCAACCTTTTGGAACCTCCTTGAGCTTAATTTCTATTTTGAGCTCCTTTTCTATTGAGTAGAAAAAACAAATCTCAGTCAATTCACGTGTTCTGGCCCCCTTTCCTAGGATTGTGTCCAATTCCTAGGTGATTGCCTAGTACACTAAGGCCTGGGGGCGGGGTGGGCAGGGGAGGGGGAAGAGTGGGAGGAGAGTGAGTCTGAGTCATCTTTTCAGGTTGACATTCTCTGTTTTCCCATCCAAATACGTTACATCCATCCAAACATACTTTTTAGCCATTTCCTGCTCTTGGAAATATTTGGCTGTTCTCCCACAATATTGGGAACCTGAGGAGATTGTGGGGCTGCTCAAGGCTCCTTCGTTATTTCCTTTGTTTATCCCTGGACTGGATGAGGGCACAGGTCCCAACTCCACTCAGAATTCTCCGACTCAGCTGGGACTCCACCAAGGGATGTGAAGGGACCCTTTGCAATGACCAATGGATTGGCACCTTCCTTCCCTCAGTCTGGGTGACCTTCTCTAGTCCAGGGTTAAGGGTGGTACTGGAGGGAATGGAAAACAGCACCACTAATTATATATTTACCCAAATCTTTTGTTTAAGTCCTAGGCCCAGGCTTCTGAAGGAGAGAAGCCAAGAATTGGGTGCTTTTGTCCTCCCTGGTTGGGCAGCAACATCCCTTCCCAGAGGCAACAGAGACAGATGCCTAGGTGCTCAAGCTGGTGCGAAGGCGGGTAAATGTGGGAGAGCTTAGAGCAACACTGTTGCCTCAGATTTACCCTGCCATGTGGGCATGTACACCTCATCTGAGAATTACTTCTCAAGTGTTTCAGCCCGAGTACTGAGACTAGCGCAATGTCCAGTGCACCATGATGCTTGCATTTGTGTGAGCATGTGTCAATGGTGAGGAGCTTTCACCCTGGAGGGGCTGGTGGTCCTGATGGCAGGAGTCTGAGGCAAGAGACCCAAAGCAGGGAGGGCAACACAGTCTCTTATGAGTTCTGGAATCGTGCTCAGAGCACGTGTTCCAGTCCTGGGGAAATCTGCTCGTACATTTCCATGAGATAGAGTCTACCTGGGAGGCCCCATCATCCCACTTGGCATCCTCCCACACCAAAGGGGCCCTGCTTGAAAACCTCATTTTTCTTACAACAGATGCTGGGTTTCAGTCCAGATGCTTCAGACATGTTTGCAGTGTGTTCGTGGTGCTCTGGCTGGAATGCAAACAGAGCCAGAAAGTGCTGTGAGAGAGAGCGAAAGCCCCCGCTCCATACCGGGCCCTTTGAACACATTTGTTTTCTCCTGGAAACTTGGCTGGCGGCAGCATGATTACCAAGCGGAGCGGGTAAGGGGGGTAAGACCTGCGTCTGGATCCCTGATAGCTTTTCCTGGGAAAATGCACTTGAATGTCTTAGCAGAACTCTCCCATATCTGGGATAGCAACTTCCAACATTCGTCAGCATAAGAACCAGGTGGGGCGCCTATCAACAATGCAGATACCCAAGCCTCACCTCCAGCTATGGGTGCAGCCCAAGAATCAGCATGTTTCTGATCCACATGTTCCCACACAACAGATTGAGAAACAGTAGAGGTGTGGGGGGGTGTCTTTGGTGGCCCCATGAGGCCAGGGATAAGGACCCTGGGTTTCACTCCAGCCACCTGACTTTCCCTCCTATAGTTAGTCCTATGCCCCAGAACCTACCTATTCTCCTCACTACACAGTCAGGTAAATACAGATGCCTCCTACACCTGCCCAACCCTTTCCTGTGAGCAGAAAGCAGCACATGGGCAGTAGTGAACAGCAGGTGTCCTCAAGACCTCTCAGAACAGGTGAGATAAATAAACAGTGGAAAAGATAACCCATTGGTTTGCTTTTGCAACTCAGGGGCACTTACTGGTCCATCTTACGCAAGTGCAGACTGACTGGTAGGCTGCCTCACGTGCTGGTTGTTTCTTGAGTATTTTGACTCCCAAACAAACCATAACTTCTTAGGAAGAGGCCACAGTCTTATTTTTTCTTCTGTTTACCCCACAGCGTCTACTATATAATTAGTGTCCAATATAGGAAGAGAGTTTCTAAATCATAATCAGCTTGCTTTCAAAAGTTCATTCTTAAGTCAGTTGTTTGGATCTTGTTTCTCATTAAGACAATGTTATAAAAGATAATTATGTTCCAGGGACACCCCTAAATGTCTGTTTAACCAGCAATGCAACCAAACTATAGTTCTAATAGTACTTCGGAACCTAAAATCATCTATAGTAATTATTTTTATAGGAAAATCTGTTCCAGACTCCAACAGAAGATGCCAGCAACTCATTTTCCTGGCCACAGTTCCAGGACAGGACTTGACCGTTTGCAGTTGACTCCCCGTGTGTGCGCACACACACATGGGCTTAGCTTTCTTGATGGGGCTCCAAAGGCGAGAAGGGATGGCACGGATTCCTGTTGGGAGATGGAATGAGTAGAAAGGGCTGGGTGCTCCTGTCAGAAGGCTTTCCAGTGCGCCTGCCCGAGTCAGGAGGAGGGGTGAGGAGAAGATGAAGTTCAGAGCTGTGGGTGAGGGAGTGATCCAGAGGGCACTGCCTCCCTTGGCTGTGGATGCAGAGGCCAGTTGGGCTGTGGCGGCAGCCCGGCAGTAGCCAGCACGAGCTGTGGCAGCCCCATTGGCCAGGCTCCTAGCTCAAGCCTGTAGATATGTTTGGGGAGGTGGTGGTGGTGTGTTTTGAGTATTTATTGCTAGGTACAAACCACCCAAAACATGGTGGTTTAAGACAATAACCATTTTATTTGCTCAATATGGGCTTGTCAGTGGTCAGAGTGTGTCTGCATTCAGCTGGCAGAGAGGCTGGGGTCTGGACTGAGCGCTAGCACTAGGGACTCACTTTCTCTCTTCTCGTCGTCTCAGGGCTTCTCCTCGATGTGGCAGCTCCACTGAACCTTTCCACATGGTTTCCCCAGCAGAGTAGCCAGATTTCTTACATGGCAGTGCAGGATCTTCAAGAAGCAAAAATAGAAACTGCCATTTCTTCTTACAACTAGATTGGCCACTGGCACAGCCTCACTTCTGGTTAATGTGGTCACAGGACAGTCCAGATCCAAGGTGGTGGGGGGGGACTACACAAAGGCAAGACTTGCAGAAGGCTACTAAAGTCACCCGCTTCTGTGGTTGGGGCCATTCCACATGTGTGAGCAGCTCCAAAACCAAGTATTTAGCTGAAGCTTCTCCATTACAACCACCACTACCATCATGCTGACATTCCTAGAAGAAGCCACTAAGTAACTTTACTCATCATTTTCTTTTCATGTCTAAAAGATAGATATTTGCCTGCAAAATTTATCTTGTCACTTTTTTAACCCATTCTTGCTTTTCCTTGATACAGGATCTACTTTACATAGGTAGTGTTCTTAGTCTTAAGGTCATGACATCTTGATAAATTACAATGAGCCTTGAGGCAAGCCCAGATAATAATGCATTTAGACTCCAAAGTTTGCAAATAGTTTATTATATTTAAACAGTCAGGTAAAGTAGATTCAAAGCTGGTCCTATAATAATGCTCCTCTCAGATTCATGTACTTACCTGAGGGAGAGAGAAAGAGATGGAGTTGGTGTTAGTGCTCTGGGATTTGTATATAACCCTGGCAGAAACAAACCTAGCTGCTTCCCCGATCGCCTCCTTCCTTCAGGCAAAACTTCTCTTTTATTTAAGGTGGCAATATGCCCAGCCTCTCTTCCAGCTAAGTATGGCCATATGACTAAGTTCTGGCTAATGAAATAGAAGAGGGAATAGTGTCTGGGATTTCCAGAAAGATTGGCTGAGCCTTACTTTGGATTTCTTCTTCCTGTGGCCTGCACTATGAATGCAATGGTTGAATTTCCAGCTGCCATTTGGTGTCACGAGGTGTCTTTAAAGTAGAAGCCACACTCCAGGATGGTAGAGCATAAAGGTAGGTGGACTCTGTGTTAGTGATGACCATGGGTTTCATTCTAGCTCTGAACTCTAGAAATACACATAGAGTTCTAGATCAAAATGGAGTTAGAAAGGTCCTTTTAAGCTATTGTTACTTTGGGTTTCCTGTTACAATTACTAGTAATTCTATCTTATGTACCTGGTCACAGCCCATTATAAATGCCATCTGTTATGTGTATTGCATCAGGAAAATTATTAAGAACCACTTGTCAAGGTCACAGAGAATTTTCGCCTATGTTCATCAGCTCTTTTGTCTAATCAATCTTAATAGGTTAATGAAAGTGTAGCCTCTGTTTGGCCTATAATGACCCTGGGTAACCACTGACCTTTTTCCTGTCTCCGCTGTTTTGTCTTTGCCACAATGTTATCCAATTGGAATCATACAATATGTAACCTTTTCCAGATTGGCTTCTTTCCCTGAGTAAATTGCATTTAATGTGCATGTCTTTTCATTGACTTATAGCTCATTTCCTTTTAGTGTTAAATAATATTCCATTGTCTGGATGTAACACATCTTGATTATCCTACTGGATACCAAGAGACATCATGGTATCTCTTAAGTTTTAGCAATTATTAAGAATGCTGCTATAAACATCCAAGTGTAGGGTTTTTTTGGGACATACGTTTTTAACTTCTTAAGGTAAATATCAAATAGATCCGTTCCTGGATTGTGGGTAAGAGTGTGTTTAGTTTTATAAGAAGCTGCCAAACTGTTTTCCAAAGGTGTTCTTGTTGCTCCCATCTTCTCTAGCGTTTAGTGTTGTCAGTGCTCCAGGTTGTGGCCATTCTAATAGGTGTATAGTTGTATCTCTTTGTTTTAATTTCCCTGATGACATATGATGTGGAGCATCTTTTCATCTGCTATTTCCTATCTGTATCTCTTCTTTGATGAGATATCATTTAAGTTATTTGGTCCATTGTTAAGTGTGTAGTTTGCTTTCTCATTGTTGAACTTTAAGAGTTTTTTGTATAATTTAGATAACAGTCCTTTGCAAATATTTTCTGCCAGGCTGTAGCTGTTCCTTTCATTCTCTTGATATTGTCTTTCACAGAGCAGACATTTCAAATTTAATGAGGTTCAGCTTATTGTTTTCATGATTTATACTTTACGGGTGTATCTAAAACGTCATTGCCATGTCCAAGGTCACCTACATTTTCTTCAGTGCTATCTTGTAGGAGTTTTATAGTTTTACATTTTATAGTTAGGTCTGTGATTTACTTGTTTTTTGTGAAAGGTGTAAGGTCTGGGTCTAGATCCACTCTTTTGCATGTGGATGTTCAGTTGTTACAGCAAAATTCCTTGAAGAGACACTATTTTTTTCACTGTATTTTTTTCCATATGTATCTCCATTGACAAGCATGGTGCTTGACACATAGTATAAACTTAATATTTGTTGAATGAACAACAAACCTCCAAATATGTTTTGAGGCACATAGCTTCACTGTAGTAGTCAAGTGCTTCCTATACCTTGATAGCTCTTTAAATTTTCTTAAAGGTTTTTCTTTTTTTTTTTGGTTTATTATTAAGACATTTAAAAAAAAATTTTTTTGAATTATGAAGGTGGATACTCACGGTAACGATTTAAATAGTAGAACTGATCCTTCATTTATGTTTTACTTATTTTTTAACTTGGGACTTTATGAAGATGAAAAAAGGATTTGATGAGAGTGGACAGACACTCTGAAATACAAGCCAATAGAATTTAGATTTAACTGTTTGTAATTAATAAGAAGGTACATTTTGAAGTCCATTTCAGCCCCAAATCCCTTCTCACTGAAACCAGAGACAACCTTGGTGCCATCTCTGGGTCAGTCTGGCCTGGAGCCTCTTGGATGCTCCATAGTGATCTTGGCTTAAGCAGCCGCCCCTGTACGGAATGGAATGTCTGCTTCTTGCTTCAGTGTCCTCATAATTAAATTTTACTTTTGGCTTATAATTTGTCCGAATGCAGGTTTAGAAGGTTATATCTTTATGAATTAATTTCAACAGCTTTTGCTTCCTTCTAATATGTCCCACAAAATACTGGCCATTGCTCAATGACATAATAGCTATCTGTTTCTCTAACTTGAGAGCTCATGCTAGTTTTGCAAAAATTAGCACCCCTTTACTCTGGTATCATTCTGAAGCTCTCTGCCCATGGAAGGAGCCCTTTACCCACTGGTTGGAAAGAAGCTCTTTCTTCTTGAATTTTGAACTAAAAAGGGAACATTGTATCCCTGAAGACCTGGCTGGTAGGGAAGAATGTAGTACACATGGGCAGCCTTCTCCCTCTATCAGGAGGGTCTTCAGGTGCTAAGATCAGGAAGAATGTGTGTGTGTGTGTGTGTGTGTGTGTGTGTGTGTGTGTGTGTTAAAGAGGTTGTGTCTTGCCCAGCTGGTGTTGCTCAGTGGTTGAGCACTGACCTATAAACTAGGAGCTCATGATTCAATTCCCAGTCAGAGTACATGCCCAGGTTACAGGCTCAATCCCCAGTGTGGGGAATGCAGGAGGCAGTCGGTAAAGGATTTTCTCTCATCATTGATGTTTCTTTCTCCCTCTCCCTCTCCCTTCCTCTCTGAAATAAAGATATATTTTTTTAAAAAAGAAGCTGTGTCTTTGAGGTTTGTGATACCTACATCTTTATATCACATAATTTTCCTAATATTAATATTCCTTAGAGATGCTTGTTTTGTTTCTGTTCATGTCCAAATAATAGTTCAAGTAGTTTATATATATAAAAGCCTAAGCCAATGGTCGGCAAACTCATTAGTCAACAGAGCCAAATATCAGCAGTACAATGATTGAAATTTCTTTTGAGAGCCAAATTTTTTAAACTTAAACTTCTTCTAATGCCACTTCTTCAAAATAGACTTGCCCAGGCCGTGGTATTTTGTGGAAGAGCCACATTCAAGGGGCCAAAAAGCCACATGTGGATTGTGAGCCGCAGTTTGCTGACCATGGGCCTAAGCGACCGAACAACTGGTCGCTATGACATGCACTGATCAACAGGGGACAGACACTCTACGCACAGGATCGGGCTCCCTCTTGTCTGGATTGGGCCTGTGGGGATCAAGCCGAAATGGCTACCCAATATCCTCAAAGGGGTCCCAGATTGCGAGAGGGTGCAGGCCAGGCTAAGGGACCCCATCGGTACATGAATCCATGTACCAGGCCTCTAGTAGTATATATTTCTTTAGCGCCCAACCTTCTGAGTGCTATCTCAAGTTTTAAGATTTTAGAAATATAATTGTGCCTGCTAATTTAGTTGTCCATTATATTGCAGAGCTTCACGTAAATGGGTGTTTAAAAGACAAATGTTATGATGAAGATAACTTAGCAGTGACTTCATTGACAGACACCGAGTTGCCTCTGAAGGAGGTTGGAAGTTTCAGTGTGGCTTCATTGCCGGAATTTTTGACTTCAGGATGTGTAGGCACTTTGGAAGCAGACAGAAGCACAATGTACAAAAAAAACGTTTGGTCACACTTTCCAAGGGATCAACTGATCTAGAAAAGAGTGTAAACATTTCAACTGATTGGCAATGATGCTGCTAACAACAATGATTTCAGTCTTGTACTTGGAGGAATCAGAACATTTCTTGGATGTAAACACATCTGGACAGGCTAGAAGCTAATTATGCACATAGGAACCAGCATGGTGTGCCTGTCCCCAAAGAAATCTAAAGGCTGGTTGAGATTTCTGAGCAGGTCTTCAAGAAGTTGAATATCATCTGCCTTTCCCTTTGCTTACCTTTATTGTTTACTTGATTTCTTTTCATAGAAATCTGTATCGTCACGCCAACATGTGCAAAAAAACCCCCACACAAAACACACAAAAAACAGCCATCAGGTCTAAACATATTTACTTCTCAGCTCTTGTCATACAGTTAGAGCTGGGAAATGAATGCCAAGCACGTGCTACACCCTGATTTTGTGCCATCAACAATGGCAGTGACAGTGTCTGGGACTAAGGGTGGTGGGGCTTGTTTGGGGGTATACCCTCCAAGGAGAGGCACTGGCTACCTTTTGAACCTTAGTCATAACCCACAAAATGACACAGCAGCATTTGCGTTGTGCCTTGCTGAGTTTTACAATCTTTCAAAATGATAATCAAACATTAAAATACAAATGGAAAAACTCTCAACTATTTTCACATGTGTGAGAATGAATGTGAAATCGTTTTCTCCATTTTGATGTTGTCAATTTTTTCACATATATTAAAATATTTGCTTTTAGTTTCTTTTCAGCTTGCTTTCAAAGATTGGCTAGCTTTCACATGCCACTTTCCCCAGGCTTCCAATTTTGCAAGAGCTCTGAATAAACTCATTGCACAGTAACGAAGGCTGCGAGAGAACAATTTTATTTGTAGCATCTCCTCTTTACCCAGTTGTCACCTTCCCTCGTAAGAAAACCAGTCTCAAAGGCAACCCATTGCCATTTTTTACTATGTTGACCTTTTGAAGGGACCAAGATATCCATCATTCAGTTATTATCTCCTGGGACCACTGTTTGACAAAACAATTTAAAAAGGAAAATCGGTGTTTGGGGGGGTCAGTTCTGCAATCTTAAACATCATTTTTTATTTAGCCTCAGATCTCTTTTAGAGATGGAGAGTGACTTCATCAGCAACCTACTGAGATTTAAGTTCAGCATTTTGTTCCAGAAAATGTTCATCTTGTTCTTGGCTTTCTAACAGTGATCTAATGCTGATCACTATATTAAAACACCACACACACACACACACACACACACACACACACATACACACACACGATTTAAAGAGTCTTGTTTCACTTTGGGAAAACACTTCGGTTTATGATCATGTGCTTAACTGAAATGCTCTATCTTAGTACAAGGGATTGTAAATTTCATACTGAAGATATTCTAAAGATCTCCACTGAATATAAAGGCCAGGATTACCCTAGTTGTTTTGGCTGAGTGGATAGAGCGTCGGCCTGCAGACTGAAGGGTGCCAGGTTCAATTCTGGTCAAGGGCACATGCCTGTGTTGTGGGCTTGATCCCCAGAAGGGGACCTGCAGGAGGCAGCCAATCAATGATTCTCTCTCATCATTGATGTTTTTATCTTTCTTTCCCTCTCCCTTTTTTTTTTTGAAATCAATAAAAATATATTAAAAAAAGGTGGGGGGTGTGGGGAGAACAGGATTATCCAGTTAAGTTCCAGACCTGTTCTGCTGATAAAATCATGACAGTGCAGTCTGTTAAATAAATAAAATAACACTGATCTTGGTGGACAGGACTGAGGGCCCTGCCCCAGAGAGTTAGATTCTAGATCTTAGTAAAACATGGACTGTGGGCCCCATCTCTGTAGTAGGTCTGGGGTGTGGCCTGAGAATTAGGATTTCTGTCAAGCTCCGATGTGATGCTGATGCTGACCACACTTTGAGAACCACTGGCCTAGCGCTTGGATAGGTAAATGCCTATCAGTGGTCAAAGGAAGCACCCTGGGAAATGTCAGAGCCTGGAATTAGATGCACCAAGGAAGGAAGGGGACACACGTTAATGAGGGAGGTCGGGTTGATAGGTGGTGTGAGAGCAGAGAAGCTGAAAAGAAAGCGAA
This sequence comes from Lasiurus cinereus, assembly GCA_011751065.1. Lineage (NCBI taxonomy): Eukaryota > Metazoa > Chordata > Mammalia > Chiroptera > Vespertilionidae > Lasiurus > Lasiurus cinereus. Next base: position 42,796,055 of record JAAGEH010002531.1, on the reverse strand, counting down.
CAAGCACTGAGATAGCATATCTGCCAAGGAGCTCGGTCCAGGGATGAAGAACTCCAAGGAAGATGTTTTCGGCAGACCAGGTGGGGATGGAGCATGGAGATAGGCGATATCAAGTCACTCAGTTGGGAGTCAGGGAAGGGCTCTAAGCCCAAGGGGACAGCTGCATTGCAGGACCCTAATCCTCAGGGTCTTGCAGAAACCCAGCCAATTACCAAAAAGGAATTCAACATAATGTTAGGATAATTCTTGCTGCTGTGATAGAAAACCCCCCAAGTTATGATGCCTTGACTTGTGAGAATTTCTCTTTTGCTCAAATAAATTTTAAACCAAGCATTCTTGTATGTTAGCAGCTCTCCTCCAAGTAGTGACTCAGTGACCCAGGCACCATCTAACTTGTGTCTCTTCCACCATCAAATGTGAGTTTTAAGGTCACTGATAAGAGGGAAAAACATAGAGAATCACACATGAGAGGTTTGTAATAGGCAAGGTCTGGAAGGGGCACTTAATTTCTACCTAAAATCCTCTGATCAGGAACTGACCGCATGGCTACGGTCACTTAGCAAATCTAGATTTACAGGATGAAGAAGCAGCAGCCTCTGCAGCACTTGGATAAAGGGAAGCAAGACAGAATTAGGGTTCTGGGAATTCAGAACAAGAGGAATGTTCTCCCACCTACCAGTGTTCTAGCCAGGGTGTTAGCTCATTCCGTCTCCTCACTGCACTGAGCTTGCAGGCGGGGAGCAAAGAGGGACCAAGAGACCAGCTTTTACTAAATATGCTCGAGGGAGGCTTTATTCTCTGAACAAACCCTTTCATCTAAAATACCCCATCAAGGAACTCCATCTTTTCCTACAGTGACAAAAGAAGACGAATATGTTCCCCATCTTACATCTTGTGAATGAATCCATCCAGAATTTCTTGAATAGATCAGTTTTATGTTTCTATCTTTCCATTTCTTGCTTTGGCTGTACTTTTAGAATTTGGTTGTGGTACTTGGAAATATTCACTTAATTAAAGCCTATCACTGAGCTTTCTCTATTGATCAATTTAGGGCAGATCTTCAAGGTTGACACAATTGCACATGAGATGCTTATAATGGACTAAAACACCGAGGACTATTCATTTTGGGAAAATGAAGACACAGTGGAAATATAATCACACAAAAGAATTGGAAGTGTCTTAGTGTTCCTTTCTCATCACTGCTCAGGAGTAGCCTCCTCCCCAGTTCCTTAACGAGCCTTGAAAAGCAATGTAAGTTCTGAGAACCTAAATCCCAAAACACACAAACCACAGAATTATTCTAAAAGGATTTCTCAAATATTCAACCCTTCAAAAAAAGAATCACACCATTGAAATAATTGAGGGATGATTTGATGCCAGGCACGGTGTGATCTGTGGGCTGGTCAGTGGGGTATGGCTAACCCGTGGTGAGGCCCCAGCAGTCTCACTGATGTCTTGAGATTTTTTTACTGTTGGGTTTTTTGTTTTGTTTTTTGTTGTTGTTGTTGTTGTTTTAGTATTGAAACCTTATTACTTGCTACTGTTTATGTGTTTTGTTTTGTTTTGTTTTTTTGGGGGGGAAGAGTAATAACTTGTTTAAAGCATTAATGTATAAGTGTAAACATATCACATAAAAATAGTACTGCAAAATAATAGTGTTCTTGTGAAGTTATGCTATCTAAACCTCAGACAAATCTTTAATAGCAATTCAGCCAGACCTCAGTCATTCTGGATAAGCAATCTTCTGCAATACTTAAAATAGAATAGGGAAAGTGAGAACATAACCCTTGAGATTTCTGACAGGAGGCAAAAAAGAGAATTCACATGCACAAAAATTTTTCGTGTAAAGATATGCTGGAGAGAGCGAGGGTTTAATGTTTGACCAGCTGCACTTTAAAATAACCCGGAGAGCCTTGGCTGTGTGGCTCAGTTGGTTAGATGTCATTCTGTGCACCAAATGTTTGCTGGTTTGATTCCATGTCAGGGCACATGTCCGGTTCTGGGTTCAATCCCCAGTAGGGGGCAGCAGAAGGCAGCCAGTTTATGTTCTGCTCTCACATGTTTTGCACTCACATCGATGTTTCTCCTTCTCTCTCTCTAAAAATCAATAAAATTGATTAGCCAGTTTTGCTCAGTCTCTGCAGCACATGGATTGAAGGGCCCATGGACTAAAGGGCCCTGGGTTCAATTCTAGTCAAGGTCAGGTACCTCAGTTGTAGGCTTGATTCCCAGCCTGGTCCCAGTCAGGACTCATGTGGGAGGCAACCAATCGATGTTTCTCTCTCTGTTTCTCTCCCCCTCCCTTCCACTCTCTCTAAAAAAAAAATCAATGGAAAAATGCCATTCAGTGGAATTAACAAAAACTAAAAATAACCCAGAGAGCTTTAAAAAGAACAATACCTGGGGTTCCCCCAGACCAATTAACTCTGGATCTCTGGGCAGAATATGGGCAGTGGTGATTTCCTAAAGCTCTGAGAACCACTGGCCTGGGAGAGTCCCACTTGTCTCCCTTGGGTAATGCTCTAACCAGGACAATGAGGGCACCCTGAGAGTCTTGCTGGGAAGGGAAGGTGGAGTGGGCTAAGTGCCATTGACTTCCTCTGGTTCCACAACCAGGAGAACCTTCACCTCATTTGACCTATGCATGGATCCTACTAATGGTCCTCTCATGGTCTTTCATTTTGTCCTGAGGATCTCAAGGTTTTATGCTGCAGGGAAACCAGAATCCAATTTCATTATGCCTTTCCTGACCACTGTAGTCCTGGACATACCCTATCTCCTCTCAGCAATGTTATTAAGCTGGGATCACTGGTGTTAGCCTTAGCGTTTCTGCTGACTTTATGCCATTGGCATTCACTTATTTATTTATTTACCCTGCAAATATTCACTTTCCTAGGCTCGGCGCTGGCAACTTAACTGACACCCGGCCTCGGCTAGGTAGAGAAGTAACCAGATGCATGGTCCTACACCAGAGCCCTGAGGCTTTGGTGCCACCTTTCTCCTGAACCTTAGTGATGCTATTGTCAGAGGCTGGCTCCTAGGGTGCAGTCTGCTGAAGGACTATGACAAGCTCGCCCAGCACATCCATGCTCAAGAAGTGTAGGCTACACAATGCTACCAGCAACCAGTATCCTGTATCAGGCTAATACTAGCCAGTACTATCCAAACATTGGAATCATTATGAGCTGAAAAAAAATAGCTAGAAAGCCCTTCTTTGATGTTAACCTTTTCTTCTGGCCATGATTCTAAGGAAAGATGTTATTTAGTACTAGAGGCCCAGTGATGAAATTCACGCAGGGGATGGGGGCGCGGGGTGTTCCTCAGCCCAGCCTGCACTCTCTCTAATCCAGGACCCCTCAGGGGATGTCCGAATGCCAGTTTAGGCCTGATAAACTGGCAGTCGGACATCCCTCACACATTCTGGGACCACTGGCTCCTAACTGCTCACCTGCCTGCCTGCCTGATCACACCTAACTGTCCCCCTTCCAGCCTGGTCACCTTCAACTGCCTCCCCCTGCCAGCCTGGTTGCCCCTCACTGTCCCCCCTTGCTGGCTTGGTTGTCCCCAACTGCCCCCCTCTGCTGTTCTGGTTGCCACTCACTGATCCCCTTTCCCCGCTGTTGACCTGGTTACCCCACACAGCCTGCTGTTTGATTGTTTGGTCACCCCTCGTTGCCTACCCCCTGCTGGCCTGGTTGCCCCATGAAGCCTGCTGTTCAGTCATTTGATTGTCCCTCACTAACCCCCCTACTAGTCTTGTCACTCCAAGCAGCCTGCTGTTTGGTCATTATTGTGAGGGTGTCCTGACCAATTTGCATATTACCCTTTTATTAATATAGATAATTGCTTGTCATCGAGCCTTCCTGTTGTGCCATTCAGGTTGTCTTTTTTCTACCATTTCTATTGCTGAAAAGTTCATCATCCAAAGTACACATAAGTAAATGAGGGTAAATTTTGTAGCCTATCAAGAGGAAGAACAACTCAAAATGCTACCTTTGAGAATGCTGTAGGTAAGTTGTTTTAGAAGACACGGATACCTGCCTTTAAAAGTTTATAGATCAAAGTTGTTCCAACCATATTTTATGTGGGAAATTTGGAGTTTCAATGGGATAATTATTTGTCCAAGGTAAATTTTGGCCCTAACTATATAAGTAGGTGGGATTCTAAAATCAGGGGAAGGTAGAATAGTCCTACCTTCAAAATGAGGAAATCTTTATTTCATGATAAAACTTAAGCATTGACACCTGCTCATCAGAGCATTGGCTCACTTTGCTCTCTAGCCTATGGGCCAGTCTCCAGGTTCTGCCTAAGGATCAGCAGAAACCATGAGTTCTTTTGAATGAATTAGAAACACGTGAATAAACTTTTCTTGAAGTACATATATATTTTTATTTTTTTAAATATATTTTATTGATTTTTTACAGAGAGGAAGGAAGAGGAATAGAGAGTTAGAAACATCGATTAGCTGCCGCCTACACACCTCCTACTGGGGATGTGCCCGCAACCAAGGTATATGCCCCTGACCAGAATCAAACTTGGGACCCTTCAGTCTGCAGGCCGACGCTCTACCCACTGAGCCAAACCGGTTAGGGCAGTACATATATATTTTTAAAGAATTAAAAACAGAGCCTAGCCATTGTGGCTCAGGGGTTGAGCATCAACCTATAAACCAGGAGGTCATAGATCGATTCCCAGTCAGGGCACATGCCCAGGTTTTGGGCTCGATCACCAGTGTGGGGTGTGCAGGAGGCAGCTGGTCCAGAATTTTCTCTCATCAATAATGTTTCCCTCCCTCTCCCTTCCTCTCTGAACTCAATTATATATATAATTTAATATATATATATATATATATATATATATATATATATATATATATATTAAAGAATAGAAAGTGTTGACCTAATGGAGATCTGATGTATGAATGAGATGAAAGGTAGAGTTTGAGAAGTTCTGCTCAACCCATACCACTATACAGGATCTTATAACCCTACTTTATCATTTTCATTGCAGAATTTTTATCCTCTCTCAGTGCCAAGGTTTTGATAACTGTTCTTCTCTGAATGACTCTAACAGCCTGAAAAGTTTCTAAAAATGTCTTTGTAGGTGTCTTCTGAAAATACTGTTTCTTAATTTGAGGTTAGGTCAGGGATGTTGCTTTAACCTGTGATACCTAGCTTTCCTTATATCTCTTGGGAATGATCCCTATAATGAGCTGCCTTTGTATCATCCTTCTGTAACATATTAATCATGTGAATGGCTTTTAGTCATGCCTCTGGTGGCAGATACAGATGGCCCAGCCTCAAGGGCCCCAAATCTCAGCCAGCTGCCTACTGCTGTCTCTCCAGGGAAGAATGCTGAGGCATGAACAGTGTCGAGTTCTGTCTGTCCCAAATGTGAAATCCATGGTCCTGGTGATTTGGGCAGAACTATGGATGGATGAACACTAAGCATTGTTTTTGCCTCTATACACAAAAGCCTGAAGAGAAAATGATCCTCTTCACCCCAGTTTCCTAGACCAGCACCATCCAATAGAAATGTAATAGGAGTCAAAAATGTGAGACACATGTGTAACTTTGTGTACTAGCGGGTGAAATTAATTTTAGCAATATATTTTGCTTAACTTGACATATCTAAAATATTGCCCTTTTGCTGGACCAGAGTGGCATTGTGGTTAAGCGTCGACTTGTGAATCAGGAGGTCATGGTTCAATTCCCGGTCAGGGCACATGCCCAGGTTGCAGGCTCGATCTCCAGTAGGGGGCATGTAAGAGGCAGCAGATCAATGATTCTCTCTCATCACTGATGTTTCTATCTCTTTCTCACTCTCCCTTGCTCTCTGAAATTAGTAAGTATATATTTTAAAAATTCAACATTTAATATTAAGCATTTATTAAGATATTTCATATTTTTAAATGTGTACTAAATCTTTGCAATCCTATGCATATTTTATACTTAGAGCCCCACATTTCAACTGCTCACTGGCCACCTGGATACCAAATTAGACAGCATAGTTCTGGACCTATATTCTAATATTGACCTTGAAGTTGCCTTGCTGATGATAAGATAAAGAACAAAAGGATCAAAGGGAGTAAAGTAGCTAAAACAAAAAGAATCTCATTCCTTAAAGGAATGTGCTCAGCGTGGAATCTATTAACCTCCTGTGTCAGAGGAATACATTTTATTTTGAATAAAAATGCAGAATTCTGGGTTTGACCCTAAATCTATCTAATTAGAACCGCTAGCTGGGGGCCCAGAGAATCTGCCTTCCAAAGCTTTTGGCATCATTCTATCACACAGTGTATTGCTCTGGCACCCAGAAGAGAAGACACAGGCACAGGCCATCTGTACTCACAAAGCAGCTATATATCCTTTGTCCCTAAACTGTTTTTAAGTTGTTGACCCATTGCTTTAAAAGTGGGCTATCACACACACTCTTGTGCACATGCACAGATTATTGGATACTCTCAAAAAGTCAGAACATCTATAAAGCTGGGACCTGCATTTCCACATGGAAACAACTGGCTAAAATGAGCACTGGACATTCTCTAGACAGGACAAGGGCTAACCAGTTTGTGACTGTCCCAACCTGGCCCATTTCATTCCTTGATGTTGCATGCTAGCTTCCCTAGGCTTTTTACCAGTATAAGTGTAGACAGGCATACCTCAGAGATAGTGCAAGTTCAGTTCCAGATCACCGCAATAAAGCTAGTATTACAATAAAACGAGTCACAGTCATTTTGCTGGTGGAGAATCTTGCCTTCAATTTGTAAAATAAATAAATAAATAAATAAATAAATAAATAAATAAATAAATAAATGCAACATCTGTGAAACACAAATGAAGTCTGCCTGTATTTATTTTTGTATTATGGGAGTTAACATCTTCATAACTATGGTGCATTCATCAAAACCAAGAAGTTAACATTGGTGTAAAACTACTACTGAGACTGCAGATTTCATTTAGATGTCACCATTTCTTCCACTAACAGCCTCTTTCTGGTGCAGGATCCAACCTGAGATTCTTCATTGTAGCTAGCCCCATAGCTGTGTAAGGTTACCATCTCATCTAGAACAGCAGACCTCAGTGTCTACTGCCAGCCTCCTTTCTTCTGGACTGCATCCATGTCCTGTCTCACTGACAGGCGTAGGAGACTCCTCCCAAGTGTGTCCTCTCTGAGTACAAGGCAATCTGTACTCAGAGAGGACACACTTTAATTCCGCTGTACAGTAATAGATGCAACTGAAAACTGGAGAACAATCTTCACACATCCAGTGTGGAAAGAACTCTTCATTGCCTTTGAGGGACCCCTGCACTCAGTAATGGCAATGCCTGTGGCATCATCTTCTAGTAAGACAGCATATGGTTTATCTATGAAGATGATGTGACTACCATGTTCCAGTGGGACATGAGGTGCTGGTATTGTGAACACCCAACTTTGTATGCATGTACTTTTTTTCAAAGACTTACCTAACTCAATGCCTTTGGGGTATGTAGAAATGCTTAAGTACATCTTTGAATCCCCCATCCTAAGCAGTGACATTTAGACATACAGAACTTTCACTTTCCTTTCTGGCTCTGCTTACCATGTAAATTTTCTTTCAGTCCAGTAGGACTAACTCTCTTGAGAAAGTGCTTTTATTTCTTGGCCAACCTTTCCTCGAGCAGAATTCCAAGTTTGCAATGCCTGAAACCACTAACTAGCATATATGCTGATTTGCTTTAACTGCAAGAACAAATCCAATTAACAAATCCACAAGGACTAGGGCTGGAACGGAGCCATTCTTCCAGGTGGAAACATCTTCTGTTACACATGCTTCTTGTACTCTTCAACCCTAGTCCTCCGATTGTCCAGATAATCCATGGCCTGACTGAGAGAATTTGGAGTCTAATAAATCCGTCTTCACAAACTCTGGGGATCCATGGCTGACCTGTTCAAAGACTCTTCTTTCTAACCTTTATTATCTCCCTTTGATTCTGACACCTGAAATCATTTAATAAACACTTTAAAGCAAAAGTATTTTTCCCACAGTGTGGTTCTGGAAAGAAATTCAGTTAAGACTGCATAAGAGCCAGGTCCAAACTTGAGGTCAGTGGGTTGATCTGTGCTCAGGTGATTGCACCATGCATGTTTTCCAGCTTCAGCACCTGAACCTGCACAGTCACTTGGTTCTTGGATTACCATCTAGCAATTTCACCACTGTGTTTTATTGTCTGAAAGGAGATAAGACTTCCCAAGAATGCACACACTGTTTACATATAACACACTTTTAAAAGCATCAGTTCACTTCCAGTTTACTGGTTGGTACCTGATCTTCCTAGAAATGTTAGATCCACCCTACACAAGACAAGGAAATTACCTTGGAAAATAAAATAAGAGCTTGGATATATAAGTTTTAGCTTTTCAAAATGATTTCAAACCTACTATTTCATTCTATTCTCTCAGTGGCCTTGGGAAAAGAATCTGTTGAGGAAGTACTATGTGATCTGTCAGGTAGGGAATCTTCATGCTGAAGAGGCATTAAATAATTTCCCTAAGGTTGGGCACCTTCCTAGCAACAGTCCTAGATAGAAAATTATGTTTATCTCAAGACTTCTATTCCTTTGTCATGAGGCCCTGTGGGCCCCTTTGTGATTTCTCCCTTATTCTTGGCAAAATGATTCACAGTTTGGGACATTTAAAGGTGTTTCCCATTATAAGACTATTTGTATCTTAATGGGATTCAGAGCTTTCAACGGAAGTTCCAATAGTAGAATTCACTGCAAGCCAGTGAATGGAAGGGGAGCCAGGGGCAACAGCCTTTCCCACTCTTCTGTGTCTGCTTGTTTGTTTGTTTTTGGAATCTGAAGACAACGGAAAGAGCCTCTCTTCAATACCAGGTGGCAGGATAATGTTGGTCTGGTGCAGACATGCTCCTTGTTAATTAAAAAAAAAATATATATATATATATATATATATATATATATATATATATATATATATTATTCATTTTTTACAGAGAGGAAGGGAGAGGGATAGAGAGTTAGAAACATTGATGAGAGAGAGACATTGATTAGCTATCTCCTGCAAACGCCCTACTGAGGATATACCCTCAATCAAGGTATAGGCCCTTGACTGGAATCGAACCTGGGACCCTTCAGTCCGCAGGCTGACACTCTATCCACTGAGTCAAATCAGTTAGGGCTCCTTGATAATCTTATAGAACTGAATTCTCATTTCTTAGGCTCAGCCTCCAAAGTCAGAGGCAGTGACGAATCCTGATTAATGAGCTTCTTGGAGTTGTGGAATCAATTAAATTAAAGAAAATTAATTATCCAAAGAGCCTGTTGATTCCAAGTTTACATTTGCCTTTGTTTTATTTTTACTAGCTAGACAAAGTCACCATTCCATTGCAAAATAAATAAATAAAATCATTGTTCTAATTCTCTGTTGAATGAAAAGTTAATGGTTGTACCCTAATTCCAAAAATATGCTTCCTCAATTAAATAGTCAAACAGTGTTGAAATTAGCAGAGAGAGAAAATGCCACAACTTGAATATGTTTTGCTCGCATTATTAGATTTCCCATGTCTGCCTAGCTCCCCCTCCCTACGAGTTTTCCATGGGTCCTCATTGTCTCAAGACCTCCCAACACCTGAGGTCTCTCTTACCTCTCTTCCTCCCAGTGGTGTCCTAAGGACCTGCGTTTTGGGGGTGGTGCCATGTACTCAGTCTCCAGAAACAAGTTGTCCTCATGTGGTTTGCATGTGTTCATAATAACATGCTTGGAGTATGTCAGCCAGTACCATCTGGGGCTCCTGGAGGAGTATCTGGGAGTCCAGGACAACTTAATCTGAGGCCACAGGATGGGGTGATATATTGGACAATTGCAGTTCCCCCTTAGGCAGGGAGACTCTCTGGCATGAGGATGTCTACATCTGCTAAACCAATTACAGTCCCTACTCCTCACATATATTACAATGAGAATAGCCATCAATCTGACTACATCATAGCCCCTTTCTGACCACTATTCTCTGGTCTGATCCAGGTTGTATCCAACAACATATAAGGATGTGCCAGGCTCTAGGTGGGCCTCCTGGTCAACCTTCTACCTGCTTATGTTGGAAAAGTCAAACCAGACCACTTGGTACTAAATTGACAATCCCTGAAATGTCTGAGGTCTAATATCACCCAAGAGGCTAATTGCTGAGGAAAGGGCACGTGTCCTAAATTCAGCATATCTGGCCCCTAACAGTTAATGTCTGCACCAGTGCCTCTCAATCTTTAAAATATATAAGAATTGCCTAGAGTCTATTCAAACAACATTCTTGAGTCTCATCTCCATTAATTCAGATTTAGTAAGTCTGAGGTGGCATCTGGGAATTTTAATAGTTCTTTCCTATCCCTTGCAACAAAGAGCACGGTCCCCATGCCACCAGCATTGTTATCACCTGGAAGCCTATAAAAATCCAAGTTCCTGGATCTCACCTGGACCCATTGAATTTGAATTTGTGGCCTTGAAATTTGATATGCTCCTGTTCAGAGGTCGGGAAATGGGCTCTCGAGCCACATGCGGTTCTTTGGCCCCTTGCGTGTGGCTCTTCCACAAAATACCACAGCCTGAGTGAGTCTGTTTTGAAGAAGTAGCGTTAGAAGAAGTTTGTTTAAAAAATTTGGTTCTCAAAAGAAATTTCAATCATTGTACTGTTGATATTTGGCTTTGTTGATTAATGAGTTTGCCGACCACTGCTCTAGTCTATCTCATGCATTTAGCGCTGAACACAGAGTGGGCATATCATGAATTTGAAAAAATTCTTAGGAGTTCAGATACTCTAGGTTAAGCATGTCAAACTAGCTGTCCATGTGCCACATGCCTCGTTTATTTGGCCTGTGTTAATCTTCGTTGTTGTTTTTTTTTCTGTCAAATCAAATATTTATTAGACTCTGCCTCCTAACCTAAACAAGAACTGCTTAAGTTTAAACACTTGCAAAAAATATAAAAAGTGAATATACAAATAGGTTTAATAAAATGAAATTAACTTTCTCTGTGTATTCCTGAAATGTTTGTAAATACCTCATGCCAAGCACTGTGCTTTAATCCTCACAACCGTGTTAGCCTTTGAATTTGACATGCTTGCTCTAGGTCCTTGCTTTCAAAATGATGCTATTAATTCTATAATGCTTTGCTTATTGGCTTTCTATGAATATTCATGTCTTTCACCTAAATTGCAGTAACCTCAAAGGGCAGTGTTCATGTTTTAAAATCATTTCATAAAATACCCTGCATATAGAGGCATATGGCAAGCATTCGTGGGCCATTTGGTTGACTGTGACAATATTGCGAAGACACCCCATAAAGTGAAGGTGTGGCATGTTTTATTCATAAAGAAGCTGTATCGTCGGCCTGTGATCTGTGTTTAGTTCTTCACATAAATTTACACAAGCCGAAGCACAGGCTCAACTTGCAGTGTCTGAACTCTCACTGGCATAATACCTGTGTTCTGAGAGTGTGTTGCTTATTGTGATTATGTGCAAGGCATCCACGGTACCAGTAAAGAAAGAGCTGGCTGGAAAACCCTTGTTCCTTTCAATTCCATGTGGTGCTGGATTTAAAGTTTTACCTCAAGGAATGCCATAAACTCTAAATCAGGAGAACTTTGAAAACAAAGTATTCAAAAACAGTAACTGGTTTTGTCATGTCTTTACAAATGGACTTTATTATCATTTTTTGAACATTTTATTGAAGGATAAAGATCTCATAAAAGTATCATGAAACCTTAATGCTTGAATCAAAAATACTTTCCAATACTAGCTGGCTTGCTTTCCCCCCAAAGCTAGAGACTTGGCTCTTTCATACTCTTAAGGGCTGAACAAGCAGAAAACATAGTCAACAACAAATATTCATTGGTTGCCTACTAGAAGCAGAGCAGCCCCCAGACCAGCAGCATCAGCAGCACCTGGCAGCTTGTTAGAGAATTGAAATCTCGGGCCCCTGCCCAGACCTCCCAGAGTCAGAATCCGCATCCCAGTGAAATCACTTTATGAACTTTAAAGTATGAGAAGGACTGGCCTAGTAGGGCTTTCTAAGAACAGGATGTAACATTAAAGTTAAGACCTCAGTGATAACAAGAAGGAGCCAGCTGTTTGGCTGGTGGGGAGCAGAACAATCAAGCACAGGAAATACACAGTATTGGCCCAAGACGTGGGTGGGGAAGAACAGAAAAAAGGCCAGTGTGGGTGGAGCAGGGCAGGAGAGGGGCAGGAGGGTAAGAGAGGAAATAAAAGCCATAAACAGGAGACTGGTCCTCTGATGCCCTGAAGCCACTGTTGAGAGCTTGGATTTTTTTCTCCAAGAGCAAAAACAAGGCACCCATGGACTTCAAGCAGGAAAGATTCAGTCAGTATCTGATTCAGATTTGGAAAACGCTTTCAAGAAAGAACAAATTCCCAGGCTTAGTTGATGAATTGGATTCAGGGTAGGACTTGAGGGATTGGGGTATAAGGGAAAGAGAGAGTTTGAGAATAATTCTTTGGGAAGTTTATAGCACTATTTGCCATGATGGGGAAGACTAGAGGAGGAGAGTATAGGACAGAGGTAGAGGTGAGGATGGAATCAAAAATTAAATCTCAGGTGCCATGAAACATCCATGTGGAGAGAGGGGCTTGGCAGCTAGATACTCAAATCTGGAGATGAAGGCAAATCAGGACCAGGGATGTGGATTTGCAATCTCTAGACTCCTGATACCATGCTGTCTTCAATTTTAAGTTACAGGCAAAGGGTTGTTTGGCAGAATATTCAAAACCTTGTTCTAGTGACACTGAGTCATTTTCGATGTTATGCTCAGTGTTCCATGGGAATACAGAAGCTTCACATTTTCAGAGAGCCATGAAGCCAACAATCTCATTGCTCGCTAATTACTCAGAAGTAAACAGAAATGGACTCTGAGCATGCAATGTTCTTGGATCCTACTTATCCTTAATTTATGGATAACTCTCCTAAGTGTGTTTATTCATTCTTCCAGACCAAAGAAAATTAGAATTAACTTGTTTAATTGTGGCCTTGTTTATTGGTTGCGTCTCCTCCAACAGGGCTGCTCAGGCAGGCAGCCCCTTGCCTAGGTTGGTCTCTGTTGAACTGTACTCCCTGCCTATGGAAGCAAGCCTACACAAAGTGAATGCTCAGAAATAGTTCTTCCAAGTTCTGGCCGGTGTGACTCTGTTGGCTGAGCAGTGATCTGTGCACCAAAAGTTTTCCAGTTTGATTACCCATCAGGACACATGCCTGGTTTGTAGGCTTGATCCCCAGTAAGGGGCATGCAGGAGGCAGCCATTCACTCTCACATCGATGCTTTTCTCCTTCTCCATTCCTCTCTCTCTAGATTCAATTTTAAACATCTTAAAAAAAATAATTCTTTGAATAGAAGATGAGAGTGGAGGTAGGTTTCTTAAGACACATATAGCAAAACAGTAACAAGTAAAGGTCTGACATATAGAGAAGAGTTAGAAAAATTGTTAGAGCTCAATAACTCTAAGACCCTGAGACATTGACCCAGGAATTTTCCCAGCACAGCTCGTAACTCAACAGGCCCTGACGTCATTGCTTACCCATGGCACAGTAAAATTATCCACGCTCACAGTGATGACCCTGAGTCATCACGAAGAGCTTGAAATATGTTCTGTCACTAGATTTAAAATGTCAAGAAATATGAAATGCATCTTTAAAACCATTTTTGCTAAATGGTTAAAATGCATATTTCTGACCTGAAGTCTTAGGATAACCCAACAACACATATAAATGGAAGATCTTATCACCCATTGATACTATCTGTCCAAATGAGGCAAAATTACATTATTCTTTATATACAATTGCCTTTTGTAAACCACAGTCATCTTGGTTTAGTGATGTCCCTAATTACCTATAACGTCATTTGAAAATTAACAGAATTCTTCTCCTGGAAAAATTACAGACTCTCATTTCATGCGAACAAGGACATGCTCCTTCTACCAAACATAGTTACCACTGCAAATAGCACTTTGGACGTGTCTGCTAGAGAGTAAGCAAACATAAAACACCACCTGAGGACAGATCAACAAAGGGATTGAAACCATATGTGCAATTGGAAAAACCATGTGGAGAGCCTGTTGGTAATGGATGGAGGCTGAGACCCCTTGAGAACACAGCTATATTCTTGTAGGTGCTCCAACACGGGTACTCAATAAGCAGAGGAAAGAACAGATAAAGAGATACTTCTTCCCCTTCATTGGGAAAGGTAAGGATTAGAGTTAGAGTCTCAGGCAGCTCCGTTTTTGTGAACTTTTTCCTATCTAAGTGGTCAGAGTGGGTGTTTTTAGGTGTCCATCTCTGAAGAGACTATGGAAAACTTGTCCTGGCATCATGGAGATGCTGGTGGTGAGTTCTGGATGGTAGTCTAATGCCAGGTTAGCACGACCAAAATGAAGGACCTCTTGAAATATAAAATTTTTTGATTAAGTTATTTTCCTCCATAGTCTCTCTCCCTCTCCCTTCCCCCCCCTCTCTCTTCCCCCCACACCCCTCATGAGAGCTGAGACCATGTTTACTACAAAATATCTAGGCTGCACTTGGGGGTTGAAGGTGGCATAAGGGTTTGAAAAACAGTTGTTTATTTCTGTTGACCTGACTCCTGACAGTATTTTAGGACGATTTGAAAATAAAGATGTTTTCAATTCAGAAACAGCAAAAGCTGTGTTTGTGTATTACAGAGCAATTGCACAACATTGGGATGTATTTCCACAACATCCCCGCCAGGCTGGCATTAGGTACTAGCACTCGCTAAAAACGTGCATGACATGCAGTCCAGCATGACTTCTACCCCAGCCAAAGTGACTCACTTAAATCAAAAACAGCATCTAGCAAAGAACTACATCTAGCGGGAAAAGATCTGTCAACTCCCAATAAAAGAGGCCCCCTGTAGTGTGAGCTGTAATCATCATAAAAGGTAATGATAATAATCTCCAGCAAAACTTCACAGACAGCTTCTGTGCTAGCACCACAGTGAAGCACCTTAATGGATCATCTCACCTAATCTCCACAACCCCGTGGGAAGGTACTGCCAGGTCTCCACCAACAGTGGAGGAAACTGGGAAACCAGGTAGGAGACTCTTGCAGCAGTTCAGGTGAGAGAGAGAGGTAGCAGTGGGGGATGAGGTGTAGAAACTGGAAGACTTGCCTAAGATCCTAGGACAGGTGGATATGGGAGGCAGTGGCTGCTACTCGTGAACTCCCTGGGATTGGCATAGCCTGGGGCTCCATGATTTGTATATTGAATGCTTTGGTTACCCATCGAGCCCATCTATAGCTCACCAAAGTAGGTGAATATAGTGAAATGTGGAAAACAGACAATGAGAAGGGTTAAAAAAAAAAAGCCTTTTGGAACAGCTGGGCCAAAATATCCATTTTGCACACATCAGAAATAGTTCTTTAAATATTAAAACACCACCAGATATACTGGCATATCTTAACAGCTACTCAGAAAATAGAAGTTTGATAAGAGAGAGCCACCACACCAGAAGGAAAAAAAAAAAAAGTCTGAAACCCTAAACTTTTGTGAAATTGGCTAAAGGCCAAATGTCAGCATTTTCACCTCTGTTCCCATATGGCAGGAGGCATTTCACACTGCTTTCCATAATTTCAATAAATCTGGTAAGTGATATGAGTGCTTTGCATGCCAAGAGACATATAATATGCGTATCAAAATAGATGTCTAGGTTGGTCTATGACAAGAACCAGATTTCAGCAGAAAAGAACAAATCTGGCCTGGCTTTGGTTCAGTGAATGGGTGAGCACGATCCAGGATCACTTTCTGCTTATTTTCTTTTTTTTTCTTAATTTTCAAATAATGTTTCTCCTACATTTACTTATTCTCTACAAACCCTTGACCATCTTGATAACTTCTTATTAACATCCCCTCCACCACTTACAGCCCGACTGGCCATTGTTGCCAGCCAATGGTACAGAGAGAGCACAAGAACTTGGGAACTTGTTCATCCACTCAGTAAATATTTAGTGAACTCCAGCTCTGTGCCAGGAATTGTTTCAGGCACTGAGGATACTATCATGAACAAAAGAAATTCCCTGCTCACATAAAAAAGCTGACATTAAACAAATGGACAAATTCATAGGCAATATGTCAAGTGATGATAAATAATACAAAGAAAAATATTAAAAAGCAGGGTAGGATGGATAGGGAGTGATTGGGGGGTGTCAAAGTACTTGATGACACATTATCAGAGACTATAAGGAAATAAGGCAACAAGTTGTAAGGAAAGAGCATTCTAGTGCGAGAGCATGATAAGTGCAAAGGCCCTGGGGTATAGACTTGTTTATATTCACGGATGGGTAAGGAAGTCTGTGAAGCCAGAGCAGAGTGAAAGACAGAAAGTCAGAGAGTTAGCTGGGCCTCGGGGGCCTACCTAAGGACTTTGTGGATTTATTCTGAGTGTGATGGGAAACTATTGGTGGGTTTTGAACAGAAGAATGAGGTGGTCTGACTTATATTTTCAAAGTTTATTCTGGCTCCTGGTAGATAATTAACTGAGTAGATAGATGGAGTTTGGGCCAGAGTAAAGGCAGGAAGGCTCTTTAAAAAGTTAGCCACTGGCAAAAACTAGAGTCTGCTGATGTTGATTATGAAAGAAGTTAAGATAATTTCAAATTTTTGGAACATCAGTTATAACTATAAACTTGCAAATAAAATGGATTGCCTTCAACAACAACCAAAAAAAAAAAAATAGTCATATCCCAGCTGACAACCCATTTTGTGTTATATTTTGTGAAAACACATTTCATAACAACAGCCAGGGTTCGGAGCCCAGAGTGTGATGCAGCTGGGGCTGATCTCTCATCACAGGTTGTTCGGGGCCTTCCTAGGAGACATATCCCTTTTACATTTCTATCAAGTGTTATTAAAAATGAACATAGGTAGCTCTTCTCTGGAGCCATTTTAAAGGGACATCTCTATATCGAAGGGTCCTGTTGTAACTTGATCTCTACAGAAAATTCAGGAAAGAGAAAGCACATTTTCAAATAATTTTTTTTTAATTGCCCATTTGGGCCTAGCAGGGAAAGAGCACAGACCTTCAGACTCCAGGGCACCGGGTTCCATTCCAGTCAAGGGCTTGTACCTTGGTTGCAGGTTTAATCCCCTGGTTGGGGCTCCTGCAGGAGGAAACCAATCAATGTACCTCTCTCACATTGATGTTTCTCTCTGTGTGTCCCTCCCCCTCCTTTCCACTCTGTCTAAAAATCAATGGAAAAATAACCTGGGGTGAGAATTAACAGCAACAACAACAACAAAAAAAATGCCCATTTGAGTGTCAACCAGGCACACTAAGCTCTGTGGACACACTGCTTTTGTTTCTCCAGGGGAATAGCACGGAGTGTGTATGTGTGCGTATGTGTGTGTATGTGTGTGTGTGTGTGTTTAAAAGCAGAGGAGGAAGAGGTGAAGACCTTTGCCAATGCTTGTCTACACCTTAACTGAGTCTACAGCTTACAGGCTTGTTCATTTTAACTTCTACAAGTAGCCTAGAGCTCCTTAGGGTGGGTCCTGTATACTAATTATTCAGATTTGACTGAACTTGGTTGTCTCGCCTGGCCTTGATTTTCCCCCCTGCTGACTGCACATGCCTGGAAGTTAGCAGGTCCTGGAACCCAGCCTCTCCTCACCACTGTGACCGCCGCTGCTGAGGATCAGAGGGCGAGGGGCAGAAGGTGCATTACCTTTCTAACCATCCTTACTTCCCCAGGGGAAGGACTGTGAAGGGGAGCTAAGGAGCACCCTGAGGTCCTAGGAGCTGGCTTTTCCTTCTCTCCCAAAGTGAAGAGGTCAGACCAACACAGGCTGCTATATTTTCCTAGCTTCTCATTTGGCCTCATATACCTTCCCCTTGACCATTTTTGTGCTTTGTCTCAGAAATTGCAGACATGGAATAGGAAATGGTTGGACAACCTCGGGAGCTGGACCCAAGGTGGAAACAGAGGCTCTCTCAGGAATGGCATGTGTTGCTTTGACTGGCTCAGGGCTGGTTCCACTTAAGAAGTTCTGAAACCACAGTGGCCTGGGGGAGAGACAATGGTGATCCAGTCGTTGAGAAAGCTAGGATGGAGGTGGCTGGGGTATCTCACAATGGACTCCGACAGTGTGACTATGGACCTTGACAAGGCAACATGTATCTCAGAAACCCTTTGCCCAGCATTTGAGAGGAAAAGCTCTAAGGATACCTGGTCACCAGGTATTATGCTAACTAGAGACCCAGTTCATGAAATTTGTGCACTGGTAGGATCCCTAGCAGCTGCCAGCCACCACCCTTCCCACCTGCCACCACCACCACCAGCCAGGGCCTCATTCCCTTCCCCCCACCAGCCCTGCCCCCTAGTTGAACTCCCAGATGAACTCCTGGTCGAGGGGACAATTTGAGTACTATGCTTTTATTATATAGGATACTGTAACCCAAGTGTCTATCTTCTGGATAACTTTCATGTCTTCTAGTTTTCTGAAGTCACAACCTTTACACACCATTACAGTAGCTTGACCTTATTCCATCTAACATCCTATGGGCAGCTCAGATTCACCCCATCTCCCCACCCCTCTTTTCTCTAGTATTTTTTCTACTGGGGGTTGACATCCCATTGAGTCCTGAGACAGTTCACTCAGTGACTAGTTCTCTGCTCTCTCCTGGCTCATAGGCATCACTCTTAGCTCCTAGCTGCTGTCTTGCTTGGTGCCAACTCTGGATACTGTTATTTTTTCTTCATCACTCTAGAAACCCTCAGTAAGATATTCTGAACAGCAGACATATATGAATATTCCGGAGGTGAAGAAGAGAATTACAACACAGTAAAAAGTCTAAGTAAGCTTAGCTTCACCTCCCTGTCCTAAAGCTCCTCTCTCTTGGGAGCCTTCTCCATTCTACTTTGTGGCCTGTCCTGGGCCTCCTGGAAAAGCCAAAGTGCTATTGGTCTAGTAAGACAAACAATTAAGTTCTCTTGTTTAACTTGATCTAGGCTCCAGCCCAGGAGTGCTCATTGCTCGTGACTGCGAACGCTCATTAAGCCTTCATGGACGTGGGATAAAGTGCTTGTCTTTCCAAACTCACAGTGTGAGCTCTGAACCACGACCCCATACTGCTTTCTGACTTTCTCCACTCTCCAGGCTCAGCAGGGAAACTGACAAAAAAGGAAAGCTGGGGAGGAGATTCCCTTCCTCCACCTCTGTCCCTGGGGCAGAAATCATCAATGAGGATCAAACGTTCTGTACAAGGCAACACATCCCATGTCCATAGACGCTCATTAGGTCTCTCCCAAGCCTTGATTCATCATGACTCCGGTCACGATCAAACTGGGGATGCAGACCAGGTATGACTCTGCTGTCTCTTACATGAACTGCTCAGAGCTCAGGCAACTGCTGCTGCTCTGCTAGAGTCATCCTGTTGGTGCTGCTCAGTGTCCTGCTACTTTTATCTCCTGGACTCCCTGCTCAGTTCCCCATGCTCAGCTCTACAAGTGTGTGAATGTTTACCATACATACACTGAGCAAGTGTTTACAGCGAACCTTTACATAGAACCAGAAATGCTCCCTCATCTATAAAAGTGTCCTAGTGAAAACCAGCCCCCTGAGTCCCAGGGATGCCCAGGCTGCAGCCTGCGTGCTGAATGGCCCCTGTCAAAGGCCGGGAGGCCCGGATCAGCAGACAGGCGTCCCTGTTTGCGGTCTTTGTGAGGTTTTCACAGTGAGGACCTTCATTCAGGTTGAGTACAATAATCTTTCACGATTCCCATAAATCAGAAAACTGCATATGTCAAAGAGGGTTAGGTCGCTCTGGGGGCTCCTGTCTGGAGTTTAAGAAACAGAAAAAGACACTTTATATGCAGTGAAGGAAGCAGGGGTGGGGGGAGGAATGTTATGAATTGTGTCCTGAAAAATTCAGCTCAACAGTTCTAATAAGGCCAATATTTAGGCTACAGTGTTTGGCTGGATCTATTATGCAATTCATCTTCCTGCTAGTAGACACAAATGATCTGACCCAGAGCCAATTTCTTTTTATGGAGTTAAATTAGTCACTATTTATAAGCTGAAGAGGTTTCAAAAAGGCTATTTCAGGAGGGTGCCATTACTTTTTCCACTAGTATGTTTGCCTTTCGATCAGTCCGGATTGCTTTTGTTCAATTGTGGTTTCTGGGTAAAACAGTGGGCACTATTGGTAAGTTTGGGCAAGATAATTTTAGCTGTCTGAGTACTTGGATAATTCATCTTAAAAGGGGGGTGACAGATTGGGAAACTTTACACTGGGCAAGGATATATGGATTGGAGGCCTGAGTCATCTGTATAAATTTAGCCCCATGTTACATGGATGTCCATTTTCATTCATGGCAAAAAAAGGGGGGGGAGGAGGGAAGAGGACTTTATTTCCCACTATGGCTTGGATCCCTTTCCTGTATTTCATTTCCCAGTGGAATGAGATTTAAAGAGAGAGGTGCCGAAGCAATTACCTGATTAAGTACCTGATGTGACAGAGATGCCAAAGTTATGTAAAGACCCAATCCTCAGCCTCCTATCCTGCTTTTCTGAAATCACCCATCTTTTCTCACTCCTCTTTATTCAACTTCATCATCAGCAAACAAATTCTGGTGACCTAAGGGAAGAATGTCATAGAATCGTAGAGTGATCAGCTGAATGATCTTAGCCATCATTTAATTATGCAACCAACTTCTACAAAATGGAAAATAAGCAAAACAGAAAGCTTGCCCAGCACATGTAGAAAGCTTGAGAATTCAAACTAGAAGTTGGCTCTACAGACTATGTCCTCCCTTACTTCTACCCGAAAGGTTACAGCCAAGGGTGCAGATTGATTTGAGAGGGTGGGAGCTGGACATGGCAGGATGGATTTAAACCTCCCACTCTTCCTCCCCACCATCCCTCATAGAGGAGGAAGCCACGCCAAGATAATGCACCAGCCCATCTTCAGTTAAGCACCAGGCTGCAGAGCTGCTCTGCCTGCTCCAGGAGCAAGAGTGTCTGCCACATTTCTCCCTGCTCATCTCTCCTCCTGGCTCCTAACTGGAAAGTACTGTGTTCTCCTGGTACTCAGAAACCAGGTGGTACTTATGCCTTGGCCAAAATGTCCTGTATGTATCCAGATTGCATCCAAATACTTGTAAGTTATAAGACTCAGGAAAGAAGTAAGTGGCAACTCTTTTGATCACAAAATGAATAGCAAGTGTCTCCCTCATCCTCATCCTCCCAGGCAGTTTCTTTAACTGCCATCACTGTCTCTCCAAGAACCAGCTCTGATCCAGGGTCTTCTCTCTTGCTCTCCTGAGGATTCTCAAATCTTTCTGCTTCCACCAGACAGGGACCCAAGAAGGTGCCCCATTTATCCCCTCAGAGTTATGTGATAAAATTTCCAATGTGCAAAATCAAGAGCTATGTTATGTAGATACAATGTTTTATTTCCAATAATGCATTCCAAAATGCTGATTGCTAACAATAAACCTGCAAACAGTGACTCAAACCAATTTTGTCAGAAAGAAATGGGTTCTAGTCTCAAATATGCCACTAATTATGTATATGGTCATGAGCAAATGGCAACCTCAAATTAGTACTCTCTTCTGTAAAATGGGATGACAATAATTGAGTGCCATTTATTGGACCTTCCTTTGGTCTCTGAACAATGGTGAACCCTAGATGAACAAGGTGAGATGCCAACCTTCAGGAAAATCACCAAGAGAAATATTGTCCACTCTTGCACTAAGTTAAGAGTCAATATCCCCAAACGTTACAACATTATATCATTTGGTTTGAAAGCTACTTGTAGGGTTAAAAAAAATCTATATTGCACTTTAAGCAGAGAAAATTGAGAATTATTTGAGAAATCTTGCATTGTTTTCCAATTATAACTAAATAAAGTAGGGCACGTATAGCAAACTTTGAAACTGTGATATTGGAGGGCCCTTGCTATCGGGAGGGGCCTTTGGCAGTGGCTGCTGCCAGAGAAGTTAGTAATGGCCTAAAGGTGGAGCTGGGCCTCTGGGGTGGTGGGTTACAGATGTTTGTGTCAAGGGAAGGGCAGTAGCAGAGAGATACTTTGAAGAAGGGCAAGGGAAGCAGGTCGTGGCTGGCTGCCGCTGACATTTTCCCCACCAAGCCCCCTGTTGCTCACCACTCTCTGGCCCCATTGGTCTTTATACTGTTTCTCAACTACCACAGACTCTGTCTCAGGGCCTTTGCACTTGCTGCTGTATTTTCCTAGATCATTCATCTCAGTATCCACAGGGCTCACTCCCTCTCTCTTCCTTCTGGTCTTCCTTTGAATGTCACCTTCTTAGAGAAGCCTTCCCTATCCGTGCCCACCTCTACCTCAGCTATCCCTCTCCTCCTTCACTGCTTTAGTTTTCCCCAGTTATCATCATTTGACATGCTCTATATTTTACCACTTGTTTATTGCCTGTCTCCTCCTCCCAGAATGTGTGCTCTGCAAGAGTAGAGAGTTGTCTTTCTTTGCCCATTGCCAGACACCTTGCTCCTCGAACACTGTCGGGCAGTTAGTAGTCTTTTCATTAGTATCTGTGGAGTGGATGAATGTTGCTCTCTATGGAACTGGAAATAACCACCAGCCTTCTTCCCAAATGTTTTCAACTCAGCATAGTGATGGATTTTTTTCCCATGACAACAGAGCTTTGATTATCATAAAAGTCAACTGGAAAATATCATCTGCTTTACCAACATTTGCTCTCTTTCCAAGCCTGTTAGCATCTATTTCATAAACCAAGAAATGTACTTATTTGCAAAATTTCTGCAGAATAATCATTAAGAATGTCACAGCCAAGTAAAAGCCCCTTATTCTGCAAGGAATCTAAAAAGAATGTTTTGTCATTCTAGAAGTGGCCTGCATTCCTAGGCAATTTCATAAATAATGCACCTTTTTGAGTCAAGTTAGAAACTACTACTCCCTTGAAGAAAGTTCAATGACTTTGCAATGTCATGGGCGAGTATTTAGTTTTCACCAAGTTAGTCCTACATTTCTGCAGTGAATGCTTTTCCTTGGGGTCATGACTTTTTCTCAGGGCTTCCCAGCAAGCATGGTAGGGCTCTCCAGGGACAAGCATCTGCCCTACCAGTTCACAGGTGCAGGCACTGAGAAGATGACAGGCCAGCTGGAGAGAGGTAGTTCCGCTGACTCCATGACACACACCGCCAGAACCAGATTGTGTTGGGGCAAAAACCACCTCTTAGCCTCTCCACTTGGAAACATGATGATTCCCTGGGTCCTTAAAGTTAAAAGGAAGGTAGAAGGGACCCAGGGAATCTTCAAGTGAATATCCCTTCTCCTCTATGCTCTCTAAACTCTATGTTAGAGAGCATAGAGTTTATTTTAGAATTCTAGAATCAAAGGTACCATGAAGTTTCCTCTTGCCCTGAGTCCTGTCCCTCCTCCCACCACCCCCATTCCTTGGCCATCCACAACTAGGAGAGACTCACAGGCTTAGGAGAGCTCCAGGTTCTCCCATGGGGTGAAACAATTCTAGCACAAAGGCCTAACTCCTCCCTGGGAATTAATTCAGCTCCAGTATAAATCTCTATCCAGGGAACAGTTTCAAAGGCAGCGTAAACCTTTCTAAGGGATTTATGTAAACCAGCTAGTGACCCAAAGTTTCTCGACAAAAACTATCATCCCTGGGAGGGAGGAGGGCTCCGCTGGGCTCACAGAGCTTTCCAATCGCATCTGCTCTGCAACAGCAAAGGCAAGGAGCCCTGAAGGGGCTTTATCAGCCAAGGAGAGCCGCTGGCCTCTTGTTGCTCTCTCTGGGTCCTGCCAAGAATGACATCATCTGGATTATTAGCAGGCCTATCAGCAAACACTACCCCATCCGTCACATCAAAGCTGCCCCACATGTGTTCATGCTGGTCAGGGAGCCAGTTTCCATCAGCCTCATGCCCTGCTTTGAAAATGTTCGAGATGGTCTCCTGGACTGAAAAAGTCACTGCTGGCAAATTTTTTTTAAACATGGAGGGAGGACTCAGCAGGCCTCTGTGATAACAGAGCACATCATTATGGAGCTCTGGATATACCTCTGGTCAAGCTATTCCTCCTCAGACTAAAACACAGAACCAAACAAAAGCAGTATTTGTGGTAAATACCTAGATTAGCACAACCCACCTGTAAGATGGGAGTCACAAAGCTTATAAAGAAGTGAATATCCCTTCTCCTCACTATTACATACACTAGCCTGTGGACAGGGTTGTGAAGATTAATTAATTAATTAATCGACATAAAGTACTTGGAGCAATGCTAAATTTAGAGCATAACGCTCAATAAATACTAGCTTTTATTATTAAATTCTATTATGAGTTGAATTGTGTCTTCTCCTCCCCAAAAACATTACGTTGTAGCCTTCACCCCCAGTACCTGAGAAGATGGCCCTACCAGAGATAGTCTTTAGAGAGGCAATTAAGTTAAAATGAGATTGGCCCTCATCCAATACAACTGCTGTCCTTATAAAGAGAGGAAATGTGGACACAAGGACAGCCAGCCAGCCATAGAGGAAAGATGATGTGAAGGTCAATTATCCACAGGCCACAGAGGCAGCCTGGGACACATCCTGCCCTCACAGCCCTCAGAAGAAGCTCACCTTGCTGGTCTACCACAGACCCCAGAACTGGGAGACAGTGAGTTTCTGTGGTTTAAGCCACCAGCACTGTCATACTTTGTTATGATAGCAAATGGACCTGAACCCTATTCTTAAATTCTGAAACTGGTTCTTTCTTAAAAAGTTTGAGTGACAACACTTATCAGAATTGGGCACATTGGCCTCCAGGCCAAGGAGCTGCAGGCAGCACTTCCAATCACTGTGGCCAGCAGGCGCTTCCAGCATGGAGCCCCATTTCCCTGCTGCATGGGCCCACCCCCATGGCTGGTCCTCACCCCAAGGACAGAGCCGGCACCTTGCTGTTAGTTTAGACCATGTATATTTTACCCTACGGTGGGGTGGCAGATTTGGAAAATGACATTTGCCCAAAATAGCTGTGACCTGGGACCAGCACTGCCAGGGAATGAAAATGCTCATCTCTCTCAGAAGCAGACGCTCCACAGAATGAGCAGATGACAGAATTCAAGGTGACATTTGCTGGGATGTCATATGAGCTCATCCTGAAAACATGTGGCCAAATAAATTGGGTTTGTTCGGGAGATTTGTTTAAACCCCAACTGGAATCTAATCTCTTGATCTGAAATACAATATGGTCTTATGGGAACAAATGTCTCAGCAAAGCGGTTGGGGTTGGGAGGGGGACAAAAAGGAATAAAGAAGAAAAAAAGCCAACATTTCTCTAATGTCATCTATGGTTGCCTAAGAGTTAGAGTAAGTTTGAGTTCCACCAATTGGTTTCTTTCCACTATCTGAATAGATTGATTTCTCACTGTGCCTCTCATACTATTTAAAACAAGGATCCACTGCTACTGGGTTAGCAAGAGACACTCTTGGAGCCGTCACAGCAGAGGTGAGGGCAAGAACCTCCAGTGACAGTCTCTGCCTCTCCCTTTGCCTGGACTAGACATTTCCTGGGAGGGCCTGTGAGGTCCAAGCAGTGTGAGAGCAAAGGGATAAGTGTGCCTGGGGTGGAAGAAGCCTGATGTCATCTCACTAAGGACAGATCAGGCCCAATGACTTGAACTGATAAGCACCTGCCATGGTCATGGGTAAGAAGCTAGTCCAAGTGAGGTAACCTTTTTTTTTTTTTTTTTTTAAGAAGCTTGGTTTTCAAAGGTTTTGCAGGAAGAACTGCATGCATGAAGTTGGAAGGCTTCCTGAAACGCTGGTTATTTCCATGATAAAAGAAAATGCCTCTAGGAGCAGCATCTCTCAGTTAAGGAGGTCTGGCCAAGTAGGGGGTGGCAAAGCTTGTGGGAGCATAACTCCTTCTCCCCCCCCCACCACTCTGCCTCTTCTGGCTGGGATTCACATTGGTAAATTTATTGCTTATGTTGTCATGTGAAGCCAGAGAATAGATGAGCAAGATCAATCCCTGTGTCCTAACAGATTTAGGGAAGAGGGTGTGGACTAGGGGAGAGTAAATCATTGGTTCTCAACACTGGCTGCAGATGAGGATCACCTGGAGAGCATTTAAAAGTCCCTTTCCCAGTTTTAGCTCCAGATACTCTGATTCAAAAGGGCCAGGCTGGGGTCGGGCAATGGTAGTTTTTAAAAGCTCCCCAGGCAACTCTAATGTGCAGCCTGGGTTGACAACCAATGAAGTAGATCCGCACCTCAGGCAGTGAAGTAGCAATCCAGAGAGACCGTTTCCCTGCCCCTGGGGGCAGCCCTAGCCCAACTGCCCTCACTGATGGAGAAGCTTCTGGAAATGAAGGAACCCAGCCCAACAGAAGGGGAATCTGAGGGCCTGAGGCTTCCAAGAGAATGTCCCTTAGTCAAGTCTGGGTCCCACTGGAATCAGGAAGCTTGCAGAGACTGACTTCAAGGGCAAAAGTTGGGAGTGGGAAGGGGGTGAGGAGAAAGGAGAGTGTAGAACTTGTTATGCAAGAAAAGGGACACCCAAGGGTTTTTGCCACAAAGGGGTGTGGGTCTCAAAAACTATGAGTACTTTTTCTTTCCACCTTCTAAGTTGTTCTAGGCTAGGCTAACAAACAAGAGAGTTTAACAGGAGAAAATCAGAATTTAATACATATGCATGGAGAATTCACATAGGCATGAGAACTCCAACATTGGGCTTATAAGACATTTTTGGACAAAGGAGAAAGGAAGGGAGGAATAAGGTGTTAGAAGTGAGAATGGGCAATATACAGGGAGTTGAGGAAGAGTGGAACACACATAAAAGGCAAATTCTGTGACTCAGAAACAATGGGACACAGGGTATCTAGCTAACAGGGCCCTGGCCTGAAGCCTTCTTTCTTACCACACTTAAATCAAATTGAGCCTAAGCAACATTCTAGATTAGCTTTCTCCATCTGAATCTCTTTGGCAGGAAAGAGGGGAGGTTCAAAGTTTCTTTCTGAGTCTTGTTACCTAATAAACAGTTTAAAATAAATATCCCAAAATGGCAAAACGTTTGTCCTTTCATCAGGAAAGTAGAAGTGGGTGTTAGAGAGCTGAGTCTTAAGCCAGGTGGTAAGAACGTGCTCAGTCTCTCAGGGAGACTGAGAGGAGGCCCTCCCTCCTACCCCTGCACCACAACCTATCTGACAGGGGGCAGGTCACAGATCACAAGGGCACAGTGATGGTGGTTTTCTTCCCATCAATACTAATAAAAGCCTAGGTGACCCTCGTGCCCTCACACAATGCCTTACGTCATCACAAGATGGTATCCCCCACATTGTCACAAGATGGCCACCCCCACATCATCACAAGATGGCTATCACAAGATAGTTGTCACAAGATGGCCAGCAAGGGAGGTCAGTTGTGGGTGATCAGGCTGGCAGGAGAGGGCAGTTGGGAGAGACCAGGCCAGCAGAAGAGGACAGTCGGAGGTGACCAGGCTGGCAGAGGAGGGCAGTTGGGGGGCGACCAGGCTGTCAGGGGAGGACAGTTGAGGGTGATTAGTCTGTCAGGGGAGGGCAGCAGGGGAGGGCAGTTGGGGGCAATCAGAATGGCAAGGGAGCAGTTAGGCATCAATCAGGCCAGCAGGGGAGCAGTTAGTGGGTGGTCAGGCTGGCAGACAGAAGTAGTTAGGGTCAATCAGGCAGGCAGACAGGCTAGTGGTTCGGAGCCAGCAGTCCCAGATTGTGAGAGGGATGTCCAAATGCTGAGATCATGCCTAAACTGGCAGTCAGACATCTCCAGAGGGTCTCAGATTGGAGAGGGTGCAGGCTGGGCTGAGGGACACACCCTCCCCTAGTGCATGAATTTCGTGCACCAGCCCTCTAGTCTTGAGAATAAATAGGAACCTATTTCACTATAGAAGTTGATGTTTTTGCATATGGTTCTATCATGATATCAGCTGCAAGTTATTTTTCCATTTGTTTCATTTTTCTCTTTGGGAAATTGAGGGAGGTGATATGTCTTTGTCATTCTTCAAGCCCCTGCTGAGGGCTGCTCTAGCTATTGGGTTTAAGCTCCCCACAGTTTGGTGTCACAAGAATTGGCTTTGCTCAAAGTGTGGTCACTCCAGCTAACAGAGAACAAGGACAAAGATGATTTAGCTTGGGCAGGCTTGGTAGTTCTGTAGAGTGTCTGAGTCTTGTTTTGGATATGCCCTTTCTTCTGATGTAGAATGTAGGTGTACATAAGCCATTAAGGTCTCAGATGTGAAAGGAGCCTGAAGTCTGTGGGTTGCAGCCTTTACTTCTGAATTGTGTTTAAGCCCCATCTTGGGAAAATAAAACCAGATTGGCTGTTAAATGCTCAGAAAGGATTCTTGAGGAAGCACGTAAGGCATTACCCTTACCCAGAAGTTCTGACTTCAGGTTAAAGAAATTAGTACATTATTAAAATGCTTTTTAAGTGTTTTTCCCTAAGGCAGTGGTCGGCAAACTCATGAGTCAACAGAGCGGCAGGCTATGGCTCCCGAGCCGCAGTTTGCTGACCACTGGCCTAATCCAATTGCCTTTGTTGGCCAGGATGTTAATCCCTGAGCTTCTCTAACCTTATGAATGCAGAGAGAGGGCTGGATTGAAAATTTCTTGAAGAATCGCTTTGCCAGTTGCTGAGTCAAGGCATCTGTCTCCTGAAGGTGCTACAGGGATTGTGTGAGTGCCCCTGGTGGCCCTCTCTGTCACAGGGAGAGAACTGCTACTTCCCCAGACCCTCCCCGGAGCCCTCTCATTCTCCCGGAGGTGTCAGTGGTGTGTACCCTGGCTGTAGGGGCTGAGACTGGGATGCCTGGCAAGGGAAAATGGGGGCCTGGCTACTACTTCTGCATCAGCAGTTTCTCCAACCAGATCATGGCTTTAAAAAGGAAGCACTTCCTATAATAGGTTGGAAGAGACACTCAGGAGTAATTAAAAACTCCATAAGAGCAGGGGTATAGGATTGACTCTTCCAGGAGCTAATTCTGAAGGAGACAAAATTGGCTTTGCTCAATTATTGGGCTCCTGATGGCTGCTCTTAACTACCAGTGGCCACAACTTCAGAGGGGAGAGAAAACCCATGTAAATGACAGCTCTGGAGAGGGTGTGGGCCAAGAGGGTGCTACCGCCTCCTCCTGCTCTACTCCGACTTCCCCGAGTCAGAGAGAGGTTTGTGTCACACTCTGTCCGCCACGTGGCCGTGGTTGGCTTTGGAGTCTGGCCCAGAAACATTTTCTTCCCCCTTATCTGGTTCATGTCTTCTCCTCCTTCAGATCTCAGCTCAAAAGCCTCAAGTTCTCAAGAAACCTACACTGACCTCCCTAATTTATCCCCTTACCACCCTGGGCCTCTCTCTTTCAAAGCACAGGCCACGGTTTACAGTTTTCCTTCTCTGTTTCTGTCACTTAGTAAACTGAAAATACCAGGAAGCCAGGACCTGTGTCTGTTCTGCTTAAGATCTGATCCCCATATTTAGCTGACTCACTGCTTACAATATGAATGTGTGCGTGCCTACACTTTATGAATTCTTTGGTGCTCATCGATGCTACCCCCTCCCACCCAAACATCTGCACACACATTGTAGGCTTTCAAGCACTGATCTCTCCCCTGTGAGTGAGGATGGGTCATAAATAGAGCCCCAGCCAGTGCCGTGGGACATCGTGCCAGGAAACAAGCTGGTCCTCACCCACCTGGCCTTCCACTACTATCCCAAGTCCCAGTGTCAGTTAATCACCCCCTGGGGCCACAAACAGAGCAGAAGAGGAATGACCTCTGGGGATATGGAGAGAGATATGAAACCACAGGACTGTGCTTTGGGAATGCAAAGTATTAGAACAAATCCTTAAGGATCTAATCTTATCCTTGGAAATACTATTCCAAAACCAGATGGGCCTCTGACAAGTGTTGGTTCCACCCCCACTTATTAAAGCCGTCTGCTGGCCACTGAAGGAGGGACAAGTCTATTCGCACATTCTGTGTCACTAAGTTCAAGGCCTATGCAAACAAATGCACTGGAGAATAGACCAGTGACTATTTCCAGAGAGTGGAGCCTCGTGGAATTGGCTCCATCCAGACCCTCCTGGGAAGGAGGGGGTTGCAGAAGTGCCATTAGCAGCTCAATGCAATTATCTTGGATCACAAGTGAGGCCGGTGGCCTGAATGGGGTTTGAAGCAGCTGGGTATTTAATATAGACTGGAGTATGGACCGGGTCCACAATGCACATAGTAGAATAACTTGGGCAGATCAATTAACCTTACTACCCCCTCCCCTTTTTTCTCAGGTAAAAATAGGAATGATAATAGTCTCTAGCATTAGAACTGCCAGAAGAATTAGTGAAGTAATCCATGTAAAGCACTTTGTCTCACATATAGAAAGTGCTCAATAAATATTAGATATTAATATTATTAAGAATGAGGCACAGGTCAGAAAAGAAAATCTATACAGTTCTAAACACTCAATTAGCCCCTTCCCAAGTAATTGCATAATTGAAATACTGTACTATTATGCATGTCCTTTTATTAAAACATCTTTCTTAAAATATGCTCACCACCCCTGTACTCCCTGGGCCCCCCCATTTGCTTTCTTTCAGGCTCATAGTAACAGGTCTGGTTGCAACTTTTCAAAGCTAATGGTTGCTTTAAAATTATGCATTCAAGAAAATTATTGGGAAAGAACATTTTGGGTAGTTTGGATATTATGAGTCAGGAGAAATTTGAGTTCATAGTCCTTTTGCTATTGAAAATTCTGGCAATTCATGAGAAATCTCTCTAAAGGTAGATGTGGGTTTGGAGGAACTAAGGGCTAGTTCCTCTCAATGATTTGTCTTTTAAGACATTCCTTAAATGGTTTGCTTTGTTTGAGGCTCTTTTAAGAAACCACATGTAATTACACTCAAGTATTCAGAAGGTTAAGCCTCAAACTAGCAAATGCCAAGAAATTCAAGGTTCTGATTGCCACCCCATCTCTAATTCTGTGCGGGCCTTTGTTCCTCCCCTAGAGCATGATGCCTTCAGAAAGGAATGCAGCTGCAGTGTCCATGGCTTCTGGCTTCGCTCTGTAGCATTCCTTTCCATTATTTGGGCAGGTCTTTTGATATTAATCTATTCTAGTATTATTTATAAACAGTCCTGTCTAGGGGAGAAAGCACAAACATATTTTAAGGCAGCCACTACTTGCTAATGACAGGGTGTCATGAGATTTTTCAAAGTCTAATGATGAGTCAGCTCTAAAAAAGTTTCTAAAACCCAGTTTTCAAAGGTTTATTATTCCATAAGTTGACTTACTCTCTTCTAACATGTGTATTCTTGTCTCCTGCATGGAGAAATATTGCTCTTATTAATCATAGACTAGATCGCTTTTGAATTTAATATTCTCCCAATCCTTGCAAACCGTTGGGACCCCAGAGGATTTTCTTTCCTCCAGGTGCTTGGCATATAAGGCAAACGACGAAACAAATAAGGTCATGCCTATAGGAAAGTAGACTCGACACAATTGTGATTTGCAATTAAAGACAGAATGTGTAATTATTTCCCATGACCAGTCTGCATGCTGGCTTCTCCTGAGCTTTTGGTGCTTGGGGGTGGTCAGATAAATACTGGTAATGTGGTTAGACAAGCAAAGGAAGGCTAGTGAGACAGGGACTTCATCCAATCACTTAGCAACTAATTAGCAATGTCTGGTCAGAACCAAATACTGATTTAGGCACCAAGAATAAAAAATGCCTACCTTTCTGGAGTTCATACTGCAGAGTTGAGAAGCAGGCAATAAATGAATAGTAGGTATGACATTTCAGTGTAAGTTTATGCTATGGAAGTGATATGGAAAAAAACACAATGATAGAGAGTTCTGAGAGCAAGGCACAGGTGATTACAATTTATAATAAGTTCGCCAAGGAAGCCCAATTATATTTGAGCAAAGAACTGAATGAATGATCCATGTGGGTATCTGAAGGAAAAAGCATTTGCAGCTGCCATGGAAACCTGCAAAGAAGAAGCCAGCAGGACTGGAGAGAGGGAGAGGACAGAGTGACAGCAATAGAGGACAGGTCAGCATGGAAGGAGCGGAGGGTTAAATCAGGCTTCATGAGCCCTCTGTGAGAACTTGGGCATTTAATACTAGTGAGATAGAGCCACTGCAGCCTTGTGAGCAGAGGTGATGGAATCTGACTTTTGCTTTAATATGATCCCCTGGATGCTGTACTAAGAATGGGCTTTATGGAGGCAAAGGCAGAAGCAGAGAGACCAGTTAGGAAGGATGTTAAAGGCAAAGGCAGCCAGATCCTGAATTATTTTAAAGGAAGAATTAATGGTACTTGTTAATAGATTAGATGTAGGTTGTGAAAGAAAAGGCAGGAATCAAGAATAACTCCAAGATTTTATGGCTTGACCACCAGAAAATGCAATCATCATTTTTTTAAGATAGGGAAGAGAGTGGGAAGGAGGTGAGGATTGGAAGACGGATGTGTTAGGTTTCCAATCTTGTTAGACATCCAAATGGAGATGCTGAGTAGGCAGCTGGAGAGACAAATCTGGAATTCAAGGGAAAAGTCCAGACTTGAGACATATTTTTAGGTTTTTATCAGCATTGGATGATAATTTAGACCCATGAGACTAGCTGAGATCACTCAGGTAGTGAGTGTAGGTAGAAAAGAGAAGATAGCCAAGGACTAAATGCTGTGGCATTCCAGTGTTTGGAAGCTTATACATTCTGCTCTCCAGACAATTGTACTATTCATAAATGTCTTAGACTTATGTGGTTCAGAAAGCCCCTATTTGTCAAGTCAAGCAATCTAGCATTGTCTTTCCCTAAATATTCTCAACTGGAGTGCTCCTGTAATAAATTAATGCTTAACACTAAAATTACAGATAATGCCAAAGCTTTCCATCTTCTTGGTGCTGAAGGAATCTTTAGTCATTGAGTTTCAGAAGCAACTTTCAAGAGCTTCTTTATCAATGACTAGGTTAATGCTATAAATCCAAGCAAAAACTTTTTCATTATGTGCATGAATGTAAGAAGACCTTGTCTCAAAGCCAAGAGAACTAGTTATCTATTGCTACATGATAAGTTGCCCTCAAACTTAGTTGCTTTAAAGCAAACAGCCATTATCTCTATTCCCGTAGGCCAGGACTCCAGGCAAGGTTGAGCTGGACTCTCTGGCTCAGGATCTCATTTAAAATTGTAATTGAGGTATTTCTTAGGACAGTGGTCTCATGTGTTGGTTCAACTAGGGAATGACCTGCAATGAGTCATAAGCCACTGCTGTTCCTTGCCAAATAGGCTTCTCCAGTTGAACTGCATAGATAAAACTACCAGGAGAAGATCCAGAGACAGTAACAGCCAGAGAGTGCATGTCACCGTCTTTGAAACCAGTCACAAAATGATGTCCCATCACTTTCCTGTATTCCATTAATTAGTAACAAGTCAGTGGGCCCAATCTATATTCAAGAGGAAGGGACCAGCCAAGGGTGTGAAAACCAGGAAAAAGGAATAATTGGGAGCCATCTTACAGGTCTATCTATCACAAATAATAGCATGGATAATTTTTAACACCAATGAATTTAGTTCTACATCATTACTTTCAGTAGTGTAAAAACATTGTCTAATTCAAAATTACTATTTTCCCTTTAATATTAGTTATGCTATTTCAATGTTTTTTAAACTGCAAGTTGCAACTCCTTAGTGAGTCATGAAATAAATTCAGTGGTCATGACCACCTTTTCAGAAATAAGACAGAGTAAAGCAGAAAATATTGGAGTTCAGTGCATGTAAAAGATTCTGAAGATGTACCAGGTTATGATGTAAATTATATTTCTTTTTAAGGGTCATGGTCAAAATTCATGACTTTCATAATATCATTAAATATGAGTGGGCCACCAAATATATTTGGGAAAAACAGCCATCCTCACACTATGCAAAAGAAAAATTGTCAGGAGTAAAGAAGCCCAGTGCACTCAGGTAAACTAAATAAAACATGAGCTTGCCAGTTCATGTTTATAGACGCTGGTTCCCTCATGGGTCTGTAAAGAGTAATCAATAAGAGACTGTAAAACCCTGAACAGACATGACAGATATGACATTTTGCCTCTGCAGAGGCAAAGCAGACACACCACAAACTGATGAAAATACTCTGCACAATGCTACCCATCTTGAAAGGTCAAAAGCACAAATTTTTTTCCGGACAAAAAGCATATGTGAATGCCTGAAAACAGTAGGCTTGCTCACGACAGATAAGGCCATTTTTCAGCTGAGTAGCCCCTTCTCTCTCCAGAGAGATAGCCACCACAGACAGACATATTTCCCTGCCACAGACATAACGCAGTCACTACTCTTCTTGAGGCCTTGACCTGCCTGGAGCATGACATCTGGCCACTCTGCACCTGCCTCCTCTCCATATCCAGCTCCTGGTCCATCTCGATGTCCAGGCAGCTCCAATGTTAGCGAAGATTAGAAATAGGTAGGACACAAAAGACTGTCCAGTTTCATCACCCCTTTCATTTGCCACATCTCTTTTAAGATCAATGCTCAGACTCTGCTGGACAGACAGCAAAGCAAAGTCTTCCATCCCTCATCCATCCTTATCAGCCAGACAGCAAACAAGCCAAGTTTCGGTTACAGAGTCCAGATTTGAAAAATACGTCGTATGCCTGATGTTTCACATTTTCCACAGTGCTGCACTGCAGTCTTCCCAGTTTCATGTGAGAGTGCTTCAGATCACATGAAACCCAAGCCAGGAACTGGGGAGACATACCGAAAGGCAGGGCGTCTTGGCTGTGTTGACTTTGGGGAGGAACGGAGGTTCAGTTAACAGCATGTGCAACCTATTAACATTGGGCTCTGTGGGAAAAGGCAAAGAGAAAGAAGAGAGACAGAGGTGGAAAGGCTCACTTCATGGTTTTAGTCAAAGCTTTAGTCTCCCCTGATTCCTAGAGATGAAAAGAGCTAAGCATTTTGAAGGCTTTGCATGAAGTGAATTTGGAAGTATTTCTGCATTTTCACTTAGCATTTAATAGTCATAGTCTAAACAATTTCATTTAAAGTTGGATGATGGTCCAAAAGACTTATTATTCTACCCTTCTTGTTTGTTATAGATACATAATCACAGTGTAGGAGCCTGAACGTTTAATGTTGTTTGCTGATAGGGTATGTTATTAATTAGTTAACTCTAAAATAGCTAAATAGCTTGACATTAACTGGGAGAGAGAGTCTAGGTCTTAGACCAAATAGAAGTTGGGGAAGGGGATAATTCTACTTTGCTAAAATATGAGTCACATTTGTAAAAACTTCTAATGTGATAAAATCTGAGAAACATAACATGGGTTGGTTTGTTTGCCACCATGTAAAATGGAAGGGCTGAGTCACCGTTAGATTTATAAATATCTGAAGTAGCTTCTTCAAAAATTGGTATTTGTGGTTTCATCACAAAAACAAGGTAGGGAAACAGGAAAGGCTGTTACCTCTTCAATTTGGGTCCCTTCTTAAAGTATTTATATTAATATTTGATTCATATTTAGATTAATATTAGATTTAGATTAAGAAGCAGACTGAAAATAACCTATTTTAGCTTTATTAGTGAGGAATGCATTGGGCTACAATTAATAGCAAGCCCAGTGAATGAGAGTTTAAACAAGCAGGGATTTACTTGACTCACACAACAAGTAATCCTAAAGTAAGCAATGTCCAGAGCTGGTCACTATGTTAATAAGAACATAGGCTCCTTTTATCTCAGAACATCAGCTTGTTGTTCAACTATTGCAAGATGGTTGCAACATATCCACCCATCACATCCACATTCAAGGCATGGAAAATAGCAGATGATGACATTAACAACATCTGGCCCTTTTATCACTTGAATGCTAACAACTGAATAGAAAGTCTTCTGCTTGTATCTCATTCTCTCCAACTCTGTCTCATGACCAACCCTAGCTTTGAGGGAGGCTGTGAGAGCAAGTATTTAGTTTTCTTCCATTCTTTAGAGTGGAGGCAGGTAGGAGAGAAGGGCCTTGGGAATGGATGTGGAGTCAGCAGGGAACTCATCAGCAGAAATGCCATTGATCCAGGGAAGAGCAGCATTGTCAGCTCTGAGCCTCATCCAGGATCACGACTACCACCCGTATGGAGAGCAGAGATTTGCACCCAGGTAGGTAGAAATATAAATAGAAACCTGGACTTTTAAAGGCCAATGGGCAGTTCAGTACTATTTCTGTATTATTGTGTAGGACTTAAACAGCTATCCTGTCAAAAGATGAAGACTCAATATCAAAGTTACAAACTGGAAGTCATATAAGCTATAAACCAAAAATGTTATATTTTAAAAAAAAGAAATCAAATTCATGATAATGCTTGTGTGCAGCAACTAAGATAGACATGTTTTAATGAGAAGTGCTTTAAACCATGACATTTCTTATAATTCTTCCTTACATCCTTCTCATCTATGCATTCATTCATTCAAATAGCAGCTCAACCATTAAATCGTTCAACTCAATCACTCAATAAATATTTATTTGTGCCTTTTGCCAAGCCTAGGTGATCAATTAATGAGATACTTCTAGTTAGCAACTCAGAGACTTTTCATTTGTAACCTATTAACAAATTGGAAACTTTTCATTTGTAATCTATCCATGAAGTTGTGACCATAACATAGCTTTAAATGCCTTTCTTCACATATTGTTATTCCTCTGGTTCTCACAGTCTTTCACAAATTCTGATAAATCAACACCAATGTGAATTATGTCAAGGAAAGTGAGAAATGAGGCCTAACTTATGTTGTTTGCCCCTCTAGAGAGACCCTTGAAAAGATAGCAGAATCGCAACATTGAAACCACTACCATTATTGAACATCTAGATCCTCAGCAAGGAGAGTAGTGACCTTTAGTGGCATTGGAAAAGACGCACTTCGTGGAGGAGCATCTGGCTATTATAGGAAAATTTAGGAACTAATAGAGATAACCTTCCTTTCCTAAGCATACCAGAGGGAGGTGATCCTCAAGGGGAAGAGAACATTGATCCTTGGGGTGGCTTTTATATGACAAGGCCATGAATTCTGCCACAATCCATGGAGAAATGAGGTTTATGTGCCCTCCCCATGAATCTGGGTGGGCTGGTGCGTGCTTTAACCAATGGAGTCTGGTGGGAGTGATGTTATATGACCTCCAAGGTTAGGTCATGCAAGGTCATGAGACTTCCGCTTTGTTCACTGGCTTGCTCTTGTAATCTGAGCCCTGCAGAAAGGCTGTGTGTAGGTGTTCTGGTTGACAGTCCCAGCTGAGCACATCCATCCAATCACCCCAACCCAGACGCCAGTCATTTGCCTGAAGAAATTTCCAAATGATTTCTGTCCCCAGCTGTTCTAGTCAGTCCCAGATGATACTCCAGATACTGTAGAACAGACACAAGCCATCCACCGTGTCCTATCCAAATTCCTGCCCCACATAATCTTGAGTAACATAAAATGGTTGTTACTTGATGCTACTGACTTTTGAGATGATTTTCTAGGTAGCAGTAGATAACCAGAACAGTTGGGTTACATATATGATAACCACCTGCTTTTCTCTAGTATCCCATGTTTCACACATTCTCTGCTCTATTAATGTATTCAAGTCCCAGTAAAGGATGGCTGTCTTCACCATTGTCTCCACGTAACAATCCTTGCTAAGGGCAATTTGATTGCATCAGTTTCTAGCAAAGTATGTACTGTATGGAAAGCAAGTTAATAAAGTTCCAAGTTAGCCTGTTGAAGGGAGGAATTAGTATATTGGTCATTAGAAAGAATGCCATTCCCATAACACCCTTCTAAGGGGTTAGTTCAGCAAAAATCACCTCAAATGAGCCCCACTATTTGTATCAATTGAGGTTAAATCAGGAACAAGTACCTGAACTAAGAACAGCTAACAGCAAACCTTAAATTGGCTGACAGTCTGTAAACTAAAGGTGGCCAAGAGGAATGATGAAAGCTAACTGGTCCAATGAGACTTTCTCCGAGAGGAAAAGGGGCGCGCGCGGGGGTGGGGGGGGAGAGAATGAATTTGGGAGTTGATAGTGGAAGGTAAATATGTAAAGTTACACAGAGAAAACAGTAAGTAGAAGTACTGAGATAATAAGAACCATCTAAAAGAGACACTAAAGTCATAAGTAAATAGAATCTATCAGATAAAGAAAAGGGAGGTAGGCCTGTTGCTGGTGTCAGGAGCAGTGGAGCCAAATAGGAACATGGTGCTAGGGATTAGTGAGTGCTGACTGCAGACACACCGTCACTGGAGTTGTTGGAGTTGCATGTTACCCAAGTCTTTCTTTAGGGACATACCTCTCAAATATAAAATCATTCTTATGGGAAATGAATTTCTATTTGATCAGTTGGTGACAGGATGTTTTTTTATTCAATTTCTAGGAGTCAATCTAAGTATAAAGCACACACTGTACCTGCTCGCCCGCCGCCCCCAACTTTTCATTAAGTAAAGTCATGGTTTTGAGGACTTTAGTGTGGGTTTGATAAGATGTTGTAGGGGTCCCCACACCACATCTCTTGCTGACACCATCGCCAGAGCTGAATTCCACAAGCTGCAAGCTCCCAGCAAGCAGCAGCTGTAGCCACATAGAGGCCTGGCCCGGGGAGCTGGCTGTGTCTCCTATCTCTGTCTTGTTTCTATAAACCAAGCATAGGGCTGTCACCGTGGCCAAGGAATGGCCACCGAGGCCTCAGGATGACTACTCAAACCCTTTCACGGCAGTAGTCAGCAGTTAGCAGACAAGGTTGGGAAAACACCACAACCTGCCAATCTGTTTCAGCATGGAGACAGCGTTACTGGGAGAGTCTGCGATGGGGAGATTTTGAGAGGAAGGCGAAGTAGTTTTGAGACAGTATTTGCCCTGAATTGAGTTCAAGCTGACACCTCAGAGTACAGGCCAGTTCATCTCCAAGGATTTCCCCAAAACAGCATCCCAAGTAATCCATAAAAGAACCACGGCTTTGTACCGGCAGCTTCAGATGAGTGCTGCTGGCACAGAGCTGGAGCAGAGCAGTCTGTTGCCAGCCCGAGGGCCACAGCGCTGGCGGGTGCTGGAGGGGGCCTGGGCATTCTCCTGAGATCCCCACAGGAACAAACTCCATCATCAGGCAGTTACTCCTCTCCGCGCAGTAACTAACGGCAACACTGATTTCACAGAGCTGTACCCTGCCAGCTTCCTGCTCTCTGTGGGCCGGGGCAGAAAATAAACAGTGGGGTCTCACTTCCAGACCCTGCTGCTTGGCAGCCACATACCCCTCCTGAAAGCGACCAGTGCCTGGCCTAAGGACAGCACCTGTGTGTCTGCAAGCGCTCAGTTAATGGATGAAAACTCTTTGCCTAGATGTGCTGGTAACCAGGCTGGCGGCTTCACAGGAACAAGAAAAAAAAGCTCAGAGCAGAGCCAGTATTGATTGCTGGCGGCTGCATGGATGTCCAGGAAGCAGGGAGTGACCCCTGGCTGCCTACAGGCCACGTTCCCATGTAATAATAACAAATAGGTGGCCCTGGAAATAAGGGAGGGCAGAGCCTACAATATGGGCCCATAGGATCAGGAGTGATTAGGAAGAATCAAGGAAGGGGCAGTGAATGTTTTGGGCAAACAGGATGCACAGCGGTGGAGGGGCTCCGATGGCTCCCATCAGCAAGTTTAGTAACGTGAGACATGCTTCCAGGACTAATTGGCATCCTTGTTATATGCTTTGGCAACAGTGCTCCCTTTATGAATGTCCTTGGAGGAAGTAGAAACCCTCTCCTGGTTTTGCTTTTGCTTTTATTGACTCTGCCCCGACTCAATCATGGCAAGGTGGTGTGGAGCTTAGGTGCACTTTCACAGTTGTGACTTGAAACTAAATGCTGAGTCCTCGTGGAGCATAGGAAGGAGAGTCGGGTTTGCAATCTTGCTCCAGTGCATGAGCCTTGATGGCAAGGTGTGGGGTCAATGGAGGCATAAGGTGCTGCTCTAAACAAAGAGGCCCCTGGGTGAGTTTGTTCTCAAGGCCTCCTACTCTGCGGCTTCTCTCTTCACAGGGCCAATCTGGCAAGCCCTTCCTCAGAGGATAGAGATCTGCCTTCCTTATTGAGAAGCCTTTGGGCAACTCACACTACAGAGGCTACAATCCCTGAGAGAGCAGTTTCTAAAACAAGAATTCTAGATGGGAAGAGTCCCTGTCCCCATCTGTCCCAACTCTTGTTTACCTAGAGCAGTGGTTCTCAACCTTCCTAATGCCGCGACCCTTTAATACAGCTCCTCATGTTTGGTGACCCCCAACCATAAAATTATATCCGTTGCTACTTTATAACTATAATTTTGCTACTATTATGAACTGCAATGTAAATATCTGATATGCAGGATGTATTTTCATTGTTACAAATTGAACATAATTAAAGCATAGTGATTAATCACAAAAACAATATGTAATTATATATTGTGAAATATTTATTTCTAATTACAAATAAATGAAATTTTGTCTTGAATCATGGTGTAGCATGGGTAACAGTCTTCACATGACAACAGTAAACTACATTGCTACATTTTGCTACACCGAGGAGCGGTGTGTTGGTTCCTAAGACCATGGGAAATAGGTGTTTTCCAATAGTCTTAGGCGACCCCTGTGAAAGGGTCATTGGATCCCCAAAGGGGTCGCGACCCACAGGTTGAGAACCGCTGACCTAGAGGTTTCCTCCAGGAGATTTCTGCTGGTGAAACATGGAGCTTTGTTCCAGAGGGAGACCATCAATGAGTACCAGTTCACGGTGACAGTCTTAGAGCCATACAGTGTCCCTCTGCTTTTTCTTCTTACTGCTCACTGGCAAGGGCTGTTTTTCTTAGCCTTTGCACTAACAGCAACGAAGTGGGTGGTGTGTTCTACGGGCTCTGCCACCAAACTAAGCCAAACAGTTGTTGAGAGAGCTGTCTAGACTCACACACACTGCCCCTGCTGTACTCACTTTTATACCTAGAGAACCTCTCCTACCACCTGCCCAGTCCAGCCTCTCTCCTGAGCATCATCTTGTCTGCCCAATGCAACTGATTTTACCAGGCCATCTCTGACTCATTTTTAATTGTTATTTATACTATCTGCATTTACATTGAACAGTATAGAGGAATTCTTTGGGAGTTGAGGTAGCAACCCAAAGCAGATGTTTAAGACCTCGAAGAAGAGATGCTTAGGGCAGTTGACCTAGAACAGTGGTCGGCAAACCGCAGCTCGCGAGGCACATGCGGCTCTTTGGC
The DNA here is from genome assembly GCA_011751065.1 of Lasiurus cinereus. Taxonomy (NCBI): domain Eukaryota; kingdom Metazoa; phylum Chordata; class Mammalia; order Chiroptera; family Vespertilionidae; genus Lasiurus; species Lasiurus cinereus. The sequence goes on along the minus strand of JAAGEH010002531.1, from coordinate 42,754,784 downwards.
TCCTTGAGTGTGGCTCTTCCACAAAATACCACAGCCTGAGTGAGTCTATTTTGAAGAAGTGGCATTAAAAGAAGTTTAAGTTTAAAAAAATTGGCTCTCAAAAGAAATTTCAATTGTTGTACTGTTGATATTTAGCTCTGTTGACTAATGAGTTTGCCGACCACTGACCTAGAGAATTATATTCTATGTCTGCGAAGAATGAAGCAAAGAAAATGAAGAAGTCAGAAAAAATGAAACAGCTAAGGACAGAGCCTGAGAGTGGGTCTAACAGTTTTAGATCCCTGTAACTTCTGGCTGGAGAAAGAGGAAATGAATCACTTGGACTACATGATATTGCACATAACATGAGAGATTGTGAGTTTCCTGGACATAGATCCATTTGATTCTCATGGGAATCCTGGCTCCCACAGCTTGTCACCAATTCACAGGCCCCAAAGAGGCTCTGAAACACAATGATAGTCCTGAATGGGCCTCTCTTGTCAGAGTAAACCTTGCAAAAAAATATGTAGGCAAGATTTTCCTGGTTAGGATACAACTCTGAAAGTGAGTAAGATAAAATCCTGAATCCTCTCCTGGCACCCACACCCCTAATCATGTTCTTATATCCCAATTTGTGCTAAGGATTTTAAAAAGCGCACAGCTGAAGGATTCAGACCCACTTAGATTGAAAGCGCCATGGTTTCAACCCTAGGGCAACAAACCATGGGGCTTGGCTTGTCCATCCCAGATCTTCCAGTCCCCGCTTGCTCCAGCCCTAGAGAAGGTTGTCCATGGCAGGGATGAGTGAACCTGAGGCCTTGGGAAAACAGCTGACAACAACTGACATCTACTGCAATGGACTCTGCCAGATGTCTTGTACTCATGCCTCTAATGCTTCCAATGGCCCTACAAGGTTGGCATGTCTCTCTCCAGTTTACAGATAAAGATACAGGTCCAAACAGGACCAGTGCCTTATCCAAAGTCCCACAGGAAGTAGCAGGGCTAAGCTCTTGTCCTAGGTGGAGGTGCCCCAGAAGCAGATAGTGAGACAAAGGTGCACATGAAGATGCTTTATTGGGAGGGGTTCCTGGGAAAACTGGTCAGGGAGTGAGGGCGTGGGACCAGGAAGGTAAAGTAGGCCAAGTAAAGGTGCAACATCGGTAGCCGTTTCAACAGTAAGCTCTGAGGACAGTATCAGTCTCAGAGCAGGTCCAATTAGGGGCAAGAGAGCTGAAGTGTTTATAGCCCCAAACCAGTCAGTGCTTGACTAAGGACAGTGCCCAGGGGATGTAAACTCATAGGTATTTCCTTGTTCTGCTGGCAGCTTGTTCCAACAGTCTGAGAGAAAGCAAAGAAAAACAGCATTGGCTGCTGGGGGAAAAGCAGAGAGCTGAGTCCTTACAGATGGTAAAGGGACCAGGTACGGGGTGAAACCCATGCTTCTCCATGGGGACATAGCGCTGCCACAGACACAGTGGCAAAGCTGTGGGCCTTCTGCCTGCAGGGGCTGCCATGTGGGTCCCTGGCTGCAGCACTGCAGCTGGATGGGGGCTGGCAGGGCCGGGGACTGGCAGGGCCTGTCATAATGCTGTCATAGGGGAGGGCCAGGAGACCCATTTATTCCATGCCACATGGCCACAAAGAGTCTCAATTTTAATTTTTTTGCTTCTAGCAGAGATAAAATGAGAGAATGGAAAGATGTCATAATTCAATTTTACATCCCCAGTTCCAGACTGTCCCTAATGCACTATAAATGAACATCTTCTCTATTTCCTATATTTATCCTATAATTAGCACATTTGTATTGTGTGACACTTTCTTCTGTAATGGGGCATTTTGGGCCTATTTTTAAAATTTAATCAATAGATTATAAATAGAATGTAGCAATTACTTAAATTATAATAGTCATGATATTCTCATTATAGTAACGATCATCAAATATTTAAACTTACATCATTTTTCTATAAATTTTTGATATTTCACATCTGTCAAAAATATTTCAATCATATGTTTGCGTGTAAAAAAACAACAACAAACTATGACATTTCTTATTAAAAGCACCATTTTCTTAAACTGAAATACTATGAAATATGCCACAATTTTTGTTAGTCTGTTTTGGCAACTTTATTTGTTGATATATTGGAAACCTTGATATAAGAGGGAGGCCGAGCCTCTCTCGAACCCTGAGAGCGAACCCTGAGAGCGCTGCGGAGAAAGCCCTGTGGTGACACACAGTGGTGGGACGGCTCCAGGCTTTCTCCCGGGAAGAAACACCAACCAAGATGTCTGTGTTCCAGGCAGGAGATCTCCCATTCATGCAAATGGCCACCAGCCATATGCTCTTCAGGAGCTGGTTGGGAAGTACAGGAAGGTGACATGCGCAGCAAATATTGGGTGACTGAATGAAAGCATGGAGCATCCAGAAGCACTGTGGATTGTAGGGAACCGTTTCAGAGCAGTCAGAGTTTGGAGAGGCTGAGCCTGAGCTGCTGTAGGTCAGAAGGCAGCCCGCAGCCTGCCCTGCAGCAGCCTGGAGGGTCTCCAGCCTGAGATCTCCCCATCAGCCTGGCCCAGGTCCAGAGCGGTGTGTGCGCTGACCCTTCACACCCTCTTCAGGGGGGTGCCTCAGACATCCAGGCTCTTCATCATCCAGGCTCAGATGCTAGAGGGGCCTCCCATCTAAGGGGAGTGTAAGAGTGCCTTAGACATTATTTATGGCAATGGCCTCCAAACTTTTACACCATATCTGTATTGTTTTTTAAAACTACTTAAAATATATCCCTAATATTTGCAGAACAGAATTTTGACCCAGATCTTTCAGCTGTTGGCTGACAAGGTGATGTATGTGTTACTTTACCCGAATGGTTATCTCAGATTCACTGGTCCCTGACTGAGTGCCAAGCATTGTGCTAGGCGCTGGGATCCAAATATGATAGAAACTACTCTCTGTCTTCCACAAGCTTATGGTCCAGTGGGGAAGTAGTCCATTCATCTAAGGCAAAGGTGGGGCTATGGGGCAAAGGAGTTAACCCAAGAAAGGACGTAGGTCACAGAGGACCCTCAAGTGAAGTTTAATTCAGCCAGCTTTAAAGAGACTAAATATGCCTGGCCAGTGTGGTTGAGTTGGTTGAGCACTGGCCCATGCACCAAGAGGTCACTGGTTCTATTCCCAGTCAGGTACAAGCCCAGATTCCAGTAGGGTGCATGCAGGAAGTAGCCAATTGATGTTTCTCTCTCTCTTTCCCCCTACCCCTTTCTCTGTCTCTAAAATAAAATAAAAAACATTGTTTTTAAAAAAGAGACTAAATATAATTATCATCCCAATCACCTAATGTACTAAAGGAAGGGAAAATTTCCAAGTCAAAAGGCAAAACTTTCTAAGGTGCAATAGGAAGCTATATTTAGACTTCAGGCAAGGAGCTTGGTTGGGGGAGGAGTCCTTGCTGAATGAAAGCAGAACTTTCCATCAGTCTGCAAAGACCAGTAAAAGCAACTCTCAAGCTATCATCTCTGATGGCTGAAACCTGATGTGAAGCTTGAGGGCTGGGAGGCAGGAACAGGGGCCCGTGTGTCCCCGTGTCCCTTGTATGTGAGCTCTGCCCTCAGCCTTCTGAAAAAAAACCTTCAGAGTGGAGTAAGTCAGCAATTGTTTTCCCCTCTAGATCAACTGATGCTTGATAAGGCTTTCCTTTGTTTTTCTGATATAGTGGGCAGTTTAGACAGATATGAGCAGAGAAGGAATGATAGGCCAGGCACAGAAGGTCACCAAGGAAGAAAGCCCCTAACAATGACCAAAACCGGAAACACAAGTATTGTAGGATGGGACCTCGTCCCCAGGGTGACCTTTCCTCTCTGATCTTTTATATCACTGGGCATGTGGTTCAGATCCTCCCTGACCTTTCCTCCCCTAGCATGTAGATGCCCTTAGACATCTTAGAGGAATAACAAGGAGGGGCCAGAGAATAACCTTATATAACCCCCACACAGGCCCTCAAGACAATTAAGTTCTGACCCACGTCAAATAATGTTAGGGACAAAGTCTCGGATTTGTTGACCATAGAGACAGTTTTGGTCAAACTAGAGATAACTCCAGGCCCAAAAAATCAGCAAAACATCAAGACCAGCTGCAATAACAAATGATCTCCTGCCTTGGTCCTGACCAATCAGTAGATACCAGGATCCTGAAAGGACACCTGGTAAAGCTGATGAGTATTTGATTGAGATCCTTTCCTGAGCCCTCCCTAAAATTCCCACCTATAGAAACAGATAAAACTTTTAAGGTGAAGGACTCAGCGCAGCTCTCTCTCTCTGGAGCACACCCACACCTTTCTCCTCTCCTTCCCTCAACGCTCATTTTCTTTACCTTTTCCCCTCCTAAGATCTAAGGACACTTTTGCCTCAGTTAACTTGCTTCCTGAGGCCATGCAGCCTAGCTGGCTCACTTCTTCTACCTCTGTAACTTTCTAAAAAAACTTGTGCTTATATTTGAGTTCTTTGGCTCTGAATTCTTTTCTTAGCTGAACTCAAGAAACGTGGTCTGACATCTAGTGCCATTTGTGGTTAACACTTTCACCCCTCTCCCTTTGCTCTTGTTTCCTTTACCCAAAGCTTGCAATCCCCTGGCTTCCTGGGTCTTCCGCTGTGTCCTGGGAGCTGCACCCTTTACCATTTGGTCTCAGCCTCCTCCCCATGCCCTGCCCTACAAGAAAACCTTACTCAAAAGCATTAAAAACAGCAGATTCAAAAATGGGAGAAGCCTCGCTACAAGACAGGGGGAATCTTCCCATGTGTTCGAGTGGTCGCTTTATAAGTCTCATCACTTCTCCAGTGGGAGCTCAGGCCCCGGAATGTTAGTGACTTGACTTGGGTAGGCTTTGTGTTGCTCAGCTATGAAGAGCTGGTGAGCAGTTCCAGTTTTAAGTGACTAAAAAATGAAGCTGTTCCTTTACTCATCATTATTTTTCAAATTTCTCTCTCTTTGTCTTCTCAAGTAATCTGAAATAATGACATTTTACTGTACTGTTAACATATTTGCCTCAGAAGGGTAGAAACCATGCTAGTGGAGGAAAGGTCAGGGGAGGATCTGAACCACATGCCAGTGATATAAAAGATCAGAGAGGAAAGGTCACCCTGAGGACGAGGCCCCACCCTACAATACTTGTGTTTCTGGTTTTGGTCATTGTTAGGGGCTTTCCTGCCCTTTTCTGACTGTGGCAAGAGCTATGTTTCCAGGTAGCCCCATCGATGTAGGGTTCTGGAAGTGGAGTCTCCCCAGTCATCTAGTCGGAATGATTTGGGGTATAAACTGTTCAAATTTTGCCCTTCCCTGCCCCCACCATGGAAGAGTGGGAAGATGAGGGCCATTTTGGTTCCAGGAATGGCACTTAGATATTGACACTTCCACAAATGTTCCTGGCCATTCTCATAGATAGTTAAATTTGGGAGTCATTCCTCCAGAGAATGTGAACTAGCTTTTCTTCCCAATTCAGAAATTAGCTATTTTTTGTAAAACTCGTGGACTCTCAGGATCTCTGGAAGCCTATGTTTTCCCTCCAAAGGGAGCTACCTGCTGGCTCCAGCATGTCTCCCCAGCTCAGCTGCACACACACTCCAGCTCCCTGGCTCTGTTCACAGCCAAGCACGTGGCTCCCTGCCCAGCTGCTGAGTAGGTTCTGATTGCCCAACAGCTCCACAGCCACCTCTTTAAAATTCATTATCTGAATGTGCAGAAATGACCATTTGGAGTCACTATCACGTTTCTTGGTTATGTGACACTCCTCCAAAGGGATCATGTGTGGAGAAAACGTGCCCCTTTGACAGAGATGTTATTTCAGTGCGTTTCCTCTTTCAAAGGGTTCCCCTTTTATCTGAACTATCAAATTGTTCCTACTCCCATAAAAGCAGGACAGCAATTGTAATGGAAATTTATATACACAGTGTAAATGCTGAACTTGTTTGTTGTTTGAAAGAAGCTGCCAGAGACTAACCAGATCAGGTGTGTCCTGGTCCTTCATTCAGGCGGAGAATTCAAAGGCTGGTCTTGAAGTGAATCTCTCCTCCCTCTTCCTTATTCAGGTTACAAAGGCCACCGAGGAGGAAGCATGTGCGTCAGACCAGCTGAGCTCAGAGCAGACCCGGTCTCCTCACCTTTTCTGGGTCCAGAGCTCCTGTTTAGCTCTGAGTGCCTGGCCTGCCATTGCTTTGGGGTAATAATGCATTCTTTATCTCCTGGGTGAACTCACTGATCCTTTTTCAAATAGGACATTTTTTATTTTTTAAAATATTTTTAATAAATATTTATTGCTCAGTTTATTACAGATGTTCCTCTTTTTCCCCTCCCCCTTATACTCCCCTCTACCTGATTTCCCACCCCTCACCCCATGCCCTTACCCCCCCGCCACTGTCCTCATCCATAGGTGTAAGATTTTTGTCCAATCTCTTCCTGCACTCCTCACTCCTCCTTTCTCCTGAGATTGTTAGTTCATTCCCTTTCTATGCCCCTAATTCTATTATATTCACCAGTTTCTTCTGTTCATTGGGTTTTTTTATTCACTTGTTGATAAGAATGTATTTGTTATCACTTTGTTGTTCATAATTTTTATCTTTACCTTTTTATTCTTCTTCCTCTTCTTAAAGAAAACCCTTCAGCATTTCATATAATCCTAGTTTGGTGGTGATGAACTCCTTTAGCTTTTTCTTATCTGTGAAGCTTTTTATCTGACCTTCAATTCTGAATGATAGCTTTACTGGGTAGAGCACTCTCGATTGTAGGTTCTTGCTATTCATCATGTTGAATATTTCCTGCCACTCCCTCCCTTCTGGCCTGCATAGTTTCTATTGAGAAATCAGCTGACAGTCGTATGGGTATTCCCTTGTAAGTAACTGTTTTTCTCTTGCTGCTTTCAAGATTCTCTCTTTGTCTTTTGCCCTTGACATTTTAATTATGATGTGTCTTGGTGTGGTCCTCTTTGGATCCTTTTTGTTTGGTGTTCTGTGTGCTTCCTGGACTTGTAAGTCCATTTCTTTCACCAGGTAAGGAAATTTTTCAGTCATTATTTCTTCAAATAGGTTTTCAGTATCTTGCTCTATCTCTTCTTCTGGCACTCCCATAAGTCTGATGTTAGTATGCTTGAAGTTGTCCCAGAGGCTCCTTACACTATCTTCACATTTTTGGACTTTTTTCTTTTTGTTTTTCTGTTAGAGTGTTTTTGCTTCCTCATATTTCAGATCTTTGATTTGATTTTTGGGGTCCTCTAGTCTGCTGTTGGATTTCTCTATATTATTCTTTATTTCAGACAGTGCATGCTTAATTTCTGACTGGTCCTTTTCCATTTTTTTTTTTTTTGGCATTCTCATTAAGATCCTTGAAGGTCTTGCTAAGTTTCTCAGAGGTCTCAATAAGTTTGTTGGTAGTTTGTAGAAGATTCTTGAATAACCTTATAAATGTGGTTTTGAACTCTATGTCCAGTCATTTGCTTTCCTCCATTTATTTCATTCATGAAATGTTTCTTTGTCTCCGCATTTTGGCTGCTTCCCTGTGTTGATTGAGTGGCTTTGTGTGCTAGTTGTTCTTAGGGCTCAGTAGCTCCACTTCTCTAGTCACCTGAAGTAGAGACTCTTGGTGGACCCCTTTGTGGGTTGGGTTGTAGTTAAGCCTTGATTGCTATTGGTACACTGGGAAGAATTGACCTCCAAGCCAATTGACTGTGAGGATTAGCTATGTCTATTAATGGAAGAACTGCTGTGCTGAAGACATCCCTATAGAGCAGAACTTGTTTCAGTGGGGCTTTGGTGCTCACCGAGTCTGCCTCCTGAGTGTGTCACTTGTGTATGTGAGGAGTTGAAATCTGGTGTCATCTCACACTGACCTCTAGGTACACTGGTTCTTGGATCTCCAAGGAGATGCAAGTCAGCTAGTGTCTGAGGCCACCCAGCAGGAGCTACAGGGAGCTCTGCAGATTTCTCCTCTTTGCTAGGAGTTTGGAAGTTTTGGAGTTGTCTGACCCAGCTGTAATTTGTTAGGTTAAGCTGCCAGAGGGCAGGCCATTCATATTCAAAAGTTGTCGCTCAGCTGGGTGGGTTTGTAAATTGGGCGGGATGGGGTCTCAGGAAGTCTCTAGGCTAGGGCATGACAAACAGCAATGGCTGGCAGTCAGCCCTCTCTGCCACATTTTGTTCAGTGTCCTGTGTCCCTTGCCCCAGCACAGTAAACAATGATTCCAGTGCACAACTCTGTGAGAGAGCCACCCTCCCTTTCTGACCCAATGGCAGACAGTCCAGTTTCTCCCTGTATGAGTCTGGGTTCCCAGAATCTCGCCAGAAACTGGAGTTCAGAGAGTTGGGAATTTGTAGCTCCCTCCCAATTGAAAAACCACAGTGCACACCAGCTCAATTCGCGTGTCTCCGTACCTCTGCCTTTCTGAGCCTCTGCAGGTCCTACCAGGTCTCAATGTACTTTTTTTTCCTTCTAGTTGTAGAACTTCCACTCCACCAGCTTTCCCATGGTCCTGGGGGATAGTTGTTTTGTCTTTTAGTTGTCGTTTGGTGTGGTTGCAAGAGACAGAATGTACAGATGTATATTTTATGTCGCCATTTTGGTTCTTCCAAAATAGGACATTTCTTTTGTATTTACTTTTCCTAGGTGAATTTCTGCTCCCATCTACCATGTTTCATATGAGATTAAGAACTACCTATGGTACACTCTAGATTGAATACCTAAAGTGCAGACTGTGGGCAGCAAATCATGAATCATTTCTAATTAAGAAAGTTTCTGAGTGGCCACCACCAAAGATAAAAAAGAGCAGTTCTGAATTTGGCAAAAACTTAAAAAGTCACAGTAGAAATAGAAATGTGGATACATAAAGCACAAGTGTTTAAAACATATTAAGGGTAATCATAAGTAAAATCACAGCTTAAGAGGGCTTTTAATTCATGTGTCCCTCTTGCTAAAACTTATAATTGCATGTATTAGCCACACTTTGCAATATCTGTAAGCAAGGTGGAGACACCTTTTTCTCATGAAATACAAGTGGAAAAAATAGGAGACCATTCATCTAATAAAAGAGCAATATGCATCTTGACATCACTCTAAACACACAAGATGGCCACCTCCATGTAGACACAAGGTGACTGCCAAAAGATGGGCAGCAGGGGAGGGCAGTTGTGGGCAATCAGGCCAGCAGGGGAGAGCAATTGTGAGGAACAAGGCCTGCAGGGGAGGGCAGTTAGGGGTGACTGGGTGGGCAGGGGAGGGAAGTTAGGGGCAATTGGACCAGCAGGGAAGCAGTTAGGCATTGATCAGGCTGGCAGGAGAGTGGTTAAGGGGTGATCAAGCTGGCAGCTAGAATGGTTAGAGGCAATCAGGCAGGCTGGCAGGGAAGTGGTTGGGAGCCAGTGCTCCTGGATTGTGAGAGGGATGTCCATTTAGGCCTGGGTCCCTCCCCATCTGCCCTCCTCCGCAGACCTAGTTCCCCTCAACTGCCTTCCCTTGCAGGCCTGGTCCTCCCCAACTAAACCGGCAGTCGGACAACCCTTGAAAGGTCCCAGATTAGAGAGGGTAGAGACTGGGCTGACAAATCCCCCCAACCTCCACCCCCTGTATATGAATTTCATGCACCAAGTCTCTAGTAGGGTATAATGAACAATGAACTACAGACTGGGAGATCAAGTTCACACCCCTACTCCATCATCACTCTGTCTTTGCACATGTATCTCAACCCCAGATATGTTTTTAAATGAAAATAGTGAAAGAGACAAACTGGAAGGGATGTAGAGATAATTTCACCTAGTCTCATCTTTAAAAGAAAAAGAAGCTGACTACTACAGAACTTAACTGATGTGACCAAGAGAACTCGGCAATTATTAACAAAACATGAGCAAAATCCCATGCTTTCTGACTGTTAATCAATGCTCTTTCTCAGTGTGCCCTCAGTTTTATCACCCGTCACATGGGAACATTAATTCTTATCCTCCCTACTTCATAAAAGCCTTAGAAAAAAATCAATTGAGGTAATATGTGGGCTGGATTGAATTATCTCTAAGGTAATGTGACACTCAAAGATTATGCACTGGTTCTTTTCCAATCGTCCTTATCACAATGAATGGGCCCACCATCCATTCTGTTATACAAAATAAAGGCCTTGATACTTTCCCTTTTCACACCTTCCAAATCCAATTTATCATTAAATCCTATTGAGTTTCCTCCTAAAAGGCATCTGGAGTCTATCTACTTTTCACCATGTCTGATTCACTATCCTTGTCCCAGTACCACCATTTCTCATTAGGACCCCTACAGCAGCCTCCTGATTGGTCTTCCTTCATCCACTCTTACCCCCTTAAATGAATTCTCAGTACAGAAGTCAGAGGGATCTTTAAAAATTCAATCCTGGTCATGACCATCCCTATTTAAACAATGACTTTCCTTGCTTTTTATTTATTTATTTTTTTTATTAATTTTTATTAATTTTTTATACATATCTCCCCATTGCCCCCCCTCCCTCCCAGGCATACCCCAACCCCCCAGTGTCTGTGATCATTGGTTATGCTTATATGCATGCATACAAGTCCTTTGATTGATCACTTATCTACCTTACCTAACTTTAATCTTTCTGCTGTAATTTCACAGTCTGTTTGATGCTTTATGATTTTTGTCCTCCTGAGAATTATCAGTCTACTCCCTTTCTGTGCTCCTGATTCTATTATATTCACCAGTTTATTCTGTTGATCAAATTTTTAATTCACTTAATTTTTAGATTCACTGGTTGATAGATATGTATTTGTTGTTCATAATTTTTTGGCTTTTACCTTTTTCTTCTTCCTCTTCTAAAAGAGTACCTTTCAGCATTTTATATAATACTGGTTTGGAGTTGATGAACTCCTTTAGCTTTTTCTTCTCTGTGAAGCTCTTTATCTGCCCTTCAATTCTGAATGATAGCTTTGCTGGATAGATTATTCTTGGTTGTAGGTTCTTGCTGTTCATCATGTTGAATATTTCTTGCCACTCCCGTCTGGCCTGCATCGTTTCTGTTGAGAAATCAGCTGACAGTCGTATGGGTGCTCCCTTGTAGGTAATAAACTGTTTTTCTCTTGCTGCTTTTAATATTCTCTCTTTGTCTTTTGCTCTTGGTATTTTAATTATGATGTGTCTTGGTGTGGTCCTCTTTGGATTCCTTTTATTTGGGGTTCTGTGTGCGTCCTGGACTTGTAAGTCTATTTCTTTTACCAGATGTGGGAAGTTTTCAGTCATTATTTCTTGAAATAGGTTTTCAGTATCTTGCTCTCTCTCTTCTTCTGGCACCCCCACAATTCTGATGTTGGTACGCTTGAAGCTGTCCCAGAGGCTCCTTACGTTATCTTCACATTTTTGGATTCTTTTCTCTTCTTGCTTTTCCAGTTGAATGTTTTCTGCTTCTTTATATTTCAAATTTTTGACTTGATCCTTGCCTTTCTCTAGTCTGCTGTTAGGACTCTGTATAATAGTTTTTATTTCAGTCAGTGTATGTTTAATTTCTAGTTGGTCTTTTTTCATCTTTAGTTGGACCTTTTCCATCTCTAGTATGTCCTTTTTCATCTCCTCTTGGGTCTCACTAAATTTATCCAACTTTTCTAGCATATTCTTGAAAAACCTCATAAGTGTGGTTTTGAACTCTATATCTAGTCGTTTTTTTCCCTCCATTTCTTTTGTTTGTAATCCCTTCCCTTGTCTCGGCATTTTCACTATGCCGGGGAAACTTCTATGTTGAATTCAGCCTTATGATACCAGACGCAAAGCCGCAGAAGCCTCTGTTGAGCTTGGGAGGGGTGGAGTCTCAGGGCTTCAGGGACTGCCTTGCCTTCCAGTCTGCCCCGCCCTCCATGGCCCCTGAGTCTCACGTGACTGGGTAATCGCTGGACTGGTCCTTGTGCGTGAGCCCGCCTTGCCTCTAACCGCTGCCTTTCCGGCTCCCCTGCGAACCAGGACCACACGAGGCTAGGTCCCCAGGGTTTCACCCGAAACAGGGCTTAGTGGAGTCAAGAAGTGGCACAGTTGAGAGGGTCTGTCTCCCGCCCTCTCTCGAAAGCCAGCGGCACAATCAGCAGTCTGTCCTGCGTGCAGTGCCGTGCGCGCCACCAGGCCTTTGATCTTTTGCGACTCCCCTAAATTTCCGTGCACTTCTCCCTTTTCACAGTCCAAACTCCCCCCATATGAGTTTCGGCTGGATCTGGGGTTTAGTGTCGTAGGATAAGGGGTTCAATGCCTTTGAGAGTCTCCGTTTCCCTCCCACCAGAGAAAGCCAGCCAGGCACTTCGGCACCCGCTCTCTCTGCGCGCGCGTCTTCGTACCTCAGCTTTTTGCAGCTCCTCTGGGTCTCCGTGAGCCCCTCTCTTTCCTTCTAGCTGTAGAACTTCCACTCAGCCAGCTTTCCTGTGATTCTGGATGATGTCCGTTCTGTCTTTTAGTTGTAGTTTTGAAATTGTTGTGCGAGGAGGCAGTGTAGGTGTTTACCTATGACGCCATCTTGGATTCCTCCTTCCCTTGCTTTTTAAACAAATCAAACCTCTTAATCTACTTATAGTGTATGAAAAGTATAAAATATTAGCAATGAATTTAGCAAAAAAAGTATAAAACTTATGTTCTGAAAGCTACAAAATGTGGCTGAAAATAATTAAGAAGACCTTACTAAATGGAAAGACATTTCATATTCAGGGATCTAAAGACTTACTGTCAATAAAATAGCAATACTCCCCAAATTGATCTACAAATCCAGTGCTATCCCTCTCAAAATCCCAGCTCCTTTCTTTGCAGAAATTGATAAGCTGACCTTAAAATTTATATGAAAATCCAAAGGACCCAGAACAGCTAAAACAATTTTGGAAAATGAAGACAAAGTAGAAGAACTCACATTTTCTGATATCAAAACTTACTACAAAGTTATAATGCTCAAAACCATGTGTTGATGGTATAAGAATAAATAAATACATAAATGGAATAAAATTGAGAGTTAAGAAATAACATCCTCACAATTATGACCAATTGGTTCTTGACAAGAGTGCCAAGACAACTTAATAGAAAAGGAATTGTCTTTTCAACAAATAGTGCTGGGAAAACTGGAAATTCATATGCAAAATAATGCATTAGGTCTCTTTCTCACAGCATACACAGAAAATGGGTCATAGACTAAAATTTAAAAGCTACAACTATAAAACTATTAGAAGATAATATTGGAGAAAATCGTTGGGACTTGGGTTAGGCAAAGCCTTCTTAGATATGACATCAAAAGCACAAGTGATAAAAGAAAAAAATAGGTAAATTGAACTACATCAAAATTAAAAACTTTTGTGCATCAATGGATACTATCATGAAAATTAAAAGATTCAATTGAATGAGAGAAAATATTTATAAATCATATATTTGATAATGGGTTTGTGTCTAAAATATATAAAGAACTCTTCTAATTCAGTAATAAAAAAATTAAAATAACCCAATTTAAAAATGGGTTATGAGTAAGGATCAGTTCAGGCAGATGATAAATCAGTAATTAAATTATAAGGTTTTTAAGATAATAGTGCTCTAGAAATCCAGAGAAAGAAACTTGTGCAAACCAGAGGAGTTTTCCTCTGTCCTTTGAACATTATTAAAAACACCATCTCAGCCCAGCCAGCATGGCTCAGTGGTTGAGTATCTACCTATGAACCAGGAGGTCATGGTTTTATTCCCTGCCAGGGCACAGGCCCAGCTTGAGGGCTCAATCCCACATAGGGGTCATACAGGAAGTAGCATATCAATGATTTTCTCTCATCATTGATATTTCTATCTCTCCCTCTCCCTTGATCTCTGAAATCAATAAAAAATATATATGTATATTTTTTTAAATGTTCAAGTTCACTTAAAAATAAAAACACCATCTCCAAGTTTTAGGGCCTAAAGTGTCTGTTGTAGGTGGCTAGAATGGTGCTAGATATCTGACTGGTGGGGACAGACAGGATGTGGGTTCAGCAACCTCAGTACTTGTGTTCTGGCTAGGAAAGAATTCAGAGCCAAGACTCAAACTATAAAAGAACAAGAACAGTTATTTATAAAATACAGAGGTGGAAGAAGTAATTTGTAGAAGAAATGGACTTAGGAAACAAGTTATAGAGGAAAAAAGGAAGGGCCCTTGGAACTGAGAGTGAGGAAAATAATGCTAATGCACCAGGACAGAGGGGGAAAGGAAGAGAAAGGCACAAGCATATTCATCAGAGGGAAGGTGAGCTGAGTCCTCCATCCCAAGGGTTTTAAGGTGATTATTTTAGAGAAGGTCCAAGGGGATGATTTTAATAGAATATTCAGCAGCTTCTCAGATGTGTCCTTTCAGGTTCTAGGTCTCCATTGATTGATTGGTCAGAGCTGGCTCAGAGGGTCATTATTCAATGCATCTGAACCTGAGGTCAACAATGGGATTGCTATTTTGGTTTTGTTGCTTTTCTAGGCCTGGAGCTGAAATACAACTGAGGTTTAGATCTTAACTCTAGGGAGGAAAGGTCAGGGAATCTAAACCGAATGACCAGCCATATGCTAGGGAAAGAAAGGTCATCCTAAGGGCGAGGTCTCACCCTGCAATTATCCTTTGCTAGGCACCTGGGACTTTCCACCCTGGTGACCTTCACGGGGCCTATCATCCTTGCTCTGCTAATGTCTGTCTGCCACATGTCCATTGACACTAAAATCACTGAGTAAGATTTGAAGAGAGAATGATCTGGAATTTTGGATCTGGACATCCTATTACAGGAATTGCAAGGAGATGATTGAGGCTGGGAAAAGTGAGGAAGGAAGATGATGAGATGGAGTCAGAGAGGGAAGGTTGCAGAACTCAGATTGATTAAGGCATTTAGGCCAATCTACTGATATTATTTTTCACTCTGAGTAAGATGGGGTGTCAGCAGATAATTCCAAACAGAGTGACATGCTCTGGCTTTGGTAGGATATCTAGGGCAAAAGCAAGGAAATTATCTTCATAACCCAGCTGGCTTGGATCAGGGAATAACAGTGGAAGTGGTAGAAAGTGGTCAGATTTCAGACATAGGTTGAAGGTGGAGTCAATGAGATTTGTTGATGATTGAAAGTGGGGTATGAATGACAGAGAGGACTCAAAGTTAGCCCTGAAGTTTCTGCTCAGAGCAAAACAGGCCACAGAGTTGGCATTTACTAAGATCTGGAATCCTTGAAGCAGGAGAGTAAGGAAAATTCCTTAGCAAGTAGAATAGGGAAACTGAGACAGATAGTTAAATGGCCAACCAGTTTACAGCCATCTAGTGAATCTTGTCACTCCTAAATTTAAGAGTAAATGGTTTGCACTTCTCCTCGCCAACCAGAGGGTAAATAGCTTAAATCATCCTACTCAGAAATCCAATTAGTTCCATTTGTCAATCACAGAGAAGAACAGATAAAGTTAAAGGAGATAAATCTCATTTTGGCACATCAGCATAAAACCAATGAATATTCTATTCAGATTCTCCCCTAAGACCTCCCTTAAACTCCCAACCTTTCCAAACCCTCAAAACTAAGGTCCCAGGGTGTGAACTCCCTCCCACTTTTTTCTTCCTTCTCTTCTTCCCCTACAGGCATGCATCTCCTAAACTTTATGGGACCCCATGAGACTTTCAACCAGGGGAGCAATGGATATTAGCAGTCCATCCCAGGCTAATCGCCTGACCCTGTTTCCAAGTTGCCCTTTTCTCTGACTTTCCAGTGAGCTAAAGTAGCCATGCCTAGGCTCACCTTTGGTTCTTCCATTGTAAGACCTCCTTGTTTCACTGTCCCCCTGAGTGACTGTGCAGGATTATCCCCATTGTTTTTATGAATGACAAACAGCAGGTGCTTCTATAGATCTTACTGTGAAGGAGACATATGTTAACCACTGCAGCCCTCACAGCAGCCCTGTGGGGTGGCACTAGTATTATCATCCCACTTTTACAAGTGAAGAGACTGAGGCACAGCAATATTAAGTGACATTTCAAGGTCACAGAGCTGGTGGGAGGCAGGTTCAGGATTCACATCACACAACCCGAGCCCACAATCCATATGGCAGTCACCACTCAATAATGAACCTTTTCTGACACTCCAAGTGGTTCCAGGTTTGGATAAGATCATCTGGACCTGTTCTCCCCGAATGTCTCTTTTGACCAATATAAAGCCTGAGTTTCGGTCCAAGGGAAGTACACAATGAGGAGGAAGGATGCTGGCTGGCAGGCTGCAATAGGTGCACAGCTCTCCAATGAGGTAGAACTGGCCCCCGCCCTGATGCTGTGGTCAACTAAAGAGTTACACAAATGCAGACCCAGAGGAGTGAAGGCTGGGAGATTCTCTCTCTCTCTCTCTCTCTCTCTCTCTCTCTCTCTCTCTCTCTCTCTC
>JAAGEH010002531.1:42496669-42730128 GCA_011751065.1 Lasiurus cinereus | reverse complement strand
TGGGGGGGGGGGGGGCGGTGAGGCACTTTGTGAGTATATGACTGTCTAACCAGTATGCTGCACACCTGAAACCAATACAAAATAGACTTTCTCTCATAGTAGCAGAACACAAACATGCTTGATAGTTCTGTAGCTCTTTCTATCTAATAGCTTACTATTTGCCAAAATTTTTATAAACCCTGTATGTTTTTGTTCTTTTGAACTGCCCCAATGTCTCTTAGTAATATAATGCAATAGAAACATGCAGAACAACTTTTTCTCAATAGGTTTTTAAATAGGTTTTAGAATATTTAATCTCTGGTATTAATTTCATATGAAGCAGGAGGAAGCACAGAAAAATTCAATGTGTCCTGGATGTGCACCAAGGGACCAGGGGCAGTAACAGGGTGAGGGTTCTAACAATCAAACCTGCATCTTCTTTGAGATTCAAGTCATCCCTTTGCCATCAGAGAGAGAATGTTCAAGTTTCCTGGCAGCGATTATCTGCACAAGTAGATTCATATCAGAGAACCTAAAATGCTTTCACAGGCAAGAATGCAAACTCTCGGGGGACATTCATGAAGGCAGGCTTTTTTCCCTGGTAAGCTCTGTAAATTCGCTGGTGGGAGGCAGGGAGAAGTATAAATGGGAGGGAAGAAAAGCTTTCTTAAAAGTATTATTTACTGATGGAAAAAGCACTGATTTCATCAGAGCCTTGTAAAAACAGTTCGGGTCTAATGTCACAGGAAATGTAATTGAGTCTTGCACCAATAGTCTTAGGAGAGCAGGTTTTCGGTCCTGAGACTTTCCTGTAAGCAGTGCTCTGTGGTGTGGCCTTCAGAACCGTGGCCAGCCCTTTGACACGGGAGGAAGCCTGGGGTTGGCACGCTCTGTGCCTCACATTACCTTCCTTCCAATCTGTGCACAGTGTGCCATGCTGGGCCGAACTGCAGGACTTCGGGTTAAAGTGTGACCAGCCATGCTCCTAGGTGCGTCTCTGGCTGGTCAGAATGCGCCAGGCCCGCCCTCTTTGGTTGCTTTGTAGTTTCCTGACTTGTATTTGGACTCATTAAACTGAGATAATAGGCACTTATTAAGCTGTTCAGACACTGGGTCCATTGGTGCATATGCTTAATCATATCTAGATGCCAGTAAACTTTATGCCTAATTTTTTTCTTTGGAAAATAATTTAATGGAAAGGGAGATTTTACTTTATAATATGTGTTAGACATGTTACATGTATAATTATATATATATATTATACATTCTATTTATACTATTGAGTTACATTTACTACATTACTTTTTACAATTAGAACATATCCATGAATTCTGATGTAATTTAAAATGTGTTTTTAAAAGATTGAATATCACATTTATACCAGAACTTTAAAAAAATATCGTGTGAATATGTTTATTTTAAATAAATCTTAGAATACACTGTTATAAAAATATATTTTAGACCATCCATAATCATACTTTTGGGGGTAACATCTGATAATATTTGGATGTATAGAATTTTATTTTTTTCCCTATAGATATACACATTTATAAAATAATATTATCTACACTTTTTTGAACTGCCTTATGTCTTTTCACTTAAAAATAGATTGTGAACATCTATTATGCATATTATTTTTAAGGTGACAGAGTAACCACCATTGTCAGTTCCAAATTTTTCTGATATATATATATGAGATAGTAATTCCAGTCCATGCCCTTTCATAGAACAAACCCTTAGATAAGGAATTGCTGGGTCAAAGGCATGTCTTTTCAAAGATGTTCTATGCCTATTGCCAAGTTGCCTCCCAGAAAATTTGTGCCAATTTATCTTCTTTCCTGAAAGGTCTGAGAGCCCATTTTTCCATTCTCTAGACTAATGCTGGTGTTATAATTTTTTAAATCTTCAATTTGATATCAGAAATAAAATAACACCTTGCTTTTATTTAATAAGCAAATATAACATGGTGACCATTATTTTTATTAAAGAAGTTATTAGAGAAACTAAACATGTTTTATTTATTTTTGAAAATTTATGTTTCTTCTTTGGGGATTAGCTATTTATATTCCCATTTATTTTTTTGTTGTTGTTGTTGGACTGTGTATCCTTTCTAACTCAGTTGTAAATGTTCTTCATGTATTAAGAAGACCACTTACTTGTCTTTTCATAATGTTGCAAAAGCTTCTCAATTTTAATTTTATCAGCTTGGTTTATAATATATTTACATACCAAAATTTTAATGTTACCTTAGTCAAGCCTGTCATTCTATTCTTTTCTTAAAATATATTTTATTGACGTTTTTACAGAGAGGAAGGGAGAGGGGTAGAGAGTTAGAAACATTAATGAGAGAGAAACATCGATCAGCTGCCTCCTGCACACTCCCTACTGGATATGTGCCTGCAACCAAGGTACATGCCCTTGATCAGAATTAAACCTGGGACCCTTGAGTTCCAAGGCCAATGTTCTATCCTCTGAGCCAAACCAGTTAGGGCTGTCATTCTATTCTTTATTGTTTCCACCACTGGTGACATTTGCTACACTGTTGATTGAGGTTGCATATTTCATGGTATATCTCCTGGCTATATGAGCTAATACTAAGTTGGTTCAGATGCCCAGCTGAGCTCTGAGTATGCTAAATAACTTTGGTAGAAGAAGAAACACAATTTCTTAGAGAATTAGAACAGAAATTCTGAATGTTAAGAGCCACAGGAATATTCAAAGATATCCAGAGACATGTGTAGTTTTATGTGTATAGTTTTACTGAAGAAAAGCTTTATAATGCATCTCTTAAATGTTGCTGAGACATTGATATGGCAGAATGTGTTTTTTAGAGATAGCCACAATAATCTCTCCCCTCCCTCACATCCTTTTTAGCATGTGACCTTGACCCTCCGGCCATGGAGAAGTGGGGTCTGTGTCCCCTTCCCTTGAACCTGGACACTGCAAGAGAAGATGACTTTAGAAGTCAGGTTATCATTACCAAAAGGCAATACAGCTGCCTCCTGGTTCTCTTGGGACACTTGCCTTTGAATTTCTGGACATCCAGATGAGAGTCTGAGGGCTAAAGCCACTTTAAGAGAGGAAGCCCAAACAAGGAAGCCCAGAGAAGGAGACCACACACAGAGACCCAAAGTAAAACCCATGAAGAGAAGCTGTCTTTAAGCCCAGCTGTTCAGCTTTGCCCTCCCCCCCAGCTGGACCAGCCTCCTCTCCTTCCAAATCCAAGAGTCCAATAAGAGCAATGAACAATGTAACTACTGGCGCCCCTCCCATAGTTCCTGGCCCTTCTCACTTTAGAGCACACCAACCTTGCTTCCAGCCACCAGTACCTGAGTTTCCCAGCTGAAGGGCTTTCTCTGACCCCCTAAAGTCCCTTCTATATGTTTCATCAGGAGGCCAACGTGCTATCCCTTCCTCCTCAGCCAAGAAGGCAGCCTTGAGTCAATGGGGACTATAGCGCATGTCATGCAAATACCACTTTCCTTTTGCTGTCTCGCTTTCTTACTCTCCTGGCATTTTGTGGTTTTGTTTTATCTAAGACTAGAGGCCCGGTGCATGAAAATTCATGCACTTGGGAGGATCCCTCAGCCTTGCCTGTGATCCCTCACAGCCCAGGAGCCCTGGGGGAATGTCTAGGGAGCAGGCCTTAGCCAGCAGTTGGACATTCTTAGTGCTGCCACCTCCACTGCACTTGCAGCCATCAGCTGGGCTTGTGGCTGAGCAGAGCTCCCCCTGTGAGAGCACACTGACCACCCAGGAGCAGCTCCTGCACTGAGCGTCTGCCCACTGGTGGTCAGTGCATGTCATAGTGACCTGTCCTTCCAGTCATTTCACCATTAGGGTCAATTTGCATATTAACCTCTTGTTATATAGAATTACTTTCCAACCAAGCTATATGAACTTAAAATCCATGTCTCAGGATCTGCATCTTAGGGTACCCAAACTAAGTTGTTTAAATGGACAGAACATTACCATGCAGTGTGATAGGGAAAATATTGAGATAATATATAAGGGACTCTGACTCAGCCCAAGGGATCAGAGCAGGCTTCCTGGGGAATGTGATACAAGGAATGGGGACAGGGTTTGAGGGACACATGGGAATAAGAGGAGTGAGGCAGGCTCAGCATAGAGGAAATTCCACCCAAAGGGATCAGCATGACAAAGGCTTGGAAGTGAGGACCAGTGGGGTATATTAAAGGAATGGAAAAGGTTTAGTGTAGCCGAGACATGGGCCACAAATGCTAGAGAGATGAGTGATGAAGCTGGAGAGGTAAGAAATGAATTGATAATGATGGACCTTGTTTCCCATGCTGAGAAGTATAGAAAAATGTGTCTACTTTCAGCAGAAATTTTAATCATTAGCATTTATAGGCTTTCTAGTATTTGGATATAAAATGTGGGACTGGGATAATCTAAGCATTTTCTTATATATATTTTTTAAACAAATTCCACGCTTCTTGCTTTGCCCTTCCTTTTGGTACTTTTTCTCCTTATACCAAAAGCCTGGCCCTTGTCTTTAAGCCCCGGGTTTAAAGCTAAGCTTTTAAGTGTGGGGATTATATCCCTTCGCCTTTGTATCCCTCATAGAGCCTTGTATGAAGCATTGGTCATGGTAAATGCTTACTGCACCTTGGTGTCTTGCTAGTAACTTGCCCATCCTTTTCCTTCCTCTTTCTCTTTTCCCTCCTCCCCTCTCCCTACTCAGAATTTATTTGCAATCAACCCACATATATGAATCACAGTATCATCCCCAAAGGAGAAACCCCCTCCAGCAACCAGCTGGTCCAGCCTCATTCCATTACCATTGCTGAGTGGGAAGGTCCCCATTACACAACCATAACACAGCCTAGTGTGTCTGAGCACTCCTCTCTCATCTCTCCACACTCCTCCAAGTCCTCATCTTTCCCATCACCTTCCATCTTGTTTTCCTTCTGCTCGAGGTTCTGATTCTTTGCCTTCAAGTCCCATTTACTGTCAAGTGCATGTACCTTAGCTTTCAGAGTGAAGCAGTTATCCCATTAATGAGATCCTGAGGACATAAAACCTTCGTTAGTGCTTAGAGAAAAAGCTTAGTTCAAGATATGGAGGAATACAGAGTTTAGAGTGTGAATAACAGAGATCTTTTAGACCAGGATTGGACTAACTTTCTCAGTAAAGCATAGATAGTAAATATTTTGGGTTTTGCAGGCCGTAAGTTCTTTGTTGCAGCTACTCAACTCTGCCTCCATGGTAGGAAAGCCATGATAGCCAATACCCAAATCAGTGGCCATGGCTGTGTGCCAGCACAACTTGACCTACAATAGCAGGGTGGGCTCATCTGGCCCACAGACCATAGCTGGCCAACCCCCAATCAGACCAAGTCTCTCACAGAAATGAGGACACTGACCCCCAGAGGTGAAGAGTTCCAGATTACTATGACATTAATGGAAGTGCGGGGCTGAGGACTCTGGACTCCTAACTCTCTAGTCCTAAAGACTTCAGTCTTGCTTCTTCCATTTTGCCTCGTATATCTAACCGACACTCACCCTCAGCCAGTTTATCCCATCTAATAGTTTGATAGATCCTAACACTAGGAACAAAACACAGATATAAAAGCTTTTTAAGTTGTAGATATTTTCCCAGGAGTCTTATCATTTCTAATACAATCTATGTCTGTTTTTGGAGTGGTCAAGCTCCAGCTCCAGTTGATGGTGTGCGTATGTGTGCGTGTGTGTGCATGTGTGTGTGTGTCGTAATATATATACATACACATAATAGAAACATATCACCTTACAGATAGAGAAGAATATTGACAAACGGTCAGATGGATCTTGCCCCAATTAAAGAAACTTCCACCTATCTCCTTATATCAATTTTTCTCAAATATCCTCAAAACGTAATGGGCAGTCTATATAAGTTTAGTGGGAAAAAAAGAATAAAAGTGTGAACAGAGGAATACAGAAAGAAAAAGAAGAAGTCACTCCATTCATTATGCATGAACCAAGAAAGCAGCAATCTTTCATAGGTTCTTGAAACATCTCCATGAAACAAAGGGTTTATTTTTCTCCAAACGATCAGAAACAGTTGATTACAACATCTTACATAGCATAGTAGGGAGGAAAACTATTTCCTGAAAGCCTGTTATGTCGGGCATTTTAATTGGATGATTTTATATAGTTCTCATCACTTCCCTGGGAAATAATTGTCATCTGATTTACAGTTAATGAAACTGAAGCTCAAAGAGGCTAAATGTTCTGATCAAGGTCACAAACTAGTGAGCTCTCGATTTCAAACCAGCTCTATCTGACCCCACACTCCCTGTGCTCTCTGTAGCATGACCCGGCCTTTCTACTCTGACAAAGTCAAGGAAGAAACACTTCCTGCACACTGAGATGACCACAATGCTTGTGTTGAGAGGGAAGGAAAAGATCAAATTCATTATTTTGAAAACAAGAGTTAGTCCCATTTCAAAGTTATGGACAACACAAGCCAGAGGATTAAGGCTTCACTAGAAGTCCCATGTAACACCAATAAATTACTTTTGAACTCTCAAGTGTTTTAAAACTCTCAAGTTCCCAGCTTAATTTTTTTGTCCAGTTCATCACATTCATTTAGACATTTTGGAGAGATCTAATGTGGACAATAGACTTTGAAGATTTAAATATAAGGTGAGTATGGTGCTCAATGCAAGTGTTCCTAGCTGAACTCTCACAGGAGAATGTTGTGAATGCCATTGTAAATATTAACAAAATATAAAATATTTCTCAGAACACTGTGGTGAATAGTGCAGTTTTTATTAGTGGCAGTCATAAATAACATTTTTAGAAGTAGTGAGAAATTTTTTTTCCTTTATGATTTAAATCCATTAAAAAATGACTAGAACATTTGGAATGCAGATCTTAAAGATCTGTGTTAGAGTATGTGGGCAATAAAATGGCCTCACTATCATTGTTTTTAGGCAACTTGTTAGAACTCACACATTGATTTTTATGCATAACTAGCTAAAAAGTCTTTTTTCCCCTTTATGGGACACTGATCATGGCTGTGGTTTAATGGACTAAACATGATGCATTGTTTTGAGTTAACTGATAGTATAGATAGCCCAAAACAAGTCTGTGTTGAACTCTTTATTTTACTTTGTGCAAAGGTAAAAAGATGTTAATTTATGAATAGTGATAGTGAGAAATAACCACTGGATTATTTCAGCAGAGACACACTAACACAAATAAAAACTAGTTCATCAAATTGCTTTGCAAATGTAAGATTTCCAAATTGCCTTGATCTGACTAGGTGTTGGGCACTATTAAGACATAACCTAAGTCTACTGTGTTGTTAGGATAAAATAACAAAGACAATCAAATTATTTGTGTTTTTCTCTATGTAATAGGATAACATCATATTCACAGTTTAAATATTATAATGGGTATAAAATGCTAGGGAGTTTTGATAAGTAGCCTCTGAAATGGCTGTGGTTGCTGTGGTTACTATGACTTCTATTACTATGACTGTCACCTCAAAGCCTCATTCTGTCAGTTAATCAATCAGTCATTATGGTGCATACAGTGATGTAGATTCGTTGGAGGGCCATCATAGGGCAAGATAGAGCTTCTGTTCTAAAAGGGACCACAGTCCAGAAAACCTGTCAGGAAAACACAAACACTGCAATTCTTCCTTTCTTATGTTGGCAGTGATCAAAACTTTCCAATTCCATTGTCCAGTTACCAGTCCCTGAAAAATAGAAAAAATAGTTGTAAACCCCCAAGAAATATGTTTTGGGAATTCAGAAACACAAACTGTTTTCTTAAGCCTAAATTGAATAAGAAACTGTGATTCAAAACATTTCCAAATGGTGGCTCTGTAAATCATGCACAGAAATAAACTGCTTTCTTTGAAGGCAAAGACTTTTGATGTAGTGACCATCTAATGATAGACTACTAATAGGGTTATTCCAAAGACTTTGTCCTTCTCAGTCTAATTCAGCTGTTCATCACTGAATACAGAAAATTACCTGAATAATGAACTCCTGGACCAGTTAGGATCACTGAAAGGTTAGCCACATTGTGTTGGAATGGAAGTATGACTTTGATGTATATCCAAGCTGGTCCAGAGTGCACACTGACCTTGCATCTTTCCATCTATACTCAAATCTATCTCCTATTCTCATCTCTTTAAAGAGATTGTCTAGCCCACATACACCTCAGAAATTTCTCCTCCTCTTATCTTTCTAGCTCTCATTCCTCACAAACAGTATTAGACTGGATAACCACTTGATCCAAGCAAGTTCAATTATGTTTACTCTTCCAGTGATGTGGAATTGAGATGCAGAGATTGAATCAATTAACTATGGGGAGTAGAAATAGATCATTTAGACTCAGGGAATGGGACAGCTGTTGGCAGGTGGCCATGGTAACTATCTGCAAGTAGATGAGTGAATCAGAAAGAGGGTCTGCAGATAAAGATGAGATGAGCATAGAGAGATAAGGAAAAGAGATGCAATCTTCCAGTGATTTTCCAATTCCTAGGAAGCCTGCTGTCTTTCCTGAAAGTGTGTTTCCACAGGATTTCTTTCCATTCTTTGATAAACTCCCTATTCATTTATGCTTCCTTGAAAGGTTTTAAGTTCCCAGAAACCAAAAGTTCCCTGGCTAAAATATTCTCTAGCCCAGTGGTTCTCAACTTTTCTAATGCTATGACCCTTAAATACAGTTCCTCATGTTGTGGTGACCCCCAACCATAAAATTATTTTCATTGCTACTTCATAGCTATAATTTTGCTACTGTTTTGAATCGTAATGCAAATATCTGTGTTTTCTGATGGTCTTAGGTGACCCTGCTAGCAGCTCTCAACCTGTAGAGCATAAGACCATCAGAAAACACAGATATTTGCATTACGATTCATTAACAATAGCAAAATTATAGTTATGAAGTAGCAACAAAAATAATTTTATTGTTGGGGACCACCACAACATGAGGAACTGTATTAAAGGGTCATGGCATTAGGAAGATTGAGAACCACTGTTAACCACTCTGGCAGATTATTTTGAACTAAGCATCTCCTGCCTGGTCTTCTAGAGGTGTCAATCATTCTCAAGCTTAGGGAGTGCCTGACTGGTAGAAGTTGTTGATTGTTGATGAGACCTGGGAAAGAGGCAGACACAGAAACTCGTGAGAAGTAAACAGTGAGTAACACTAAGGAGAAGATCAAAGTTCAGTCCTGCCCTAAACAAGAAGGTGGGGCACCGTGACTGGCTTTAAAACGCATTTTCTTTCCTGCATTATATAGGCCTTTGGTTGTCTCAGTAACATTTGGAGCAAGAATTAAGTAGTCTCTGCGGCCCAACCCCATCCCTTAATTCTAAGAGGAAGATTGACATATGCTGACCCCAACACACACACACACACACACACACACACACACACACACACACACACACTTTTATCTGCTTTAACATATAACAAATCTCTATGGTGTTTAAACTAACCATTGTAGGTAATTACCTAGTAAGAAAGTCTTCTGTGAAATGGAAACAGAATCATTCATGAATAAACAGTGTTCCATGTTCCAAAAAGGATCTACAGACCAAAAGAGAAGGAAGAAAATGATTTCAAGTAGAAAAGGAAAAAAAGTTGTTGTTTTTGTGTGTGGTTTTCATACCTCCATTGAGTGTATAACTTGAAAGTTAGTGTATGGATTTCCTTTTCCTTGGACTTGGGATCAAGGAGCTTATTACTAGAGAGATGAGACAGGTGCATAAAGAGAACCATACAACAGGGAAGTGCCAAATGCCATTAGAGAAGCATAGACAGAGATGTGGGACTTTGGGAGAAGAAAAATATCCCTTCCATGTGGGACATAAATAAGGAGGACATGCTGATGAAGGGCAAGACCAAAGGAATAATTTTGGCAAACTAGTGGAACTACGGAATAGACATTGTTTGGACCCCAGTTCTTGACAGGAATATTTGGAGCACAGTTCCTCTGATGACCACCGCAGAGAAAGCTGGACTCGTTCATCCCAAGGTATATGTTTCTATAGCCACATCTACTCCAGGAACTAAGGACTGAATATAGTTGTTAACACTTCTAAGTAAGAGAATAGGAACGGGTTGCTATCAGGAAAAAGAGGGATAGCTTGTGGGCTGTGGTCATTTCCTGGGATGGTGGGGGGAGTGCAGAGGGTGGGGTGGTGAAGGCAGGTCTGCAGTTATCCAAACCCTCAGAATTGGAAATTACAAGCAGATGCTGCACATCCCCATAGACCCTGCAGGCTTTCCCCCAAGCACCTGCACATTTATGAGGCTGGAGGAGCATGGCTGTGAGGGAGTGCGCTCCCACTGCTCAGTGAGCTCATCCGGAGATTATTTAGAAGTGTCCCTGTGGCTGTCTCTGTCCAGAGCCCACTAATCCATGATAGGTGCCTAGATCTGCCTTTGGATTCCCACACTGAGAGATTTCCACATTCTGTGCCACAGAGTAGGGGTCTGACTCTCTCTTAGTTAATGCTTTTTCCACCCATGGTCCAGGGCAAGGAGCCCACATCTGTGCCATTCTTGGGATGGGGTGGGGACTTCCTTATTCCCATTCATGAGAACCGAAAAGGTTTGTCCTGAGAAGCCAGTCCTACCTCCCTCCCTCTGAGTCATGGGGCCAGACACCTGCCATTCCCACGTTGGTTATAAAACCTTTTCCTCCATGCTACATGGCTGCTCCGTGTGTCACCAGGAACCACACAGCCTACCTCTCTTTCCCTACTCTGCTCCCTCTTTATCTCTGGGCCTTGAAGTCTTCCCTCCCCCCCTTTTTTGCTTTTGAATTCAACCAGGTACTTTAAATTCTTTCATTTTTAAAGCATTTTTATGAATTAAGTCGGAGTGGGGCATTTCCCATGCAAGCTCAGGGCTCCATCTTGGCTGAAAGTCCTCCTCAGCTAATAAGCGACAGAGTTGGGTTTCAAATCCAGGTATTAGTTTTTAAAAACATGTTTCTTGCAGAGCATCTCAAAGTTGAAAGACTTAGCCAACATGAATTTTAACAAAGGAAGGATGGGGGTAAACTCATGGAATTATTATCCCCCAAAGTTGGTTATAGGTTAAAACCATACATTTGAAGAGGTTTTAGAAAACTGTGCAAAATGAAACTTTGCAGTAGGTTAAGATATTCTAGAGACTGATCCTGACTTTATGAAATTGACATTGAAGGCAGCTTGCCTTTCATAGTGCTCCCATTTGTGGACAGGGGTCTACCCAGCCTAGTAATACTGTGCCCTTCTGACTGTAGCAGGAAGGAATCACTGCTAACAGGTGCTATTTCTCATATACAGATCCTCTCATTTAAACACGCACACTTTCACCTTCCTGTGTACTTCACACACACACTCCAGTGTAGAGACAGTAAGACAATGTTAAAGCACAGGTTCTGCTTTGGGAAGAAGTGAAGTTTGTCATGCAACCTGGAATGTCTATGCAGACAGGCTGCAGAAAAAAATGTGAGCCATATTCCTAAAAAAGGGGGTTTTGCTCCCACCCTGTTACAGCCTGCCATATTTTGACAGCAAATTTTCATGTACTAGGCAGCTGAGTCTCATCACAAACACAGCTGTATTGACTGTCCATAGTTTCCATTTCCACTAATGCTGTAATTGAGTAGTGATTGAGTATTGATTACACTACAACAATTCATTTCACTGGCTTGGCTGGAAAATGGAGTGTTTGGTTAAGTGCACTTCCTATCCCTACATAATTTAGGAGGTTAGAACCTGCTTTTGAAATTCTTCTTTATACACATGTAGACATATTGATTGACCTAAATTAATAAACATTTGTCAAGTACAACATATAAAAGCATGGGCGTTGGCACAAACTTGAGTTTCCATCAAGGCTCTGCCTCTTGTTGGCTTCATGACTTTGGGAAATTATTTAACTCCTGAATCTCAGTTTCTTCACCTGTAAATTGGGGATGATATAAACTCCATTTTCTAGGATTATTGTGGGTATTATTTTAAATCAAGGATGAAGAATGCTTGGCATGGGTACTCATGCAGAGCTTATGCTCACTAAGCAGCACCTATTATTGCTATTATTGTTATGAAACTGAAACTGTCTCATTGCAGAGGAGCCTCTCACAGTGTGACAGGTCCATGATAGACTCGGAGCAACCCACAGCAGAAGTCATTTGGAAAAGGTGGGGTTGGAGAACAAAGCCAATGTTTGGCCTATAGATTTGCACAAGAGAAGTGGGCAAGTAGCGACTGGATGCTAGGCACCCTGGCGGGTGGCTGAGCTTACATTGCTTGAGTCAGTGCCCTGAAGCCCATGTGGTTAGTTGTTGAAAGAGAATTCCTTGTCCCTATAAGATGCAAATCCCCAAGAGGTTCACTTTAAGAGCCATATTTTTGGACTGGCTGCTAAAACCCTGTGGTTGGAACTAGGATTGTTTTTCTGTGTGATTATAGCCTGGTAAGAAGAATCATGGCCTGGAGTCTAGTTGGGATTTAGACTGCTATCATTCATGGAATTCCAGCTAATGAACTCTCACATGCAGGACATGATTTCAGGCAGATTAGGAGACATTTACTCTTAAGAAAAGTCACTCATTCTTTGTCCTCTCCAGTCCACCCTCCAAAGCCCCTCTATGGTTTCCCACGCACAGTGTTTGTCCCTCTGGGCATGGTTTCTCAGGAGGCTGGGAACAAAGAGATTGGGTCTTCCAAGGTTACCAAACTTATCTCTTCTCCTTTGCTGTACAAACAACTTGTGTGAAGGCCACCCAGATTTTTGCAATTAAAGAGAAGCTTGCAGGAAAGGATATGGCCAAGGCTCTTTATATTCTGCCAAGATGAGGCTCAAGTTGCCTTTGTGGGTGAACGTCCCTGCCATTGCTAACTAAGCAGCCTGCTTGTCCAGGAGCCAGGGGTGTACAGGATTAGGAGCTAGAGTCCCAAACCACTTTCTTGCCTCTGTGCAATGTTCTGAGATCAGTCAATCTATCAGTCAGTCTAATCTAAGTTGAAAGCAAATTTGCATTAACAACAGAGCATCAAACAGGAAAAAAAATAACAATAAAACTTGATGACCTATAACTGTGACTCTCAGAGTATGACCTGGACTAGTACCATCAACATTACCTGGGAAATGGTTAGACATACAGATTCTTGATCCCCACCCCATTCTTGCCCACTGATGCAGAAACTCCAAGGATTCTGATGCATGCTAAAGTTTGAGAATTTTTGGCTCTGAGAAACCCTGGCAGTGGGATTAAAGGAAATCATTTTAGAGTCTCATGGAAACCAAAGTGTGGCTAAACAGATATGCCTGTTCCATTTCCCACCTATCACTCCCCCATAATGACCTAAAGAGGAGCTTGTGGAGGTAGGCAATGGTTTGGACAGAGCAAATAGATGAGAGGGACATACCTGAGGCTATCTGAGTGATAGTTAGCATCTGTTTTCAGTTGCTCATTTATTAATTAATGTTTTCCATGACATATTTTATCCTTCAGAAATAGCCACTATTATGTACAGAATTCTCAATCATGGAGAAATGATTTTGAACAAGCTGAGAAACAGAAAGAGAAATAGCAATGCTACAAGTCATGAAGGTCAATGCCAGAAGCCAGCAAATGCCATCAATATGGTTCAGAGGAGAGAAGAAGACTGTTTGGAAAGGGAAGAGAAGCAGGAAAAGAGAAAATAGCTGGGGAAGTGAACACAGACAAACCCACTCCAACATTCAACCAGGGGTGAAAAGGACCAATGAAGATCCATATACTATATATCTAAACTAGGGGCTCAGTGCATGAATTTGTGCATCTTGAAAGAAACTGTGGGCCACGAGGCTGTGGTGGGCATAGGGGTGGGTTTCAGCCCATCTTCCATGCCCCGCCTGGCACTTCCCACCACAGCCGCTGGTCCCCTGTCTGCCAGCAGCCTCACTCCTGGTGCTGCTGCTTCCATGCACTGATGGCACTGGCCTTGCTCGCACTTGCT
Organism: Lasiurus cinereus; assembly: GCA_011751065.1. NCBI lineage: Eukaryota > Metazoa > Chordata > Mammalia > Chiroptera > Vespertilionidae > Lasiurus > Lasiurus cinereus. Next base: position 42,716,186 of record JAAGEH010002531.1, on the reverse strand, counting down.
GATGGCACAGAGCAATTTGGGATGGTGCCAGCAGCAGGTGCAAGTGGGGGCTGCTGTCCTGATCACCCTTCAGGAGAAGGGTATGGTAGAGAAGCCCTGGTACTGAGCAATTGCGGCTGGCGCCAGGAGCCAGCACCAGCAGCAGGGCCAGTACCAGTAGTAGGTGTGAGCACTGGGTGGAACCAAAGAATTTTCACTAATCACCAGAGTCTCGCCCCAATGACAGCAACTGGTGCTCCGCCTTCCTCTGGTGCCCCTGTTCACCTGCTCCACCATCCTGTTGCAGCCAATGCCCACCATGTTCTGCACTCTGCCGCCTGCTACAGATGCCCACCATGTTCCACATGTGCCCCCTGGTGATCAGCACACATCATAGTGACCAATTGTTTGGTTGTTCCATCGTTTTGTCTATTTGCATATTAGTGCTATATATATTTAAAACTTATAAATCAAGTGATCAGAATATTAAGTAAAAGATGTACTATTTTTCTCCTTTGACAAATATATCTTTATAGTACATTGAAATTCCAGGGTTGGTAAATTTAACTCACCAGAATTTCAGAATGCATTACTGCAAGGAGAGTGGTCACCAGACACACCCTCTTTCTCTTCCCATCCTGGTTAGTCCCCACATCCGTGGGGGGTTCACTCACATGCACAGATATGCTGCCTGTGAGTCCAAGCTCCCTCCACACTCCTTGTAAACAGTCTCCTATGGCTGCCATTCAGACCTAAGAGTAACACCTTAGCACCAGAGGTTGGACCCAGGAAAGATGCTCATAAAGGCTGAGCATCTTTGGATCAGGAGACCCTGCTTACTCACTTGGAGCCAGTCTTGAAAAGGATCAGGCTCTAGGTGGGCATGACCCCATAACCTGTGTATTCTTCAGCTCATGGGCAGAGGAAGATAAACAAGAGCAGTTTCCCTGAAGTATGGGTCCAAGACAGGGGCCACCTTGCTCAGGTCTAGCAGTGGTACTGGGTAGAAAAGAAAGTGTCAAGTAAGTAAGAGAGGTGAGGAAAAAGCAGGCAATAAAGACCTCAGAAGAACAGCTTTAAAAGTGGCTTTTACTGTTATCTATACCATATTCTTCTGGGTATCAAGCTAGGATTCTTCCTCTAGATTGGCTGAACACTAATACCATGGAGAAAAGTGAGTGCCCATGCCTGATTCATGTTTTATTTCCCCACCTAATTACTACTCAGAGACTAGCAAAACCTTATTTTCTTGTGATAATAACTGTTGATCTGTCATAACTTCCTATGCTGCACACAGACAAATAAAGGACAGAAGGAGTGAGGGAAGGAAGAAGGGAGAGAGAGAGGGAAGAAATTAGTTAGTTAGTTAGTTAGTTAGTTCATTTGTTAGTTAGTTATGATCACAGACCAAAAGTTTCTCTGGATGAAATAAAAGAGTATTTTATCAGATAAACAACTGAAAAGCAAGTCTACACAGAAAGTTGGTAACTCTATGCAGTATTTGGGCTTTATGATGTGGGTTGGTTTTGTTACTTGGCTTAGCTTCTGATGTTGCATAAACTTTATTTGAAGGTTTCCCTGGCCAACTGTTTTGATGTAGGTTATTTGAGTTTTGTTGTTTGCTGTTGAGCACACATGAAATATGATGCATCTTCTCTGAGAATGTTTCATTTCCTGGGGCTGGAAATGCAGTGGGGTTAGGTGCCCTGATCCATTTCAAGCCATGTGCTCATAGTACGAGGGCAATCTAGAGCACAACATTCTCATGCTTTTAACCTCTAAAGTATTGTTTCTTGGGAGAAAAAAAAATATGTTCTAAGGTCAAAATCAACAGAAAAGAAATCACAAAGGAATCAAGAAGGAATTACAAAGGAAAAATGGATAGAAAAGCATCATGTAAAATAAATTAAAAGGCAAACAGCAAACTGGGAAATGGAATATGTCATAAATATGACTAAAGGAACAATTATGAGTTTATTAGGGGCCCAGTACATGAAATTTGTGCACTGAGGAGGGGGGGTGTCCCTCGGCCCAATCTGCACCTTCTCCAATCTGGGACCCCTAAGGGGATGTCCAACTGCTGGTTTAGACCAATCCCTGTGCACATCCAGACATCTCTCTCACAATCCGGGACTGCTGGCTCCCAACTGCTCACCTGCCTGCCAGCTTGGTCACCCCCTAACCACTCCCCTGCCAGCCCGATTACCCTCAACTACTCTCCTCTGTCAGTTCAATCGCCCCAACAGCCCTCCCCTGCAGTTCTGGTCACCCCCAACTGACCTCCACTGCTGCCCCCAACTTCCCTTCCCTGATGGCCTGGTCATCCCTAACTGCCCTCTCCTGCAGGCTAGGTTGTTTCCAACTGCCCTCCCTCCCCTGCTGGCCTAGTCACTCAGAACTACCCTCCCTGCTGGCCATCTTGTGGTGGCCACCTTTGACTACATGGGAGTGGCCATCTTGTGCAAGGTGTGAGGGTCAATTTGTATATTACTTCTTTATTATATAAGATAAAAACTTTATGCCCATGTTTTAATAATCACCAATGTTCCTACTTTAAAAATGTACAAGAACAATGGCAGAATATTCACAAAAGAAAATTTATAATGACTAAAATGTATTTTAAAATATCCAAAAAGAGGTAAGGTAAAAATGAGATGTGTTGATTGATAAAACTTTCCTGAATACAGCTTTACAAATGTGTCAGGAGCCCTAAAAAATGTCCATGTGATTTTTTTCTAAAAACATATTATAAATGTGGGATGATGTTGATATAAACAGGTGATCTGTGGAGCAGTATCTGCAATAGAAGTTAGAAAACTGTCTCATCCCATCAGAACCCAGCTGTGCTCTAGAACTTTCACTCTGGAGCCCAACTTCAGCAATTTTATTCTTTCCATTTTTCTCTCTATCTCACTTACCAATCTCGTTCTCTACTGGATACATCTAATCAGTATACAAATATGTTGTGTTCCCCCAAATTTTAAATCCTTTTTTGACACTACAGCTCCATTTCTCTGGTTCCTTTTATAGAGAAACTAAAAAAAAAAATTATTTCCACACATACCCTCACTTTCTCACCTCCCATTCACTCACTGACTTGCTTTCTCTTGACGACGTCTGAGATGACCTCCATCTTGCCAAGTCCAATGAGTACATTACTTTCCTGTCCTTAAACTCTCAACAGTATTGCATATGTTTGGCCATGACCTTCTGTATCTTTCTTTGGCTATCAGGACACCACATTCCTGTTTTTCTTTTTTCCTCAGTGGTCACTCCATACCAAGCTATTTCCTGAATCTTTCTTTTTCTCCTGTCTTCTAAGGCTAGAGCTCCATAGATCTCTAAGAACATCTTCATCCATACTTATTTCCTTTGGTGTTCTCATCTAATCCCATGGCCTCATCTGCTATCTTATAGCAATAATTCCAAAACTTATGTCTTCTGGTTTGAATCTCTCATATGAAGTCTAGACTCATATAGCCAACTACTTAATCAATATTGACATCTAACACAGACCTCTTAATTCCACCCCCTCTCCCCAAAACACACAGGTCTCCCTCTGCCAACCCCATGGCATCAAAAGTCTTGCAGCACCATTTCCACCTCATTGCATTCATAAAGGCCAGGTTATTTTCAAGAGGAAGGGAACTACTTGTCTTTTTGTGATAGGAAGGGTTGCAAAGTTCTGGAAGAGGATGGCTTGTGGCCATTTGGAGAATACAATCTGCCAAACATGGGACAGAAAAACACAACTAAGAGGAAGTGACTATGATCACTAATAAAGCCAAAATATACCTTCAGTGTCAATAGGACGGGGGCTAGAGGCATCTTGTGATAATGTCACCTGTGATCTGCAGACCCAGGTAAACTGGGCACCGATCTAGCCATCTATTCAAGAAATAAAAGTAATAACTTTAGTGTCTCAAAAAATGTATGCACTTGAAATGCTTCCTAGAGTGTAACTCAACTGCCCTCGGCTGCCTCCAATCTTGTTTCCTCCCTGTGCTTCACAGACATTCAGAACCCCAATTTCATTAAATTAGAGGAAATATAAACTTTCAGTCTTTCCCTTTAATCTGAGACTAAAATATTTGGACAAGTACCTACAAAAACTTTGATAAAAATCTATAGAACATCTAATATTAGACATGCATAGACTTCCCTCTGTGGTTGAGAAGGAAGGGAGAGGGAAGAAAGAAGGAAGATCACTGGACATACAAAAAGTAAGTTGTTAAAAACAGATGATTCTTAAGATGAGAAACAAATACTAGCCCCACCCCCAAGAAACAATAAGAGCAATTACAAAAAAATTATGAGATGCATGGGTAATTAGAGGTCTGGGAAGACGCAAGTGGAGACTATTAAGGATTGCTTTTAGAATTTAAAAAAAAATTAGCAAATTCAAGATGCAATGGAGGCTCTAGAAGTAATAAACAGTAAGCTCATTTATTTACTTGATATGGAAATAATAAATGAAAGTTGTAAGATGAGAAATTTATTCATTATTTACAGGGAAAGGATAACAAATTTACACCATGAATCCATCTATAACAGCCCTGAAGTATGAATGCAGGGAGATATTTTTTCCTCAGGGGAGAACAGCAACAATATCCCTGCAGAAAGATTTCACACTTCTGTCAAAGGCATACAAATTATTTAGGAAAAAGAGCTCCACACATAGATATTCTCGGGTGACCTTATAAACATTCACTTAAACTTTGCATTTAAAGACTACAGGTAGTGTCAGATGGGAAGTAGACTTACAGGGGTGAGTCTACTTCCCATCTGACACTACCTGTAGTCTTTGTAAGGTATATAAGTGTTCAATCACTACATTGTACACCTGAAACTAATATAACATTTTATGTCAACTGTTATTGAAAAATAAATTTTAAAAAATAAATAAGGACTATGAAAACCCACAAATATTTGCTATATAAAATGAATTGCATTCAAAATGGAAATAAATTAGATTATCAGAGTTTCCTGTAATACTAAATCACACAGGTAAAGGGTCAAATAATGGCTCTGAATCCTGACAACTAGTTAGAACAAATAAGGTAACTTGATAAAGTGGCTGGTTATAAAATAAATAATCAAGAGCAAAAATCTTTCCCTGCTCTGGACAATATGGCAAAGTAAACTCAATTCTGAAAACTGCTGGGAAGTTGGAGGGAAAACAGGGCCCCCAGGGCCTAACATAAAACCAGAGAGAAATCCTTAGGGAGATACGAGGTTGTTGGGTAATGACTGTGGATTGGGCAGATGGGGGGGACTGGCAGCCGCCCACGGGGGGCAGGATTGGTAACTGCTTTCTAGTGTTCATCCTTTTTGAGATCCTTTGCTTTGTGCAAGTTAATGCTTACTTTATTACCCCAATGGGACAAGAAGAGACACTCTCAGCCCAGTGCCAACTATGCCAGCAAGAGGTGATGGGACAGCTCCGTGGAAGTATCACAGGCTAACTGAGGTGAAACTGAGAGGGGCAAGTACATATGTGGTGGCCAACCCTGAAAACATTTTCCTCAAACAGATCCCTGTGAAACACTGCATGTTCTTATCTTCACAGAAGACCAGTCATTTTCCAGGAGAACAAAGATGAGCACACTCATCATTTTCTGACAGATAAATCCTGAGAACCTGTGTCTTCTAAGATTTTCTCTCCTCAACTCAGGATGGCTGCTTGACTTCATCTGTGGTGAAGAATGGGTACCAAAGCATATTGGGAATGTTTGCTGTTCATACACAATATGCTATTTCACTTAATTCAGTGGAAGCAAGAAGTCTTCCCACCAGGGTGCTCACAATCATCATTCCACGTACACACACACACACACACACACACACACACACACACATGCTTCTCATTTAAAGATTATATTTGTTTGCAACATAAACCAATGACTTCCAACATTTTTAGGCTAGTGTATAATCCTGAGACCTGTGAACATTCACTCATATTTGTTAACTAGAATGAAACAGGGTTTTAGCTAAATATAATAGGGAACTTGGGTGGGTGCAGAACATCATTGTTACTGCTGCTTATGTTGTTTAGGAAGCAGAATGATGTCCTTCCAACTGTGGAATGGTTCAGTGCCTTCCTGAATCACTACTCCCCCACAACAGATCCACACTTTCAGATTCACTCCCTCTCACATCCTGCTGTAGATATTTCTGAAGGCTGAGCCATCCCCTCCCTTGTCAAGTCAGTTTGCTTAATAGCAATGCTTTGTTAGTGGTTTTTCTAGGACTGTGGTCGGCAAGCTATGGCTCGAGAGCCACATGCAGCTCTTTGACCTCTTGAGTGTGGCTTTTCTACAAAATACAACAGCCTGGGCGAGTCTATTTTGAAGAAGTGGCATTAGAATTTTAAGTTTAAAAAATTTGGCTCTCAAAAGAAATTTCAATCATTGTACTGTTGCTATTTGGCTCTGTTGATTAATGAGTTTGCCGACCACTGCTCTAGGATATCTTCCTCCCACTGGCCCAGAGGAGATGAAGAAGGTGCATGTGTCTGACCTGGAGTGGAATGGAGCTAAGGTGCATGTGTCTGACCTGGAGTGGACAATCTTCTCACTCTGGCATTTGAACATGAAACTTTTCTCATGTCCACAAGAATCATAGAGGATTCTGTCCATGTTCCAAGTCTCTGTTGAAAGGTCTTAGGCAACTCTGTAGGCTGGATCCAGTGCCTCTGTGAGGAGTTGGATTCCCACAAGAAGCATCTAAGAGGCCAACTAGAGGAAGCTCAGCCCCAAAGTTGGCTGGATCATTCTGGAAACAGAATAGATTCCCAGGCTGGCAGGGAGAGCAATCTCCCTTTGACCTCTGACCCACTACATCCAGGTCTTAACCATAATGAAGCTGATCTCTGAGTTGCCCCTAAAACTGTCTCAAGGAGAGAGAAAAGTGGGTGGGGGGGTGGGGGGAATAGAGGGCAAATGTTCTAAGCACCAGCACAGTATTTAGTCAAAGCTTCCTTTAGGCTTCATTTCTTGAGAATGTCATCCAAGATGGTAGCATTTAGGAATAATGAGAACTCTGATTGTGCTTTAGCCTTCATTCACTTGACGAGACTTCAGTAGGATTTTCCTAAGCCCTGTTTTTGGAGGATATTTTTCCATAGGGATAGTGTCAGACACTGGGGTCAGGTACTAAGAACATTCACAAAAACATATGTGATTTGTGACATTTCCTAGCTCAGGGGGCTGCCTCTTGGAGCAAAACCTGCCAGCCACAATGGCCATAACAGAGTCAGAGCAGACCAATAAGTGTGGAAGTCCAGGGTATGGTATGAGTTCTAATGCAAATTTTTCTCTGCCTCACAGTGACCCCTTGGGAAAATTACCTGATATCAATCTACCTCAGCACCCACCCACCCCCAAAAGGGAATAATAATAGTACCTATTGCCAGAGTTGTTGTGCAAATCAAATGAGGTAATACAACTAAAATGGTTAGTATAGTTTTTAAATCACTGTAAATACTTAAATAAATGCTAGTTTTTAATATTCAACAAGTACTGGCCAGGCTTGTGCTGGATGCTGGGATATGGAGCAAGTGAGAATGAAAAATGTAACTCCTTCCTCTGCTCTGCTGCCTCCCAAGCCTTGTCTGCAGGGACACCTGGTAAGTCTAGGTCCAGCAGAGTGGACCAGAACATTTAAAGTGTGAGGACCTCCTACTAGGACTTCCTGAACACCTCCCCTTCCTAAATGTACTCCCCATCACTGTTTCCTGCTTAAGCTTCAGGAGATATCTGTTGCTTCAACTGGGCTTACCTCTCCCTTGCAGGTGATTATCAAGTTGAACAGAATTTCCTGCCTCTCCTCACTTCCCTATCTCTGGCAGACAGTTTTCAAAGGATGTTTTTCTGCTTGGTAACAATGGAAAGGGCAGACTCCAGGCTCATAACACCTCCTCACTCTCCTCACCCTTGCCAAATAGCAGAGGGAAAGACACTGATGCATGTCAGTGACAGTGGTCTTGTTGGTGGCAAAACCATGCAGTGCTGAAACAGTGTCAGGTATTAGACTGGTGGAGTCAGACCAGACCTTGGTTCAGGATCCTTGGTACTTGCGTTCTGGCTAAGAAAGAATTCAGAACTAAGACTCAAACTATAAGAGAAAGTTTATTTAGAAAGTCACAGAGGTAGAAGAAGTGAGTGGTAGAAGAAATGGGCTTGAAAAACAAGTTATAGAAGCAAAATTTAGGAGAAAGAGAAGCAAGAAAAAAGCTCTTGAGGGAAGGGGAAAGGGAAAGTGGGCATGATCCATAGAGAGAGTCTTCTGTCTTGAGATTATTTATCTGGAGGTCTCTGGGAGGATTTCAACAGAATATTCATCAGCTTTCCAGGTGTGTCCTTTAGTGTTCCCCACTGATTGATCAGTACCAGGGCAGGGGGTCATTAGTCAATGTAGTTGGTCCTGAGGTCAGCCATAGTGTCACTTATCTGGTTTTGCTGCTTTTCTGGGCCTAGAGCTGAAACCCAACCTCAGTAGATATATTTGATTCTGGTCAGAACCTCATTGTCCTGGGGGTTTAATGCTTGGGGCTGCTTTCCAGCCTCCTTGTTGATTCACCCTCTAAGGCAGTGGTTCTCAACCTGTGGGTCGTGACCCCTTTAGGAGTCAAACGACCCTTTCACAGGGGTCGCCTAAAACTATTGGAAAACACCTATTTCCCATGGTCTTAGGAACCAACACATCGCTCCTTGGTGTAGCAAAATGTAGCAATGTAGTTTACTGTTGTTATATGAAGACTGTTGCCCATGCTACACCACGATTCAAGACAAAATTTCATTTATTTGTAATTAGAAATAAATATTTCACAATATATAATTACATATTGTTTTTGTGATTAATCCCTATGCTTTAATTATGTTCAATTTGTAACAATGAAAATACATACTGCATATCAGATATTTACATTACAGTTCATAACAGTAGCAAAATTACAGTTATGAAGTAGCAATGGAAATAATTTTATGGTTGGGTGTCACCACCACATGAGAAGCTATCTTAAAGGGTCGCGGCATTAGGAAGGTTGAGAACCACTGCTCTAAGGGGTCTAACCTGCATAACTAACAACATGTTAGGGGAGGAAAGGTCAGGGGAAGGTCTAAACTGATTGACCATCAACATACTAGGGGAGGAAAAGTTACCCTGGGGGTGAGGTCCTTGTTTTCCCAGTTCTGTCCTGGTGACCTTCCGTACCTGACCCATCGACCTTGCTCTGCTCATGTCTGTCTGTCTTCCACAGTCTTGCTTTATGTGAAGCACCAAAGCACAAGTTCCTGAGGATCTGTATTGCCCATAACTGAATGAGTCAAGGTCATGTCACCTGAGAAATTTAAATTCAGTGGGTTTGAGGCCCAGATAGGAGTAGTTTTCAAAAGTTTCCTGGTTATTCTCATGATCAAACAGGTTCAGTAGAATCAAAGAGACAAACAGCTCCCTGAGACTATTGGTCGCTGCAGTCAAGATCACCACTAAACATCTAGGCATAAAGGATGGATTCCATCCCATCCATTTCTTTAGTCACTGACACCAGGGAGAGGCGATAGAAGAGAGGTTAGCAGGACAAGGGTGTCAGAAGGAAGTAGGGTGAGTGAGGGATACAAAAGAGGAGAATCTTCCATAGCTAATGGGGAGGGTGTAGATTTCCTTTAGTCACAGGGTTGACCCCACCATTCTCACTATCCCAAGTAACCTCAGACCTCGCAGAAGTGCCCTATAAAGCAATTTACATAAGCCGGAGAGGGCCTGTGTGTTGGAAACTGCCTTAAAATATTCTTTCAGTCAAAAAAGCTTTGGCCTTTGTTTTTTTAAGTCACAGGACCCCAGCCCTCCTGGCAGATCCCAAGGGAGACAAGTTATTGTTGAAGAATGAGCTCTGTGCCCTGGCCTCTCCGCCTGCACTGCAGCTGGCCCTCTGTGAGACTGGAGGTTACCATTGCCCGGGGACAGCCGCGGGGCTGCGTCTCCCAGCAGGTGTGCCAGACAGGCAGCAGGAGTCTGCAAAAGACGGGGCTTTGTACAGGGCCTCTTCTTGGACCTCGAAGCTGATCCAAGCTACATTATTATGAAAAGTTATTAACTGATATTCAGTTACAGGATCATGGGCTGAACAAAGAACAAGACCCAGTGCAGCCGAAAACCATATGGCCTTGGAGGATGCACACACCTGCAAGAACAGGCAGGCCTGACTAGAAGCCCTCATCAATTCTAGGAAAGCCATAAAGTTTGGACTTGCTTCATGGCACTTTCTAATTAGCTGCACGGTGAGTTTTCTCCACTTCCTTATAAAGGCCTGTGCCCCCTCCCCCACCCCTGCCATCTCCCACGGCCCAGGGCAGCTGGGAAAAGGTTCCCACCAGACTCCCAGCCCTCAGACAGACTACGGAAGACATCACAAACAGGAAAACAATGTTTACCTCAGGATCCAAAACAAAAATAGAGAGGAGACTTCTTAGGAAGTCTATTATCATGAAGAAATAATCCCAAAGGGGAAAAGCATAGTGCTTTCATATAACAGCAAGAAGCTGGGAGGCATTCCTATTGATTGAATGTAGGAAAATGGTTAAATCAATTATAGAATATCCACTCAATGGAATAGGTAAGCAAAGAATAGAAAGATAAACGCAAATGCTGTGATGCATGGGGAAAAAAAATTTACCATGTAATGTTCAGTTAAAAAAAAAAAAGTGGATGCAAATGTAGCTCTGCTACTATTGTGCCGGTAAAGTTCTGTATTCACAAGACTGAGTAGCATAAGGTGGTGAGACACTGAACATAGCTTGGCTGATGGGCTGACCGTGGTGGCAGGATTGTGGATGGTTTTCCCCTGCCTTTTGCTTAGAATTTTGTTAATGCTTTGGTAATGTTTGTGTCATGCACACCTTACAAATTAAAAAGAAAAAAAGAAAAATAAGAGTAATAAGTATTGTTTTAAAAAGCAGGGGAGAGGGTGGAGGAGAGCAGACATTGTGGCATGAGTCAAGCCTAGGCCCAAGTTTCCCAGAACACAGCCACATAAAGTGACTTTTGTGACGAATTCATTTCCACCAGGCTGGTCCCCATAAGAAAGAAGGCAGATGAATAGTGCCCTGGAAGGAAGCAGAGGCTTCCACTGGCTTCTCCGACAGTGAGATGCTGAAGTCACTGGTTGGCACTTAGCTGGGTGTGAGCTTGTCAGGAAGATAAACGTTACCCAGCGGGGGCAAACAAGGCTCCCAGTGCCTGGGTGGATTAATGTGCCCCAACAGCTGCACGCAGAATGGCAGGGGGGAGATGTGCAAAAAAATCCCAGGAAGCAGCCCTCAGTTTTCACCCGGTCTGGGTGCCCCCTTCTCTGGGCGGACTCCCCAGTGCTTTACCAGAAGGCTTGACCACCAGCCACCTGGCTACCGGAGTGGTAAATGGGGCCATGTGTGGGCCCCAGCCCCCACTGTCCTTTGCAAAAGGAATTAACCTTATAGCAACTCAGAATTCGACTCATGGTCAATTAAAATAGGTGTTTCTACTGTCTTTAGATTCATAGACATCCAGAGTCAGGGTGGAGGGAGGGAGTCACTTCTCCTAAACTTGAGGATTGAATAAATATGTCTTCTATTTAAAATTCTAGAGGCTCATCGCAGCGGGAAACGCATCTGGGCTGTATGAGAGCAGGGCTCGCAGGAAGTGATTGTGCATTCAGAGGAGGATAGAGTGTGTGGGAAGGGTCAGGGGGAAGCACCCCCGGGGTGCTGCAGACGATGAGACAAGCTTACAAAATATCTCATCTTCTAGGCCCAGGAGGAAGGCGGCCGCATGGTATTTTCAGTTAAGGGAAACATAAATGTTCCAGACACAGCCTGGGACCATCAGAGCTGTGATTCCCGGTGGCGGCCAAGAGAAGGGAGGGCGCAGGAGGGTAATGAGGCGGCCGAGAGTGTGGCTCAGAGCCTGGAGCTAGGCGTCGCTGATAAACACGACATAAATGTTTTAGGGGCCAGGCCGCATGGCACTCAGCTTTGATACCTGAGAAGCATCCAGACTTGCCCTTCGGAAGAATCCACTCCGGGCTTGTGAAATACACCTGTGATTCCCGCACGGATTTTTTATCAGGCTAATGTGCTTGCGCCTCCCTGCTGCCCTGCACGTTGTAACTGCCGCCTGCATGTCTTCTTTGGAGGAATTGGTGCTTCGGGATGCTCTATAGGTGGGGAAAGTAGTTTTAGCCGTGGCAGCATTCCAGTCACTCGAGGGGATACTGAATCTGGGGGGCAGTTACCACTCCCTGGACAAAGGAATGGAGAGATAAAGTCTTTCTAAAGCCATACAAGATTCTCTGCTTCCAAGCATCTTGAAGTAACCTCTCCCTTGCTCTCTCGTGGTGGCATTTGTGTTCAGTAGACAGATGGAAGATGCAGTCTGCACGGGGATTTCCACTGGAAGTGGGTCCGAAGGAAGAAATCCCACGTTCCCAGAACATCTGCTTGTTCTCTCCTGCCCTTTGGTCAAATTTTCCCAAACTCTTGCATCTTACAGCTGAGCATATGAAGAAAAAAAAAAGAAACTAGGGAAATCGAATGTGAGCCACAACAGATTTTATTTATCCTTATTATGTATCCTTTCTGAAATGGAGATTGTGTCCTACACTTAGGGCAACATTAAGCTATACAAAGGAAACAGGTGACCTTAGGACAGGCCCAGATGGCATGGCATTCTTTCAGAAAGTACTCCTGGCCTTAGTTGAAGTGCCATGACCCTATTTGCAAATATCCAACTCTCATCTCTTCCTCCAAGGTCAACTTCTAATGCCCTGTCCTCCAAGCTTCCCTTGATTGTCCAGTTGCATGGGGACAACAGATGTCATAGTACTCAAGGCCAGATGTGCTGTATTCACCTCTCAACAGCTCCGCTAAGCATCTGTGCAACCATGGCCATGCGGTTCACCCACTCTATGTCCTAGTCTCCTCAGAGAATATGGATACAAATAGCTTCTACTTTTTAATTTTGTTTTTCTCATTAAATGTGTCAATACATGTGAAGCTCTTACAAGAGTGCCTTGTGTATAGTAATCACTCAGTAAGTATTAACTACTATTATTACCCTCTTATTGCCTTTTTAAAAATTTTCACAAGGTTATCCTGATGTTCTTTAGTGGCACACTCATTTTTGTGGGGATACTCCCCCCCTCCCCTATTTTGAATTCTTCTTATTTGAGCCGTATCCTCTCTTCTGTTCTGTAAGGGAAGATTGAGACCTTATTCCCTTTTCTCCTTCCTTCCTTCCTTTCTTCCTTCCTTCCTTCCTTCCTCCCTCTCTCCCTCCCTCCTGCTTTCTTTCTTTCTTTCTCTCTTTCTTTCTCTCTCTCTTTCTTTCTTTCTTTCTTTCTTTCTTTCTTTCTTTCTTTCACTCACCTAGTAGAAAAGAAGAATTGACTATGTGAATGAAGCATGAAAGACAGAAACATGAGAGCAAATCACAACATTGTCCCTGCCTGCTGGGGTCACGGTGTAGAGAAGGAAAGTAAAGGAAATATCAGAGAGAGGATGAGTAATGAGCAGATTATGTGAGGAGAGAAGGGCATGAAGTACAGAGAGGAGAAAAGATCCCAGTGGGTCGCAGGTTGGGGAAAGACATGTGGAAAGGAGGGTGCCAGAGTCAGATGTCAGGTGTGTGTGTGTGTGTGTGTGTGTGTGTGTGTGTGATACGTACGTTTTCAAATAGTCGTATAACAATATTTATTGAGCTCTTGTCATTTGCTAAACCTCATGCCAAAGTTCTACTTTAGCTAAGGAAAAAGGAGAACTGCCCACTAGTACCGTCTCAACCTCCACCCCCTCCCACCTCTGCTCTGAAGAGCCATGCCCTAGCCCAGAACCCTTATCGCATTCTTCCCCACAGGCAGTCAGCCCCCTTGTCTGACATTGCCCCTGTGCTACAGCAAGAATGAGCACTCCCAAGAGGGGCCTTGTGCCTGCTCTCCCTCTGTTCCCAGTGGGAGACGTTCCCTGAATGCTAAACCACTCTTGAAGCTAAGATTTGAAGACATACCTCACATGGGTGTGCATATCTGCCAACACCTCAGGAATGGACTGGATACCCAGAGTGTCAGAACTAATGAGATCACACAAAATCATCTGGTTGAGCCTGAAGGGGTTCAAAGCATGTTACCCAAAAATATGCCACTCTAGTTTAAGTATTATTTTGATCTGAAGGCAACTGAGAAGAAACAGACACAAACAAAATTCTCACCTTCCCCTCTCTATCAGAAAGAGCAAGACAATTGTTAATCATCAGAGACAACTCTAAACACATTAGCCCAGAGATGGACCATCCACAAAACATTTATCTTCCATTAGAGGCCCGGTGCAGGAAAATTCTTGCAAGAGTAGGCCTTCCTTCCCCCTGCTGCTGGCACCAGTTTATTTCCAGTACCCAGGACCTGGGCTGCTTCCCTCTTCTGGCCACCTGTAGGCACCTGGGACCTGGGCTAGCTTCCCTCGGGCTCCCCACAGGCAACCAGGACCCAGGCTGACTTCCCTCCTTCCCCGGCTTCATCAGGAAGGATGTCTGGAATGAAATCTGGAATAATTCTGGTCTAATTAGCATATTACCCTTTTATTATTATAGACTAGAGGCTCAGTGCATGAAATTCATGCATGGGGGTGGGGTGTCCCTCAGCCCGGCCTGCACCCTCTCCAATCCAGGAACCCTTGGGGGATGTCTGACTGCCAGGGATCAGGCCTAAACAGGCAGTCAGACATCCCTATCACAACCTGGGACCACTGGCTCCTAACCACTTGCCTGTCTGCCTGCCTGATTGCCCCTAACCACACCTATGCCTGCTGCCTGATGCCCCTAACTGCTCACCTGCTGGCCTGATCACCCCTAACTGCCCTCCCCTGCAGACCTGATCACCTCTTAACTGCCCTCCCCTAATGGCCTGATCTCCCCTAACTGCCTCTGCCTTGGTCCCTGCCATTGAGGCTTTGTCTGGAAGTATGTCTGGAAGATGTCCAGATTAATTAGCATATTACCCTTTTATTAGTATAAATTAGTTTCCCCATATATTTACCTTCCCATAGTTTGCTTCACCTAAAAGCCTATAGCTCTCTTCCTTTGTCTTATCACTTCTCTACAAAGATGCTATAAAAGCCCAACTTCTAACCATCACTTGAGTTATCACCACATTCTGTTGTGTAGATGCTCATTTGTTCAAATTAATTAACTTCTGATTGTTTTTTTCATTGTCAGTTTAATATACAGAGTCCCAGCCGCTGAACCTAAAGTGGAATGAGGGGAAAAAAGAATCCTCCCTACCCCACTTCTTATTTTAGAAACATGAAAAAGGATGGGGACACAGAATGTGCCTCACATCACACAGTGAGTCTGTTGTAGAGGTAAGGCTGGCAGCCAGGCTCTTTGCTTGGCTTTATCCTGTGGGAAACACCACTTCCAAGCTCACATGCTGAGTGTTTGTCTCTCGGATCTCATTTCCTATATTGAAATTATATTGGCTATCACCAAGTAGACTGTCAAGAGCACTTAGGAACTCTTTTGACCATGACCCACAAGAAGAAATAAATTTGTATCATGACCCAGTATACATTCATACATGAAGCTGAGTCTGTTCAGGAGACAGCACTGTCTGAGATGCACAATGGCATTTTCTATTGTTTGGTTGGGTTCTCTAAGTTGAAGTCATGCCAGAGAACTTGAGAAACATTGACTTGGGAAGTGTCTTTGTATGGGAATCATGCAAAAGCTGACATTGAAGTGAGGACTTATGGGCAGGAAACTACTCAGGAGATGAATCCTGAAAACATACCTGAGGGGGTAAGAGATTAAAAGGGAAGAGAGAAAAGCCACGGTCACTTCCCTAGGCAAACTGGGGCTCAATCCCACTAGGTTGCTCTGAGAAATGTCTGCAATGAATCCCAGAATTATCCCAGCAGAGTGGGAGGCCTGGGATATTTATCTTCAGGCTCCTTTGGCTCCATGTTGAGGACCTCCCCCAGGGAATATTAAATCCACAGGATTTCTACACTGTTCTGTGCAGGCTGAAAAGGCCCCCAGTGCTGCAGGTGAGCTCCAAGGTAAATAGAGGGGACATGGAGTGGGGTGCCACAGCGGCTGCTCCACAAAGTGGCATGTGGTCTGAGGCTGTTGTGCCCGCCTCATAAATCATCCTGACCCCATTTCAAAATGAAAAAGCCAAACAAATGCCAAGTTAGTAGGAAAGAAAGGGTTAAGCAAGAGAGTTGCTGTTAGATTTAGACCCAGAAAAAATGCAAAGCACAACCCTCTCATTTTTCACTTAATTGTAATATTGCTGACATAAAGAAAAGGCGAGGAGAAAACTAACTGCAATCTGTAATCAAACTGTGTAGAATATTGTTGCTAGAGGTGTTATGATCTGAAACGTCTCTGACAATAAATGCAGACAGTTAGTGGTATGAGATTCCACTTAAGGATTTTTCTTTCTCTACTTTGGATTTTCGACTCACACCCTAGCCATGGGTTTAGACAGTTGGCCACCTCCATGCGGTTTGGGCCTCCACAATGGCTCAAGAAGCCAAACAGAAGGCATTATTATATTTGTAATCTAAAAGGAGTTTGAGGTCTTTGAAGTTGAAAGACTTTGTGTAATTATTAATTGTCATCATAATATAACTATGTCTGGAGAGACAAGCCTGAAGGAAAAGTGGGCTTTCACCAAGGGCCGAGCCCTCACCTTCATTGATCAAACACACATTTCAGATTTCCCATCCTGGCTTGTTCACAGCTCGGCATGTGCAGTCCATCTGGAGCATGTGGTCAGTGTAGGCAGAAAAGCTACAGGGCTGCCGAGAAAAGTCACCTGGATATTAGGCATGTTTCTACCATAGCCGTTTGACCTTAGACAAGTTGCTTAATTCTCGGCATTTCTTTTCTGTATGTTGTGAAAGCAGTTCGAAGACTCAGAAAGGACTGTGACATAGACCTGATAAGGGATCAAAAACAGAGAATCATATCTTCTGTAGTTGTGTCACTTGGGATGTCCCACTTTGGTCACTGCCCTGACTTTTTCCTTCCATCTTCAGATGCAGATACAATACAAATAAAAGCAAACATTTGAAAAATACCTGAGTTTGTGCAAAGGAATTGCTCTTTAATCCAGCTTGCTTTAAGCTCCCTAGCAGATCTGAACAAATGGATGTGCTCCCTATACCCTTAGTCCCATCATCATTGCTATCATCTGCTATCTTAGCACACTATGGAACACATACAGTGTACAAAGCATTCTGCTAGGAAATCAGTAGAAATTCAAGGGCTCAGAGTCCTGGTTCCCAAGAGGATATAATCTAAAGATAAAAATCAAATGTGTAAATAGAGACATAGCAATATGAAATATCATGGGCTAAGGACCAGATCGATGGTCTGAATAGTTGGTGTGATCACAAGTTAGAAATATTCTCCTCACATTTAAGGCCCATACCCTGTGCTTTGAACTTCATTTCTTTCCACATTCTTCAGAACTAAACCCTATCCACCATCCTTTATCTTTCCAATACATACAATCAGTTCCTCTGGCTGGATACTTCCCATCAGATCTTTAAGAGGCTTAAATATTTTCCATTTAGAAGAAAATATGAACTGAGTCCCTTTGTACCTCTCCAACTGCCACCATTTTCAGGCTATCTCAAGAGAGTCACCCCACACACTCCATGCCTTCCCTTATCACTCATTTCTTAGCCCCTTCAACTCTGAAGCAGCTGTATCGGGGCGACCAGCGACTCCATGCTACAAAATCCAAGGGACATTTCACTGTCCTCATCCTCACTGTTCAGCAGCTTTTGGAACATTGGCTCCCTCCCTCACAGCGTTCATAAGCTTTTCCACTGACAGAGAATATCCTATATAATAAAGAGCTAATATGGTAATTAGACTGGATGGTGGAGCAACTTTTCAGAATGACCTTCTAGAATGACCAGTGGGCGGGGGCGGGGCCGGGGCCATGAAGCAGCTGGGGCTGCGAGCACCGAACCCCTTGCACAAATTTGGTACATCTGTATATAAATGTGAAGGAATCATGAATATAAATGTTTATAAAATGAGTATGTCCTTATAATCACAATTTGGATAAACAGAACATCAGCAGTACCTAACTTTAGTACCTGCTTCCTGGCTCCTAAGTGGTAACCACTAGTAGAGGGCGCTGTGGGAGTCACCCAGAACCTCTCCAGGTCTGAAACATTCAGTTCTCCAGGTACTGGAAGTGTTAGTAGCTGACAACTCTAAGCCTAGTCCCCCTCCAAGACCTCCTCGGGATGAAGTGCCTTACTCTAGTTCACACACCCTCCTGAGGGCACCCCACATCCAATGACTGGCTCATGTGGGAATATAAAGGCCTGGCCCCTTCATCTGAATTCAATACAACTCTAAGGGTTGCAGCAGTCCCAGAGCTCCCATTAATTAGCCCAGTGATTTTCAACCTTTTTCATCTCACAGCACACATAAACTAATTACTAATATTCTGCAGTGCACCAAAAGAGATATTATATGTTTTGCCAATTGACAAAATAAAATGAGTATAATTTTGATTCATTCACACAGGAGGGTTACTGTGTTGGCTGTTGTCATCTTATTATTTGACAAACTAAGGAAAGAGAAGTCAGTGCCCCTGACGAAATAGTCAGGTATTGCATCTTTTAAAAATTCTTGTGGCACACCAGTGAAAATCGCTGGATTAACTGAAGCCTTTGCTGGAGCTTCATCCAGTTCACCTTCTTCCGCCCTGTGCAGCTGCCTTCATTTCTTCACAGGTGTTTATACCAGCACACACTTCCCAGTAAACTTTCTAAACAAATCTCTGCTTCCTGGGGATCCCAAGATGTGGTACCGCTAGCAGCTAAACTCCTAACATCATGGATTGTTCCATGTAATGTTGAACTTTATAATAAGGAATCTTATAAGGTATACACTTTTGTATCTGGCTTTTGTGCAATATTACGGAGAATGGTTTATATCTGTTATTTGGTACAAAAAAAACTTTGTGTGTTTTTTTTTTTAAATTGAGATACAGTGGTCTTGAAATAAATGCCCAACAATATATTTACATGTTTACTATGGATGGCATTTTATATCTCTTTTAATGTTTGATTATTATGAATAACTAGAGGCACAGTACACAAATTCATGTACCAGTGGGGTCCCTTGGCCTGGCCTGTGGGATCAACCAAAACCAGCTCTCTGACATCGCCTAAGGAGTCCCAGATTGTGAGAGAGTGCAGGCCAGGCTGAGGGATCCACCAGTGCACAATTGGGAGGTTGGCCATTTGGGGAGGGACCACAGGAGGGCTCCAGGGTATGTCTGGCCAACTCGCTCAGTCCTGACCCAGCAGCAAGCTAACCTACCCATCAACTGTTTGCCCTCTGGTGGTCAGTGCACATCATAGTGAGCAGCTGAGCAACCTTAGCATATTATTAACATACTAGAGGCCGGGTGCACAAAATTCGTTCATGGTGGGTGGGGTGTCCCTCAGCCCAACCTGCAAACTCTCTACTCTGGGACCCCTTGAGGGATGTCTGACTGTCCATTTAGGCCTGATCCCTAAATGGGCAGATATCCCTCTCACAATGCAGAACTGCTTGTTCCCAACTGCTCACCTGTCTGCCTTCCTGATTCCCCCTACCTGCTTCTGCCTGCCAGCCTGATCACCCCCTAACTACCCCCCTGCTAGCCTGATTGATGCTGAACTGCTCCCCTGCCAGCCTGATTGCCCCTAACTGCCTTCCCCTGCAGGCTCGGTTCCCCCCACCAGCTCTCCCCTGTAGGTCTGGGTCCCCCAACTGCCCTTCCCTGCAGGCCCCATTGCCCACAACTTCCCCCCTCTGCCAGCCTCATCACCCCTAACTGCCCTTCCCTGCAGGCTTGCTTGCCCCCAACTGCTCTCCCTTGCAGGCCAGATCCCTCCCAACTACCCTCCCCTACTGGCCTGATCACTCACAATTGTCCTCCCCTGCTGACCTGATCCCTCTCAACCGCTCTCCCTTGCTGGCCATCTTGGGTCCACTTAGGGGAAACCATCTTTGACCACATGGGGCAGCCATCTTGTGTGTTGGAGTAATGGTCAATTTACATATTACTCTTTTATTAAATAGAATAGAGGCCTGGTTCACAGGTGGGGGCCAGCTGGTTTGCCCTAAAGGGTGTCTTGGATCAGGATGGGGGTTCCCTTGAGATGTGGGGTGACCCGGGTAAGGGGCCTGTGGTAGTTTTCAGGCTGGCCATGCCCCCAGCAACCCAAGTAGAGACCCTGGTATCTGGGATTTATTTATCTTTTGTAATTGAAACTTTGTAGCCTTGAACGGAGGCCTTGGCTGGCCAGGGTGTACAGGAAGCTTGGCTTCCTCCATCATTGGGAAAACCCAAGCCTCCTGCTCTCTCTTGCCCCTACCTGCTTCTGCCTGCCAGCTTGATCATCCCCTAACCACTCCATCTTAATTTGCATACTTGCTTCTGATTGTCTGGTGGGCATGGTTGTGGGTGCAGTGGAAGTACAGTCAATTTGCATATTACTCTTTTATTAGATAGGATCACACTTTGATTGATTAAATAGACAACCAGACGACCAGACACTTAGCACATTAGACTTTTATTATATAGAATGCTGCAATGGACATTTGTGGATGAATTTTTTTGGTTCACCCATGTAAAACTTTCTGTTGGATATATATCTAGGTTTGTAAATTCTGTTGCAGAGGTTGAGTTATATTCAGTTCTAGGAGGTATTGTTAAGGAGTTTTCAAAGTATCTGAGCCAGTTTATACTCTAATTAGCAGAACATGTGACTTCCAGTTGGATTTGCCATCTGGGCCTTTACAGAAAAATGTTGCTGATTCCTGATCTAAGCCAAAGAATAAGAGTAGCAAAAAAGATGAGTCCTAAGACCAAAAAGCACCTGCTATGTCTTTAAGGACAGATAACAGCAGCAGTTTGTCTAGACAGAGGAGACTCAGTCAAAAAGTATGGTTTATATCAGAGGCCAGCAAACTTTTCAAGAAGGTGACCTGAGGCGTCACAGGCTCTCTGGTCTCTGCTGCAGCTGCTCCTCTTGTAGCGCAAGAGCAGCCACAGGTGATAAGTCAAGCACGAGAGGGAATATACGCCAAAAAATTATTTCATTTCAGGACACAAAATATTATCCTTCTTTTGATTTTCCAACCATTAAAAATTATAAAAATAATTATTATTTCATATAATAAACAAAACCAGGTGATGAGCCAGACATGGACCACAGGCCACAGTATGTTGATGCTCTTTGTAGATTGTGGAGACCTAAATAAAAATATGAACATTACTTGTTAGACAAAGTATTTAGAATTTTTGAGGAAGGGTATGATGTGTGCAAATCAGTGTTTTAGGAAAATTGAAGCAGTAACAGTATTTGGGATAGGTGGGAGAGGGAAAGATTAGAACGGGGTAACCAGTTTCAAGGTGGCCTAGGTAGACCTAGTATGGACTAGAGAGATGTTACCTCATGGAGGCAGAGAGGGTGTAATGAAGAAGATGGGAATGTGTGCAGAAAGAAATAAGAGGAGAATCTTATGACTGATGAGAGAGAGAAGAAAGCATCAGTGTCTGACACCAAGGATTTGAGCATGGGGGAGAGTGAGAGTGTGATGTTAAATGGTAGAGAGACAGTGTGGTTCAGCATTTAGGGCATGGAGACTGACGCCCAATGCTTGAGTCTAAAACCTGGCTTTTTAATTCACTAGCTGCAATGTCTTTGATTTCTTCTCTAAAATAGGATTAATAACAGCCCCTACTTCTTGAAGCTGTTATGCAGATTAAGTAAATCAATACATATAAATTGCTTAGAAGAGTGCCTGGTATATAGCAAACACTAACAAATGTTAGTTCTTATTATTAATCATAGCATCTCATTTTTAAAATCACAAAATAAAAAATTTAAACGTGAGAAGCAAGTTTAAGAGGGGAAGTGATATCTGGCTTTAGACAAGTGCATTTCAGCTCACTCCAGGCAGCAGACAAGACAGCACTGAGAAGGAAAGCTCAGAAAAGGCAAGATGTGCGTTGGCATAGATATGGATGTATGTTCATGTAGACAGCAACTTGATTCTATGGAGCTGAAGATCAAAGATATAAATATAAAAACACATATGTGTCAAGATCTTAAGCTCTGGTTGACTCTCTTCTCTTTCTCTTAGTAGCTATAAATCCTTGGTTGGTTTACTTAACATCACACTATACTAATTTTCCCATCTGTAAAATGTGTATACCTATAGTACTTACTATAAGGGTTATAAACCTTATTGTAAAGGTTTTAAAAAAAATAAATGTGAGGCCCAGACATAATCTACCACAAAATTAATCTTCAATAAATGTTAGCCTTTATTATTAGGACTATATTTACAAAAATCAAACAAACAAACAAACAAACAAACAAACAAAAAACAAAACAGAAAACAGGGAAAAGTAGGAAAGGGAGGCCCAAAAGGTGCAAAGAAGTCGCCCGGGGAGAGAGTCCTTGCAGGACTTCTCTATCTCCTTCTTCAGTGTATTGCATCACTGAAGAAATGATTTTATGAGAAGAACTTGTTCGACTCTGGTAAGGTCAGTGGCAAAAATCTCAAACTTTCCACTTACATGCAGTTGACCTAAATCTGTTGGATGACAATGTCTTTAGGAACAGCCCCTGATGTTCTTCAAGTGGCATTGATGGGTCTGCCTGGAAAATCCTCTGACTCACACAGCTCTCCTCCTTAGTGGGACTCACATAAAACCCTTCAGTTGCTCCTTTTTAGTTCAGGTGGAGGGGCTGCTGTCATTTCAGAGAGCACTGGCTCTGCCTGCACCTCTTCCATTTAGCTCTGCATCACATCAATCAGGATCTTACACTACAAAGTTGCTCATCCACTAATCCACAGTGACTGGAGGTTACTTCTTGTTAAGCTTCTTAATTTGCTGCTTAGAAAATTACTTTGGGTGGGAGCAATTCGTGTTGCATACTTTTGAAGAGAAAATTGCAGCCGAGCCCATTCTGCCTGCATGGGTCAGGGATTTCCCCAGCAGCCATTCAATCCTTCTCTTTTCTCTTTTTCTTGGCCTCTATTCAAACAATCTGGCTCCTTAAAAGTTCGGAGTGCCATATTTAAAATTCATCCCAGCAACACTTGGCAAAAGAGAAGAACTTGGGTATGAGGAACATAGATGATGATCTTCCCAAACAGGATTGGCTTCAAGAAGGTTTTCCCTGCCCTTTCTGATTGGTAACCTCCACTTATGAGTTTTTCAGATCTGTGCATCTGTGTCTGTGAGTGTTGGAGTGGGGTAGGTGTGGGGATGTCTGGGCAGGGAGTGAAGATTGACTTAAAAGTTTTTCTTAGTAATCACAGCCTCTCTGATATCTTCTTAGCCCTTTCTGGAAAAGTCAAGGCAGAAATCTCTGCTGGGCTAGCCAAATAAAAATCCTGACAGGGAAGCCAAAGGGACACAGTCAATCTTAGTTGGAGGACACCATGAAGGGACTCCAGGACCTATAGAAGTCAGTACCTTTGCCTTCTTCACTTGTAGAGGTAACAGTGACAGCCAGAGACTACCTAATTAATGTCTCCATTATTTGACCACAGGTACACCATGAAAATATTGCTGACTGTCCCCCTGGACTCTGCACAACTGCTTGGCCCAAGGACTATGCTCCTGAATACCCTAGTGGTGGGGACTAGAGTTGTATCTGGTGTTTTTAGCCCCCATTCCATGGTTCCTGGCTCTCATGGTTCCTAGGACACAGTTCTTTACCCGAGACATCTTCTTCACCCCAGACACTCAATGAACACTTTGGTGGCGCTTTTACCTTCACACAACATGGAATAGGGGTCTTTTGGTGTCAAAAACCATCCTGACCTTTCTTAGGAGGAAGGCCCAGGATCCACTGGGATCGTAGAAGAAGTAAGCAGAATCTAGAATGCACAATGAGTAGGTTTTATGACAATTCTGGTAAAACCCAGTAGGAATGTCTTCCAAGTGACCCTAATATGTGATGTCAGTGGGGTATATTCTCTCTTACTGTCCACAACTTCTTTCCCTTGCCCCCACAGCTTGTTTCCAAGTCCCTGATTTTTTTGTACCTGGCCCCTGGGCTGTGAAATATGCCTCTTACAGCCCTAGTGTCTTTACCAGAATAGAAAGAGAATCTGGGCTCAAAGTAGACTCCCTGAGATTTAGTCCCTGGAGGTTTCCTCTCTTAAGGAGAGACTAAAAGTGCCATCTATCTCCAGCTATGTGGGGATGCCACTGAACTGTAATCAATAAAAAGTACAGCCTTAGTGAGTGGAACAACCTTTTCTCCCCTGATGGATTATTATGTTTCTGGAAACCAGTGGGACCATTATGCTAACAGGGCTGGGTCTGGATTCTATAATGCTTGGAGTGGTTTACTCAGTGGAGTCTTTCAGTCCTACAATTAAGTCTTCCCCAAAGACCTACCTCCTTCCCCCCATTAACTCATAAATCTGACGCTGTTTTGTCTGAAATACAGC
The DNA here is from genome assembly GCA_011751065.1 of Lasiurus cinereus. Taxonomy (NCBI): domain Eukaryota; kingdom Metazoa; phylum Chordata; class Mammalia; order Chiroptera; family Vespertilionidae; genus Lasiurus; species Lasiurus cinereus. Next base: position 42,691,673 of record JAAGEH010002531.1, on the reverse strand, counting down.
AGATTTGCTTTCGTTTTCATTTGAGTTTGAAGTGGGAGGCTGCAAAGGTGAGGTCTGGATGCTAAGAGTAAGTATAAGCTATAATTATATTTCTTCACATTATGCCTTTGATTATGTTTAGATTTGATGGATTGCATACCCCCTACTGCACACACCAGGATTCTTTTGACAAAACTAAATACACATATTTTCATTAACCTTCCCAGAGACTTCCCACAAATACCTTTTGAGCAGTCTCCCAGTGTTTCATGAGAGCCTCTCTTGATAAAATCTTACCTCAAAGCTACAAAAGTACTAGAAGAAATAATCTCCAGAGACCTTGTGAAACTTCTTGACCATTTGGATTGAGACAATCCTTTGCTTTGTTCAAATACCAGAATGGACTAACAATTGCCTCCCTAAGATAATTTCTCCTTTGACTAAATGTGTAAACATAGAATCAGCAATTTATTGGAGCTTGTACAGTGATGACCTCAGGGTCACAAAATCTGAGTCCAGCAACCACTTCCTTGTTACACGGCCACAAATAAAATCTCTTTCTCTCTCAGTTCTTATTACTAAAAAATGATAAGCAGAGAATTCCATTTGTACCCAAAATGGCCAATCAGTATTCAGAACTGGTAGGCTAGGATAACTATTAAGAAACACTCCAGCCTAGCTGGTATAGTCCAGTGGTTGAGCATTGACCTATGAATCAGGAGGTCATAGTGCAATTCCCTGTCAGGGAATATGCCCTGGTTGCAGACTCGATGCCCAGTGGGGGATGTGCAGGATGAAATCCATTATGATTCTCTCTCATAATTGATGTTTCTATCTCTCCCTCTCCTTTCCTCTCTGAAATATATATATATATAGAAACACTGCAACTGTAATTACAATAATTATTATACCTAGCATTCACTTGCCTTGAGTTGATAGGCATGGACTACACTGTTATAGAGACTGAAAGCAGAGGAAGAAAGTTGAGAGCGATTGTACATTTATTTGAGTTCTTCAGTGCCCTCATCTCTGAGAGAGCATGGAGAGGTGGGTGGCATAGAGGTGATACTGTTATCTGTTCCTCATCTTCCTATTAGGCTGGTGTTGGGATCCCTGGGGAGTGGAATTAGAACAGTGCTTGAAGAAGCTGGATGTCTGAGAAACTTTGTGAACACTCCGGGCAATGACCATGCTGCATTAGGTCTAGCAGTTCTTGAGTTGAGAGGAAAGCCAGTCTTCCCATTTTCACATGGAATGTGGTCACCTCCGTCCCTTGACACCTTGAAAACTGATAGCAATATTGGAAGTAAGAAGACAGCATGCCAAATGAGCATGGGAATTTATACATGGCACCAGTGGGACAAATGGCACGACAATGGGCTGAAGATATAGTTCATAGCACATACTGAGGGAGAGACTATGGCTCACATGCTGTTCCCAAGAAATGGGAGATTCTCTTTAGAAGCATCAGAAAATACCCAGAAAAGACATTTGAATGAGACTGAGCAAGTGGTAAAACTGCAGACTCCCCAGAACCGGTTTGGCTCAGTGGAAAGAGCGTCGATCTGCAGACTGAAAGGTCCCAGGTTCGATTCCGGTCAAGGGCATGTACCTTGGTTGCAGGCACATCCCCAGGAGGGGGTGTGCAGAAGGCAGCTGATAGATGTCTCTCTCTCATCGATGTTTCTAACTCTCTAACCCTCTCCTTTCCTCGCATACAAAATCAATAAAATATATTTTTAAAAAACACACACAAAAATAACTACAGACTCTTTATTAGCAACTAGGGAGAAGAAACTCAGGATTATTGATGTCATTGTGATTTCATTTTTAGAAAATAATAAATCAAAATTGCTTTAAATATTTACTCATAAATGTATGGGTTCTAGTCTGTTCCATTTTTCTGTATGTCTGTATTTATGCCAATACCTCACTGTCTGGTTTATTACAGCTTTATAGTAAGTCTTAAAATCTGGTAAAATAAGATACCAATAATTTTGGGGGCTTTCCCTCATAATTGTTTGGATTATTCTAGGTCCCTTATATTTCCATATAAATTTTTGGATCATCTAGTTAATTTCTGATAAAAAGCCTGCTGAGATTTGGATGGAATTTAACAAAAATGCAAACTAATTCAATGAAGAAAGCATAGTCTTTTGAGCAAATGTTGCTGGGACAATAGAATAGTTATACACACACATACACACACACATACACACACATGTATATATACACATACATATACAGTGGTACCTCAAGATACAAGTGCCCTAACATATGAGATTTTTGAGATACGAGCCATCGAGCAAGCAATTTTTGCTTTGAAATATGAGCAACATTTGAGATAGGAGTAATGGCGCAGATCGGCCGGCTGCACACGACCCACCAGTTTACAGTGACTCGAGCGTCTCATAGTTCCCATGCCTCAAGGTTACGGAACGAATTAAACTCATATCTCGAGCTACCACTGTATATATATATATTCCTCAATCCTCTCATGATATACAAAAGTTAATTTGAAATGGATCATGTAAGAGCTAACACAATCTACATTAATAAAAGAGAAATATGCAAATTAACCATCACTCTGCTACACCCACAAGTCATGCCCACCAGCCAATCAGGAGTGAGTATGCAAATTAACCCAGCCAAGCTGGCTGTGGCCGCAGAGAGAGCAGGAGGCTTGGGTTTCGCCCCGCAATGGAGGAAGCCAACCTTCTCACAGCTCTGGCCTTCACTCAAGGCTACAAAGTTTCAATTATAAAAGATAAATAAATCCAACAAAAATGGTGGCAGCCACAAGCTGGAGAGAGTAGGAGGCTTGAGTTGCTCCCGGCATTGGAGGAAGCCAAGTTTTCTGCAGCCCTGGCCTCTGCTCAAGGCTACAAAGTTTCAATTACAAAAGATAAATAAATCCCAGATACCAGGGCCTCCACTTGGGTCACCAGGGGGTGTGGCCAGTCTGCAAACCACCACAGGCCCCTCATCCAGGCCGCCTCATGCCCCAAGGGAACCCCCACCCTGATCTGGGACAGCCTTCAGGGCAAATCAGCCAGCCCCCACCTGTGCACCAGGCCTCTATCCTATCTAATAAAAGAGCAATATGCAAATTGACCATCAATCCAACACACAAGATAGCTGCCCCATGTGGTCAAAGGTGGTTGCCTCCATGTGGACATGAGATGGCCACCCCAAGATGACCAGCAGGGGAGAGTAGTTGAGAGGGACCAGGCCTGCAAGGGACGGTAGTTGGGGGCAATCAAGCCTTCAGGAGAGGGCAATTAGGGATGACCAGACTGGTAGAGGAGGGAAGTTAGGGGTGATCAAGCCTGCAAGGAAGGGCAGTTGTGGGGGAACCAGGCCTGCAGGAGAGGCCAGTTAGGGGCAATCAGGCTGGCAAGGGAGCAGTTAGGCATCAATCAGGCTGGCTGGGGAATGGTTAAGAGGTGATCAGGCTGGTAGGCAGAAGCAGTTAGGGGCAATCAGAAAGGCAGGCAGTCAAGTAGTTGGGAGCCAGCAGTCCTGGATTATGAGAGGGATGTCCCTCAAGGGGTCCCAGATTGGGGAGGGTGTAGGCTGGGCTGAGGGACACACATCCTCATGCACCAATGTCATGCACCAGGCCTCCAATGACACTTACAAAAGAAAATATTGGGGTGAACCAAAATAGGTTTACAGTTGTGAGTATGTGAAAGAATGTATTCTTATATTATTACTAGAGGCCTGGTGCATGAAATTTGTGCAAGGGGGCGAGGTAATATGTCTCTCAGCCCAATCTGCACCCTCTCCAATCTGGAACCCCTTGAAGGATGTCTGACTGCTCGTTTAGGCCTGATCCAGGTAGGATCAAGCCTAAGCAGGCAGTCAGACATCCCTCTCACAATCCAGGACTGCTGGCTCCCAACCACTCACCTCTCTGCTTTCCTGATTGCCCCTAACTGCTTCTGCCTGCCAGCCTGATCACCCCCTAACCACTTCCTTGCCAGACTGATTGAGGCTTAACTGCTCCCCTACTGATCCAATTGCCCCTAACTGCCCTCTCCTGCTGGTCTGATCACCCTTAAATGCCATCCCCTGCCAGCCTGATTGCTCCCAACTGCCCTCCCCTGCTGGCTCAGTTACCCCTAACTGCCCTACCCTGCCAACCTGGTTACTACTAACTGCCCTCCCCTGAAGGCCTGGTTGTCCCCAACTGCCCTCCTCTGCCAGCCCAATCATCCTAACTTGCCTCCCCTGCCAGCCATCTTGTTGCAGCCATCTTGTGTGTTGCAGTGATGGTCAATTTGCATATTACTCTTTATTAGATAGGATTTATTATTGTATTATATTCCATATGAACAATTGTAAACCTACTCTTGCCCACCCCTATATAGTAGAAAATCTTCGTGACCTTGGGTTAGTAAAAGATTTTTTAAAGCATCTACACTAATAAAAGAGGAACATGCAAATTGACCATCACTCTGCTATGCCTACCAGCCAATCAGGAGCAAGTATGCAAATTAACCCAATAAAGATGGCACTGCTGGAGTGTCTGGGCCTGTCTGCCTAACCAGGGAACATGGGCCATGGGTAGCAAGGCTGAATCTGCTGCCAAATGGGGCAGATCCAGCTTCACCACTCCACCACTGCTGGAGTGACTGGGCCTGTTGGCTTGGCCGGGGGCCATGGGAGCCCAGCAGCAAGGCTGAATCCACCACTGTTGGAGTATCTGGGCTTGTCAGCCCCTCCATGAGACTGAATGCTGCATCCATGGGGCACACACAAATAATCTCCTCAGGAGTTCAACTGGGAGATGAGAAGTTCGATCACCTGCTATGGCATGCACTGAATAAAGGGGGCAGCACAGAATGAAGGAATAACCCAGCTGGCAGCTGGGGAAGGGAGGCCCCAGCCAGCAGCCGGAAGGCCCCGATCAGCCCTGATCACCAGCCAGGACTAGGGACCCTACCTGTGCACGAATTTCACGCACTGGGCCTCTAGTAAAAAACATAAAAGAGCTAGTTGGTAAATGGTACTTCATAAAGATTTAAAACTTTTGCTCTTAACTAAGTTACTTAAGGAAATGAAAAAGCAAGCTACAGACTGGCAGAAAATATTTACAAAATATATATTGACAAAAGACTCTTGGAACTCAATAAGAGGAAGATAAATGATCCAATAAGATAATGAACAATAAAGTAAATAAGTTCGGCAATTTTCCAAAAAAAGATTTAGGAATAGCAAATAAGTACATGCAAAGATGCTCAATATATTAATCAGTAAGGAAATGCAAGTTAAAACTAACAGTAAGTTACCTCTATAAATCCACTAGAAAGAATGAAATGAAAGACTAACAACAACAAGTGTTGTCAGGGATGTGGAACATCTGGAGTTCTCATACATTGCTGCCGGGAATGCAAAGAGATAGCCACATTGGAAAACAGTTGGGCAGACATGTAACTCAGCAATTCCATTCCTAGATATTTACCCACAGGAATTGAAAATACATGTCTATACAAAGGCTTATTACAATCACTTTCTAATGTAAGAAGGATATCTTACTAATGTTTGTTGTGCTATTTTTAAAAAGCTAACATTTTTCTTTAAATAATTTTACTTTTAATATTTTGACCTACTCTGGATTTTTTTCTTCCTTTTACATATTTCTTAAAACTTAGCATACATGTTATCACAGACTATTAGAGGGTATTATGATAGTTGATGAATTAGAAAAAGAACTTTGAAGTCCAAATTGATGCATGTTTTTGCTAAGTAACAACACATCCTGCCACCCAGACCCTGAGAAGGTCCTATGTTTTTAGATTATGTATGTATCATGTTGACCTTAAACAAATACTCAGATATTTTTGTCCAGTGAAATGCGTTCATTCGGGAACAACAAAGAATTGCAATTCAGGACATGCCCTCTAATGGTGAACCACAGGCAACCCTAGAGAACGAAGGAAAAGAACATTCTTTTATAGAGGAAAGAGAGAGTTCAGAGGGACTGTTGTAAACAAAGAGTCCATTGGAGGAAACTGGGAGTTCAAAGTGTAGTGGTTTTTTATTGGCCGAGTTGTAACAGTGACTAGGCATGGTTACTGGGAGAGGAGATTCTCCTTCCTGCTCTAGCAATAGAGAAACATCTCCCTTTTGAAATGGAGCAGTAGGGTGTGAGAGTTCCCCATCAGAATCTCCCAACTCCAATTTAAATACAATTTCTGTTCATTAGTTTTCACAGTTGTCATTTCTGGAACTCCTCAAAATCTTAATGGGCCAATTATGATTTTTCACTTCCTTTGATTTTTCATTCAGATTACGTTTACAATGCTGCCTTTACATGTCTAAATATTTAACCATGTGAATAGAGGCTTCTTTTAGTTTTTTCTTGACCATTGGATTTTCTGTAGCTACGAATCTTGACTTCCGACATCTCTAATGTGCAGAGAACAATGCTCACATCAGCAGTCATTACTCTTTGGTTTAAGAAGAGGTCAGACAGGACAATGAGCTAAAAGTCAAGGTAACAAAAGAACTGCAGATCTGTAGTGGACCCTCTTCACAAACCAGTGAACTTGATTCTTACTTATTAGGATGTGAGGAATCTGGGGCTATTTCAGGAATGTCAGCAATTTTGCCCTAAAGCAACTTTTATCTTCTTGTCCCTCCCCTTGCTTGGTTATAAACTTGGAAACATGGAAAGCAATTACATGGCTGTCCCTTATCAGAGAGCCACTATATACTGCTTAAATAAATCTTCTATTGTGTTTTTATTTTTTCTGGAGGAAAAATACCCATCCTCCCGACTCTCCTCCAAAAGTCCCAACCTCTCATTTTCAAGACTGTTTACTCCAGCTGATGCCCTCACTAAAAGGAATGCCTTTGAAATAGTAAACAAAGGCCAAAGGAAGAAAATGAGGGTCTCCAATCACAGCTTCCTTAGGTAATAATTCTTTCTGTCTTCCCCAATTCATGCTCAAATCCCAGCAGAGATGGGGTCTCCTGTGGCTTTAAGAAGTTCCTTAAAAAGGTGGAGGGGAAAATTATATATAATTTACATTGTATCTAGTCACAAAAAAAATAATTGTGCTTTCCACCCATCTCTCCTTTCAAGTTTTTAACTGTTAATAGTGGCAATTAATATGAATTTGCCATAACAATGAATTTTATGCTTTATTCTTCTAGCTTATTAAGGGTTCAGCCTAGTTACCTCAGCCTGTGTGTGTGTGAGAGAGAGGGAGCGGGGGGTGGTCAAATAAAGAAACCCAAATCCTCATGTTTCCACATATGCAAAGATCAAAGCAAGAATCCCATTGTCTCCTTCTTAATTCTGTTTCTCAAACCATAGCCTGAGCAGAGCCATCTTTTATTCAAATTCTCCCCACATATGTCTGAGGTTTAGGGTCTGTCGTCTACAAAGTTTAGAGATTTGCATGTATTTTATTGTGTTTTCAAAAATTAAGAGGCCAAATTCCCTAAGAGCAATTACTAAGACTTGTTTAAGAGTCCCTCACCCTAGGAAAAGAAATCACTAGCACAGTTGTTCAAACAAAACGTGTGCCAGTTTTCTTTATTTTATAATCTTATAAAAATGTTTTACTTACACCATGGGATTCTGAACATGTTTATGAACATTTTCCAAATGTTTTGAAGTCCAGGGTTGGGAGCCCAGTAATTGTCAGCTGATGGATGTGGGGGAGCCATCATAGGACATGAGAGCACTACACCCGCTTTCCCCTTCTCTTCCCACTCACGAGCACCAGCTCTCCAAGACTGTCCATGACCTTGGCGTGCTTGGCTAATTTTGAAGACCAGTTTTGATTTACGAAGTGCTCCCCGGGCAATGTTTTACAATGAGCTGTCTGCACGGCCATTGGCCCCATGGTTTCCAGAGTGTTTTCCCACAATAATAAGATGGTGAGCACTTGGCACAAAGTTTGGAAAACATGGGATGTTCTATTAAGTGCAATTTTCTAGTTAATAGGAACTTATCTCACATACTAGTCAATCGATAAATACAAATTTATTGAGGGCTTTCTAATTGTCTGAAGACATAGTACTCACTAAAGCAGCATTAAGATCAAGTTTTAAAAAAGCATTCTGGGCAAGATTTACTTATCTTTCAATGATTCAAAAAATGCATGGGAGTTCTGCAGCACTTCGGGCTCATTTTGTTGAAGCTCCATTATCCCATTTCTTAGCACAGACTGTGGAAGCACCCAATGCTAGATTTTCCTAGATGTTAACTCATGTATAACTCACTAATGGAGCTCAACATGGCATTCAGAATTGCAGCAGGCTCCCAACAAATGATAATGTGGAAGATACATGTGGCTGTAATTATTCAATGTACAAAGCATTCACCTTTAAAATTCCTTTGCATGGCATTTAAAGACTAAAGAAATTTACACAATTTCAAATTACACCTATAGTTTTATGAACATACCTGTGGTGTAGCGTCCCATTTCCCTCCCTCCAATATAGTCAGCTATCTACCTTCCCACACACACCCATGCACATATATGCAAACTTCCTCCCAAGAAAGCAGTCATAAAAATAAAATGAAGGAGGACCTGATTGCTCTCCGATGGTCGTTCTGTCTTCCCTCTAGAATCAAAAAGTGCTGCACATGGTCCTTCAAATCACTCAGTCCAATCTCATTTTATGAATGAAAAACAAAGGCTGAGAGAAGTTCAGTGAGTTGGCCAGGAGTAACAGAGTTCATTATCACCAGAGCTGAGACTAGAGAACCCCAGCTATGAGTCTGATATTATAAACCCTGCTTTTTTCTCTAATGTCTATTCTCACACCTGGGAAGATAAGGGCTTCTTTATTTAGAGACCAGCAGAGAAGACAACTTTATAGCCTGCCTAAGAAACTCATTTTTCAGATTCATGAGGCCCACTCTCACTAAAGCCTTCCTGTAGTTAAGCTAATCAGAGCTGTCCATGTTAGAGGAAAACATCAGGTCCGGATGGAGATGGGTCAAGGTAGTCACTGTTTAATACAACACACTGCTTCTTCTACCTAAAATGGTCAATAACGTAAACTTTTTTAACAAGTTTGAATATTCAAAATTCTTTCAACTTTGTCTCTAAACCCCTGTGTTTTATTCTTTAATTATCTTTATACCAGGAGATTCCTCAGAACTCACCCTACATTCTTAATGTCCCTCTTGAACAGCCTACAGACTGAACTATAGGCTTGTACCCAGGCCCTGTCTAGTGCTGCCCTGTGAAGGAAGATAGCACAGACTAAGAATTACCAGCTGGTTCGTTTTACAAAATCTTAGCACTTTCCTTTGATAAGAAGAAAATTCCCACAAGATTAAATTATTTCCTCTTCTAGGCCTGTATACTAAAGCAGCCATCAATTTGGGGCTGCGAGTAGAAGCATACCATTTCCATCGTTACAATGATTGCAGCAACAAACTTTATTTTTAAACTACTTAATATATGACTTTTTAGAGGCCTGATTTGTCTTTTCTTTGAGGTGGAAATATTTGTCACAATCTTGTTTTGCTGCTCAATAAATCAAAATGTGGAGCCTCTTGTAATAAAAATAGTTGCTTTGAAGTATAACCTTACATGTCTAATTTCCTACCGGCAATAATGAGGCTTTATCCAGCCATTTTGGGGGTCTGGGTTTTCTTCTTTTCTTTCTTTTTTTTTTTTTTTTGTCCTTTTGTTTTTCTAACATGTGGGCTGCCTAATGACAGGATTTTGTATTCCAGATGTTTTGGCGAGAGAAAGCAGTAAGTGACGGGTACACATCTCAGACTTCCATACCACCCAAGTGGCTGTTACGTCACTGGCCAGCGTGAGCCTATCCAGACTGTCTCCACCATGCCTCCCTTTTATTTAATGTTGCTAACCCTTTAGTCATCAACACAAAATAACAGAAATTCTTTTATGCAGCTAATATTACAAAGACATCCAAAGAAGGGGGAAAGAATCTAAAACCACACAGAAGTTAAAACCCATGTGGTTTTAATAAGAAGAAAAGAAAAAGATGGTTTAATTAAGTAATAAGACTAGACTCCCTGGTGGTTAATAAGGTAATTTGCCACATGATTAAAGGTATATGCAAGTGGAATTTCTGTGGTAACATTCTCGCTCAAATGGGTGCTTTCTGGAAACTGGGATTGTTAGTCATTTGGTGGCTCTGGCTCTTGTGAAAGAAGAGAAGAACGACAGCAGTCACTTTGTAAACCCCTTCACTGTTATCTCAGTCTTTTCAAAAAAGACAGAGGAAAAGGAGGACCCTGTGGGAGCCCACAGCCAGCGGCAGGGCAGTCGGATTGCAGAGTGCACGCCTCTTTGTTCTCAGCACCGAATGCAACTAAGTACCTGGAGGGCCCTCAAGGAAGCAGACTGGCCCTGCTCTCACCATTCTCTGGAATGGAGGCATAGATGCTGAACGCCTGACAAATTGGAGCCTCCAGGACAGGAGCTCAATTAAAAAATGCTTCCATTTATTTACTCACCATCTACCTTCCCAAGTCTGTCTCTCCTCCCTCTGAATCTCATTGGTGTGTCGCCATTACTTCTTGAAGTCTCTTCCCTCCCTGGGGAATTCTCTCCTAACTTTGCATATATATATATATATATATTCAGGTCAGGGCCTGGTGCACACCACCTGAAGGCCCCCGCTGCTGGGTAAACAGTGAAAGCTGCCCAGCTGCTGGCAACAATGGGGACACTTGTTCCAAGTGCTCTGTCCTCTGGGTTCCAGGCTCCTGCCTACTGTGGTCTGCGTGCCTGACCCCGAGGAAACTCACTGCTCCTTATTTGCTGAATGGAAGCACTACAGTTCAAAATGTGCTGTACACACGCCGGGTGCTGCACACACAGGTCAGATTACTGTCTTTTATCTTCTCTCCTCAACATCCTGCAAGTGTCCCCAGGGGGCCTCTTGTCAACAAGAAGGTCCCTGCCAGCTCTGATAGTCTATAGTTCTTCATTCATTCATTCATTCATTCATTCATTTATTCATTCACTTTCTCAACAAATATTATTGAGGTAGGACCTATAGTGAATAGCAAGGCAAAGTCCCTGTCCTTGGGGAGTTTACTTTCTCAGAGGATGGCAATCAATAAACAAGAAGACTACCAGGATTATTAAAAAGTATAATCAATGCTATGAAGATAACTAGGCTGATATAATGAGGAGTCAAGGACATGAGAGCTGCTTTAGACAGGGGTCCAAGAAGGTCACTTGGATGTGAAGAAGTTCAACTGCAATGCAAAGGATAAGAACGGGCTGACCCCACAAAAGCAGTAGCAAGAGGTCCATTCCAAGGAGAGGAGTGATCAAGTAGCTTGGGTGGTCAAGGAACAGAAAAGCAACCAGTGGACTAAGACAAAGTGAACTGCTGAGATGAGGTCAGACAAATAGGCAAGGGCCAGGTCATGCAGAACCCTGAAGATTGTGATAACACTGTGAATTTTATTCCAAGTGCCAGAGGAGCTATAAAAGGCTTTAAGCAAAGGTATAATGTAATCTGGTTGTTAGAGTATCACTCATACTGATGTATGGAGGATGGACTTTAAGGGGCAAGATGGAAGAAAGAAGACCAAGAAGAGAATATTGAGGTAATTCACATGGGCAACAATGATATCTTGCACAAGGAAAATTGCATGGAAAGAAAGGAGTAGAAAAATGTGAGATAAAGTTTGGAGGGAGAGTTGAGAGGACTTACTCAGGGTCTTAGTGTAGATGGTATGCATGCTATCAAAATAGATCAGACCACCATGGGCACAGAAGGTCAAACCAAAAAGAAGAGGAGGAAATGCAAAGAGGCTTTCTCTTTTGTGACCTGCTCTTCCCCAGGAAAACTGGATTTGTGGACCTCTCGTTTAGCCCCTTGATGTGTATTGCTATACAAGGGGAAGTAATACCTCGTAGTAAGCCATGTCTTGACCACATATGGCTAGGTAAATGAAAATCAATATATCGATTCCCTTGAAAGGGCACAGGAAACCAACATGTGTTCCAGACACAAAATCATCTTGTTTCAAGAGGACCCACAGACGCCTCAGTTCAATTAGTGCAGTCTCCATCTAATTAGAACTTAACTCAGACATCTTAAAACCACTTGGGCTTTTCCTAAAGTCAAACAACGACACCAGGAAAACCATGAGGATCCCAGTCCCCCTTCTCTCTCAATCTCTCTCTCTCTCTCTCTCTCTCTCTCTCTCTCTCTCTCTCTCTCAACTTTTTAGTTTGAAATAACTATAGTTTCAGGAAATCACAAAGACAGGACAAAGAGTGCCCATGTACCCTTTACCTAATACCACCAATTGTTACATCTTTCATAACTATAACAGGATATTAAATGCATATTGGTACAATGTGTGTGTGCAGTTCTATTCCATTTTATTACTGTGTAGATTTCTGTAACCACCACCACATTTCAGACACAGGTCACCATAAAGTTCTCCTGTTGCCAATATTTTACCAGTTTGAATGAAGTATAGAAATCTTACCTCTCTCTAAGCCCCCTTGTCCTTAACACATTGCTACTATTTCCAATATAATTGTCTGTACATACTTCCTCTACCTACATTGAAGCCCACATCAGACCATGTTACCTGTTTTGTTTTGGCCGACAAATATAACTTAGAAAACCTAAGAGGAGAAGGAAAGTATATTGTGTTTATTCATATTTTACTCTTTCCATTGTTCTTTCTTCCTTCCAGATAGTCTAAGATTCCTTCTTTTATCATTTCCCTTCTGTTTTGAGAACTTCTATTAGTTATTTATGTAGACTTGGTCTGTAGCGACAAATTATTTTAGTTGCTTTTTCTTTTTCTCACCTAAGAATGTCTTGATTATCCTGAAGGATAACTTCACAGGATACAGAACTCAGAGCTGACAGTTATTTTCTTTCAGCTCTTAAAAATGTGCTTCTTCTTTCTGGCCTCCATGATTTCTGAGAACTCCACTGTCATTCATATTGTTTTTCCTCTGTCAGTAAAGTGGTATCTCCCTCTCCTTTCTTTCAAGACATTTGTTTTTGTCTGTTTGATTACAATGTCTCTGTATGAACTTCTTTAGATTCATTATGTTTGAGATTCTCTGAGCTTCTCGAATCTTTTTATTTAATAGGAGTTTTCAGTTCCTTGTTCTGTGAGTACTTTTTCAGCCCCTCCTTCTTTCTCTTCTCTGGGACTCTGATAACATGAAAGGCCAGAAATTGTTATGATCCCACAGCCCCCTGAGAGTTTCTTTTCATTTTTTTTTCTGTTGAAGACTCTATTTTCTCTATTGCTCAGATTGGTCTCTTCTATTGTGTTTGCTTCAGGTTTCTCTGTCCCCTCCTTTCTGCTTATGAGCCCCATTACATTATGTATCTTGTTACTCTATTTGTGGCTTCTACAATTTTCACTTGGTTCTTCTTTAGTTGTTATTGTTGTTGAGATGATTTTTTTCATTATTTCAAACATGTTCATAATTGCTTACCAAAGCATTTTTATAATGTCTGTTTTAAAATCCTTATCAGGTAACTCCAACAGATGAACATTTCAGTAGGGGTGTCTGCTAATTCCTTCAGATATTTTTTATATATATTTATTCCTCATTACCCCATTGTCAGAGTGACCTTTACACCAAGGACAGGCCTATCTGTGCTTTTCCTGTGAGCCTCAGGAGATTTTGGTCTATGCTGGGTTTTTGCTGTATAACAGGCATTTTACAGGAGTTAGGAGCTCAGACTTCAGTGTCTGATAGACTCAGATTCAAACTTAATGTTACCTACTTATCAGCTCCAAGACTTTGGATACATTTAACTTTTCAGCCTCAGTTGCCTCATCTGGAATGGGATATGAGTACATGTCTTACAACATTTGTGGGGGAGAGAAAGGAGGGGAAGTGTCAGGGTAAATAAGATGATGTTTTTGTGATGGGTACAAATTGTTCCACAATATTTGAGGAGTGAGACCATTCAAACAAAAAGTTATTACTGGCAAAGGTAACATATACATAGAGCATATAAAATATATTTGTACATTTCTAAAAAAAATAAATACAGGTTTGGCTCAGTGGATAAAGCATTGGTCTACGGACTGAAGGGTTCTGGGTTCAATTCTGATCAAGGGCGTGTACCTTAGTTGCGGGCACATCCCCTGCAGTGGGTATGTGGAAGGCAGCTGATCAATGTTTCTCTCTCACCGATGTTTCTAATTCTCTATCCTTCTCCCTTTCTCTCTGTAAAAAATCAATAAAATATTTAAAAATAATAATAACAATGATAAAAAAAATAAACACCCACCATCAAAACAGAATAGCCATGGATAAGAAATAAAACATTGCTAATACCTTGTTTAGTGATAGGCTAGTAACTTGCCTAATCCCAAACAAGTGGCTAGATTTACCAAAAAACTATAGGAATCAAATTTTATTTTTTATTTTTTTAAATATATTTTATTGATTTTTTTACAGAGAGGAAGGAAGAGGATAGAGAGTTAAAAACATCGATGAGAGAGAGACATAGATCAGCTGCCTCCTGCACGCCCCATACAGGGGACGTACCCGCAATCAGGATACATGCCCCTGACCGGAATCGAACCTGGGACCTTTCAGTTTGCAGGCCGAGGCTCTATCCACTGAGCCAAACTGGTTTCGGCAAGGAATCAAATTTTAGATAAATAATAATTTTTTAAGTGTAGGTTTGTCCCATGTAACATTTGGAAAATACTTTTAGTAAAATATTTTATATTATTTATCTGAAATTCAAATTTAACAGGCTTTCCTATATTTTGTCTTGAAATTTTACGTAGATGGGTTACTTTCTATCATATTACATCCCGTGTGACTTTCCTCGTAAGTATTCCTGTGTTTTTCCTTATGGTTTTACTATCTATGTATTGATTTTGAAATGTAGGGTTTAGTTTTGCCTGTTTTGGACTGTCATGTTTTTGTTGTTGTTGATCTTGTTTTTTTTATTTTTTGTTTTCTAAATTATGGCAAATCCACATCCAATTCTCAAGTGTCATGAGCAGTCTAATATCTGTCAAGTTTTACGGTTCCCAACCCCTTGACCTGGTAATCCAAGGATAATTAAGGAAATC
The DNA here is from genome assembly GCA_011751065.1 of Lasiurus cinereus. NCBI lineage: Eukaryota > Metazoa > Chordata > Mammalia > Chiroptera > Vespertilionidae > Lasiurus > Lasiurus cinereus. The sequence continues at coordinate 42,676,645 of JAAGEH010002531.1, read as the reverse complement.
TGGGGAGAGGCCTCAGGTTATCAGTCTACAGGACCCACTTCCAAAGATGCTTCCTGCCAGACCTACAGAGCCTTGCCAATAGCAGGTGGCCCTGGTAGTGGCCTTCTTCCCTTCATGCCTAGCTGGCCTTGGGGACTCATTGCTTTTGGATTCCAGCACCCATATGCAACCTTGAGCCATTTTGTTCTAAGCTCCAGCACCTTGTGGAGTGCTGGGTGCATATGAACTAAAGTTTTACTACTTTGAGAAAGTGCCAATGACCACTCTTTCCTTATCCCAACGCCTGGAGAACTCCACTCTCCTCTGCCTTGAGCCCTTCTTTCTCAACCATTGAGGGTGGGAGGGTGGGTAGCATATCTTCCTACTGACTGGTTTCATGAAGAGGTTTAGTGGCTCCAGGGAGAAGTGCTAGATGATTTATAAAACCAATAGCCCATCACTACCAAAGAGCTGGTTTATCCCTCCTAAGGGAAGAAGACTCAGCCTTTAGAAGAGCCGTAATGGCCTCCCATCCCCCAGAAATGAAGAGCTTATTGCTTCTGAGCAACAAAGATAAATAATGTGGTCATATTTGCATGTTCTGCTACATTAGATTATCAAAAATGTACATATAAAGCACCCATCTCAATGCCTGGAAAGTAATGAGAGTCACTAAAAGTATAGCTTGTGTTATTTTTTTGTACAATCTTTTCTTGTGCAGCAGGCTTTTCTACCTACATGGCAATTGGTCAAAGTCTACTATGAAAGGCCCAACAGAGGCAAAATACAGTGTCCCCTCTGCCATAGAGACACTTTCTTTTGTAATTCAGATGCAAACTAGCAAAAATTAACATGAAATACACACCAGAGGGAGAAAACAAATGGTTACAGGGCAGCATGCAGCCCGAAGGGCAAGGATGTGGGGGAACAGGCAAGGCTGTCTTGCCTTCTTCACCTTGATGGGTAGGGAGTTAATGGGCTTCTGTGTGCCAAAAGGGTCTCTGGCCTCTTTCCCACCACCTGGCAAGTCCCTCCTCCCCAGCTGCCTCTCTAAGTCTCTGCCCAGCTGAGCCCCATGAAACAGCTCCAGAGAGAGCACAGTGCAGGGAAGAGAGTCTGCCTGGCCAGCCCCCAGGGAAGCTGACCCAGTCAATATTTGTGGACTGCCACATTGACTGCTGTCTGTCAAAACTGATGACACAAACAAGGGCAAGCAGTCACAAATGGCCTCACTTGTATTTGACAAGGATCAAGGCCATTAAGAAATACGTCAGAGAACTGGACTATAGTCCTCTTAACAAAAGTCCTGACATCCCACATCTGCAAAGAAATCTTCCTAAAACTGGGAGGAAGAGCTGATCTTGTCCTAGATCCTCTCTGTCTGGCAAAATTTACAAGTGTTATCAGTAAGGGCTTCGATCTCATAAGCTTTCTTGTGTTATCAGACCCTGGATGGTCAAGTGAAGGACCTATCTAAACCAGTGCCCTTCTGGTTGCTCCATCACCTCTGTCCTCACATTAGTAGAAAGCAAGGGACATGAGGAGTCTCTGATTAGCCTACTGATTGTCCTGGATTGCAGTACCCAAGATTGCAAGACAGAAATGCTTCTGGACTCAGCAACCCTACATGACTTATGCAGTGGGCTTGCTGGACCAAGATAACTTTAAGAATAAAGGCCTGCCGAAACTGGTTTGGCTCAATGGATAGAGTGTCGGTCTGTAGACTGAAAGGTCCCAGGTTCAATTCCGGTCAAGGACATGTATCTTGGTTGCCGGCACATCCCCAGTGGGGGACGTGCAGGAGGTGGCTGATCGATGTCTCTCTCATCGATGTTTCTGGCTCTCTATCCTTCTCCCTTCCTCTTTGTAAGAAACCAATAAAATTTATTTTAAAAAAAAAGAAAAGAAAAGAATGAAGGCCTCTAGCTGGACATTTCAGTCTGTGTAGGAAGAAGATTCTTCCTCATACTGAATCAACCTTAGAGACCATTCTATTTATTTGTTAGTTATACCTAGTATGAGTCCAGAGACCTATGCAAGATTTCAAAGGTATATCCTTTCTGGTTTTGTTGTTGTTATTGTTGCTCTTGTCCAAAACTAAAATTATGATTCTTCCTATAGAAACCCAAACAACTTCTCTAAAAATATGCCACTTTCATGGCAGGTGATGAGTACTCAATAGAAAACATCATGGCCTGATCCTAAAGTCATTAATGAGAGATGTTACTCTTGCCTGACAGACATCAGAGGGTGTTTTGTTAAGAAAAGTTTGTTAACAAAAGTTTATTGACCAAATGGGAAGAATTTTGGGCCCCGACCCACTCATTTGTGGAGAGGAAAGTCCCTTGCTGAGGCTGGAGACTTTTCCTGAAGCCAGAATTCTCCACTGACCTCCCACTGTGTGGGCCAAGGGAAGAACTGCAAGAGCTACAAGGAAAGACTCTGCATGGCCCCAGCAGACCAGCCTTGGCACTCACCACTTCACCAAGTCCTCCACACCCATTATCCTTACAGCCCCAAGGGCTGTGACAGCATCCCATTTACATATGAACAGGAAGAGGTTGGACAGGCCATGAGACTGTAAAACACACAGCTACGGGCAGGGCTCCATCTGGAACACAGGTCTTCTGATTCCACAGCTCATGTTTCTCTTTCATTTCCCTTCTCTTTACAAATGTATTACCAGTTCATGGACAAACTTTGCAAAGTACAGAAAAACATGAAATGTAGAGATGTAGCCACACTGTTATACTCACAGGCAAGCATTATTTACATTTGACTACATTTTTTCTACTTATATTTACTTATATCATTGTATAAAATTTGCAAAGCACAAAAGTATATAAAAGTAAAATCTGAAATCACAAAGATAAATTGTGGTACATTCCTTCCAATATTTTTTAAAGCACATTTTAAAAACAATATAATATTCCCTTGTCTATATACTTCACTTCTAGTGAAGAACATACTAGCTGCACATGCCGCCGAGTCTTCCCACGGTCTTGCCACCATTGGCTATGGGTGGCCCTGTTGGCAGCTAACGAAAAGAGGACTTCTGCGCAAAACAACATCCCCTCTTTTCTCCAGACCTCAACTTTATTTTTGAGACCTCCCAGCATATCTCATGTTTGTTCACTAATTATCATTGTATACTTTTCTCTTAGTCCTTTTAACTGGTTCCCACTGTGTGAAAAATCATTCGAGGTTGGTGCTCTAACTGTTCCCCTCCTTCCATGAAAATCCAAGACCCTTTCTGTACTCTGTGTCCCAACCTGGTGCAGTGCACTGGGAAGACCTGGAGGATGCTGCTCTTTCTCATTCTCTGAGATATACTTGGACACCCTGGGTTCAAGGGTAGCACTTCCCAAGCTTCAGTGTGCACACAAATCACTTGGGATCTTATTAAAAAGCACATCTTGATTCACAACATCTTGATTGGGTTTAAATATTCCCAGGTGAGGCTGCTGCTGCTGGCTCCAACATGAGTTAGGAGCACTTAGGAGCAAGGCCCTAGAACTCCTCTGTGACAATAACCTTTCTGCCTAAGCCTTTGAGTCTGACCAAGGATCAAGTAGGAACCACTCTGTCTTCCCCATCCAACTTGTCTCCTTTTTCTTTTTCTTTCCCTCATGCAAATAAATTTATACAGATAGATGCCTGCAGGATACCCACTCCAATGTACCCATAATCCCAGATATTTCTATATAACTCCTCCGCCACCTTCTTCCACATGCTCTCTGCCTTATCTCATGCTCTCTCCCTCCCTCTGTTCTATTGTCAGCTTTCTCTAACCCCAGATTCCCATAAACATCATTGGCAGAGAAACTTAGTTATCTCTTTGTCTGCTCTTGTCCATTAACAAAGAGCCTCATCTCATAACCATAAGGACCCCAGAAATTGTGCCCCTCACCTAAGGCCATTTTTTCACTTAAAGGAGTTATTTTCCAGCTCTTAGAATGATTATTGTTCCACCAAAACAGAAACAAACAAGCAAAACATCCCACTATTGCAATAAACATTTTTGACACCTGTACTTTGTTTGCATTTCTGGGTATTTCCTCTTTAGCAAAGACCCCTAGAGTTGCAACTACAAGATCAAAAGAGATGAAAACTGTGGGCCTCTGATATATACATATCATTTCCCATTCTTCTTGCATGGGGCCACACTGCCTACCACTGGGTCTTTGTGGTTTAATTTGAGGGGCTTTGAAAAATGGAAAGATAATCTCTGCTCCTAAATAGTTCTAAACTATGTCTTTTATGATGGCCAGAATCCACACCATCCTGCTTCAGCCATGAGTGCAGATGTTGTGAAATACCAAAGTTACCATTACCCAGGTGAGAACGGAGACCACATCATTAGGAGACATTGATGCTTTAACTCAGAGCTTTTAGAGGAACCTCTCACTGAGTCCAGAGTGCTGGTAAGTGTGGGTGTATTGTTGGGGGAGGGACAATTGTATATAAAGATGAGAAACAGTAAAAGGGCAGAAATCTGAAACAGGGATCTTTTTCCCCAACTCCCAAAACTCTTCAGCCAACTTTGCATGAAGCAAGGGGCCAGGAGGACAAAGCAGTAAGGGGCAGCTGTGGCTATCATCCTATGATGGGAGAAAGCAGAAGAGTGGACACGAACTGAGGGTCAGAGAGGCCTACCACCTACCTACTCTGCCACATAATTCTTGCCTCTCCCAGTCAGGAGATGGTTGAAGATTCTCTGGCTTTCTTTACTTCTGAACTCCAATTCTACTCTCCTGGCTCTACATATTTCTATACACTGAGATGCTGTGCCAAAGAGGTTTATAGGGGCAATTTTAGAACTTCCCAGAGGTTAGGGAATCATCCAACATAAAATGTCTTTTCCCTTATAACATCAAAGAAAGCCAGGGACTCTGTGAGAAGCAGCCCTGTCCAGTCCTGATGAACAAACACTCGGTTTATCAAGAGCAAATTGTGCAAAGGAGAACACACACAAAAAAACAATTAATAAAATTTAGGGAATCAAAGTGGCATCAGGAGCTGTACATTTTATAGAGTCTCCTCATTAAAAGAGAAAAACAATGAGCCCTCTGACCCAGAGCCACTCCCTTGAGGCCGGCCAGGGTGTCTCCCACAGGCTATTATCTCAGAGCCTCATTTCCAATTCGAATGGATGCCACCTGTCTTGTTTTGGCCTGCAATGGATGGTATTTTCTGGTTTAAAAAGCAGAAAGAAAAAGACTCGTGTTGTGCTTTTTACTTAGCCAGGGTAGCATCTGTTCTCAGTCACAACAGGGCTGCTGGCTCAAGGACATATGCCAGGATATTTTTCCCCCAATGATGATTTTTTAAATTCCCAGAAAAGTTTCAACTACAGCTTTTTGAAGGCATCTCTGCCTTACATCCTCAGCCCCTTGGCTGATCAGATGGGCATTTGCAGGCCCAGTACCTACCCAATCCCAGACTGTTGGTTAGTGTCATCAACTAATCAATCAACTGTTCACATGTGTGAAGTCTAGATACCTGGAACTTTTCAGAAGTGATCTCAGTTCTCATGTGTGAAAAGATGGCTGCCAGCAAAAGTCTCTCTGAAGCACCCTGATTTTTATAATTAATCTGGTTGCCTCATTTTTTGAAAGAAAAATACATAAGCCATCAGTGGCTTAGTTGATGTGCCATTGGCTCAAAAATCAATCTTTGATGTGTTTGTTTTAATTTAACAAGATTAATTAATTAAGGCAAGACTAATGCAAAACACCTCCTCAGCCATGCACAGTGAGTTTCAGTAATATGAGAGAAACAGAGATTTCTGAAACCACATGACATTAAAGGATCACAGGGGGAAATTTCCCATCTCACACCTTTTGTTACCCAGCACCTTAGAAGGACAATATCCCAAACCTGAGAGAGAGGGGCCCCTTTCACTCCTTAGCTCTTCCATCACATTGCTGTGGCATCTGAATGATTGAAAGTTTGCAGTCTGAAGCCCACCAGGGAGATATATGTTGTCTGTTGATTCCCTTGGCAAGATAAGTCTTCTCTGTCTTATCTTGAGAAAGAGGTAACAGTCCATGCCCAAGGATATATCTCTTGGGGAAATGGGAACAAAATCTGTGCCAGACTTTTCACAAAGAGACATGAGAACACCAGGGAGTCCAGCCCTGATGGAGACAGGCAAGGTGAGAAAAGGAAATAACATCACCAATAACAACCTCAACAGAAACCAAAGGGCAACAATTATAACTGTCATTAATGGAGCACCTGCTTTGTGTCAGGCACAGATATGATTTCCATGTTATGGATGAAAAAACCAAGGCTCAGAGAGGTTAAGTAATTTGCTCAAGGTAACAAAGCCAGTTAATGTGGGAGTGAAGAGCATGCGTTTTGGCCCAATACTGACTTGGGTTGAAAACCCAGCTCCATCACTTAATAGCTAAGTGATTTAAGGCACACCACTGAACCTCTCTCTTTCTGATGATTAATCTGCATTTGACACCTTATGAAAAAGGGTCTGAGCTTTTAAGGCTCACCTCTCCCTCTTCTGCTCCACATATGGGCAAGCTTATTAGAAAGCCTGGATGCTCCCTCCTTTGGTGCTGGCTGAAAATTTAAACCTTGCATGGGAACCCTCATTCTGGCCCCACCCTAATCACCACAAAAATGCCACGCCAATCCATCTCCTTTCCCTGCTCTTTCAAGCCAGTTCACACTTGCTTGGGAGCCGCCTTGCTCTCCTAGAAAGCTTCATTATGTGAGGTAAGTCTTTTCACACTCTCTCAGGGTCTGTATGGTGTCATCAGTCTCAACATCGAAGTAGAATTTTATGTGGGCTCCATCCTGTTTCTTCAGTGTCCAGACCATTCTCTCCATCCCCTTATCTGCTTGTTTACTGGAGTGCTATTTGCAGAGCATCATCAGGGTTAGTTAGGAGATCAGAGGGGAGAAGAGAACTAGGTCGGTATGCTCTTCCCCACTTCCTCCCTGATGCCACATTTCTGGCTGCTGTGGCACCCCCCTCTGACAACGGCTACCACCAGGCATACCCTCTTCCCATGCCAGCACTCCCTTTTCTCCTCCTGCCCCTTCAGCACTGAGGGTGGTAGTAGCTTACCAAGGTTGCATCTCTGATACCTCAGCATCATTGGTCAGTTCCTTTATCCCTGTCTCAACCTTATAAGGCATCTTTTCATTAAAGTTTCCTTATTGGAACTATCTGAACTCAATTCTGCTTCAGACTCTCTAAGCTTCAATACTCATACTTGTAAAACAGAGATAACTAATAATACCTCATGATAAGACATCATAAGATTGTTGTGGAGATTAAATAAGATAGTTCAGGCAAGCATCTAGCAGACTGCCTATACATGCTAGGTAAACGATACTATTTTGTTATTACTTATAGCAGCAATAATAATGATGAACAGTGACACTGGAATTAAAAATCCAGGTCTTTCTGCTTGTAAAGTTCATGCTTTTCCCATCAAGGTATACTTCTTCCATCTGTAGAGAGGTCAGACATCGCCTTCCCAGCCCATCTTGGAAATATCATGTTTAGACTGTCACATGAATTAAATCATTCCTTATTCCTTACTTAAACAAAGCTTCTCCAGCTCAACAGATTTGTCAGTTAAATGGGAGCTCGCCAAAAGAACAAAGTGTACTGTTTTCCTTATAACATCTCAATGCCAGACATGATTCTATGTCTTGAACCCAGCAGGGACTTTCTGGAACATCAACTTGTCAGGCAGCCAATGACAGTTCAATACACATCATAGTAATTACTATTCAAATGATAGGCGTTTGTCCCACGTCCACTATCAGAAACCAAATATCCATTAGGCATAGACATGACCTTTATAGCTGCTAAACATTTGTGACCATTGCTTACGATCCTCTCCATCTGCCAATGCTCAGAGACACAGCTTAGAACAAAGAGATGCAGAGTCCTTAAAAATAGTCAGGAAATGTGACTCTCACTTAGAAATGTGACACAAATACTAGATTGTGTATGTAGATGAGGAAGGAGGTGGTACAGCCGTGGAAAAGTAAGGGGAGTTGGGTGACTATAGAAATCACTTGGGTTTAAGAAGTCATCCTGCTCTTAAGGATCGCCACCTACTTTCCCAGGCATTTGTCTTACAATTGTCTCCTGTCTTCCCTGGGATTCAGAAAGCAGTGAATTAAAGAGGCAGTGCTTTTTATAATTTGCCTACTTGGGGAGAAGGGTTCCATCACTGAAATCATTTTAAATCACCTCTCTACAGCACAATCTCTCAATAAATGAGTCATGTACAAGAACTTGGCACTGGATAGAGTGTCAGCAAGCTAGAACAAAGAACATGGCTTTGAAGCAGAAAAGCCTTGGTTCAAATCCTGACTCTGCCACTCATTAGCTGTGAACAAATTATGCAAACTTCTTCCTATCCCTTTTTCTTTAGTAAATGAAGATAGTGATACCTACTTAAAGGTTATTTTTAGAATCATATCAAATTTAGGAAAAGCACACAGCACAGATATAGTATCCTATATAAGAAAAGGCTAATATGCAAATTGTCCCCACAAGTGGGAGTTCAACTGACTGGGAATTAGACGTGTGCTGACCACCATGGGCGGCGGGGAACATGGTGGGCCTCGGTGACAAGGCACTGGCAGCCAGCGGCAGTCCCGATGGGCCCTGACAAGAGCAGGACTTCAGCGGGATGATGGAGCAGGTGAGCAGTCAGTGCCAGATCAAGGCAGGTTCAAGCAGGGCACTGATCACCCTGCTGGTCAGCCCAAAGAGGGAGACTGGTGGCGGCAGAGGCAGGGCTGGTGAGTGGGTGGCACCAGACCAAGGTGGTATGCCAGGTGGGACTGTGGGGCTGCGAAACTGGAGGTATGAGCTGGGGCCTGATCTCCACAGTCCACCCTAGCAACCCCACCCATGAACAGATTTCGTGCACTGGGCTTCTAGTATGTTTAATAAATGATAGCTATTATTACTACTGGCCTCTACATAAATAACTAGAGCACAAATCAAGTAGATTCCATGAGAAATTGTTCATATATGACCCCAGAGCACCAGCATGGGAGCCATGATACCAGGAGTCCAATCTCATAATATTGCCAATAACTTCCTATGACCTTGGCCAAGTCAAAGTATTTTAGATACTAATGGGAGCCCTTAAGCTATTTTCAAAATTTCAGAGAATCCAATGAAAATCACCTGATCGCTGGAGCTGAGGCTGCATGTGCTCTGGCTGCCTTATCTCCTCAACCTTTGCTTTCAGAAGGAATTATCTCAGAGTCACATACTTACCTTGATTGTTTTCATTTTGATCTGATGTCCCAATTGACACTACATATGACTTTAATTATCAAAACTAAGAAAATCAATGAATTATTACTGAAAAATTACAGGGTTTTGGTAGGAAGCTCTGAGGAAATAGATGAAAGACATTTGAAAAGAGACCTTTGTTGATAAAAAGTCCAGACACCATTTCCTAAGGTACTTTTAGCTCTACCATATTATATTTATATTATTCTCCTTCCTTATTCTCCAGAAATTTTTCCCATAGGAGAGTAGTAAAGAGTATTTATTTTTATTCATTTTCCTTCACTTCTCCTTACCACCCAAATGTTTCTGATCATATGACACCAGCCACAGGCAACCATCTTTATACAATGGCCTCTTTCAGTCCTTTTATCATCCCCACAGACAAACAAGGATATAAACTATTGACTTATTCTTTCAAAAAAAAAATTGGCACATACTCTGGGCCAGGTACTGTCTAGATAATGGGAACATAACAGTGAACAAAACAGAAAAATTCCCTGCCCTTATGGAGTTTACTTTCTGGTGGGAAAAACAGACAATAAACCAAATCATCAAACAGACAGATATTATAATGTTAGTGACAAGTGTCTCAAAGATGCGAAACAGGCTTGGTAAGGTTGGGGAGATAAGGCAGCCAGAGAAAGGTACAGCAAGGAGGTGAAGCCTGAATAAATACTTGAGGGTGAAGGACAGATGTGTTGATAACCGAGAAAGAATGCCAGTAGAGAGTAGAGCCAGAGGGGGAGTGAACTTGGCTCCGCTGAGGGACCACTTGGCCACTGTGGCTGGAAAGGAGCCAACTGGAAGTGTGTGACAAAGGGAGCTGAGAGATGGCCCTGAGCCAAACCCTGTGGGGCCTGTGGACCATGGTCAAGACTGGATTTTATTCCAAGTATGTCAAGGGAACCATTGGAGAGTTTTGAAAATGGAAGGGACATTTCCAACGATCTCATCAACAGCAAGCCTGGGGCAGGGACACCAGTAGCATTCTGAGCCAAATAGTCATGAGAGCGTGGGATTGCCAGAGTAATAAGCAGCAGTCTGTTGTCCGTGTTCCTGAATTTAAAAGGAGCTTTTCCTCATGCTAAATAGGGAGTCTCTGCCCTGCTTGGAACCTTAATGCTACTCTTCAATACTGGCAATGGCTCAAAGTAATTATATGTAAAGACCCATTTTTAATGTGAAGATTAAAATGACAGTAAAGAGTATCAGAGGAAAATACAAAATGTGTAACTGAATCACATAGATTTCAAACTAGAAGAGTTCCTATAACTCACAGCGCATCTATTTCTCCATCTAGGCATGTCTAGATGCAACAGCATGTGAGTGTTGGCTGGCACAAAGCTTCTTCGCAATGACAGGGATATATCCACTTAGCAACACAATCTCATTTGTCTTGCCTGTCTGCTTGGAACAAGGGCCTGGACATCCTTTCTCAATCCACAATGTCTGCCCTTCAGATGCTCATTGGGGACCCCAATTTTGAATGGTCAATCATAGAGCTTCTATTACAATACCATATTTGAGAGGGTTTTCCAAGATTTCACCATCAAGTCATTTCCAGTGTCAGCAGAGATTAAATATATGTCTCAGAATATCTGGGGATATAGCCTGAGTGGTGTGCTAAGAAAAAAAAATTCTTCAGAGATCTCATCATAAAAATATTGCTGTGATTTTCTTTGTTTTGTACCATACATCATACTATATCCATATTTGTTTTAAAAGACAGGATTTCAAAATACCAATGAAGCTGCTTAAATTTCTGTCTTCCACCCACCCCCATGTTCAAATGAAGCATCCTCAACTGTGCTCTCTGTTTGTCATGGGCTTTGATCTTCCCTGGCATCCAAGTTGGTACCTGAGAAGACATGCCAACCAAAGGCAGTCATTCCTTTGATTCAGGCCGCCAAGACTTCTACAGTCAGACTAGACCTCTAAGTTCCCTTTGGAATTCCTTCATATCAGTGGGACTTCAGATCATGTTCAGCATTTTCAATTAAAAAATCAATGTAAAAATAAACAGCCCTCTTTATAACTGGTTGTTTATAATAACCCATACAACAAATTCCTCTTAGCACTCAGGAAATTGTTACTTGTGAAATGGCATGCTTTTTAAAAATAAGAACTCAGGAATCCCATTTTTTATCCTTTTTTTTTCTTTCTTTTTTATTTTTTATTTTATTTTTGTTGTTGTTGTTGCTTTGACTGAAAATCAAGTCAATATTAGTAGCATTTCTTTGTCTAAGTTTCTGGTACTATTATCCCTCAAATGCCACCACCCCACCGTACTCTATATTAATCAGCTTTAGGGGTTTTTATTTAAATATTTTTCATATCTATTGAATCTTTACATTTTTTTAATGTAAGCCACTTCAAAAATATTTGCTAAGCATTCAACGCAGACAATTCCATGAGTGCGTATGTGAAAAAGAAATAGAGAGGGTCATTCATTCATTCAGCAAACCCTCACAGCTCTGCCCAGACTAGGCCCTGGGCTAGTCTAGAATGAGGGTAGTAGAGGCATGGGATTTGTTTCTTCTTCCTTTTCATTGGGGAGAGACTAAATGGCCTCTCTATTTCCTCTAGTCCAATGTTTCTATTGTCTTTCCTTTAAAAAGAAAAAAAGAATGTTTAAATTATTTATTCTATACCCATAACCACCCTTGGAGGATCTTATTTTGGATCATGTTTTCCCAGGCACCCGCATTCCACACTCTGCCTCCCAAAGGAGCCACGCTGAATTTTCTTGAAATTCATGCTGTATAAATTGACATTTTAAAACCAATGCCAACTTTAAAATGCCAACACTGTGGGGAGAACTGAAGATTAGGGAAGTATGTTTGACTGCTATCTCTGGAAGCCCAGGGTCTGGCTGTGAAGGCTTCCCTGCATATGTCATAGTTCAGGCTGGACCACCAGACTCAGAAATCCTTGTTTCACAGCACTATCTTACTTTAAATATTGTATTTAAGAAGCCAACTCTCAGATGCAAATACCAGCGAACTATTGCCAGCCTTTGGGAATGGTGAGAGCCTAGGCCACACTCCCTTGATTTCTGATGTGGTCCATATGTCTTTTAGGTGTGTATGCAAACCTTCCTCTACCTTCTACCATCTGAATGTCCACTTCATACTACATCTGGGCACTTAAGCCATGCTCTCCTCCCACCACAGGAGACTCCCTGGGAAGTTCTCACGGCCCACAGAGCAAGTGTCCAAACACGACAAGAACAGTGTTCCAGCCACTGGTGATCACTCTAAGGGGAGCCAGAGAGAGGTTTATAGAACCTACAGAGTTCTTTGTCCTTCTCACTCCCACACTGTTGCACACATTCATACCTGCATTTTCTCTAGACAATGCCTAGCGCTTTGAAAAGCCCAATTCTCTGTTACATCACATGGATGATTTAAAAGCAGTCTTATTAAATTACTTTCTAATTAATTGACTCTCATGCTGCCAAGCCAGATCGCTAAAGGCTGAATCCCTTCACTGTCTGACTTGCTTATTACTCAGGCCAACTATGGCAAATTGTAAACATTGATAAAGACTATGTTGAGAAGGCCAGAGACCAGCGTGGAACCATTCCTGATCCAGGTTCTACATTTGCTCTTGCATATGTGGAGGCCAACGCTGGCGTCAATTTATACACAGACAAGTTGGGAAACCTTTGTAAAACCAGACTCCCCCAAGTTTGCCATGCTTTGCACCTAGAGTTCATTCTATAAGTATTAGCCAATAGGAAATGTTTCTCTATGTGTGCATTTAAATCTCTATTGATTTTGGACAGTCTAATAATTTTTCTGACTAAAGCAACTGGGATTCACTCAGGCTCAGCTTCACCCTCATTTCAGAACAAACCCAAGCCTTAGGCCAAGAAAAGTGAGCCATCTCTGGGGTGGTATAGCTTCTGGTTCAGGGGTTCATCGTCCCTGCCGGTAACTTTCTTCAAAAACTCCTATTCTGCTTATTGTGCTTTGACTCATTTCATGTTCCAAGCCAGCCAACCTCTGGCTCCTCCATGTCATTAAGCCCTCTTGTCTCAGAGGCCCTGCTCCTCCTTGAAACCATTTGCAACCTGAGGTCCTCCCACTCCCGGCCCCGCCACCTGCTCAGCTTTCAGAGTCTTGCTCATTGGATAATTTTCTCTCTCCGGTCTTGAGTAGGTATGTGTCTCCCCCAACCCCCTTCTCTAGCCACCAATATTTTAAAAATCTTTCCATTTCATTCTAAAAATAAAATTCCCTTGGTTCTGCCTCCCCATCCACTGGAGTTCTTTCTCTCCTACACCTTCCCAGGATGATGCGGTTTGCCACCTCCTCTTGTCACTTCCTATTCTCTCTTCAGCACACTGCCATCTGTCATCTGCCTCCAACGCCCCCGAGAACCAGTTCTCATGGATTCTAGCAGTGGCTCCCTACCCCATGCCCTCAGTCCACTTTTCCTCCTCATCTTGCTGTCACACTTGACCTTGTTGGTTATGCTCCCACAACTACCTCTGGCTTCTAGCTGACCATTTCTTCCTGGCTTTTCTGTCTTCTGACCATCCTTTCTCTGTTCCTCTACTCTGCGCTGCCTCCTCAGCCTTTCCCCTCAAATATTGATTCTGCCCCTGACTTGCTTCTCTTTTTCATTCTAATTGTTCTCCCTGGAGACAATCAGACACAAATCTTTAAATTTAGATACACTCACTTTTCTATTCTGGGTTTGCTATTTATAAGCTCTTAGACCTTAGGAAATCCCTTCACCTTTTCAGGCTTCAGTTTTCTCTTCTATATAATAAAGATAAAAGATCACTTCATAAATTATATAAATGTGTAAACACTAAGCTGTACATATGCAACTAATACAAAATTGAATGTCACTTGTAATTGAAAAATAAAATACATAAAACTGTAAAAAATAAAAATAAATAAGGGTAAATGATGACAACAACAATAATAATCACTCTTTCATGGACTTGTTGTTCCAAGCATACCAAGAGCCTGGGTAAGTGCCAATATACAGAAACTCGGTACATGGCAGCTATTACCATTTAATTATCAACTTTATTGTCATGACCCCCAGAGTGAGCTTCTCTCCTCATCTTCTTCCCTGACCTTGGTTCATGCACTTGACTCGTGTCACTCACCTTTATATCCCCAGCCCGGGCCTCTCTCCTGAGCTCTAGTCAATGCTGCAAACCATCTACTAGAGACTTGCTCTACAATGTCTAAAAGCACCTCAGCATATTCTGTAATGCACTAGATTCTGTCCTTCTGATATTCATATACTTGAGCCATATCTAGAATATGATGGTATTGGAGATGGGACTTTTAAAGAGGTGATTAAGTTCAAATGAAGTCAATGAAGTGAGCCCTAATCCAATCTAACGGATGTCCTGCTACAATGAAGAAATTTGGACACACACAGAGATACTAGGATGTGCTCACAAAAGAAACACCATGTAACGACACAATGAGAAAGAAGCCATCTGCAAATCAACAAGAGAGGTCTTGGGAGAAACCAAACCTGCCTAGCATCTTGATTTGGGCTCCTAGCTGCTGGACTGTGAGAAAATAACTTCCTGCTGTTTAAGTACCCAGTCTGTGGTGCTTTGTTATGGCAGCCCTGGCAAGCAGTCTATGGCCCAAGATGAATCCCCTCTCTTGATTGATCAATGACTACTCTTCCTTCTTCCTCATGACCCACATCTAATCCATCTCAGAGGCCTGTGGACTTTAATTTCTGAACAGTTCAGTCTGTGCCTCACCTTTCTTAGCTCAGGCCCACATGATCTTTCATCTGATCTATTGCAACAGCCTCCCACTTAATTGGTCTCTCTCACCACATTATTTCTCCGTTGCAATCCACCCAATATGCCAGTTAGATTAATCATTATATAGCATAAGCTTGTTTGCATCTGCCTTCAGCAAAAGGAAATCCTTTGTTAACTCCCCACTGTCGGTAAAAGTACCTCAGCCTGATCCCTGAAAGCATCCACAGTTTGGCTCCAGCTTACCCATCAGTCTTGCATCCTATTTCCTTCCTTAGACCTTTGCTCTAGTCAAACAGGAAAAACCACTGCTCTTGAAAAAAGGCTCAATCCTGTTTGACCACTCCCCATTTCTCACTGTCATATTTTTCCCTCTCTTTAAGTTTCAGCTCAAATTCCACACTATGGAGCTTTTCTTCCTTTGTTCTCTATTGGAGGAGTCTTGGCTCAGCCCCTGACAGCTCTCATCATGAAAGCCTAAGTCTCAAGTGTGTCCTCCTGATCAACCATAAACCCACTGAGGGCAAGACAGGTGACTCGCTTTCACCTTTATCCTCTGGGCTGCCCAGCGCACCACCTGGCACATCTCTCTGTTGGTGGATGAGCAAATGAAGAATAACGATAACAAGGTCATGAAGACAAGTAGGCCTTGATACCCTCCATAAGCCATTCTCAAAAAAAAAAGAATTGCTCTTTCTGATTTCACTCAAGAAAATTGGGTGTTTATTCAATTAGTCAAAGTAGATCACTAGTCTCTATTATATTCTGGAATTTAAGCACCAAAAAGGAGACAAATAACCAAAAATGTTTAAAAAGCAAACAGTGGTAGAAGGCAGAAGGTACCTCCAGCTTTGCCCTGGCTCTCAGACACTGTGTGTGACAGCTTGCCACATCTATTCTAGGAGAGGGAGATTCTGCCAGCTAGTTATTAATTTTCTTGTCTATTTTGGCCAACAGATATTATCCTCCTCTCTTAAAACAAGAAAAATGAGCTTAACTAAACAAAGCCTTAAAATAAATTGCAGGAACACCTAAGAGAACATAAGGTCATATATTTAGTAGTGAGAGACAGTCCTTGGCCCTCTGAGCCTCAGTTTCCTTGTTTAGAAAATGAGGTAATACCTGCTTCTCTCATCCCAGGTACTTGTGAATCCAACCAAATGAATACATCATTTGAAAATTATAAAACACCATATAAATATATTACTTATTTTACAAATATTTTCTATCTAATAACCATGAGCTTCTTATCTACATATAATAGTTCCTTGTCATTAAATAACTCAGTGTTAGTGTTTGGACCAGTTAGTCTCCCACCACCACCAAATTTCTGTTACTAAGTATGAATGAGAATGTGATATAATTTACCATGGGCCTGCTCCACAGTAGGTATGCAATAAATCCTCATTAAATTAGTTAATTGGTTGGTATTATAAGCTTTTTCTGATATGCTTCTAGTCACAGTGGCCAGATTCACTTCCCTTAGTTCTGTGGTCTTTCAATGGGAAATAATGACCAAACCAGGCTCAGCACAATGGACTGAAATGTTTTATTCACATTCTGCCAGCCCACATAGGGTTTTTCCTCTACTCCTTAAGAACTTCTTGCCTATTTTCTGAGAGTAAATCTGGAGTGGAAGGTGAGGAACATCTGGAGCTGAGGAGTAGCAGGGAAAAGAGGTGAATGTGTGCACAGGACTTGGGACAGAAGAAACTGAGATAAATCTAGACTTTGATTCTTTCTACTCAGGTGTCAATTTCCCAATATAAAAAAGGTGTAATAATATTTCTTATGTGGTAAATAAGATAATGCTATGGATTCTGATTATTTTCACATTATAAAAGGTGTAAATAAGGACCCCTGAAGTTAAAACATTTTTTTTTCCTTTGATCATCAGAGTATAAACATGACCCTGGTTCTTAAATGAGCATCGTGTTCTTCAACATATTTTCTCAACAGGGATTTTCAGGGGACTGTCACATGTATTCTAGGAAAGGGAGACTTTCCTAACAAGCAACTTTTTTCCTTAAATAGTAGCACTCAGGGGAATCAGGCACAATGCTGGGTGCTGCAGAGCATTGCCTGCATGGAACATTCCAGTCTAGATCTGTTCTGGTTTCAGTCAAAGTTCTTAGAGCCACACTCTACCAGGCTGAGTGATGATGTACAGAGAGCTGAAGGCAGATTATATTCTGGGAAAATAAAACTGTGAAAAATAGATGCGTATCTCATCACACCATATGGCCCTGTGAGGAATCAGATGCCTCTCTCTGTGCTATTGACATAAAAATAGAGCATTACATATAATTGTGAGGACTTACATCATTAAAGAACTTAGAAATAGAAGTGATCTCTTGTTTAGATTAGAAAGAGCATTGGGGGAAAAGTAGATTCATCACCATATGGATAATCTTACTTCTAAATTGCCTTTTAATGGAAATGAAACTTCAAAATTCATTCCCTACAGTGCAACTTTGGTGATTCTCTCTAGCTTAAGCAAACCAGATTTCCAGCTGCTGTCTGTTCCCAGAGAGTTCACACCACCTAAAAGCCTTTAAGGTGAGAATATCACATATTGATATGTTACTCCATATACACAGAGAATCCTTAAACACTGGCACTAAGAGTACACTATTTTTTTTTGTAATTAAAGTTAGTTTAATGGCTTCCCCTGATTTTAAAGGTAATCTAGATACTTTGAGAGATATATAAAAAAATAATAGATTGTCTGGAATCTCAACACCCAAATATAACCACCATATACTATTTTATATCCTTCTTGTCTCTGCATAATAAATGATTACAGTCTTTTTTACTGACCATCCACACAGTGAAGTGTTAGACACTACCTGGTCACTGGGCCTTCACCTAAATGTCAACATCTAGGCTAAATTTCTCATCTGAGCCCAGAACTGTCTCTTCTCCATATTCCTCCATTATTTTAATCTCCTGGGACTGAAATCTCAAATTTTTGGCTCCTCCCTCCTCTATGGAAACTATCTAATTAGAGACCATAGTTCGTTTTTATTCCACAATATTGACTATAGTTCCACTGCCAACTAATTAAATCAGACCCTTTTACCTTTCTTAGAATTATTGAAAAAGGCCCCTTGATAGTTTCCTCAACTCCATCCAATGACTGTTATCTTCCTATCCCCTATATCAAATTATTTCCCCCAAAGAAACAGTCTGATCATATCACTCTGACATTCAGAAACCTTCTGTGACTCTCCATTGCTTACTGGATTACATCTGAAATCTTCACCTTGGCCTCCACAATTGACCACAATATATTTTTACAACCTCTGCTCTCCTCCATTCCCCTACACAAAATATCAACTACAAACAAATGTATTTATTTACTCTCTTCCAAATAAAGTTTGCTTCTTCCATCCCTTATGCTTTTTCATGGGCCATTTCCCAATCAGGACTGCCTTCAAAACTCAATCCTAACTCCCAATACCAATTCAGTTCCTACTTCCTTAATAATGAAGTTCTTCAATCTCCTTTCTAAAAATTTCTCACAATTATTATTCACAAAATTCATTTGGTAATCAACCACTTCCTGCCTACTATCTCTTTACTTATTGTTTTCTATTGTTAGGTGCTTTAATTTAAATTTTTGTGTTTTAAATCTTATATCGTCAATTTGATTACCTCTTCTTTAGGGACAAGCTTATTATTCTTGTATCTCACAAAGCATTTAAAAGTAACTTGCACATTGTAGAAGCTCAATAAATGTTTATTGACTCGATTTGTTGTCTAGATGCGTTAGGAAGTGCTTACCTCTAATATTTAAGAGCCATTTACATATACTTCATTTAACATGATTTCATGGTTATCTTCAGTTTTGAGAAAGCATGCATCTCCAAAATGTGCATCTATCATAATTTGTACCCTGTACCACTCTTCCTGACTTCATGTACCAATATATAGCAGATTTGACCTTTTACTTTACCATTATACTAATTGAATGTGATTTCTGAACATTGAGAATAGAGAGCTAGATTAATTTCACTACGTCTGTGAAATAAAAATTTTCTTCCCACCCCAACTCTATATAGATTTCACTCAATAAAATTGTTTTTTAAGTGAGCTAAGTGACCCATTGTCATTTTCATGAAGTATTATTAAAAATATTTTGCAAAGGAATGGGTGTGATATGACCTATTTGAAAGAAGCTAGATAGCTGCAAACCATGCAATCACTAGCTGTTATCCTCACATGCCTTCAGTTTTTCAGACAACTAGTGACTGGTGATCAACTGCTCTCCTTCACTCCTCAACAGCCAACTTCCACCTCCAGCTCACATCTAGCCCTCTGTGAAACCACACTGAAAGTGTGAATTCCTTTGGTCCAACTCACTAAATAGCAATAAGTCAGGCTAAAAAGTAAGTATCTTGAGCTGATATCTGTTGATTTGTAGTGGCTACCTGGCATGCAGTAATAGGAAGAATTCTAAAGCCAAATCCAGGCTCAATAGGAAGGGCCCATGAGTGATGTCTGCTGTAGGCAAAAGAAGCATGTATGTTGGCACCTGAACCATGAATTTGCTATCTCTGGCCTAAACAATTTTAAGGCGCGGAGTTCCTCAATGGCAAAGATTCTGTTCTATTTGTCTTTGCACCTATCTATCTCTCCTTTCCCTTTCACTCAGACTTAGTCTAGTGTCTGCATGAAGTTGGTGCCATTTGAGGAGTTGCACCATGGTTGCTTAGATGTATCTGTCCCTATAATGGACATGTGTGCTCTTTGTCACTCTCAGTTTCCACTTTTCCTTCTGAGAGAAACTCTCCCCATTTTTATTTGGAAACCCATCCATCTCCTATTTTCATTGATTCCAGGGCAGACAATTCTACCCCAAGCTCAGTGTGTCATGTGATTCAGGCCACCCAAAGAGACCACTGCATTTCTCAATAATTGGCTTTAAAAGGACATATTATGGTATGCCTTTAGACAGACATGAGGTGGGCAAGGATCATGGGCCTGGTGAAGGTCATCAGGATGAAAAGCCCCAGGTGCCTTGCAAAGGACAATTGTAGAGTGATATCTCAACCCCAGGGTGACCTTTCCTCCCCTAGCATATTGCTGGTCATGCATCTTGGACCCCTTGACCTTTCCTTCCTATAGATAACATCTAGGCCTCAGTTGTATTTCAGCTCCAGGATTAGAAAAGAAGCAAAACCAGACCAGCAACCCCAAGACTGACCTCAGGACCAGCTGCATTGACTAATGACCCCCTGCCCTGGCACTGACCAATCAGTGGAGACCTAGACCCCAAAAGTACACACTAGAAAAGCTGTTGAATATTATAATGAGATCTTCCCCTGGGACTTCCCCTAAAAACTCCATGCTTAAAATCCTCAGGACAGAGGACCCAGTGTACTCTCCTTTTCACTTCAGTGCCTTTTTCTTCTCCTTCCCCGCCAGGTACATTATCATTACCTTCTTCATTCCCAAACTCCAAAGCCCTTCCTTAACCTATGTAACTTGCTTCCTAAGTCTATTTCTACAAACTACTTCTTCTATCTTTGTGGTTTTCCAAATAAATGTTCTCTTACAGTTTGAGTCTTGGCTCTGAATTCTTTCCTAGCCAGAACTCAAGTACCAAAGTTGCTGAACTTAGGTCCAGTCTGACCCCACCAGTCTAGTACCGGTGCTATTCTCACCAACCACAACAATATGACCCTATCAGGCCAATGAGATACCTTGAAATTTTTGCTCAGGTATTTGTCAGAGACAGAGAGCCACTCTTCTTTTTTGCTGGATTTGAAGCTAACCCCATGCTCTGACTTAGAATTGGGAGTTTTAAGCTAACAAAGAAAGACTAAGTCAAAATATGATTCAAACAAGTCTTGGTTACATTAACTCAGTAAATGTTTATCATTTCTGAAGTCCCAACTACCTCTCATCAATAAATTCCCTTTTCTGCTTAAACCTTTTTGAGTTTTCTGTTACTTGTAACTGACACAGTATCCCTAAGATAAACTTTATAAAAGGCTTTCTTTGATTCTTAATATTTGCAACAATGGTAATAATATCTACTGAAAAGTGTGAGAAAAAGCTGTTTGGGTGATATTTAAGTATACCCTGCCAGTAGAAAACAAATCAAAAGCAAAAGTGTGAAGTGACTGCTGATTGGGTGTGTCTTTTGTTTTATGCCACTACTTTCTTCTGTGAGTGCTGATAAATGAGAATGAGATATTTCCCTTTTAAGTGCTTTAACAGTAGTTCAATTGGGGAGATTTGTGGCTGTGTCACAGTCAGAACAGTGTTTGGGGACAATCTCCAGAGCAAGAAGAGAGGCCTTCTCTAGAAGTAGGACTGGGCCAGGCAGCTCTGGGAAAAGGTGACACCTGAAGGCAGTTCCAGGGCTCTGAAGAGAGCAACCCCAGGCTCACACACCTTGACTGATTTCCACAAGGGATGAAGAAGGAGACGGAAGCGGCCGTAGCCTACTAACTCAAAGGCAGTTCTTAGGAGGAAGATTTCTCATGAAAGTGTCTAACCTCGCTGGATCTTGGCAGCGTGGTTTCATTTCCTGAGGACTGGATCATGTCAGAACATTGCCCAGAGGGATATGCCCATTGCTTAGCAAGTATCTTGGACATTATTAACCTTGAGTAACTTGAAGAAACAGTAGAGTCTTGGCCATGATCCAATTCTCTTCATCTTATGTTGATATTTTTCCCAACTAAAAATAGTAGCTTCCTACTTCCCTGAGATCAGATTCAGAGTGCTTTAAACATCAGTGTTGAAATATATCAGCTCCAAGAAAATGAGTTTGTGTCTCAATAGAATTGCTGTCTAAGACAAAAGTATCTTTCGCTACATCGCCCCCACAAAAGCCTGCAGGAAAGGGTCACACAGCTTCCACAAAGGGAAAAATTGGTCAAGAGTTCCTGTCTTCTCTCTCTTTTTCCCCCTCCCTTTGAGCTCTGAGCTATGAATATGTCTAAAAGTCCAAGTGATGATGCCAGTTCTGAATGGTCCTTGATCTTCAGGACAAGTTCAAAGATATCAAAAGTTGGTCTCCAAGGCTGATGAGAAAATGATGCTGTCTGTCTGTGGCTTTATAGAAATTCAAAGGTGAGAAGCAAGAGGGCAATATAAGATTGTTCCCTGATCTTGGGAAGATATGGTTCTTTGTTTTTGTTTTTCCTGTTGGCAAATCAATTTCACACAACTGTACCTTACAAATAATTAGATATACTTAGAAGATCAGGCTGGAATACCAAGAAAATGTCCCCAGGAGAGAAACAGTAAACATTTTGACCTCATATGCACTGAATAGATTTTTAAATTCTGACGTCTTTTCACATAGATTTTACTAAGATAAAACTCAAAGCATCTGAACCATATGCCTAAGCATTTTCTCCGATGCTGCTGGTCTGAGCAGCTGGCAAAACATGATCTAGGATTGATAAACCATTTGACAAAAGCACTTCAGAGGGATCTGCGGGACAGGATCTGAAAGATGTCTGAATTTTAAAAAGGTACTAATTGTTCAAAGGATGAAACAATTCCTCTGAAATCTAACCCAATACCTAATAGAATCCAGAATGACACAGAGGGTCTCAGAGAGAAACCTACTTGCTTTCTAACTCCTCCTGGTAAAGAGGCAAGTATACCCTGTAAGCATAAGGGGACATAAAAGAATGATTCTGACGGGGACCTCTCAAAAACTGGAACAAAATCTGGATTTTAGCAACTGAGCACGGAACAAAAGAGCAAAAATCTGAGCTGTCAATCCAAACCTTCCAACAGCTGGTGCAGAGAACTGTTAGGAAGGCAGGGAAGAACTGTGCCTAAAGGACGTGGAAAGGCAATTTACACACTCAGTACCTCCAACCCTCCATGGAGAATGGAATCCCACAACTGGGGTCTGCCTCTTGAACACATGCAGTTATGGGTTCCATGTCAGCAATCGACAGTAGCCTAATAAGAATTTACCAAACATATAAAATCCTATATTACTTGGCAATGAAACCAAGTAAAGACTTAAATGGCCAAATGCCAACTGAACTATTGAAGGCCTGGGGACTTGAATGCTCCCAGTACTCGATGTGGGGGATTTCAAAGATTTCCAGCTCTCCTATGAACATTTATCATTCCTATTTTGTATCTAAAGAACATGGAACTTGAAGATAACTAAACAACTCATTGCCTAACCCATAAATATATGTCCAAATAGGATCCTTAGCTCTTGATCCCCACTGCCAATGACATTTGTGATAAAAATAGATAAAATAAAAAATGATAGTTTCAAGATAGCTATTCTGTGCCCCAAATGGACAGTTAATATATGACTGTTGTCTGCAAAGATAAGATATAAACAAATAACAATTTCGAAAACATCCCAAGCTTATTCAGTATGCATACATCCATCTCTGGTGATGTCTTCGGGAATTAATTGAGTATAAAATATTGTGCAGAAACGGGGGTTCTTGCATGGTAATGAAGAAGGATAATGGTTTTACAAAATACAGCAGTGAGCCCAGGGTCCCATTACCCTTACCTCAGTCCCCTTATTCTCTGCTCTCTTCCTTCCACCAAGACAGTGATGCACAACCAAGAGAGTTGCTGAGATTACTAACCAGAAGATAAATCAGGATTGCATGGCCTTCAGCCCCACAGAGTTCAGGGGGAGCTGCTTTCAGAAGGTAATGGCCTCATTACTTATGTGATGGTGGAGGCAGCAAGTCTTCTATAAAAGATAAAGTGGTATTGTTCACTCTTCATAGGGTAAACTCCTTTGAGCTTTTTTAACAACTTAAAGATGGTTGTATTCTCTGCAAACAAAAGTTTCAGAATGAAATTATGCCAATGCCTCACTGTCCTGTCTCAGTGGCACAAGAGAGGCGACTAGTCACTGAGTATTTATGTAGGTGTCTCTCCTGTCTTCAGAATATGCTGGAGCTCAACCTTCTGCTTGGCTGGATTTTTGAGTTTGAGGATTTTTGTATATTTGTTTTGGGAGGGAGAAAATAATGTTATTACTTTAAAAAATACCTGCTATGGAGGTCTTGGCACTTCTGAGTCACCTATTGCTTGATGGGCACCTACTATGCGCCAGGTTCTACCTGTGCTTACTCCATGTACATACTTGATCTCATTTAAAGACAATTATCTCTTGAGGTAGACATCATGCCACCTCATTATTCAAACTGATACTCCGTGAAACCAAGTTTCTTGCCTAAGGTCAATGTCATAGAAATTATTAAAAAATTGGAAGCTGAATATGCATCCTTTCACTATCCAAGAGCCACCTGCCCAGAACTATAGCTTTGCCCAACATATCAGAACCAGAGGGAGCTAACACTGTCACGTGGGCTATGGCAACTGAGTCCCATCTGTAAGATCCTAATGGACAAAAGATTAAAATGTGTCTGCATTTGCCAACTTGTCAATAAAGTGCCTGTCACTTCTCCTAGTCACTGAGAATGAAGCACAGCAAGAGCATCTTTTCTTCCTCTGCCTGTAAAACTCCACAACTGAACTTCAATGTATAACTGGCTAGTCTGTGTGGCCAAAAGAGCTATCTAGAAGTTACTAACAAACATTCCAGTGGGCTTTGAGCCAGTCATGGTATCAGCTCCCTAGTACTCACTGATGACCTTCCTATTTGGCCTCTTAGGAAAGAGGTAATGGTCAAAGCCATCAATTTTATCACATGTTAGAAGATTCTAGGGATCGCATAGATGTATTCAAACAGCATATAATCATAAATTAACATTTCTGGAATACTTCTAAATTTATATGCTCTGGTTAGTGCAGAAAACTAAGTCTGGAGAGAACCATGTTGAAGAATACTGTTTCTCAACATTACAACAAGCTGACCTCACCGCCATCTCTGTGACACCTGTAATTCTCTCACTGCATCAAATCGATACTATGATTACATAATTAGGCAGCTGAAATTTCATCAGATTGGAATCTGTTCAGCTTTTCTCAAATCTCTGTTTCCTAATTTTTCTGGGTATGTGTTCCACAAGAAATCACTTCTCTTCCCAAAAATAGCTAGAGAGGAAGGCAAGGTCAAGGGTCACCAAGTCACAAAGGACGCTTCTCAGACTTCCCCACCAAAATCTCCCCAGGACAGATGCTCAGCACATTACCTGGAGGATCAGCAATGGCTCCTTGAGAGTCTCCTATTTTATATTAAAACTTGTGGACATTTTCTATTTTTTACCATAGTCCACATATTGGAATATAAAAATATTTGATATTGCTTATATACTTAGTGCTGCAGCTTCAAGAAGATGCACCCTATGCATCCAGTGCTTCAAGTGCCACCTTGTATACTGAGGGTACAGAATCTGATATCCTTGGTTCTTAAAAATCAGGGAAAAGGGAAGGAATGGGCAGAAACAGAAAGGGGGCAGCTGTCTGGCTACCGAAGTTCAGAGTTCAATGGACTGCAAATCGATAATGCGAACAAACCCCAGCCTGCCCTATTTTAAACAAGACTGTGTAATGCATGTGATCTTCTGCTTCACTGAAAAGAACAATTGTCATAGGGCTACTGAAGGGTTCATTTCCCAGGCAGGGCTCCCGGGGTGCAACCAGAAAGCTGAGTCATTGGAATGCTGCTGCCCTGACCCAGCTTGGAAATCCCCAGAGAACCTTCCAGTCCTTCTCTCCTTCCTAGGCAGTGACCGGGGAGGGTGAGTGACCCACCTTGTCCTCCACTACCATGTTTCATGTGCTCTCAGCTCAATAGAACAGGCCTTGCTCCTGACTGGAGTCCCTGTATGGAAAGGGTATTAGGGTGTGGGAGGAGGGGCCTCCATGTGGTGAGGTCCTGTTACAGCACTTCAGCCTATTGTCACCAGGTCTTATCTGGTCATCCTATCTAATAAAAGAGTAATATGCAAAATAACCATCACTTCGCAACAAAAATGGAGGCACCCATAGCCACAAGATGGTGGCGCTCAGTCCTCTCAGCCCCGCCAGAGTCCCCCAGTCTCAGGGAGGGCTGCCACTGACAGCCTGCAGAGTAAGTGGCCTGGTGGAATGTTGCCCAAAGGTCCTCCTGACCCTTTATAAAAACAAAAAAATTTTACTTCCCACAGCACAATCTCCTGCCAGCACCAGCAGCCTGGGTTAGGGTCTCAGCCTGGCAGGGGCACTGCACCCCCATGGCATGATCCCCTGTCAGGGGTGCAGCATGGAGTCTCAACCACTGAGTCACACCAGCCAGGTAGATTTGGAGGAATCTTAAATGTTTCTTTTAAAAATATATATATACATTATTGATTTTTTTTACAGAGAGGAAGGGAAAGGGATAGAGAGCTAGAAACATTTATGAGAGAGAAACATTGATCAGCTGCCTCCTGCACACTCTCCACTGGGTATGTGCCCCCAACCAAGGTACATGCCCTTGACTGGAATCGAACCTGGAATCCTTGAGTCTGAAGGCCGATGCTCGATCCACCTAGCCAAACCAGTTAGGGCTGTCTAATATGTTAAAGAAAAAAACCCTATCTAATTAAGAAATGGCAAATCACATGATTTCGCAAATATTAGGCTTGAAGACCAATTTTTTGCAGGGGAGGACATCTGGGGGTGACCAGGTTGTCAGGGGAGGGCAATTAGGGATGACTGGAGTAGGGGAGCAGTTAGGCATTGATCAGGCTGGCAGGGGAGTGGTTAGGGGTGATCAGGCTAGCAGGCGAGCAGTTGGGAACCAGCAGTCCTGGATTGTGAAGGGGCCTAAACAGGCAGTTGGACATCCCCCAAGAGGTCCCAGATTGGAAACAGTGCAGGTTGGGCTGAAGGACACCCCCCCCCAGTGTATGAATTTTGTGCACCGGGCCTCTAGTGTGTGTATATTTGTAACGACAGTTGCCACATACCAGGTATGTGGGCAGTGAGTGAGATAGTGCTGGCTGAGTAGGACTCCTCATAGGACAGATACTCATGTGGGGCCCATAGAGGGGTGGGACCTCAAAGTAATCCAGGAAGGTTCTGGAAGGGAAGTCAGAGCCTGAATGACCCTGGGTGGTGGGAGAGGGAAGGAAGTGCTGGGAGGGTCAGAGAATATTCTGAGGTTCTGAGAAGCTATGTCAGAGGTAGTACTGGTTCAAAAACCTCCTCAGAAAAAACTATCCATCTTCTTTTGCCAGACCTCCAGACCTCCACTCCACTTACGGCTGACTTTGGCTCTCAGATTAAGCCAATTCAATATCATAATAATTGTAGAGCAAGAATTTTCTTTTTCCTTTTATATAGAAGGGGAAAAACAGCAAATTTAACAAAAATAAAGCTGAAATAGTTTATACAATTTTCAAGTAAAGGAAATTGTATACATGGGAGCTAAACATTGCTTCCACCAGAATCCTATGGGGAGAAGTAAATCTTCTGGTGTGAAGATAAAATCAAAAAAGAAAGGAAGGACCAAGAAAAGGGGAAGAGATAATAAAAGGAAGAGGAGAATAACTCGAGGGTGGGTGGAAGAGAAGCCATTTCATAGTTAGGCCTTTAAGAGCAAATAAACTTTAAGATTTCAGTCAACCTATCAAAACCTGAAAAGATTAAAAGTGGGAGGTAAGTATAGATCACAGAGTTGGATTTTGTACTTGCCCTGTGTGAACTGGAGAAAAAGTGAAACGCAGGGCACTTAACATGGAACTGTACACTAGAAACCATTAAGATGGAGCATTTTATGTTATGTATATCTTACCACAATTTTGTAAAGGTACTACTATGGAACCATGGGAGTGCTTTGCACATGAAAGATCATCCAGCCTGTGTGCAAGGTAGAAAACCCACTTGAGAAGATAGAGTATTAGGGGGTTGCGGGGGGCTGCTCAGACCACTGGCTTCTCTTTACCCTCCCCTTTTTTGTCATCACCTGCCACATAGTCTATGTACATGGTCACCAAGCCTACTATTTGCAAAATCATGTGATTCGCCCTTTCTTTTCTGCCCTTGTAGTCTCCATCCCCTTGCACAATATGCCTTCTAACTCCTCTCTCTGATGCTAGTTTTCCCTTCCCTTCCAAACATTCCTGTATGCCTCTGCCATTCAGGTATTTCTAAAAGACCTCTTTCCCATGCCCAATAAATTTCAATAATCACCACTTAATTACTACATTGTGTCTAACCTCAATACTTGTTAGCACTAGGCAACCACCCTTAGCAGCAAACCTGGTTTTCTGTTGCTTTCGTACACAAGCTTTCATCTATAGCCGATCAGACTCTCCACAGTCTCCCCTCTGTGCCTCATGCTAAATCCTCCCCTCTTGAAATAGAGTAGAACCCTGATTTTGTATATTCAAAAGCAACCTGGAAGGCCCATGGCCAGACCTTTCCTGTCATCAATCTGAGCCCTGAGTCACTCAGCTGGGAGGGAGGGAGCCTGCCATGATCTGCATCTCAGCATGGCCTTGTGATCTCTGCTTGCCATTGCAGAGGCAAAAACTCTCTGTGTGTTTCACTGTGACTTACGGGGGAAATGAAGCAGCATCTTGTTGGTGGAATTGGCTTGTGAAAGTAAAGAAGCTATTGGACCTTTTCTCTCTTCTCCACAATTTAAGCCTCTCCTCCTTCAGGAAGTCTTCCCTGAGACTTGGTGTTCTCTCTGCCCTTTCTCTGTTCTGATAGCAATTCTAACCTGTAAGCACTTAGCAGAGGTTTAGATACTATTTAATACTGTTCCTTAATTCATATGTGTGAACCTTACCTTTCCCATCAGACTGTGGGTGTTTTTAAAGATTAGGAGTCCTGTTGTTTATGTCTCTGTCTTTCACCACATCCCCATGCACAAAGCTGGACACATTACAGATGTTCAATGATTACCATGGATTGTAGGTCTGGAAAAAGAATCCTAAGGTCTCAAAAAAGCACAGGATGGCTATGGAGAGACAATGCCCCAGGCTGATCCTCCTGGAGAGACAGGTGTCTCCGAGGAGACACGGCCCGATCCAGTGAGCCACCTCAGTTCTCTGCTAGTGCTTAATACTTCTCTACGTGTTCTCTTTCCAGACTTGAGAAATGAGTAGCATGGGCAGGATAATCAATCATTCTGGGATTTTATATCAACACTGAATCATGAATGGGGAAATCCAAGAAATTTACTTTTCTTTTTTCATATGAGATATTTTCCTCATTTTAAAGTGGGACAAGTGGAGGTTTCCTAGCAGCCCAAGGCTCTGTAAAGATTAAATATCCTATAAAATTCCAACACCTTGCAAACACAGAATGGTACACAGATGCCCAGTTACTCTGACTTAAAAGATGAAAGGAAACTATTAGGAAATTTGGATCTTCTGGTGCCTCTCACAATATATGGAACTTGTGGCAACATTTAGCTACTTCTACCCAGGGAAAAAAACCTCTGCAAAATAGACAACAGAGTCTCTATGAGCCTAAGAGAACCCTATTAAACATTGTCCTTAAGTCCTGACAGAAATAGATGACTATTCAGGAACTTGTCCAGGTAAGCCCACAGCCTGGCAGGGCTATATTTGATGGCTCCCAATTGCTGGAGGCCTTACTGAACGTTGGGGTTGGCTTCTACTGAAAACACAGATGGGAATGAGAAACAATCGAAAAACACTCCTTCCAGCCCTGGCACAATAGCCCTTTGTTTTGTATATTTTCTATGCAAGAACATGGCAATTATTTTCTGAGCCAACTAGCTTGAGCAATAAAGTGTTTCACGGTGAAATGCAGAGGTGCAATTAGAATATTAAAGCTAATGAAACTAATAGTTTCAAATTAAGCCCATATATAATGGTGACACCACAAAACTGCCTTTCCTTTTTTGCTATCTTGGGGAAACAGCCCAGATGTAGCAGAAAAAATTAGATGCCTTTTCTAGGAGTTGAAGCTGTAAAAAGCCTGGTGCACAGAATACACTTCACAATTTTTCGGTGGGCTGAATGAAGCTTTATGACCGGAGGGCAACCTTTCCCCAGGCAGACCTTCCTCTCCAGTGTGAAGCAATGAAATCTTGCTGGCACCCTACAGACAATGAATATCCAGGTCCCATTTCCTTCTCATTCTTTGCCTCCTGCAACCACACTCTTCCCTCTGTGACACATGCATCATTAAGGAAACCATGGCAACATTAGGGCTTTTATTGAGCATACTAACAGCTCAAAAGAGAGAGGAATGGGTTCAGCTTATTGTTTGAAACCAGAAGTACAATTTGGTGAATTATTCTTAAATATTCCATAATTTGAAGAAATTGCTAGGTAATTAGAATAATTTTGTAGATGGAAGTTACAAGTTACTAACTGCAGTGTTGGTTTGATAAAATTCTCACCAAGTCTCTGAAATTTAGGAGCATTGTGAGGTCTGGCTGGGGGGTAAAATTCCCAAGTGAAAAGAATCTGAGATGTGGCTGCATCTTTGATTCTGCCAGGTAACCTGTCTGGCTCTAGGAGCAGTGCCTTCTGAAGTCCCAGGGCTCTTTGCTGACAACTTTCACTGTTTACCATTTTGTCCTCTTATTGAACCACCACGCACAGGCTGTCGAACTAAGCTGTCTGTGGGAAAATTATACCAACCACATGCTTCGGCAGAAGGCATACAATATATTGCTTATTTTGCATCTATAAGGCTAAGCAATGTGGAAAACACCAACTCCTGCTCAGTCACTTTCCATAGGACAAATGAAGATGTGTCAACGTAACCTCAGACCAAACACATATCGATTTATAATCAGTTGACATCCTATATAATAAAAGGGTAATATGCAAATTGACTCTAATGGTAGAAGGAATGGGAATGACCACCAGGACACTCAATGCAGGAGCTGCCTCTGGTGGTCAGTGCGCTCCCACAGGGGGAGCTCTGCTCGGCCACAGCCTGGATAATGGCTGCGAGTGCAGCTGCAGTAGCAGGAACCTCTCCTGCCTTCTCCACAGTGCTAAGGAGTCTGACTGTGGCTTAGGCCTGCTTTTTGCAGGGAGTAGGCCTAAGTCATCAGTTGGACATCCCCTGAGGACTCCAAGGCTACCAAAGGGATGTCTGACTGCAAGCTTAGGCCCGGTCCCCCAGGGATTGGACATCCCTCAAGGGGTCCTAGACTGTGAAAGGGCACAAGCCAGGCTGAGGGGCCACCAAATACATGAATTTTCATGAACCAGGCCTCTAGTTCAAGAGAATGAGAGATCTTGGCTTAAATCTTAGAGCTGAATGCAATTGAATATGCCACCTTGGTTTTCAATAAGAAGCTAGTTCTTTAATGGAGTGGCTTGGCTTTCCCATCTGAAGTCATAGTATGATGGACTAGCTTTCTTTCTGCAATTTAGTTACTTAATTTTTAAAGTGGACTCCTTCTTAGTAAGGAAGCTTCTTTGTAGGAATATTTCTTTTGCTTCTTTGTATTCCTTTCTCTATATTATATAAGTATTTTCCCATAGTTGGTACTCAGTAAATATTTCCTGAAAGAACAAGCAGATGAATGAAGAAGGACAATTTAGGATGTCATATGTCTACCCCCAAAATGAGAAAAATTATGTAAAATAACTTTGAAAGTTAATATATAATAAATATAATATAAAAGTTGTATTCATGATAAGGTAATACAATTCTTTTATTAATGTCCCAGAAAAATAAATGTGTCCAAAGAACATTTATTTAGTGAATGCAATCAAACAACCAGAAATATATGAGACAACTGCTTGCCCAGGTGTGTGGTGGCAGTGACGAGCTAGTTCAGTTGATCCAGTTGGCCATTTTGTGGTCTACGTTCCACTGTCTCTTAGTGGTGACCCAGAATTCCTGCTGGGAATCACAAAGAAAGGAAAAGGGAGGCCGGGCTCAGCTGTGCCATGGTGTTGGCAAGAGAATATTGGCTGAGAGATAGGAGGCCTGGTTTCTACAACAGGATCATACTATCATCTCCTCTACAAACAAAGCTCCTTTTCATCAAGTCGGCCTTGGCATGAAATTGTTTGGGCAAGGTCTGTTCTCAGAGGGAGAAGAGGGATGTGGAGCAGGAAGCTGATAGCATCGGAAGATCAGCCAAGTTCCAGAGTTGTATACGACTCTGTGCATGGGTCCCATCCTCAGACCTGAGGAGGGGCTTCCTAGCCATTGGTAGGTGATGCTCCATGCCTGGCCATTGGTCCTACCCCTCAAGTCCATCCACTGGCCAGAGCCATAGCAGAGGCTGGTCTGAGAGAAGTTGGACCATTCTTTGCTTCCCAGAACCTTCCCCATCCTTCCACTCTCTCCTGTCTATGACAAGGGGCTGAGAGCCAATGTTCTTGCCTGAAGGGAAACCAAAAGATAGAAGAAAAAAGAGGGGTTTTTGTCTACTACTGGTGGTGCCACCAATAGCAGTAGCTCTGTGATCAGCAACTGTGGGCTCCAGCAGCTCCCCGATGATTGTGAGTTCTAGCAGAGTCAGCCCTGTTTCCCCAGCATCAAAATGTACCACCCTGAGCTCCTGTTCAGAGGGAACAGCGTAGACCCAACAGTATCAGTGCCCACAGGAGCAGCTCTATTAATCCTCTCTGGAGCACCCAGAATAGCTTCTCTCTTCCTGTCTGGATATTGACTAATACACCTCTAACAGCCCACCCCACTCCTAGAGCAGGCTCAAAGGCAGGGCAGCCATTGCTGCTTCACCTAGAAGGTAGGCCAGGAAAGGTGAACCCAACAAAGCAGCACACTTTACAAAAGTCCATTTTTAAAGTCATGAAATCTGACAAACCATTAAGCCAACCAACCCATTATGACATGTATTTATGGTGGATGCTCTGATATGCCATCCAGATGCCACCTGAGGAAAGAAGGCCTTAGCTGCTGGGATTGTCCCCTAAAAAGGCTGTCCCCAACTGTCAGCCCTCTTCAGAAACTGCCTTGACTGAAGAAAACTGGCTCACCCAAGGCCATATCCCCTTCCAGCAGCAGCCTACAGCTGGTGACATGTAAAGGTCCAGACCCACATTCAGCTATGAAGGGCCACCCCAGACCCAGAGCTTCCCATGGAGTTAGCTGAGCCCTTCGCTGGGACTGCATCGAAGCTCAGTGGCTCCCTCTGCCCAGCCTGCTTCTTTCCCTTCTATTCCATGGGAGTTTATCCCAAGAGTTGTCACTTCCTTCATGCTACTCTGCCTCAGAGTCGCTGCCCAGGGATTTATATTACTTTGATGCCATACAAAGTACCACAGACTGAATAGCTTAGAAACAGAAGTGTGTTGTCTCACAGATCTAGAGCTCAGAAGTCCAAAATCAAGGTGTCATCAGGGTTTGTGCCTTCTGAGGAAGGAAGGGGAGGAAGGATCTGTTCCAGTCCTTTCTGTAGATTTCTGTCTTCATGTTCATGTGGTGTTCTCCCTATATGTAAGTCAGTCTCCAAATCCCATCCTCCTCCTCTGCCTCCCACCCCCAACTGTTTTTTTGTGGGTTTTTTGTTTATTACTGATTTTAGAGAGAGGAAGAGAGAAAGAGAAAGAAAGAGACATCAATGAGAGAAACATAAATCCTTTGCCTTCCACATGCACCCCAACCAGGGGTCAAACCTGCAACCTGGATATGTGCCCCTCCTGGGAATGGAACCTGCCACCTTTTGGTATATTGGATGACACTCCAACCAACAGAGCCACACCAGCAGGGCGAATTTCCCTTTTTTATAAGGACTCTGGTCATATGGACTAGGGCCACCCTAACAACCTTATTTTAACTTAATTGCATCTGCTAAGTCCCGTCTCCAAATAAGGTGCTGGGGGTTAGCACTTTAACATATGAATTTGAGGAACATCCGGCAACCACATTCCATTAAGTCTTCAACAGAAGGACAATGGACATGGGCTCAAGGGCTTTCTGAGCCCTCTCCAGGATTCCAGCCCAGTCACACCGGCTCCTTTCTGAAAGGGCTGCCCAATCAGAAGGAAACAAAGATGCTCAGCAAGGTTGCATACGGGTTCTTCAGCACAGGTCAGCAAGATTGAAATCAGGAGGGACAGAGTCTGGTTCCCAGGCTAGAGGCGCCCGTTGGGAAACCTGCATTTACTAGGAAGCTATTTATTACACATAGCTGGGTGATGAGAAATGTGTCTGATAGATTAACCTCCGCAAGGGTTTCTGGGTAATGTAAGGTAATTAGCATTTCATGTCCTTTGTTCTCAAAATTAATGACAGCATGACAATGAGTGGAGGTGTGAGGAGGGAGAGGCCGACAAATAGAGGGTAAATATTTTATTAGAGAAAGATGGAATTTTTTTGTTGTTTACTTATGGGTAGATTATAATGGCAGATTATAAAGATCACTGTGGCTTTTCTTGTACATATCACCTTAGTTTCGAGCTCAAAATGCACATTATTGTGAAAAGCATTGTTGTAGTAAGGAGCCTTAAGCATCAACATTCTGTGAGTAGGGGCAGGGCAGCAGGAAATGTGGGTGACAGAGAAATTCACATAGATGCTGAAAAGCAGTTCAGAGCCAGCCTGCACTTTGGAACTCAAGGATATTCTTATCAAGTTGGCATTGCTGTCCATATCGGCAGCCATCAAAACCATGTTTGGATGGGGCACTGGCAGGGACACAAACAGGCAGGGTTACTACTTGGCTCCCCAACCCCAACTCCCAAGCACACTTGCCGCGAAAACATCAGAAAGCAGCGGAGGTCTGAGAATCAAGTGCAAATGTGCTCATGTGCCAAGAAAACCTAAGACGGCTATTTTCACAGCATATTGGGGGTTGGCCAGGTTCCAGAAACCATCAGCAAAGTAGCCTGCCCTGATACTTCAAAGGAAGAACTCGCACTGATAAATCCTGCCCCACACTCTCCGTAGCACACACTTAATCTGGAGGCATATAATACCACAACAGTGAGTCACTGGGCTGGAGCCGTAGGCTGCTCCACAGGACAAGCGGAGAGGAAAAAGTCTCTCACATCTGTTGTCTCGGGCAATTCCCCTCACTCCTCACAACTGCACCAAAGCAGAGTAATAAAAACTGTCACAGGACCAGTGAATTATGGCCTGGTTTACCTGTAACAGAGCCCCTGACAGAACTCTAAGAACTCAGACCACCATTTGTCATTATCACATTTTGATAAAACCCACCAGACAGGGAGTACAGGAACCTGCTTTATTCCTCAGATTGAGCTCAGTGATCTCAGGGGGACCTTTCAGCCCTGAGACATGCTGAGAGCTTTTCTTTAACAAACACACACACACTCACACCTTCCTCAGAAGGTCTGAAATGTGAAGTCTCCATCTTCTGCATGTATTCAACAAAAATTGAAATTCAGCAGATATTCACGAGAATATCCAAGATAAATAATATCAAGCTTGGGGGTCATGGAAGAGAAGAAAGCACCAAGGGAATGCCAAGGTTAAGGATGAAGGCCTTTGCTTCTCCATGAGGGGGAAAAGAATAACAATGTCTTTGCTACAAATCCTGTGCTGTCTGGATGCTCGTGGGCACTGGCAGTTCAGGCAGGCAGCAGACTTTTTCCCATCTGGTCATTTAGCAACTGCCTATGGAAAGACAGTGGGAATTGTCTCAACCTTTTCTTGGATAAGACAAGCAAGCCGACAAATTTAGTGATTGCATAAGAAGCTGGAGGCTATGGCATTGGAGACTCGTTCATTTTAGGTGCTTACATGCGGCCATGTGGCATTTGGGTAGGTTTCTGGGCACAATTACACTTACCCTCCATCCCACTCCTACTCTTTTCTTGAGGCAATTATTATGCATAGCTCCTACAGGTCCACACTTTCCAAATGACCTGTACAAATGTCCTTTTCCAATGACTTTCCCAGGTTTCACTGGATATTCTCTCTCTCTCTCTCTCTCTCTCTCTCTCTCTCTCTCTCTCTCTTTCTCTCTCTCTTCTCATTGCTCTCTCCTGGGGTACTGCATACAGTCAGATTAGACAGCACGCATCTGAGAGAGAACAGGTTCCATGCCACCACTGTCGGTGACGAAGAAAATGAGGAGC
The DNA here is from genome assembly GCA_011751065.1 of Lasiurus cinereus. Taxonomy (NCBI): domain Eukaryota; kingdom Metazoa; phylum Chordata; class Mammalia; order Chiroptera; family Vespertilionidae; genus Lasiurus; species Lasiurus cinereus. Next base: position 42,640,707 of record JAAGEH010002531.1, on the reverse strand, counting down.
CACCAACTTGTCTGTTTGTAGGTTCCAATAAAACCCTACCTGCACCACTCCTTGGACCTTCAGAACTTTAGTCAGCAAGGCTGTTTCAGGAGGGGTGGCCAACAGTGTGGTCTTGTGCTGGTAAGGACTGCCTTTTCATCACCTAAGTAATAAAGACTGTTAGGTTTTATTGGGGCAGGGCGGGGAGGGGGAGAGCTCAATAGTAGTATTGAGCAATTCCATCTACATTAACCACCCTAATTGGAAGAGAGTGAAATTTTGAAAGCAATCTGTTGATTTGCCAAAGGAAGGAAGAAATGCTTGAAGAAGTGGCAAGCAGTCCAAACCGCAGGCAGGGGTGCAGGAGGAGCACAGCCCTCCACTAATACCTCTGCACCCAGGATCCTGCCGCCTTTCAGGGCAGACAGGGGTGGGCATGCTTAGTAGGAAAGGGATCTTGAGGCAGAGATGGATTCCTGATGCCTATGCAAGAAGACTCAGATCCAGAGTGTACACTGGGGATCCAGGCCTCATTGGGAAGAAGAGAAAAGCAGGAAGAAAGTTTCCAGCCTGGAACCTTCTCCAGAACATTCTTTCAATGACAGGGGCTGTCCTGGGCAGCTCTGGTAGAGCCAAAGGACCACCTACTTTAAATCGGAAAATTAGTTCCCCATTTAAACTCTAACACTAGAACATGAGCAAATTATTTGACTTCTCTGGAGATTCATTTCTTATACAGTTCTTATAATGACTAAATAAAGAGGTATACAATGTTAATAGGTCATGTTTATTATGCATATCCTCAAAGCCAGGCACAGCGCTAAGGAAATAAATACCCCAGGGTTCCAATGAGAAACAGAGCGAAGCACAGAGATGAAGTGTTTTGCCCAAGGCCATAAGGCTAAAACACAGCAGATGCCAAATACGTATTTTGGTTATCACTTTAGAACAATGAGAATTTAGGTGACCACCATAATTTTTAAAATCTGGTGATAATATTTTTGTTGACCAAACAGGAAAGTTATAGAAAGGTGCACCTGACATGGCCATTGTTGTGTGATAGAGGTGGGAGAGCGGGTAAACTAGCGGGCATTTTCCCACCGTTTGCTATGTTTTTGCTGTTAGTGGCCACAGCCTTCACAGGCACCTGAAACCCAGATGGCTTCCTCCACTGGCCACCGGTGAGCAGCTCTGAGGCCGAGCAAACTGGAGGTGAGAAAGGGACACAGAAAGAGCATGCACACACCCCAGCCCTGCAGACAAATCTTAGAAAATACCCCAGCCCTTTACAGAAAAAGCAGGCTTCCGTTTTACAAAGGGAAGACGGGCAAGAATCCCAGGCCAGCTGCACAAATGGAAGGAGAAGCTCTTCAAGCCAGTGAGGTTTCTGTCTTCACAAGTGCCCGGTGGAAGGGGCAGAGTTAGCAGTGTGAGGCAGGGATTCTCCTGCCTGTTCTGCAGCCCCAGAGCCAGGCCTCCTAAGCTTGCTCGAGAGCCTCATGTCTGTCTCTGAGATGAGGGAAGGGGTGTGAAATGAAGAGGGAGTTACCTCAAGGTTTCTTTCTGTTCCAAAATTCTGAGATTCTCAATCATACAGAAGAAGCTATCTTGAACCTGCTCTAGGGGAAATTATCAGAACCCAAAACAATGCTCTGTGTTGGCCAAGCATGATTCTCCTGACACTTCAGAGTATGCACTTTTCGTCTCTCTCCAAAGAAGCTTGAAGAGGAGACATTTCCAAATTCCGACATTTTTCTTCTTTCTCTTCTCCTGCTCCTCCTTCATCTTCTCTGTCATCATCATCACTATCTGCGTACTGAGGGAGGGTGTCTCTTTAGTTTGCTTGTTTCTTATATAAGCCTCTGCTCCCCCCACTCCCCGCCCCAAACGCCTGGTAATGGGAAGCAAAACCACGAGTCACAGAACGCCAAGCACCTCACATAAGAACTGGAGCTGCGGGAAATGTGCCACAAACGAGAGCCCTGCCGCGCTGCTCCAAGCGAAGGGAGCTTTGAAGCACAAATTGCCATGTTCACATCATGCGACCCTACCTCAACGGGGCTAGCTCTAGAAGCCTGAGCACAGAGCACTCATTCTCTGAGTGCCAAACATGAAAGTCAGGCCCAGCAAAGACAATGAAACCACTTGGGTTCTGTCTCCTGAAATCTAAGTGAGAATGAGAGAGGGAGAGGGAGAGGGAGAGGGAGAGAGATGGATGGTGGGAAGGAAACAGAACTGAGAGACTTTCAGCAGAAACCAAGAACAGCAGAAGCCACAGGCAGGAGAAATAAAAGGTCAGCGGAGCTGCTACGAGAAGCCGGGAGTACTAGGAAGTAGGAACCGAGGAGCACACCGAAGAGAAGAGGAGCTACTTGGTTTTGCAGTGGTGTGAACAGTACAAAATGGAAAATTCTTGTCCCTCTAGGGCGACAAGATAATCCAGTTCCTAGCGCTGCTTTTGATCCTACTTCATCTCCCAGCCCTGCCATCCATTCTCCATAAAGACTTGGCTCTGGGATTTCCCACGAGGTGTGGGACAGATTTCTGGCGACATGTATCCATCAATGAATGAATCTCCATTTCTTCACTGTAATCTGAGTCAGTCTCTCGTATCATCAAAAATGCCTAATGACTATGAAATGCCACATAGACTCATCGGCTGAACAATGATTTCTCATCTGTTCACAGACCACTGACGTAGATGCTTCTGTCTGGAAAAGTACAGGGTTCCTCTTCCATTTTTAATGCCTGGTTTTAAAATGCTCTAAACCTTTTAATTCCACAAGGCCCTTATTCCCTCTTTAATATACTTCTCACACCATCTCTAGGCTCCCATAACTCAAAGCTCTGATGCTCCTCCTTCAGCTACCACCTTACACTTGTACTTTCTCAACAGGTTTTTCCCAAGTACTTTCCCAAGTGATTTCAAGTGTACAATCTCTTTTGAACCTTGCAATGGCCTGAAGAGGTAAAAGTAATAATACCTCATTGTACAGTGCTATACAACTTAAAAGACCAGTTTTACATCCATAATCTTATTTGACTAGATCCATTTAAGAGCCCTGCAAGTATATTATTCTCACCTTAAAGGTGAAGAGACTGAGATTCGGGGATGACGAATACCCGTTTAAGTTCACTCAACTCAGAATGGTTTCCACTGGGATTTAGGGCCTCCATGCCCTTGTTAAAATGTGGTGTCTTCTGTTTTTTCCACATGGATACACATCTATGTGCTCACATGGCATTGAAAGTGCCTCATTTCTTGTCTCTATTAAATCAAAGGTCCCTTAGGTTTTCCTGCACGATCTGCCTGCGTGGCCGGGCTGCCACTACTGCAGCAACGAAGGGTGGCCTTTGGCCAGGAGACGCACCTTCCTCTTCCACAGGTGCATGTAGTCCACTGATAATGTTCAGTTAGCTCAGTGGTCGGCAAACTCATCAGTCAACAGAACGGCAAACTACAGCTTTCGAGCTGCATGTGGCTCGCGAGCCACAGTTTGCTGACCACTGACTTAGCTCATAGAACTGTTTCTTCCCAGTATCTTGAATTATGTATGTGTCTCATAACAAAGGTTACCTATGGCAAAGGCCCAACATAAAGAAAGAGCCTTTTTTTTTTCTTTTTAAATACCAGGACATAGATACTTTCAGAGTAAGGAATTGAAAAGCAGCCTGCTATAAATACTTTGTACCAGTTCAGCTTGTGGGACAGAATGTGGAGATCATTTTGGTTGAAGAGGGAGAGACTCAAATTGTTATAAGTTGTTATTCATTTTTATCATTTTTTCTCTATAATAAAGGTAGTTGATCTAATGCTAGCACATGAAGGTCATTGTTTGATCATTTCTCAAATAAGAGCTGACATTCTCTTCTTCCTATTATTTGAAGACCAAGGGAGTCTACACATGGTTTGTCCCAGTCTCTGTTCTTCCCAGGCACACAGAAGGCTGATACAATTCCAGTGGTAATTCTGGTGATTCGAGCAGCATTGTACATGCAGTAAAGTAAACAATATGTGAAGCAGCATGAGCCGGTGGAGGGCTCCTCCGCGGTGTCTGAACTGCTGCCGAGAGAGGCATCCAGATAAAAGTCAGCAAATCCAGGGCACATGGGTTCCACATTATCAATCAAGGCTTTTTTGCTGGTGCCAGACTTATCCTCAGATTCTTCAAAACACTGTGTTCTAGGCACCTACTTGGCAGTAGATCAGACCTGATTATGAGATGAATCCCACTTGCTATTTAAAATTCAGATGAATCCTAACCAGCAAGACTGCCCAGGATTGATCTTGGTCCCACAACAACTGGGTCCAACTACATAGTTCCACCATAGCTAAACTCTATGGCCCTCACTGAGATGGCAATAACTCAAAATGTTCTCATCACCCTATAAATTAAGCAGATGGGCACGGTGACACTTAACTACCTGTTCAAATTGGGGGCCCCATTTAGAGCTATTCAAGGGCCACATTCCAATAATAGAGGACTTTGACTTCCTCTAAAATTTAATGTGGCTCACATCTCTGCCTTTATACACTGTTTCCTCTGCCTAGAATGTCCTTTCTCTTACAGGTGACTTACAGACGCCTCCTGATCCTTCAGGACTTTAAAATCAAGCATTATCATTATAGGCCTCACCTCTAGATAAAAACCCTAGAGAACCATGTGCACCAGGAAAATTGCGCAAATGTTCCTAGCAGTGGGTGAACAGACAGTGAGAATGGCAGAATTGTGGCATATTCATACAGTGGGAAACTGCATGAAAACAAATAAACCAGAGATGAATGAACATTAATGCAGCTCATAAACACTGAGAGTGAACCAAGCAAAGATGAAAAAATATATATACTCTATGATTTTCTATATATGAAGTTCCAAAGCAAGCAAATTTAACTATAATGTTTAGAGACATATAGGTGGTTGAACTATAAAGAAAAGGACAGCTATGATCACCATAGAAACCAGAACAGAGTGGTCTCCTGTGAGAGAGAAGAGGTTGTTGGGAGGAAAGTAACACGAGCGCTTTGGGATACTAACAATGCTCCATTTAATGACATGGGTCATGATGACTTGGTGTCTATTCTTTGTTGTGCTATCTATTTACATTTTATGCAGTTTCTATATGCATGCTATATTTAATGATTTTTAAAGAGACAAAAGAAAAAATGAGTTTAGAAGTTGTCCAACCAGAGACTCATGATTAAGAAATGCCATTGAAAATGTAGTCATAACTTTCCTGACTGGAGGGTCCATTTTAATTGAAGGAGATTCCCTCATGCAGTCACTCATTAGTAAGAGAATCCTCCTGCATCAATGTAAAACCTACTGCATTAGTAGAAGGATAAAAATATAGATATACTTTTCATCTAGTATACCATTCCTACTGGAGCATTAAATATGTTTATAGAAAAACAATTGATTCAGTATTTTTTGAGGAAGGACCCTAAGTTCTTGTCTGCCTCGAGCGGAGCCTTCAGAACTGTGGTTCAAAGTGTTTGCATTCTACCTCCTGGGATCATCTCTTTCACAGAAACAGCATATTTTAAAGCCAGCTTTGGCTGGCATGGCTGTATGTAATCTATTTTTTCAAATAAGAAGGAATTCATAAGCTTCCTAGAAGTTGGGAGGTAGAGAGGTGCACCAAAGGTAATTACATCTGCTTACTTTAGTCCCCTGTGGCTGCAGTTGGACATGGTCCCCTTCCTTGTTTCCCATCCTGAAGCGGTCGGTGTGCATCGCTGTGTATTGAACAGCTGCCGGGCCCCCTACAGCAGCTGCTGCTTGAGGCTGTGTGAAATGACACTGATATCCCTGGCACCCCAGTGCCTCAGCTCTCGGGTCTCCAACATGCTCCCAGGTACAGGCAGAAATGACATGCTCAGAGCTCGAGATTTGCTTCTGGCTGCTTCTTTCACAAGCACCAGAGAGCAGCATTTTATGGAGAAGCTCATGTTCTCAGGTGAGCTGGAAGGGATATCTAATCAGCTGAGGAAATTGAAATTTTGCCCATGAACTGAAGAATCTAAACCAAACTGGGCAGCAGGGGTGGGATAGAGCAAGGGAAGATGGGAGAAATCTTGATGAAAAATCTAACCACATAGCCCACCCAGTGCATTGCTCAGGTTGGGCTGGTGGGATGCCTACCATAAAGGGAGGAGTGCCGAGAGTGGAGGCAGTGGGGTAAAGCTGCTTTGTTTTGTTTTAATTTCTGGAAGAATTTACTGAAGTTACTAAATGTAATGTTATATTGAGGAGAAAGATTTTGTAGAAAGAGAAGGAAATCTACTGGAACAACAGATGCAGAGACAAAGTGAGTCAAAGAGACACAGAACACAAAGGAAAACAGAGATGGAGAGAGATGCTGGAAGTGGGGAGAGACTGAAAGAGACAGAGACAGTGGACAGGACCTCTCCTGACCTTGTCCATTTTTTTTAAGTGAGTGTGTGCTGTACTTAAACCCACTTAATACCTCATGAATTGCATACTTGCACCAATAGCTTTGTTCTCATTCTCCCTAACTGCTAATGGGCTGTAAATATGGCCTTTAAAAAAGGAACTAGGTTTGATGTGGATTTGAGTTCACCTGTGTTAATATAATAATATGTAATATAACATCATAATAACAAAGGGAGACAGGTTAGCTGCCTTCTGCCAGTGACTCACTGACTGCACTGGCCTGGCCCTGCTGTGTGCAAGCACAGGCTTTTCTCATCCAGGTAATCTCTCCAGCAAAGGAGAGCTGTCACAGAGGAGCAGAGAGAGCTCGGTTATTGTTTGGTGAGCAGCTGGGTCCCAGGGGACTCGAGCAGCTTCTGCTGGAAAAACCTAAACAGCTTTAACAGGAGGGGCTGAGGAAAAGGGGAACTAATGAGCTCGGAGCAGCAAGAGTGACAGCTTAATTAACTCCCAACCCAGCTCATCCACGGTTCACCAGGGCTGCCCTACCCAACCCAGAGCTCCCTCCAGCTAAGGTTAAAGTTACATTCAGTGTCAAAGGCCATTGGAAAGAGCCCTGCACAGGACAAGCGGGAGAAATCAGTGAACTTCACAGAGAAAGGGTGGCCACTCCTTCTGGTCCAGTTCCCCGGGTGGGCGATTTGAAGGGATGCAGGTTGGATTGTCTGAACAAGACTGATGGAAGTCTGAGTCTGGCCATGTGGCAAAGCAAAGCATGGAAACATCTGCCTGAGCCTGAAGAAGCTATTTGTTTTGACTACTGCAGCTGTTATTGTCCTTAAGGTTAGAGCCCCTGGGGCTGTGAAAAGACAATGCCCTGAACCTAGAAAAGTTTTCTCTTCTTCAAGTGACCAGGAAGCCCTTGTCCCCAGCCCCTGTGCCAGCTGGCCTGTTCCACACTCAGGACAGGGAGCCTCAGTGATCAGTGGCCTCTCTCACAGGTTTCACACCCAGAGAAGATCCTTTGTAATGTCGCCTCCTCTCTTCAGCAAGATTAATTTTATCCAGATCTGGAAGTAAGATTGAAAGAATAACGTGGCCAGAAAAGGCAAGGAGAATTTTTCTGTATTATACTTTTTAAGTACAATCTTGCCAAACAGGAAGGACGGAAGAAGGCAAAGTTAAGTTTGTCTACATAAAAGGAAAAGGCACTATTTATTCAAGAGTCTTATATCCACTTCACAGTATGAACTTTGATCCTTTCTTTATAATATGCTATCATATTACTTTATGTAAAGAATTGTCCAGCAACTTCTAAGTAAATTTTAATAAAATAAAAATGTCTGCAAAAAGCACAAGTCAGATAACTGTGAGATGATTCAGGCATGGTGATGTTTTATTTACCAGACTTACTCTTTGGTTTTGAACAAATAATTATAATTTAAACATATTGTTCACATTCAGTAAAATGTTTCACGTATGAACTAAAATTTGCACACACAAAAAAATACTATATCCTGTAGGTTTACAGTCTCAAATCATAAACCCTCAAATACTCACACAGAATTGCAGAAAAAAAGGTCCTTCAAATTTTCTTTCTTTATCTTTTGTAATCATCGTTTGCCTCCAATCTCATGTTTAAATGGGGGAGTATGCAGAATGAGGGGGATGGAGAAACAAACCACTTGTGATACCCACTCCAATGAATCCAACCATCATGAGCATGTAACTTATTCCCACACAACCAGGAATTCTTTCAATTAACTTTCATATCAAATATGATGCTTATTCAACGGTAAAACATACTGATTTGAAGCATAATTCTAGCATTAAAACTCAATAATAAACCACACTGTTATTTAAAATTTAGATCATTAAAAAATTTTTTTCAAGGAAGATATTTTATCAGGGCACATGGTGATGGTGAAAGTCAAATCCCATGTTAGTCCATTTGGTAACTGTTTTTAAATTCTTTACAGATTTGCACTCCCTGTTGCTGGCATGGGGTGGACCTCTCCCACAGCTCTGCGCTCACTGTGCCTCTGCCTGTTGTTCATGCCCACGACCACAGCCCCTGGAGTAAGCTCAGTGGGGCAGCTCGGGCAGCTCCAATTATGCCTGACCAGAGTGAGAAAGAGGAAAGGTACTTGGCCGAAGCCACATTAATTGAAGTGCTGCTCTGTGTCAAGCCTTCTACCAAGCATTTTCCCTTACAATGGTTCTTTCATTTTTCCCAACTCCTTACAGGAGAGGTTACAACCCCAATTTTTGGAAATGAAGAAAAGCAGACTACAAGCCGTTAAGTGTCTTATCCAATGGCCCACTGCTTATAAGTGGCAGAATCCGGATTAAAACTCAGATAAAGCTAGAAACAAGGCTCAGGTTACCTCCCTAAGGTGAGCATCGCAGATTCTGTGGCATCTCTAGGAGATGGTCTAGGGTTCTCTGGCTGCATATAAATGCTCAGAAGACACACTGAGGGGCCCACTGCTCTAATGAGTACAAACTCGCCTCTCTGAGCTCTTCCCTGAATTCAAGTAAGTCACCTCTTCAACATCACCCCAGAACTAATCCTATATCAACAAAGGACTTCCGTTTAACTCAAGGAGATAGAGAAAGGTTGTTAAAGGGTTCTGGCCTTCCTTTCTCTCTCTCTTTCTTTCTCTTCCCCCCCCCCCCTCTCTTTCTCTTTCTTATTACCTGCCAACATCTGTATTTTGGGCAAAACTGCTGGAGTATCACATTAAGTTCCAGAGACTTTCTAATGTGGGACCTTGCACATTACACATCAGCTCCAAAGGGCTGATGAATCCTTTTTACGTTCTCTTTATTAGTAAGGCTTAAGGGGAAGATCTTGTGTCTGTCTTCTCCTTGCTACATTAAAAAATTATAATCTAGCTCTCTTAATATCCATAGTTTGGCTGGGGTCTTACTTCTTGGTTAGTATTGATTACTATTCATTTATAACCAGTACTAGAGGCCCAGTGCATGAAGATTAATGCGCTGGTGGGAGGTCCCTCAGCACGGCCTTCCCCCTCTCACAAAATTAGTGGAAGGTGACGCCCCTATGACACCTCTGCTGCTACCACTGCCGGTAGCACAAGCCTCAGCTGGCCCTGTTTACCTGAGCCTTGGGTGGCCCTGGGCAGCTGGGCAGCTGCCATCCAAGGCTTGACTGTGCCTCAAGCTGGCTCTGGGCAACTGGGGTGCTGAAGGGACTGGGGGACTCCTGAGGCAGGCATATAGAGCAGCCAGACCCACCTGGGGGCTGGCCTGGCCATGCCACACACCTGCCCCCCATCTACCCACGCCCTCTCCCCCCCCCGCCCCCCAGCAGAGCTGAGGGCACTGGGCAACTGGGCATCGCCATCTTGTGGCTGTGAACACTGCCACCTTTGAGGGCTTGGCAGTCAATTAGCATATTCCCTCCTTATTGGCTGTGGGTGCTGCCATCTTTGTGAGGATGTGATGGTCAATTATCATATTTCCTCTTTATTAGATAGGATGATATTTTCCCTAAGGGTGCCTATGACAATTTCCAGAATCAGGCCACAGAAAGCTTTGGATCACATAACAAATGCAAGATTTGGCAAAAATGAACCTATAATCATGGTCTTTGTTCTCCTCTTTACTTCTGGGAAGATTTTTTTTGTTTCCACTTATTGTCTTGCCCTTGAGTATGATAATACATAAGTTTATTTCCTCCCACAAGAAGTCCTGAAGTGGCCAGCGTAAGGCTATAATAGCAGTTCCCAGACATGAGGGACCCAGACATTTTCATCTTTCTCCTGCATCAGATTTCGCACATGGCTTACATCTTCATGACCTAAGATGGCTGTTGGAGTGGCAGCTATCATCCTTACTTTATGAGAGAGAGAAAAGGGAGGTAGAGGAAGAGCAAAATGAGACTTCTCACAGATGAGGCAGCATTCTTTTTTTTTTTTAATATATTTTATTGATTTTTTACAGAGAGGAAGGGAGAGGGATAGAAAGTCAGAAACATCGATGAGAGAGAGTCATCAATCAGCCACCTCCTGCATGCCCCACACTGGAGATGTGCCCGCAAGCAAGGTACATGCCCCGGACTGAAATCGAACCTGGGACCTTTCAGTCCACAGGCCGACGCTCTATCCACTGAGCCAAACCGGTCTCGGCTGAGGCAGCATTCTTAAAGATTTCTAGAAACTTAACCAATTTCTAGAAATCTTAAATATTTCTAGAAACCTAACTTCTCTATAGGGAACTAGATAATATCTCCCTATATCTAATATCACTCTGAAAACAGAGCTCTGCCAGTGAGGAATAGGGGAGACTTAGTTCTGAGTAGGCATCCAGTGTCTCTGCTACAAGCCAGGGGCCAGCCCCTGGGTTAAGGACTTGTGAACCTCAAGAAAGAAATACCTACTAAGAAGGACTTGCAGTTAGTCATGGGGCTAACATTTTAAAAACAGAGCCTAACAGTCACTTCTACCCAGGGGCCTGTCACGCAAACTGCACTTTGGGGAGAAGCCTACACTGAACTACCTACCTCTGCAATGGGCTGCCTGGTTGCCCCGAGTTTGTGCCATCTGAACCAGTCCTTTAAAGGAGTATCTGGAATCTTATTTCAACCAACAGAACTGAGGTTTTCCCCATCCAATTGGAGCTGTACAGCTATTTCCCCATCAACATCTTTATGGACAAATCAGAGCAATTCCATTTTGACCAATCATTAAAGCGCCCTTTGGACCAATCAAAGTCCTCATTTGCATGAGGACAGACCAGTCAGAGACAGAGGTGGGAGATTCTGTCTATGTAAGCCAGCTCCTCTCTGGCTCTGAGAGCACACTCTCCCTTTCCACTGAAGACTGGAGACTGTTTCCTTCGCTGAGCTAAGAGCAGACAAGCACAGACCAGAGCAGACAGGCACAGAATAAAACAGACTGGCACAGAGCAGAGCATACCAGCACTGCACCAGTGAGGAGGAGCGAAGCAGAGCCATCTAGCAAGAGGGGCCTGGCCCCAGAGCTAGTTCACAGCTGGGCTATATCACAATTGAGCTGTTTTGCACTGAATAGTTTCCTTCTTCACTGAACCTTAAATTGGGGGATCCTGTTGGCATTGAATTGGTACCTATACCATTGGTTGACAAACTTTATACACATGACCCTGCTTCTTACTCAAAACACCTCTACTAGCCTTCTGCCATTAGAACAAGAAGAGTCTTAGAGTTGTCAATTCAACAATCCAATTTTATTTTAACTAGCAATTTAAGAGACCTTTAGCATTTATAGAACTTTTCTAAAATATCATCTAATTCTCAAAAAGACACACTCCTTGAAGCAAATAGTGTTCTTAACCTGATTTTCAGAGGAGGAAACTGAGATCTAGAAAGATTTAAGTGATTGATTCAAAGTCACACAGCTAATTAACAGTAAAATAAGTACTAGCTCGCAGATCTCTAACATTTGGCCCCACATTTTTTTTTTGCCTTTCTTAAAAGAATTTAAACATACAGAAAAGTTTACAGAATAATACAAATATCTAGACATGACTCAGAATTAACAAGTAAAGATTTTTTATTCGTTTTGCTTCAGAATATTTTTTTTTCAGAGTAAAAAATAAATTGCCAATCATATTCCCCTAGCTCCCCAGATATAATCAATATCATTAATTTTGTGGCTATTGTCCTGGTCAATATTTCTCTTTTAATCTCTCATGTACATCCATAAATATGTCATTGTTTTTGCAGGGGTTTTCCACTCAACATATTTTTAAATTATATTAGGTTAACTAACTATGTAGTTAGTTTACTTTAATTGCAGTGTGATAATCTATTAAATAAATATACAGTACATTTTTTGTTTCTTTTTACTTTCCTGCTATAGATTTAATAAGCATATGAGGATATATTCTAAGAACTTTTTACATGTTAACTCCCTTGTTCTTCATAACAAATCTATGAGGAAGGATTGCTATGATCCTGTTGCACTTAATGTGGAAACCCCAGCAAGAGAGAAGTTGGAATTTGTTTAAGTTGTTATAGGTGTTAAGCAACAGAGCTGTTCAACCCCAGAGGAGCTGAATCCAGAGCCCACTCCCTTGACTTCCATCCAGTGCAAATTGTCCCCTTATTTCCAGCCCCCATCTCTGTCATATAAAAGTTTTTAATTCAATATAGTAAAATCTATGAATCTTTTTCTTTACGAGAAGCATGTTTTGCTACTTTAATAAAAGCCTTGTTATTCTTTAGGTAGTGAAGAAAGTCTATATTTTCTTCTAATTGCTTTATAATTTTGTTTATTATGTTTATTATTGTGTGTGACATGAGTAAGGAAGCCAATTGAATTTTTTTTTCATTTGGAAATTGTTCCAGTACTATTAAGGTAATAAGTTAGATTTTCCCTACTGGTTTTCTTAGTACCACTTCTAGCATATATGATGAAGTTCCATACATGTACTGATCTGTTTCTTCTTTCTTTTTTTTTTTTTTTTGATCTTCTATGCTATTTCACTGATCTACTTTTCTAGTCTCAGTTTTTTTTCCATTTAATTCTCTGGCTTAAAAATATTGTATGTCTGAACCTGATACACTCTATTGGCTCATATAATTCTGACTGTCCTGGAGCTAAATACAAGCCTAAAAGTTTGATAAGTGCGTAGCTGTTCTTCAGGAAGATAGGCTAGAAGGCATATGGCCTCTTCGTTTTCCATGCTGGAGATTCTACTTGCACTGTTGAGTGGTCCTCTGCAGTGGAAGGAAGAATAAATCCCAAAAGTAGTGACTGAGCAAGAAGGAATAAATTCTGGGTTCTGCATCCACAGAGGTACCCCACTGCTGATAGCCATTCTTTAACATCTCTGTAAATCTTAACAACAGCATAACATTCAAAATTATTGGTCTTTAGGTAGACCAAATAATGCAGTTTTTGGTAATGCAAGTTTATCAAGAAAACTGAAAAAAAATCAATTTCAGAGCTTAGAGAACAAAGACAATTTTAAAATCACATTGCTTTTTATAATTGGCTACGTATATCTAAACTACATAATGATCTGCAGTTTATAGTATTTTACAGGGTTCACCTATCTGTATATATTTATGGTCTGGAGTTTGGCTTGGGAAAAGTTCCCTCTGGCACAGTTACACACACTACAGGCAGAGAATGTGAAGATAGATCAATGTCCTGCACACAACACCCAGAAGTAAAGAAGGATAGAAAAGAAATAGATATCTCACAGAGAGCCTGAATTTGGCTGTAGCAGTCTCTCTTCTCTGCCCAAGAAAGGAGACCCAGGCCAGGGACAGGGGAATGGGGAGGATGAGGCAAGGCCAGGCCAGGAACTGGTATTTCATGGAGCCAAGCTTTTGACTATCATCCCAACCCAAACATAATGGTTAGGAACATGAGCCATAGTCTTATTACTATTAAGATCACCATAGGCAGTGCTGGCAAAAATGGTTTTTAACCAAAACCACTAGTTGTATTTTTCATATTCTATAAATCATAAAGTAACTGATGTGTAGAATTTTTAAGCTCCTGTAATAAATAAATAAATAAAAAGATTCCTGCATGGCAGCTTTGAGAATATGCTACAGTCCAACAGATTGTTTTCAATATTAAAATATTTTTCCACAGACAATTTGACTTTCCTGGACCAATAAACAGTGAGGTTCGGGGAGTGAGGAGGAACAATTCTAAGGTCATGCAAACTGCCTGGCTCTGCTGGTGAGGTTGTTTAAGAAATGGCAGGATCCTGATTGCACGGAGCCAGCATTTAGACTTCATAGTCACTCTATTTTCTGGTCATTCTCCCTCCACCCCAGCTTCACCTTGTCTTTTCCCAAATGAAATTTTATGGACGTGAAGAGAGATTATTTTTAATCATTCAAGAAAACCTGAAGACATTTCTGATGTGTGGCTTCTAATTTCTATAATGAAAATTATATGTTGCTCAGATTAAATATGAATAAAAATGCAATTAACTGTATACCCAAGAAAATTTACCTTTCTAAAGTTTTCTTTTCCTCTCTTATCTTAGAGCTGACATGACTTTTCTGATCTTCATCAAACAAAAGAGTTATTTTCAAAAAAGAAAATAATCCAGGCTACCCATTTGCTCAACACACGATGTTGAACAGAGAATGAAATGAGAACTCCACCCCTTCTACAACCATATTGGAACCTCCCTGTAACAATCTTCTCCAGGCCCCTGTCTGGGATCATGTTTTAGGTAAAGCTGTGTTTTAACAAGATTCTCCTGCTTCGCTCAGTAATAAGCCACCTTGGACAGAGTCCAAGACTAAAATACCATGTATTGTATTATGCATAATAGTGGGTCATGTTTATGCAAGGCCCCAGTGCAATTGTTCATAAATTTTTATTTCTTTTCATTCTATTTCTTAACATGCAGACTTGACTGACATGCTTACATCCATTGCTCTGTTTTTCTTGCTTTGTTGTGGTTGTACGTTTTAACAAAAACTCTTTTACTCTTTTTTTTTTTTTTTTTTTTTTTTTTGGAAAGACATCCAGCTCTAGGCCGGCTCTATGGAATCTATAGATTTTCCTCTTGGAATACAAAACAAGAGCTTGGAGTCAATTGGCCCACAAATACATTTGCTAAATGAGGCTTTCCTCGAATGTCACTCATTCATTCAACAAGTATTTACTGAGCACCTCCAAGCTGCAGGCATTGTGCTTGTCTGTGAATACAATCATGAATGAAACAGATGCGCAGGGCCTCTGCCTGTGTGGTGGGTGCAGTCCAAAGGGGGAGAGGAGCAAATATCTAATTACCCATTGTGGTAAGTGGAGGTAGGAAGAATAGGAAACTCTGACACAGAACAGTGCAGTGTGAAGGGCTGCTGCTTAGGCAGAATAGCCAAGAGAGACCTCTTAAGAGTGGGCCATGTAAGCCAAGTCCTAAGAGATCAGAGAACCCCGCCATCCAAAGGGAAAGGGGAGAGGAAGAGTGTAAGCAGAGGAACAGCAGATGTGAAGGTCCTGCAGAGTACTTAGATCATCCCCTCTCATCCTCCTGCCCATCTACCCCATGGCCACTCATAGGGCAAATCCAGTCCATTTACCCAACCAACATGCATGGTGCTGTCTCTTCAATGGCCTCCTCCACTACTTCATCTGCTTCCCATGACTTACTGCTTAAATATATGCTGGGTTGTATTGTCCTCAGATGGTTCCTGTGGTTTAATTTGTCTGCCCAACAAGTTTTGTAAACCCACTGAGGACAGAGGGCGTGAGTCCCTTGTACCCCACACCATGCCTGCTGCAGCGCTGGAGCGGAACTGACGTGGGCTGCATTGAAAGGAACTGAAGACGTTAGGCCTGGCAGGGCAGGTGAACAGCCGTGGCTAAGCTGCTTTTCTATCTGCATCTGCTCACATTAGACGAAATGCAAATAGATAGGCCCCATCTCTCTCTGTTCTATTTAGCATTTATATGACACCTTTCAGCACAGAAAAATGAGTAAGTGGAACCAGAAGTGGCCGTTCCATGTACTCATCCCCCAGCCTGGCTGCAGCCAGGCATCTGGTCCCCACCTGCCCCTCACATGCCCCTCCTCCCCAAAGGGGCAGGCTGCAGGCACCACGGCTCTGCTTTCAGCAGAGTTCTTCCCACTGAGCCGCACGCTGTTGAAAGAACGCATTGTCTGCGCTAAAAGGAGAACGCGGGTAGCACATTACAAATCTGAGCTGTTAAGTGATAAATGAGCAATGAAAAGCGTCCTGACATCATTAAGGTGTTCCTGAGCATGCTCTCTGCTAAGCCTCACCCTCATGCAACCGAGCGAATACTGGATGGCTTGTAAGGTGACCAAAGCCTGGCCTAGAGTCACCAAATTGGGCAATTTCAACCCCATGGGGCTCTTTTAGATTCTGTCCATTGGAAACACAGGCATTTTATAGAAACTATTAAACTTGCATCTTTAAACTTTCTTAGAGGGTAGGACTCTCTTCAATCACATGAAAATGAACTTGACCTTTCATTGCTCAGAGTATTTCCAGAGTTTGAAGCAGTCCCAGGGCACCACCTCCTGCTCAGGTTCTGGAAGCCTACCCCTAACACCCCCACAAGGCATGCACACGTGGCCACCCCTTCCATAGAACCACATCACACCCTCCTCATCTTTCTGGCTCAACCAGGACCCAGCACTGATGGAGACTCCTGGACAGACCGCCTGCTGGGCAACAGAGAAATTTATCTGATATTTATGAGATGAAATTTGTCCAGCCCAGAAAGGGCATTCCTTTAAAATCCTTTAAAGAACATAAAACCTGAAATGCTGCAGGCGGGTAGGGAGTGCTCTGATCTACTAATGCTATAGAAATCTACGTATCAAGAGAACTTGGATGTTGGTCAGCAAAAGCAATTGGGGGAGGGGGTCTGGACTCATTTCCTCATGGCTCAATCATGACTAATTTGCTTATAAGGATCACATGGTTATAGGGGTAAAAGAAGGTACATAATTCCAAAAAAATATATTGTGACAATATGGAGTGGGGATGGGTGGAGGGGGATCTTCCTTCCACCTCTTACTATCTGTGTGACCTTGGGCAAGTCACTTAGTGTTTTTTCCCCCCTATCTGTAAACTAGGGGGAAATAATGGCAATAAAATATGATGAGGATCCAATGATGGCAAAAGTATATGCTCAGCACAGTGTCTGGTACATACAAGTAGTGGAGTAAATATTCACTACTTATTGCAGACCTACTTAATATGTCAGACACTAAACTATGTGCTTTCATTTAGTTCTGTACTTAATCCTACAACAACTCTCAAAGGTAAGATCTGTATTTATGATCACTATACTATCCTGCTCACCTTGTTTTCCTATGAGAAATATTTTCATGTCAGTGGCTATTCCTGTCTGCAATTTCCCCTTGAAAAATTGCTCCAGGATGGGTACTTCCTAAGGGGAAGCTTTCTCCATTAGCTAGACAGGAGGGGAAATGTAAGGGCAAGCCTTGACCCACCATTACCAAGAAATCAACTGTGGAAGTGAGTCATCTTTCTCTCGCCACTGGGCTGGACTTGGTGATTAATGGGAGCCATTTAAGATTAATACCCTTTCTTGTTCAAGTTTTGAAAATTAAAGCTCTTGGAAACGTGAGCTCAGAGAATGAACAAAAAAGAAGGCTGTAGAACAATATTCTCTTTCTAGTTGCCTGCTTTCAAAAACTCGATCTCCTTCTGCCAAAATGTAGAGAATTGGAGGTCCCTTGTCTATGTCACGCTGCTTTCCTTTTTTTCCTCCTCATCTCCAGAAGGACGTTAATTCCAGCCAAATGGTTATCATAGATCCTCAGCACCGTTTCCAAGTTACCAAATGAGACAGTGGAACAATTGATTGTACTGGCACAGGCCAATGGGGGGAGATAAAGGAGTAGCATGTGGGCCCAAACAGCTATTGTTGCTGTCTTTCTTTCAAAGCATGAGTGCACAAGTTTGCTGGCCCAAGCCCTTGAGAGTCTTGGGAAAGAAAAGATACCTCAGCTAGCATCTTATCAAGGCCAAGCTTCTCAGGGCTCAGCCCTGTCCTTGCCACCTCAGCAGAGCTGATACTACCTCATCCTGAAATAAGCTCCAAGACCCAGTCACCAAGAGTACCCTCCTGCCTCACATGTCACCACCAGGGCCAACTAAGTAATCATGAATGATATTTCCTGAGCACTTTCCACTCTGGTATTAGTGCTTCTCAGTCTTCCGTTTAAATATCAAAACAGGCATTTAAAATGGAATTCCTTTTTTGTGGTTTATAAAGGAGAGGAACACTGAAGATGAGAGATGTGGAGAACCTCACCTGCAACTGCACTGCTGGAGAGTGCCGGGCCAGCATCAGAGCCCCATGCTCTGTCTTAGACCCTACACACATAGCTTGAGAAGGAAGTGGGGGACAGAGAGGCAAAGAAGTAGGCATGATACAAGACTTAAATTTAGGATTATGTGCTATCATGCCCAGCTGGGATGGCTCAGTGGTTGAGCATTGATTTATGAAGCAGGAGGTCACTGTTGGATTCCCAATCTAATTCCCAGTCAGGGCACATGCCTGGGTCTTGGGCAAGATCCCTAGGGGAGGTGAGTGCAAAGGCAGCCAATCAATGATTCTTTCTCATCACTGATGTTTCTCTCTCTCTCTCCCTCTCTCTCTCTCCCTTTCTCCCTTCCCCTCTCCCTTATTCTCTGAAAATCAATAAAAATATATTTGGGGAGTTGGGGGTGAGATTATGTGCTGTCTTGACATCTGCTAAAATATGGAGGGCCTCAATGGGCAAACCACAAGTCCCCTCTTCCATTTGCTCCTATGGATAAGGTCCTCTGGCCAGACAATGCTCCTTATCAACTAGGAGCACTCTAAAACTCCCACAGCCTTGACATGGAAGGGACAATGGAGAAAGTTATTTTTTAAGTTTTCAAGCAAATAGGAATCAACAACATATTGTAAAACTGGAGCCAAGTCTACTGGGTTATTCACCAACAAGAGCTCACATGTATTGAGCGTTTACTATGTGGCAGGCACTGGGACAAGCACTACATGCATTAATTCATTTCATTCTCACGATAACCCTTTGAAGTAGGGACAAGTATCACCTGAATTTTGCAGATGAGGAAATGGAAGCACAGATAAGCTAGCTTCATCCATTCTCTTACGGTTTAGAAATTCTGTACAGCTGATCTGGGAAAAGGGCGCAGGCAGTAGTCTAGTTTTAAAGCATCCTAGCAGGGTCTTGCATGCTGCCGGGGTCAAGAACTACTTGACTAAAGCAGAGCAATGAGCCTGTGATCCTATAATCTTGTACTGCAAACGGTTCCTTACAAATGTCTTATGCCTCCAATTAGTTTATAAACTCCCAGGAGTGATAAGGTTGAACAGCAACAAAGTCTTATAGTATCTTGGAATCCATTCCTTCAGTACTTACAGCACCATAGGGTAGAGACTCCACATAATAGGCTTCAGGCTCAGATTGTGTACAGTAACTGCACGTTACTAACACTCAAGGCAGCCTTTCCATCAGTTCTTTCACTTATTCTATGAGGTTGGGGTTCTATTTTTATCCTCAGTTTATAGATGAGGAAACACAGGTACAGAGAGGTTAGGGGTGCACAACTAGTAGATGGTAGAACTTGAAGTCACAGTCTGGCTCCAGAGCATGGTTTAATCCAATGTGATATAATAGAAGGCAGGGGGAGGAGGACTGCAAGGGAGGGAGAAAAGAAGAAACCCTACACAGGAAGATAGAGAATATCAAGTGAAACCAAGTGTCCTTATTTATGACTTCTTGTTGTTGTTAATCCTCACCCAAGGATATTTTTTCCTTTGATTTTTTTAGAAAGAGTGGAAGGAAGACAGAGAGAATGGGGACAGAAAGAATGAAAAACATTGCTGCCCTAACCGGTTTGGCTCAGTGGATAGAGCATTGGCTATGGACTGGAGGGTCCCAGGTTCAATTCTAGTCAATGGCATTGTACCTTGGTTAGAGGCACATTCCCAATAGGGGGTGTGCAGGAGGCAGCTGATAGATGTTTCTCTCTCATCGGTGTTTCTAACTCTCTCTCTCCCTTCCTCTCTGTAAAAAAAATCAATAAAATATATTTTTTCAAAAAAAATAGAACATTGCTATGAGAGAGACATACCATTGGTTGCCTCCTGAATGTGGCCCCCACCAGGGCCAGGGATTGAAATTGCAACCTAGGTATGTGCCTTTGACCAGGAATCCAACCCTTGATCCTGTGCTCAGGTCAATGTTCTAACCACTTAGCAACACTAGCCAGAGCAAAACTGAGGGTCCCTATGATTTTGATTAAATTTAGCTTTAAAGCATATCTCTAGAAATCATATTTCTCTCTCTCACCTTCCCCACATTCACCCAAAGACCTAATTTTTCCCCTAGAAAATCAAAAACACCAGAGACAGATTAAAGATAATATATTGACCTAAGTTATTTTTCAGTTCTTGAGCCCCAATTATGGTTCAGTTCTTGATTCCCAAGGTGGAACAACCCCCTGGCTACTTTTCCATGAGAGTGGACAGAAGGACATGGTAAAAGACATCAGAGCTGTTCTCAAGACCTGAAGAAATGACTTATGACCCTTACCCAGTCATAAACAAATCAGCTCCCAGCATGTTCCAGAACCCCTGCCCACAGTCTTGCAATTTTGCCCCATATAGTCTGTAACCTACATGCCATTGGAGAGTTTGAGCTTTTGAGCATTAGCTTCCTATTCTCCTGTACGGTACCATTCATTTACAAAAATGGATGAACTCCTTCTGTTGTATTAGTTTGCTAGGACCATCGTAGCAAAGTAGTAATAAACTAAGGGCTTAGACAACAGAAACGTATAGTTTAGAAGTCCAACATCAAAGTTCAGTTCCTTCTGAGGCTGAGAGGAAGATCCTGTCCCAGACCCCTCGCCCAGCTTCTGGGTCTGTGGCAATCTTTTGTCCTCCCTTAGCACCACCCTGATCCCTGCCTTTGTCTTCCCCATAGAATCCTCTTTGTGTGTGGGTCTATCTCCAAATTGCCCCATTTTATGAGGAAATGGATTAGGACTTCAATATGTGAAGGGGCGGGGGCACAAGTCAACCCATAACAACAGTTATGGGCCACTTGGCATATGGGATAATAAGCCAGAGCTCCACAGGGATGGGCAGGAAACAGCTCCCCCAGACTTGAGACTTGGAGTTATCTGGAGGGCAGCTCTGATGCCTTCAGAGGAGGCTGAGTCAAAGCTGGGTGGAGGCCAGGGCAGGAAAGGCCAGACTCTGGCTTTCTCTGGCCCGGAGACTGAGGTCCAGGCCTGCTCACTGCCTTTTCCTGGCAATGCCTCCGCCCCTGATTGCACAGACCTCTCATCAATAAAAACACAAACAAAACAAAAAAACTCTAAACAACAACAAAAACCACACATACTCAAAAGGGTAAACCTTAGGTTGTCTGTGAAAAGCCTCAAAAAATGTCAACAAGTGCTGAGTCAGGAAATTCTCCCCTAATAGCTTTTGTTGGAAACATTTAACATTTCAACTTTATCTCTTCTTTTTTTTTTTTTTTTTTTTTTTTTGTTCAGACAGCTCCTCAGAGGTATTCAAACACAACAATACCATCATTCAGGCCTTTTGGCTCCCAGAGGACTCGCTTGGAGCCAAGGCCAACATTCACCCTCCCAGAGTGAGAGCCACTCACACACCCTGGAGAGCTGGTTTTCTCCAGCCCCTCTGAGCAGAGGACAAGACACTGCATCTGATACACCCCTGCTCTCGCCATCTGGCACCAAAAAGAGCATACCCTAAGTGGGGGATGCTGAGCAGACATCTCTAAGAGCTGAGGTTTAATCTCTGGCAATGGCCAAAGAAATACCACGGGACCTCCACAATAAACTTTTCAGAGACCTGTGGTCCCCCTTGCCTCGCAGGACAGCAATTCAGCTAAGGAGGGATCATAGCACTCCTTCAGCTCTCCTCACCCTCAGTCTCTGCTTGGGGCCCCGGCCTGATATCACTGCCTTCCTGTGCCAACTGCTATCCTGTGGTTCTTAACTCCCTGAGCACCTGCATTGCTTCTTCATTGCAGTGTCTCCTGTGTGGGGCAGCCATGTGCTTCTGAACCAGACAGCACACGGGGAAGTGGGGAAGTAGAGCAAGCAGGGGCGAGTACCCAACGGAAAAGGAAGTAAAACAATTTGGCATGGCCTGAGCTGGTTTGCTGGCCTAATTCATATGTGTCTTCCTTAATGAAACACTACCTTTCTGGTCAGGCAAGTAAAGAGGCATCTTCCAACACAGATCAATAAATAGCAAGGAAAACAGAGGCCTATTCCATTTTCATCACACTCAGCCCCAAAGGCACAGCCAGCTCCCTGAGGGGATTCACAAACTTCCAGGTTGGCATCCACTGTGCCTTAGTCCACAAAGTCCATCCTTCCCAGTAGCTTGAGTGGAATCAATGAGCCCATTGTGCTCATATGTTCTGAACAAAAGAAGAGCCAGTACCAGCAGTAATCTTTGGCCACAAAATCATCATGGTAGAATAAATAATGCATCAATATACATTGATTAAAGAATGACATATTAATTGTCTGAACATGGTGAGATCATCACCCCCAGAGGAGAGCATTAAAAGAAGAAGCTGAGCCAGCAACTTTTGCCCTTTCCAGCATGAGCATAAAACTTCAGTGAAGACACAGCAGAAAGGGCCAAGCTCAGGATCCAGACAGGGACTCAGAGCACAGTGCAAAACAGACAGGAGCCACTCCTGGAAAGCCTGGGGAGACTGAGGCATGGGCATCAGTCATTCCAAACTGAGTGTTTTCACATTTCTCATCTTGAAACATGTTAATAGATTCATTGCCTGGTGGAGAGAAGGCAGGGAAATAAGCGTTTGTTGGGCACCTGCTCATGTGTGCATGCTCACTGACTGTAATCCTTCTAACTCCACAAGTAGGTACCATCATCCTCATCTAATAGATGGCATGACAAGAGGGGAAGTGACTCATACTCCAGAACCAGTTATATAGTCAACATCCATTTTCCTTCAGGGACCACAGTTCTCTGAAAAGTTCACTGTGGAGGTTCCTTGGTATTTCTTTGGTCATTGTCAGGATGTTCGAGTCAGTCAAGGCCAAGGAACACTAGAGTGGTGTTAAGCTTTGTGAGTATGAAATCTTTGGCAGCATAACCAGGTCCATGAATTTGGGATGCAAACGAAAAACAGTTTATCTTTCCCCCATCACATGCTCAGTGAGACCCCTTTCACCGCCCCTACAACATCCTGTGTTCACCCTATAGCTTTCTGGACTTCTTCCACCTATAAGAACAAGTCTCATTTGGGCACTGAAGAACTTTTCAGGATATAAAACACCTTGTTCCAGTCAAAACTTATCTCTCTTTCCATATTGACTCTTTCCTCTTCCTGTGGCTGAGGAGCGACTCTACTGGGGTGAGGGATATGGGAATATTCTCACCTGTCACTCCTCCTCCCCACTTCTGGGTCTTCCCAGTCAGAGCAGTTGCAAGACTTATAAGGTGCTCAGAGCTTTTGCTTGGTAGTACTTTTAGCAGTACTCTTGGTAGTACTCTTGATCCGAGCATTGTGTGTCACAGCATTCAAATGCTGCCTATCAGAACTCCCACAAGAGGCCTCCTCTCTCCACATTTTGGTGATATGGCTAAAGAACAATTCGGCAGCTCATTGTCTGCCCTTGCTCCTAACTTCTCACCTTTTCCCCTTACTCTCCCAGGAAGTCCTCTTGCTCAGGGTCCTCTGAAGGCACTGAAGCATCTATTGGCCCATAGAAAGCTCACACATGCTTGTTCCACCATGGTGGGGAAACAAGCTGCCCACACTTGATCCATGTTTCTCTCCCTCTCTAAAAAAAATAATAATAATAATTTAAACCATATTTAAAATAAAATAAAAAATAAACCCAAGGGAGCTGTTCATCAGCTCCTTAATTGTTTCACTAGACTATGGATGCAATTTTTCCACTGTCCTCAGTTTTGGAACTTTAGCCACAATTCTAAGACATTTACTTCCATCAGGTTATAGAATGGATAGACATGTAGTACTAACGTGACATGGATTTGCAGTCAAGCAGGAGTGTTTTACAGGCCCACATTTTAACACTGTGTGAGGGAGGGAGAGGGAGAAAGTATGGTTCACATGTGGGCAGCTTTAAAACCAGGCTCTATTCTGTGATAGGAATACATTTCTGGAAACACATCTGTAGAGGAAGGAGAAACTAAGGGAAACTCCGCAGAGACTTTGAGAGAGAAATTTGCTATTCCCTTCAACTCAAAGGGTGTGGTGCTACCCCGAGGCCCCCAGTCAGGAGGACAATGCCCTCATGTGATAGCACTAATACTGGGTTAGCAGCAGCTACTGCCCCCACCTGGGGGGAGCCCTCACTTCCTCTTAGGAGAAGCCAAGTGTGAGGACGCACTGTCACTCCTATCCCAGCTTCTGTGACCTCCACTCACCTGGCCTGCCACCATCTGCATACTCCGCTCTGCTCTGGTCTCCGGTCAATAGGGTGGTAAAGACTTCTGTCTAATACCTGGCACGTATAACAGCATAGAGAAAACAGGACCCATTGGGAATCAGAGGCCCTGGATTGAAGGAAGTTCTGATCTACTTAAATTTGTTGTAAGATTTTTAGATGTCAGTGAGTTTTCTGGGCTTCCTCTGGAAATTGGAGGTATGAAGAATATCCTCTTACCTATCTCAGTGGAAAATTGAGTGATTTAATAGTATCACTTGGAAACTATAAATTCTGGATTGTTAGTGCTACAAGATCAGGCTTAGAGCAGGAGAATTATGGTCTTTGTTTCTGGTTTAATATCAGGTCTCTTAGAACCATGGTTCTGCCTGTACTGACAGACCAAATAATACCAATAACAACAAACTTCTGAGGAAGGAGAAGTCAGTAACAACAACTAGAAGATAACAATTTAATATTTTTTGAGCCTTCCATGTGCTAGGTACTATGCTGAGTGCTCAGACCTATGGCCTCATTCATCCTCCCCATGCCCCAGGAGGATCATTATCACACCTAGAATTTTCTGGTTTTGTCTCCAGCCTAAAGCACAGATGATAGAAGCCTGGATTTCTGAATGTGAATACATCCCATCTCCCATTGGGATGCCCTGCTCCACCCTATGGGACCTTCTGATGTCAACCAACTGCACTTTGAGTTTTCACCTATTTTTAAGACGCCATATTATTCATGCCGGTGTGGTTTTTCAAGCACAAGCACCAGGATCTGAGACTGAGTCACCATCCTTATGCAGCCCAGAGGTCCACCACTGCCCCCTGAGAGCTCAGCACCACTTGGCCTATGAAAAGTGGAAACTGGGCTCCTGTGGTCTAGTCATTGCTAAAAAAAAAACAAAAAAACCCAAAAACCTTAAAGGTAGTGGCTTTAAGCCACACAATAATTTTATTATCTCTCTTGTTTTGTCTGGAATTAGGACTTTGGAAGGGCTTAGCTGGATGGTTCTGGTTTGGGGTCTCCATGCCATTGTAGTCAGATGGTGGTTAAAACTGGAACAGTGGGGGAGTTGACACTGCTGACACATCTTTCTCTTCATGCAAACTCAGGGCCTCTCCATGTGCCCTTCCCACATGGAATAGTTGGGCTTCCTCCCAGCATGGCAGCCTCAGAGCCATACTGCTTACATGACAGCTCAGGGCTCTAGTAGCACTGTTCCAGTGAGCATAGCAGAAGCTATACCATCTCTTATGACCTAGACTTAGAAATCACACAGCATTACTTCTGCCATAGTCTATAGCCTCCAAAGAGAAGAAACATGGACCCCACCACTCTATGAGAGGAGTGTTAAAGTTATGTTACAAAAAAAAAAAAAAGCATGTGGAAAGGGAGATATAACTGCAGCCATCTTTGAAGAATTCCACTCTGCCTTATCTCCTGAAGAGGAGGATAGCCTGGGAAATGAGGCAAACTCAGATCCCAGGGGCTGCAAGAGCACATGGTTCCCATGTACCTACTCCGCTGCAAGGGAAGGACTGGGTTTGTTCACTCTCTTCTTAGGAGGGCTTTGGTTTTCCATTTACTTCTCAGTTTCTCACTGAAACTCTAGCCCTAGCATTCTAAAATGCAGGCCTCCTCCCCTAGTGTCTGGCCACCCTTCCCAGCCCGACCCTGCTCCTGATGTTTGACACACTGACTACAGTGGACACATCATCATTCTAATCCACATCTGGAAAACACTACTGAGAGGACCCACTGCCACTACCCACTTCCGCCCCTCCAATTCCCTCCTGCAATACCCACTCTAGGCCAAACTGAATGCAGCCTCCCTCGATGGCCTTGGAGTGGGCATGTGTGTCGCCACTCCTCTTAGGGGAGCGAAGTCCTTTTAGCGGTGCCTTTCTTTGAATTCCGGCCTTCTACTGGTCTCGGTGCACTGATCCCTTCCACAGCGACATGGGGCTATTTATCTGATCTTTTTGTGTCACTCTATTTATGATACCCCAAAAATGGGGGAAGATTAAAAGCAAAAAAGAGGCTTGGGATGAGAGGCACTCGAAAGAGATGTGAGTCTCACCAAAGAAGCTAGGCCAACTTCAAGGCTGCTGAATATCATGACATTGAAGCAGGACACTTCCAAGCATGGACCAGATGGGACTCAGCTCTGCCGTTTGCTAGCGGTATAACCTCTGGGCCAGTCACTTCACCTGAATCCCTGTGTTATGGGGACACTAGTAAGAGGACTTGCTGCACCTGTTTCACAGGCTTATCCTCAAAAAAAAAAAAAAGTACACTATATGAGATGATTTGAAGACTGTGGCATGTAACGTGTCGTGGTAATTATTATTATCACAGTTGTCATAACACTGCTTCTGTATTCTCTTCCCATGCCTACAGGTCAGCCAAAATATGCCCATCCCCTCTTGGCCACCCTGTTCAAAGCCCAAGCAGTCATCATTCATTTCCTCCTTTGCACCCTGCAGAGTAAGATGGGCTGGTGAACACCATGCTACCCATAGGCGGGGGGGGGGGGGGGGCCTGTATCAGCCTCTGTTGAACACCCACTAATGCCAACCAAGAATAGAGTGATCCAGGGGTGGGCCTGGTGACCGACCGGTCCCACACACATGGTCACAACCACACTGTGTACTTGGAACAGTTGAAGCTCATAGCAGAGCCTTTCACCAGCCATGCAGAGGGCCTGCCTGTGCCCACCTCCATCCTGCCTCCTGGGGTACAGGTGGGACCTGAGCCCATGAAGACAGGCCAAGGCTCCAGGCAACCACAGCTATGCACAGTTGAGGGAGCAGAGGCCTAGACAAGCCCCTCCCTCCTCCCACGAGGTTCCTGTGGGTCACGCCTGGGACAGATTCCCAAGGACACTGCTTTTCCGCCTGTGTGAACAACGCCTGGCAAGAAAGAAACCTTTCAAAGATTCCATCTTGATGCTTCTGGGCTCCAGGCTTTTTGCCTTATCCTCAGCTTTCCCACACAAGAAAAAGGGATGCTGGCCCAGCTCTGAAGATCTGGCCTAGTTGTGAAGCAAAGAGGCTTATTGCTAACGGCAGACTTGCCAACAGTACTGGAGGGGGCTGAGGGAAGGGGTGATAGAACTGTTTATCTTTCAAGAAAACCCAGAGGGCACAAACAGTCACAAGATTAGACTGGGCAGCTGGGCTGCCAGCAATGGGGTGGCAAAAGGAGAACCCGCCTCCTAGGCCACCATGAATCAATGTTTTAAAACTTTTATAGACATTTATCTTTACTCCTCAGAGTAGCTTCGGGGAGAGGAAGAGCGAGTGACACTTTAATCTTTCCCTTTGCCAATCATTATTCCCTCCTCCTGCCCCACCCCCGCTCCCTCCTTCCCTGCCTGGAGAAGCCAGCTGGTGCGAGGGAAGAGGGATGGGGCTGAGCAGGGGTTCATGACAAGCAGCTGGAGGGCCTGACACACAGCCGACACTCCAGGAATGAAAAGGAGCCAGGGAGGAGTTTTTTAACTGGAGCCATTTGGCTGACTGTTGGGCAGAGGTGGGTGGGCTGGATGGAAGGAGCAAAGGGAGAGAGAGAAAACAAGTGAATAGGCCTGGAAGAGGGGGGAGGGAGTGAGGCGCACAGAGAGGGAGTGAAGAGCCTGTCCTCGGAGGAAAGAGAGAGTAGAGGGAAAAGGAGGAAAGAAAGGAGGAGGTGACAGAAGAAGGAAGTGCAAAAAGTGGGGGAAGATTAAAACCAAGAAAGAGGCTTGGGATGAGAGGCAATCAGAAAGAGATGTGACATTAAGAGAAGCAGTCGGAGAGGAAGGGAGAAACCTCCCCATTAGAAATGTTTTTACAATATGCACGTTTAAAAATAAAAACCCATCTCCATCCAAAACACCGAATCCCATGTTGACTAAGTTCCTCGTGTGACCCCCACCACAGAGCTGCTGGCAGGTCCCTGAGAGAGAGAAAACACTGCTTGCAATGCTGGCCCTGGGGCCGCCCTGGCCCGCCCGTGCCCTGGCCCTGCTGCAGATGCCCGGGCTCTCAGCCCCGTCTGCACACTGAAACTTCCAGGAAACTTGTCAAAGCTCTTCAGCCTGGGCCCTGCTCAGACCAGTTGGATGCGGCCCTCTGGTCCAGGAGATGGGCCAGGATTGAAAGTGCCCCAAGGTGATTCTCAGGTCTAATCGGTTTTAAATCTCGGATATAACTTATACCATAATGTATAGTTGACCTCTGAACAATGTGGAGGTAGCGGTGTCAACTCCCACACAGTCCAAATCTGACTATAAATTTGGACTCCCCCCAAATTTAGTTGTCCCTCAGCATCTACAGGAGATTGGTTCCAGGAACCCCCACAGATACCAAAATCCACAGATGCTTAAGTCCCTTATATAAGACCTTGTAAATCAATGCAACCTTTGGTTCTCCACATCCCTGGACTCCCAGCAGGGATTGAAAATAGTACAGGTATTTACTGGGGGGGAAATCCAAACATAAGTGGACCCGCACAGTTCAAATCCATGTTGTTTAAGAATCAGCAGTAGAGTTCCGTGAGGGTAGAGTGGGCTTTCTGACCGTCATGAATAATGTTGTTTCTAAGGGGAAATGCATTTAAATTTTAACCCCAGGTGTCAGGCTTCAACCAGCCCCCAGAGCCTGCATCCCACCACCCACATACAGCCGGGCCCACTCAACCAGGGAAGGTGGGGGATCAAGAGGCTGGTGGGGCTTTCCCTGACAGGGTCCCCATAGGAAGCATTCCATAACTTGAACGTTTATAAGCCAAAGGAAAGGGGGTGGGGGTGGGGAGATGTGTCGACAATAAATAACAGAGGGATGGGAGCTCTACAAGAAACAGCAGAAACTTCACATTAATAAATAAAGAAGACACATGCCTGGAAACAGCGTGGAGACGCAGCTTAGCAGTTCCACGCTAGGAACTCTGCCGAGCCGGGATGTCAGGGAAACTGGTTTGTAGAGCTGTGTTAACTTGTGACAGAGCCGACAGTATAACGAGGTCATTCCAATGGCACACATGCAGCCAGTTCTCCGGGGAGAGGGATGAGGAGCACCTGTGTGCGAGCTGTGGGCCCTGGAAGCTGTTCCATGCAAACCTTGAGCACCCCACCCACCTGCGGGCAACTGACGATGAGGTCCCTGTCCCACTTCCTGCGGATCCTCAGAGATACGCACATGGGAAGCAGGGTGCTGCTTGGGAAAAAAACAGCCGGAGAGACAGTTGGCAGCAGCACAGAATTTCGTGAAATCCTTGAAGCCAACAAGACAGAACAGAACAGGTCAGAGGGTACAGCCAAGAACCTGTTGTTTCTTCACCTCTTCTAGCATCGCACAATGTAAAGCTAATCAAATCATTGAATTACACAAGCCAGAGTCCAGCTGGGATTATGTAAATTGAGGCAGTGCCTGGTGACAAAGCGGGCTTCCCCCAATTCCCTTCCCAAGGGACTCCTCAGTCGGCAAACAGGGGGCTGGGGCCCCGGTACCTGGGCTGATGGACCCCTGTGCCTGCACAGAACAGAATCTCAGCCTGCCGTGGGCTAGGTTTCTCCCACCGTGAGGGTGGCTGCTTCACAGCAGACAACTGGTGTGGGAGAGGGACGCAGAGGCCTGCGCATCTGTCTCCCTCTCTTACTCTTTTAGGAACAGAACAGCTTGTTGTTGTGCCTCAATTACTTGAATTCCTTTGTGAGGCAGGCTCTGCAGTTACCAGGATCTGAGACCTTCCCCCAGAATGGCATACAGGGGGAGCAAGGAAAGAAGTAGCCCAGCAGGGGACACACCCCAGAGTACAAAGTGGCTCCAACAACCTCGGAAGACAGCAGCTCCAGGGGTCTGGTCTTGTCACTCACAGTTAGGGCTGGCGCTCCCATTGTGATAATCAGCCTCTGCTCAGCTTCTATAGCTTCTACAAAGACCTTGTTCTCTGCCTCACAACATGCACCTACTCACAGCTTCTGGTCCTCATGCATCTGCTTACTTGTCCTCTATGTGCTCCTCGGCTTCTGTACAACTCTAGGGTCTTGCATTCAAACAGTGACTCTAGATATCGGAGGGGCTGATTAGGTCAATTACTTACTTTCTTTTGGGGCAGAAATCTCACTGCAGTCAGGCACCTTCCTCTGGTCCAAACTGCTAAAGCCAGGGTAGAAAGTGGTATTGTGCAAAGCGAGGTAGCTTTGTCAGATGGGAGCTATGGACAGGCAAAACACCTTGTTCAGGAAAATCCTCAACTTGCCCAGCTACTCAACTTTCTTTTCACAAATGTCTGATGTCAATACTCCTGGCAACATGCTAAGCTGGCATAAGCAAAGCAGACAGGAGAGCAATGTATAAAGGAAAGCCATCCTCCAGCTGGTGTTGCTCAGTGGCTAAGCATTGGCCCATGAACCAGGAGGTCATGGTTCAATTCTCAGTTGGGCACATGCCCAGGTTGTGGGCTTAACCCCCAGTAGAGGAGAAGGGGGGCATGCAGGAGGCAGCAATCTATGTTCCTCATCTATGTTTCTATCTCCCTATCTCTTTCCCTTCCTCTGTCTAAAATCAATAAAAACATATTTTTAAAATAAAGCCATCAATAACTGTCTAATACCAAATAGCAATAGATTCACCTATTATACAGAATTATGGTGGGGTTGAATCAGGTACAAAGGGAAGCAAAATAGGATTTTAAGAATAACACCTAATCATTAACAACTGGCTCTGGGTCAGGCTCTGTGCTAAGCACTCAACCATTCCCAGTGACATCCTGGTATCACTATGGGGCAGTATGGCACACATATTTGCTGATGACTCCAAAGTATCCCAACCCTTTCTCCTTTAACCACTAGTGCAGAGCTGAAAAAGGCTGCCAACTTCCTTCATAGATAAGAGAGCTGTGGCCTTGTTCTGGCCAATGAAATATAAGGGAAATTATCTGGGAGCTGTGGGGAAAGTTTTCCCTTTTTGGAGAAAAGGAAACAGTCCTAAAACATGGACCTTCCCCTTATGTACACCTTTTATTTTTTTACCCCCCTTCTTAAAAAAATCCTGCTATACTCTCCCATTTCCATCCCCTGCTTCCTACTATGAATGAAGACAATGAAAGGAGAGACAGCAGCTGATTTGTGAAATGAGGCAACAAATACGAAGATGAAAATTAAATACAGTGAACATGTCAGAAGAGACCTAGTAAGACTGTTGACCGCTAAATCAGCACCAACTGCATATCTCAAACTAATACAAGAAAGATTATTACTATTCCTATCTTACAGATAAGGAAACTGAGATCCAGAGTGAGTAGTAGCAACTGTCTCAGATCTCAGCTACAGAAGAGTTTAGTCAAAATTCAAAACCAAGTCTGTGGATTCCAGAGATCTAACCATCATGATATACTCCTCTCCAGGCAGAAGAAATCTTAGAATTGGAAAGTCCATATTTGAAAGGACCCTTAAGAACTCTGTGGCCAAATCCTTTTAATTAATTAATAAGCGGTTAAAGGCTGGTCCGAATAGCTCTACCCTCCTGAAGCATTAGGACTGAATCCTGACTGGCCACAGAGGGTTCTTCACATTGCTTAATGCTTTACATTCCTCTCCTGAGAAAAACAGGAGGCCATAACTCTCGCATGGTAAGGTGGTGGCCTGTGCATTGCCTTAGTTCAGGATTTATCATCCTGACTCATCCTCGGACTGCTGATGCCACAGAAACCAAGACAGAAGTGAAGACAATAGCATTGTATGTCGCAAAGTTATTATAGTAACCACATTACACTCCAATGTATTTAGACTATATTAAGCCAAGATATTTTACACCAGAAAATGTTACCTGAGAAGGACTGTTATTAGTGGCTTTTGCAATATTCACTCTGGAAGCCTACGGCACAGTCCCTTAGGGAGAACAGTATTGCAAGGAAAAGCAATGGCAGACCCCATCCCCGAGGCAATTTATATTATTAAGCTGCTAAAAAAAAACTAAATAAAACAAAACAAAACTCTCCAGTTTCCTAAGGATCTCAAGGAAGCAAAGAGGTCTGTTTACACATAAATTTACCCATCTTTCCAAAGGGTGTTGGGCATAATGGAGACTTTGGTTTTGAAAACCTGGCTCCAAGAATCGTTACATTCTGCACTCTGGCTTCTTTTCAAGCATCTCTTTACTTTCCCAAAAAACTGCCAGCATCTTATGATTGATTCACTTCTAGAGATTCAGCTGAACTTGTCTGTTCACATTATCCAGCTGTTCTGTGCCTGTGGTTTTTACTAATGGTCGTTATATTTGATCATTCCCTCCTTGCCCCTAAACTTTCTGGCAGTGCTCAAGAGAAATGCAGACAGCAACTGGTACTGAGAGCCTTGCAAATTCAGCAAAGTTCATGTTTTACACTTGAAATAATGTGGGATCAAGGTAGGAAATCAGAAGAATCATGTGTTCATTTATCCCACTAATATTCACTGAGCACTAACTGTGTGTGGAGCTCTATTCTTAGCACTCTGGATGCATGATCCCATTTAACAAATGTATGTGTGAAGCACTAGTATTATACTCATTTTATTGGCCCAGAAACTAAAGCTTAGCAAGGTAGAAGAACTTATTATTTAGGAAAAAAAACAGAGCTGGTAATATGTACACATTTATGCACGTGCACATTCCAACATAAAGCAGAATATATTAATTAAATGATCCAGATGGCAGGGCTTAGCTAAAGAAGAGACTGCATTCAGGCCTTATAAGGAAGACTGAAATTTAGTGAGGGACCAGAAGATAGATAAGATTATAGGAAGAAAGGAAAATGCCAGGAGAAAAAAATAACTTAAGGTGATATAGAACACATTTAGAAAATGTTGAGCCATCCAGTTTAGTAGGAGCAAAGGACATGAGTGTAAAGGTGTGAGGACTGGTCAGGTAGGTTACGCAAGGGTCCTGGAGGACCTAGAATGTCAAGGCAATGACCCAGGTGAGAAAAGTGGCAAAATACACACACAAAAACTGGCAATTGCTCAGTGGAGGAATGAAGAGTCAAGGAGGATTCTGATACTGAGTGCCATCAACACACATTCAGGCAGGGGCAGTGTCTGGGAGGAAATGTTGAGCTAAATAAATAAATAAATAAATAAATAAATAAATAAATAAATAAAATAATAACTTCTGATCCAAAATGGTCCCTGTCTCAACCTCTCTCAATTTCCCACTAAATATATATAAAACTACACATTAAAACACACACAAAAAAAATAGTACAAAAACAAGAACTGGATTGCCAAAATATGGAAAGAATTTTCATCTGCTGCAATATGGTGGAGGTAGTTCAGAGAAGCAGTGAGAGGCCAGGCTGCTTGCTGGCCTGAAGCAGAGAAGCCTATCCACGACCCAGAAAGGAATGGGGCTCCTGGTCCTTCCCCACAGTCTGCCCTTTCTCAAAAGCCAGGTCAATGCCAAATGAAAAAAGTGGGTAACTGCCCCTCTATTGTACGCCTGTTTCTAAAGCGCCAGAGTAAAATGACAATCACATATTCTCCATCTTGTCCTCTCCCCCTATTCCCATCCACCCGAATTGTCTATCCTGTCTCCTTCTCTGGTCTGGAAACAAAGAACAGGAAGCTGAAAGAATCTATCATGATGCGTTGGCATCCTAGGGGGTGTCAGCCCTCACACTGAAGCTATCTTAGCAAGAAAAAAAGACTAACAAATCTAACAGCCGTGTGCCGGAGTTGTAAATTTCCAGGAAATCTCCTGGTTTCAGAGTGTCAGAGAATCAAGCAATGCGGTGAGTGATCACTGTTCTGTACAACGGAGTCACCAAATCTGTCAGCTGGCAAACCTTGAATCCAGAGGGAGCCTGTCTAATCCAAGGATTAGTAAACAATAAACTAAAAGAGAACCCTGTGCAAAAGTGCCAACGCTCAAAAGAAAGGGAACAGTCTCCTAACGATCAAGAAGATGAATACACCTTTGAAAATGATTTACCAGTGGACAAAGGAGGAAATATTATAAAAAGTTTGGGTATCTTCAGCAGGATCTAGGGGTATATAGCCTGTCTGAAACAGGAGCAGAAAGCAAAAACGCTGAACTGAAAGAACATGAGATGAAAAGACAACAGGAGGACAATAAACCCAGATTAGAAGGTTACTAGGTGAGATAAGAAGGCTGAAATTACAGTGTGAGAAATAAAGTTGTCATTGAAGACAGTAAAATAGACAATGGAAAATCAAATTTGTAACAAGTCAAGTCAACTTGAAAAGCTCTCCCAGAATATGTGTGTTAGGGGGGTGGGAAGGAGTAGAGGGGGAAGGGCAAAATAAATGTCTTCTTTGTGTTGTTTTTAATAAAGTTTTTCAGACAAAAAAATAGATGATATGTGTAGAAGACAAAGAAAGAATATTCTATCTACAAATAATAGGTGTTACCAAAGATAAGACCAAAACACAGCAGAGCCACAATGAAGGGAACAGTGAGCACAAGTGTAATTTGGATGCCATCATATAAATTTCTCAAATAGAAAATATGCATAATTTCTCTGTGTCTTGGGGTTTTTGTCTCTAAAATGGGGTTTTGAAACCATATACAGACTCTTTATAAGCAGTAAAGGAGATTTTATACATAATGTGCTTGGCTTCAATACTGGAACATGGCAAATTCTAAGTAACATCATTATTGTTTATTACTCTATAAATAACACATACAAATGAAAGCAAATTAAATAAGTAAATAAATAATGGAAAGCTTAAAGATTTAATTCATGAAATAAGAACTGTGAACAGGATATAAACATAAAAATGTTCACTATATTAGGAATCAAACTCAAATTAGAACAATGAGCTGCAACTTTTCTAAGAACAGATTATTGTAGATGTTTTTCTTTTTTTAATGATAATGCTCAACTTTGAGAAGAATGTGGTGAAAGGGCTCTCTCTGCCTTGATCCTGGAACTCCAAATGGGTTCAACCTTTCAGCTGATATGTATAGATCAGGAGGAGAAAAGGGTTTATATTCTTGCTATGGGCTAAAGGTTTAAAGGCCTAATCCCTAATGTAACTGTATTTAGAAACAGGTAGGGCCCATAAGGAGATAAGAGTTAAATGAGGTCATAAAGAAGGAGCTCTAAACCTATAGAGCTGGTGCCTTTATAAGAAAAGGTAGAGAATCCAGAGCCCTTTCTGCCATTGTGAGGACACAGCCAGGAAGAGAGCTCTCACCAGGAAATGAATCAGCCAACTCCTTGATATGAGACTTCCAGCCTCCAGAACTGTGAGAAAATAAATGTACACTGAGTGGCCAGATTATTATGATCTCTGAACACATAATAATCTGACCACTCAGTGTATGTGTGTTTGTGTGTGTGTGTGTGTGTGTGTGTGCATGTGTGTATATATATATATATATATATATATATATATATATATATGTCCTGGTGCATGAGTTCGTGCATGAGTGGATGGGTGGGGTCCGGCCAGGCCTGGCCAGTGGTGGGGGGACATAGGCGGTTGGCCAGCCTGCCTGCTGGTTGAACTCCTGGTCAAAGGGACAATTTGCATATTAGCCTTTTATTATATAGGATATACACTGGGTGGCCAGATAATTATGCATTCAGAGATCATAATAATCTAGCCACTCAGTGTATGTTGTTCATGCCACCCCATCTATGGTATTTTATTATGGCAGCCCAAACAGACAAATACAATTCTTTAAGCAGGATTTCCACTTATGGGAGTCTCTCTTGAGGAAATAATCAGTGAGACTGACAAGAATTTATGGATGTGTCCTACAGTATTAGTGAAGTTAAAAATAACCTCAATGTCTAACAAGAGAAGAATCTTTAGGAAAATGCCAAATGCATATAATAGAGTGTTGTACAACCATTTAGGCCATATTTTAAAGCTGATTTAATGTTGACAAATAATTACTATATAGTATTGATATAAAAGTAATAGCAAAAATGGTATCAATCAATATGATCCTCATTTTGTCAAATTATGTATTTATTAAATATATATGCATGGAAAAATGAAAAGGAATGAAAAAATATACAGTAGTCCCCATATCCATGGGGGATACATTCCAAGACCCCCAATGGATGCCTGAAACCACAGATAGAACCAAACCATATGTAATACTATGTTTCTTCCTATACACACATACCTTTTCATCTAAAGGAAGAACTTTATGGCTTCTCTTTGGCATATCTGAATTGCCAGTACCATTATTCTTGCACTTTGGGGCCATTATTAAGTGAAATAAGGGTTATTTGAAGACCAGCCCTTTGAAACTGTGATGGTCAAGCTGATAATCAGGATAGCTACTAAGTGACTAAAGGGTGGGAAGTGTATAATCTGTGGAGACTCTGGACAAAGGGATGATTCACATTCCTAGCAGGATGGAGAAGGACAGTGAGAGATTTTATCACATTACTCAGAATTTCACACAATTTAAAACTTACAAATTATTTCTAGAATTTTCCACTTGTTATTTTTGGACCTTGGTTGATTGTGGGTAATTAAAACTATGGGAAACAAAACAGTGGATGGGGGAGGGGGGGCGATTACTATACACCAAATATATTAACTGGAATATTATCTCTAATTGTGAAATTACAAACAGGATTTTTTTTTGAGATGTTGTAAATCTCAAACAATCATCCTGCATTGTTTTTACAATCATAAAAGTTAAATTATTTCCAAAAAAAAGACACGTGAATACTCCTTCTGCCATTAGCTTAGAACAGTCTTTAAAGAGAACCTCATTTCTTCATGTTAGCTTGTTTCCTTCCTGAAAAATTCTAGAGATACTATAATTGACCTGTATTTATAAAATAATAAGTGTTATAAAGAAATTGACACTATGAATACCATAAACTGATGAATTAAAATAGGTCCAGAGACATAGAAACATCGAACAGACCATCCAACCTTAGAAGGAAGGTGGTGGGAAAGGGGGTGTGCAGGGGGGTGGCTAAGAGATCAACCAAAGGACTTGTAAGCATGCATATAAGCATAACCCATGTACACAGACACTAGGGGCGGGGCAGTGAGAGCATATGCTGGGAAGGTGGGTTTGGTCGGGGAGAGGTCAATGAGGAGAAAAGAAATATGTAATACTTTAAACAATAAAGAATTTAAATTTTAAAAAAAGAAAGAAAGAAATTGACACCAAGGATGCTGGCATTGTTACTCTGTTAGTAACTCCTAAATTACCTTTTACCAACAATCCCCAAACCAAAATGCATGGTTCCCACTTAAGGGTTCTGTGATAGAGCCTAGCAAAATTCTTGCTTTTCTCTTCAAGATATATTAGTCCAAAATTACATAAGGCTCTTTGAAATTTCAAATGTTGGAAAAAATAATCTAAGTAAGCATGAGTATGTTCTTTAAAAATACACCATAAGGACACCAACGTGGAAAATATTGTGTGAGAGAACAAACTTGTTCTGTATTATTTCAGAGGATGGGACTAGAATCAAAGGGGGAGGCTAGAGGAAGGAAAATTTTAATACAGAATAAGAATTCCTTAGCAATTAGAGATTCCTTGCAAAGTAGAGATCCCTCCATCACCAATAATGTGAACAGCAAACATAAGATCACTTATTTAGAAAGAGGAAATAGCTAAAAAGTAATTTCTGTGTTACATTTGAACCAAACTAAAAGATGGACTGGATAATCTTTAAGGCAAAATAACCATATAACTTACGTTCTACACTAAGCACTTTTGAGAGGAAAAAGCAATATTAATAACTACCCAGGGAAAATGGGCCAACCTAGTTAAATTAAAATTTGTGGTCATCCTTCTCTAGGGTCTCTTCTAACTCTTAGGCACTAACAGAAATTCTACATGCATAAACCTTAAGTCTTTCATCCATACTTCAAGAGCTAAACTCTTCCATGCCCACTTTTTATTGGTTTAGTGGATTTAATGTAATAGTCAGACATTCTGAAGTGTAACAACCTTTCTCTGAATGGCTGTGGATGGGAATGTGGGTAGACATGCTGAATTTCCCCAATAATTGGCCCTTGGAGAAAAGAGAGGAGTGAGCTGAGTTAATTGGAAGCCTACAAGGCATATGGCACTGGCAACCCCAGAATTATTTTGAGCTGCAGTTAACATACCTGGGTGATTACTATTTGGATATCTCAATGCTTCCTAAGCATAGCTGGAATGTGTGGCTCTGATTTGTTTTCCAGCTGGAAATGTTATAGAAACAGGAAGATTTTGGCTTTTGTGTGTCTTGTCGTATCCTGCCTCTGCTTGGCAGAGGATCTGGTCTGACAGTCATGTACATCACTTCCACTGTGCTCTGGGCTCAACAGGAATAATTTAGAATGAGCTCTAGCAACATCCACAGAATCTCTGCAGCAACAGACAAGCCTGTGAGCTGATTCCACGTGATTTTGTTGTCTCTCATGACTACAGGGCCATCAGCCAGGACAGGGTGAGAGAGAAGATGTAAAAGGTAGGCTTTTGTAAGCATTCATTGATGTGATATGATGTTAAGAGTTCCTGCCTCTTCTGAACATCTTCCCATTGACCTATCAAAAGCACCATTGGGCTAAGGTAGCATATTCCCATAATCTCTCTATGGGAATGCACTTAAGAGTATTATTCTGGAAGACAGGAATCTATTGGTTATTAATCCTGAAGTCAGACTATCACCTATCCCAAGGCAGAATTTTTTTTTTATCTTTTTGTGTGTCCTCAGGAGTTGGCAAAGAGTAGGTGTTCAGTACATGTTAGGGAAAAATGGTTGTGATGTGGTAGTGATCATAGTAATGATTATAATGGTTACTTTTTATCCTAAACAGAAAGAAGAAAAGCCAAGAGAAGGAGCCAGGTAAAATTTGAGAGGGAAATAAGCCCCGTAAGGACCCGGAGCTGCCATCATGGGCAGAGCAAGCTGCGGCTGCACAGCAGTTAATAGTGAGCAGCTAGGAGGAATGGAGCCTCAGTGGGAGTGGAGCAGGATATAGAAAATGGAAACTGAGCAGAGCTTAAGATAAGTCAAGCCTGATTAGAAAGTCTGCCTGAAGCACAGAATTGAGGCATATTTCTAGTAGTCAAGAGGAAGAGCTCTTTCCAGAGAAGGATGTGCATCAATTAACTAACGATCTACTTAAATCGCAAAGAAATTATACATATCTTTGGACATTCTTACTAAACTGTGGCAATTGGGAAGCAGGGGGAAAAGAAAACAGGCAAGTTGCCTAAAAACTAATGATGGTATCTTCTACTCTTTGCACCTTCATGAAAGCTTGCACATCCTTTGGGTGTTTGCAGCATTAATCCAGCACAGGTGGGCAAAACTGAGATGTTCCATGGTCGTCTTTGACCAGTTAAACCAACTCAACTCTGAAGCTTTCAGAATGTCAGCCAATAAGACAGCAACCCCCGACATTCCTGTAACGAAGCCTCACTACAGCAGAGAAGCAGTGCCCACCTATGGAACCTCCCCAGGAGCTGAGTGGAGGCAGAGGGGACAGCAGTAACTGGGCAGGTTTGGAAAGCAGTGCTGGGGCAGGTGCGTGCTGCAAAGCCAGAGATGCATTTTCCTAGTGCTTGGAAACACAGCTTCAAGCAACTCAAAGTAGCCAGCTATCTCTGGAACCTGAGTGCCACTGGCAGACAAGTGAGGCTCCAGAAATAGGTTGTGTGCAGGCTCCTTTTCAACAAAGACTGAGGATTATCAAAAAAATCCAACAGGCAAACTAGAAATGGCCTGTGATGACAAATGATGATGTAAACCAATGCTGTTCTGACAAACTGAAACA
Organism: Lasiurus cinereus; assembly: GCA_011751065.1. NCBI lineage: Eukaryota > Metazoa > Chordata > Mammalia > Chiroptera > Vespertilionidae > Lasiurus > Lasiurus cinereus. The sequence continues at coordinate 42,600,614 of JAAGEH010002531.1, read as the reverse complement.
ACCGACACCAGAGTGTCTACTTAGGAAAGCTCAATGTACCTCCTTCTTTAACTGCAGATGAAACTTCATGAAAGACACCAACAGGTAATGACCATCATTAAATGTGCCCTCTCGGGCAGAAAGAGCTCTGCACTAGGGGTTAGGATCTAGTAGCCACCTTGCCACCAATTGGCCTTTTGACAAGTTAATGTACATGCCCACAACAACAAAATAAGCACACCTTCCCCTCTGGCTCTAATTAAGTTTTGCTCACTAGAGTATTGAACGTCTATGAAAATTATGTGGAAACTAGAAAGTAGAATTCAAATGTAAGGTATTGTTATACCTTAATTGAAGATAATTTTTAGGATAAAAACTAAATTAAATAATAGTGTCATGGGCTCAAAAAAACAAAACAGAAAATCCTTGTTAAGGTCTCCCCAAGTTCTTTGCTTTCAAATTCTTTACTTTCTAAACAATGCTTATTATCATGAACAGAGCCAGGCAATTGGTCTTCAGATAACCCTACTGATGCTTGATCAGGCAATATGGCTGGAACTGAGATTTCCATTCCCTTTATTCTGAGGTTCTCATCTCTCCTTCCCCTCCCCAATGCTGGAAACAGAAGGGGTAAGTGTAACTACTGGCAAATGAACACTTAGGGGAAGTGCTAGATCTTGGAGGGCAGCTCCCACCCTGTCACCCCAGACCAAGCCCAGAATCAGAGAAATTTCTGTAACTTACATAGTAAAGCTGTATCAAGACATCAAACACAGGTTGTTGTTTGTTTTAATGCAGTATTGTTTTTCTGTAATCTTCAACATTTTTACTTACATATATTCCCCTTCCATAATTGAGTAGTGAAGAAAAAATTTATAAATATTCATGCCTTCATGGCTCCAAAAAAACCAAGCAGCTCCATAAACGCCTGTAGGCAGCACGCATTTAAACACAAATGGGGTGGTGATAGAAAGCTGTGGTCCTTGGAAGGACTTGCGAATACGTGGGCTCTGCCTGTACAAAGACCAGCTGCTCCAAGCTCTCCTCCATTCGCTGGCATAATTTGCACTGAGTGCTTGGCACAGATAATTTATCTCTAAAAATTTCCCTTGATTATCTCTTTGGGATTTATCATCCATGTATAAGCTCAGGAATCATATCACATAAAACTGGATTTTGCAAATTTGAAACTAAACAATATCATTTTTCAAAAGCTCTCAGAAAAATAAAAAGGATTGTGCAGGAAAATTTTGTAAATGGAAAATATTGCATATACAGAGTCTGAGGCAATCCAGGACATTTTAAACCAGAAAGCAGATGGAGAAAGAGCAATATAAATTAGTGTAACTGTATTTTGCCAACTGCAAAGTGACTCTAACTCCAAACAGAGCTCTCCCCAACCTGTTGATTGCATGTGTATTTGTTTTTAATTACCACTGGGTAGAATTTGGTGAGATGTTTGGAGTTAGAATTGTAGAATCTAAAGATCTAGAGAACACCAAATCTGGCCAAACCACCCATAGAATATCAAACTAAGGAAACAAACACAGAAAATACAAGCAAGCTATTTATATTGGAAAACAATATTCATGCATATGTTATATAAACCAATTAACAAAAACTATGCATATGGCAGTTTGTAAGAAATGCCTTACAAAGAAAAAGTATATTGAATACCGAGTGGAAGGACAAAACTTCATGAGCAGTTCTTCCTGGCCTGGCCCTCTCAACATGACCCATCTCTTGAATGTCTTAGCGGCTTCTCTGGTTGTCAAAGTCAGACAAAGTCTTATCCTGACTGGTCTATTCTAGGCCATCCAGGCTCTGCAAGATTTGTGCTAATTCCCTGCCTAGAGTAAATTCACTCAGTCATACCAGAGCAAACTGGCCAACTAATTTATGAAAGAGGAGGGAGAGGGTGACACAGATATTTTTACTGCAGAGCAAACTACAGATAATTTGATTACTTCTTAGAGAATCTGTCCCTTCAACATATTCCTGCCAAGATGCTCAAGCTTTGAGCCATTTTCTTGGGCTGGATATGAGCATGGATAGGATTTCACCAGCAGACTATTGTCAACCAAGACAGCCTCAGGGGACTGGTGCTACTGTAAATTCACACAGATGGCTCCTCAATCCACTGACCAGATAGACTCCTGTTTGGAAGTGGAATCTTGCTCATTGTCCTAAGTCTTGACTGACTGATTGCCAAAGCTCAAGTTTTTAACAATGAGCCACCTTGGAGTATGGATGAGGAGCATGGAATGATGATTTCCCTGCATCTGCAGTCTCTCTTCCCAGCCGCATCATAAAGGGGCACACAGAACTGCATATTCGTGATAAAACGGAGAGGCACGACAAGGTGTTTGCTGCATTCTTACTTTTTCTTTGACATACAAAACCTCTATACTCTTTTATCTCTACCACACAGACATTTTCATACCCCCTGCCCTGTGCCAGGTCTCACACCAGCTGCTACTTTCAGGTAGAAAGGCTCAGGGAGGAATCAGCATCTGGAAATATGTTAATTTTGCATGAAAATAGAGGATGATAGTAGAAATTACAGAGATTGCAAATGGAGGACATCTGTTCATTACAGAACCTAATACACAGCAATAGCATAAAGTGACAAAGAAGGTGCAAAGATCACCCAGAATCAAAGAGGGCAGGCACCACCAGAAGACTTGAGAGAAACAAACCAGGGAAATGAAACTGGCTGCACTAACTCAAATGTTGAAGGGAAGGTGAAAGAATCAGAATTCTCAGTCCCAGTAGAGCAAAGCTCCAGCCCTTGTTCATCTCTGGAGAGCTCTGAGAAAGGATGTAAGGACAAATCCTTTGGAATCCCAGCATGAAGAATGGAAAGATAGCACTTCCAATACAATATCTATGTGCAGACACTCAAGCAAATGCAAAGACGTGAACACACTTCCATTTGTAAACTGAGATGATGTACTGGGACCATTTATAAATCTCACTGAGCACTGGTACTAAACATAATGGTACTCAACATGGTTTGCCATGGGCCTCTGCCCTTCACATCTCAGCTAACTTCTCTGCAGTTGTTTTTGTAGTTATGGAGGTTCAGTCTACCATGGGAACATCTAGGAAGCTGGCCAAGATTATTGCCACTGTGACAAACATGTACACTTAATAAAGGAGTGATAAGGGTAACTATTAGCCTAAAAATAAGTAACAGCATAGCCTGAGTACTAACCCCAGTGCTGGAGATTTGTAAACTACACATCCTGCAAAGTTTCTGGTGAAGAAAAGTGTGTGGGCTTGTAGAAAAAAAACGTAACAATATTCTCTTACCTTGGAAGATAGTTGAGAGGAAAGACTAATAAAAATTATTACAAATCACTACACACACATAAAGTGCTTTATAATAAACACTAATACTTTAATCCCACATTGCTTGTTTTGTAGGCTTGAAGCTTAAGTAAAAGTTGAGCTGAGAGAGTCAGAGAAGCAAACTTCACATTCTGTCATTTTCTAGGTTTAAGCAAGACAAAAAAGAAAAGAAAAGAAAGAAAACCCCAAGAAGTCCATTTTTAAATTGCTGCTTATGTAACAGGAGCCTGAGAACTACACCAGAATTTAATTGAAGGAAAAGTAACTGTAGGGGAATTGCTTGGAAAACTGCCAGAAGGGTTTTAACAGCTGGAAGTTGAAAAGTGATTAATTTTGACAGCAATAAAAGCCTCATGTTCATACATAATTATGCTTAGATTTGTGGGCTGCTGGAATTTTTTTCTATGCACTATTAACCTTCTGCTGTCCAAGCTGGAATTTAGATACTTTAAATGAATCCTTATTTTTAAGTTGAATAATAATTTGCTTTCAATGGCTTTGACTCACCTCAAGACAAAGAAGACTTGGGGGAGAAAGTGTAGAATAACTGGGGTAGGTTCAAATACTCTTCTGAGTATTCTTAGAACTTAATGAAAATAAAGTCATTTCATTTCTCCCTACACGGGAACAATCACCAAAAAATAAAAAGAAAAAAAGAAGTTCCGAGAAAAGACATGCTAAGTAAAGAAAAAATGATATTGAATAATTTCTAGCAAAGGACATAGAGATGAACCTATTAAGTGAATACTATGTTACTACATTCCAAATATTACGTAGATTAAGAAAGTAATGAATTAGCCGAAACCGATTTGGCTCAATGGATAGAGCATTGGCCTGCGGACCGGGAGGTCCAGGTTTGATTCCAGTCAAGGGCATGTATCTTGGTTGCGTGCACATCCCCAGTAGGGGGCATGCAGGAAGAGGCTGATTGATGTCTCTTTCTCATTGATGTTTCTAACTCTCTATACCTCTCTCTTCCTCTCTGTAAAATATCAATAAAATATATTTTTAAAAAGAGAAGGTAATGAATTAAACCAAGGTCAAGAGCTGACAGTGGTACTAATTTACTACAAAAGCTTAGACCAGTTTCAATTGCTCCATGACCTCTCTGTTCCTCAGGTAGGAAGAGAGGGATGGAGTAGATAATTTAGAAGATATCAAATCTAATTATATTAAATCACCTGCTCTCAGATTAGTCACATTCTGAAGTCTTTTTTCCCTTAGTCACCTTTACTATTCTTGTGCCAACCAGTTTGACCAGATAAAGTGTAACTTGGGTAATATGAAATCTTTTCAAATTCATTGGAAATAACTAATATTTAATAATAGTCATTAAATCAATTATAGCAGTTTCCAAGGCATGATTCTAAGAACTTTATAAATTAACATATGTTAATATACTTAATGTCTCTATATGTAGGTCCTATGTCTATTGCTACTATTACCCTTTTACAGAAACTGAGACAATAAAGAGGTTACATGACTTCCCAGAGTCAACAGTCACCTCATGAAAAAACAAAGATTTGGGGGCCCTAATGTCCTATTATTCCCAAGCAGATACATAATATTGTAGACACAGTTAATTCACAGCATTAGTGTTGAAATAGAAAGAACAATGAATCTAACTAAAAAAAAAAACTGAATTTGGTTTTAGCTCTGATTTTCTCAAATACTTTGGACAACCCCCCAATTTCTCCATTTTAATTTCCTTAACTGTAAAGTACAGAAGTTGTCTAAATTCAGATTCTCAAAGTGTGGTACCAGGACCAGTAGCATCAACCTCACCTGGTAACTTGAAAGCAATACAAATTCTTTTCTTTTTTAATTTCATTTATTGAATTTATTGGGGTGACATTGTTTAACAAAATTATATAGGCTTCGGGTGTACAATTCTATATAATAAATCATCTATCTATTATATTGTGTTCACCACCCAAGTCAAGTCACCTTCCATCACCACTTATTCCCCCTTTACCCTCTTTCACCTCCCCTTACCCCATTCCCTTTGGTAATCACCATATTGTTGTCTTTGCCTATGAGTTTTGGGGTGGGGTTACTTAATCTCTTCACCTTTATTTCCCAGCCCTCTCCTCTGACAGCTATCAACCTGTTCTCTATATCTACGAGTCTGTTTTTACTTTGTTGGTTTATTTTGTTCATTAGATTCCACACATAAGCAAAATAATACGGAGGTTCCCTTTCTCTGCGTATCACTTAGCATAATACTCTGCAGATCCATCCATGCAGTCAAAAAGGGTAAGATTTTCTTCTTTATGGCCGATTAGTATTCCATTGTATAAATGTACCACAGCTTTTTTATACACTCAGCTTGAGCCCCAAGTCCTTCTCCTCCTCCCCACCCCCCACCCCCCGACCTAAGGAATCAGAAAAACTCTGGGCATTCATCTGTGTTCAACGAGCCCTCCAAGTGAATCTGGTAGATCCAAAGTTAGGGAAAAAACTGGCCAAAGTGATCACTAAATTAGCTTCTGATTCTCACATACTGTAATTCTATCTATTAATGTCTGGTTTTGGGTCACTGGACTCAAAGTGAGGTGGTTTTAGAATATTTAAATTCTTCTTCCCTGTTTCATCAGACACTTGGGCCTCCATTGCCAAAGGACAGGATACCTAATGTTGGCTGACTGGAATGATTGTTTCTTAGACATCATCAGAGCATTATGGAATAGAAGGCAGAAGGGAGTCCCGAATCTAAATAGAACAACGTCACTATGAATGTTTTGTTACTTTGAGCAAAAATATAAGATGGAAGTCAAGTCTAGAGTCAGAACCTCAGCATATCTGAGTTCTTAATCCAATGGTATGCACCACATGGGGCTTAGTGAACCCTTGTTGCTGCCTCAGGCAATGACATCCACACTGATTAGCAGTCTACATGGCCTGTCATTGCTCCTAAATTCCTAACAGCGCCAAAATCCAGACCAACCTTTCTTATCTGAGTCAAGGTGGAGGCAACTCCAGAGGGAATATTGGATTTACCTCTTAGTACTCCATTGCCATAGGGTTATTTGGCAGAAAAACACAACTCACTTGGAGTAGGAAGCCTGGATGCCCCACAAGAGACAATTCCAAGTGAACTCATGAGCACTAAATTTAAATAGGCCTTTGCCTATTCTCATTAAGTAACCACCTGCTGGTCAGAAATGTCAGAGAAAGACCCCTGAGTTTTTTGGTAATCCATGATATATACATGTCCAATGTATCATACTTAATAAACTCATCTCTAAAAGTAGAATGTCAGGTGACCAAATGCCCTGGTGTAGAAGATTATTACCTGCAGGAGAGCAAAGATTGGTGTCTGTATTTCCTTTGTATTTCTCATGACACATCATTAACATAAATTGCTGTTTGTCTATTAATCTTTTTAAAAGATACAATCATGCCCAAACCAGTTTGGCTCAGTGGATAGTGTGTTGGCCTGCAGACTGAAAGGTCCCAGGTTCGATTCTGGTCAAGGGCATGTACCTTGGTTGCAGGCACATCCCCAGTAGGGGGTGTGCAGGAGGCAGCTGATAGATGTTTCTAACTCTATCCCTCTCCTTTCCTCTCTGTAAAAAAATCAATAAAATATATTTTTAAAAATAAATAAATAAAAGATACAACCATAAGAAATATACAAATAGAAAGGCAAACTCTTTCAGAGTTAAAAATTTTTCTGAAAAAAATAAAATAAAAACTTTGAAAGGAACTATATTTATATTGAGAGAAAATGTGGCCACACAAAGAAGCAAGAACTTGTTTGGAACTACAGTTACACTACAGGTTTCACTTTCTAGAGCAGAGTAAGCCTAAGATTTACATGTGGAATAACTCTGCTTCTTTGTTTTATGAAAATGGAAAATCCCAAACATTTATTCTAGACCATCCCAGAGACTAACAATTTTACATTTGTCCATAATAAATATGAGAAGGGTTGAAAAAATTTTACAAGCCACTTCCCTATCCAAGTCTAGTTAAAATGATGTGTTAGCAGAGATTTTACATTCTTTCATGAAAAGTAATCTAGGTACAATTTTACAATCCTGGACACCTGTGTATTGCTGCGACCCCATAAACAAGTCAGGCTGACATTTTTATATTTCTTCTGGACTATACAGTACAATCTATGAAGTAGGTGCTATTATCATCTCTATCTTATAGAGAAACTGAGGCACAGAAAGGTTAACCCAACCAAAATTATAAAACTAGTACATGAAAGAACTAAGACTTGAATCCCTGGCTCCAGAGTTCGTGTTCTTAGATAACGAAGTCATTCTTGTTTATTTACTCCCTATACCACTTAGAAATGCCTTTGGCTGTGTAACCAAAACACCAACTTGGAGTGGCCTTAAAAAATAGGAATTCCTTTTGCTCAACAACAACTCTGGGAATAAGCAATTGTTGGAGGGATCCAGTTGCTCACAATGTCCTCAGGGACCAAGGCTGTCCTCTCCATGTTCCTGATCTTAGTATCATCATACTTATCTCATGGTCATCGCTCATTCTGGCATCACCTCCCCATTACAGAGAGCTCAAAGTCTTAAGAGACTTTGTCTTTTCATTTGGGCAACTAAGCTTACTTTCATAGTCTTACCTTTACAACTCACTAGCCAAAACAAGATCACATGCCATCCTTCAACCAACCAAAGAAGATTATTTTGACTGGTTTTGACTAATCATGCTTTATATTTTGGGACTAGAAAAGGACCTGAATCAATAGGTCTTACCTAGCTCTTGAATAAATTGGACTTCTTTTAGTTGCGAAGAAGAGTGTGCTAGAAGGGGGATGACTTTACGTGGCAATAAGCAGTGCCCACCATACTCCCCTACTTTGGTGTTTAGGTTGCTCCTCCTTGTACAATACCCAGCTATGGGAAGGCATTGTGCCAGGAAGTGGAAAGAAAGATAAAAGACAATCTCTATGTAATTGGTACTGAAGTCTTCATTTGAGGGAATCAATCTCATATCCAATTTTAAAGACATGAAAGAATTTACATCATATATGGCTAAGTTGGCAAGTGGCTGTTCAGAGAATCCAAGAGGCCGTACATCCACTATGCATACACAACGGGTAATAAAGAACATGCCCCAATGTACCATCTTTAAACCATAAAATGACAGACAGGACAAGCTAATAGCTATGTGCTTAAAAATAGACTAATATGTGTATTCAGTATTTTGGAGGCATTCAGCATACAGCATTGGTTTATACTCATACATAATTGTAGTATTATCTGAATGTGTCCAAGTCTCACCTGGCACTGAATATGGATAGGATCAGGCAAGCATAATGACTCAGATTTCACTAGCACCTGCCCCTAAAAGTCCCCTGTAAACACCCCTGCTCTGTGTTTGTGGAGGTTCCCATGGGGTTCTCACATATGCATACAGACAAATCCAATCCCTTGGGCTGTCCCCTGCTCAGATTACTAACCTTGGGACTTCCAAGTACTACATAATGGCCTGGAGCAAAGCAAAGGATGCAGTTCTCTTTCCTCTCCTCCCTTTCCTTGCCTCCACTGTTAGAAGAGTCTGGAAGCAGTGCGGCTGGTAAGTTCTCTGTATCTGAAACCCAAACATGTGTTCAGAGGGCTGGGCTGGGCACAGATTCAAGTGATAATGACTGATAAACTCACTATCTCTTCCCTTCCTCAAATTTTACAGCTGGCAATTGCATCAGATTGTCTTGTCTGGCTCTTTCTTCCCTTAGGACAATTGACTAATCTGTTCTAGAAACTTTTTCTTAGGAAATAACCAGACCCATGGCCAAATCTATGTGTAAGAAATTATTTATGGAGCTCTTTATAATGATAAAAATATCTTAAATTTTATCTGTAGGTGACTGGGTAAGTTAATTATAGCACATTCATTTGGAAGAGTAATATGCATCCATTTAAAACGATGAGGTAGATCTATATTAAAATAGGGAGCGATTCATGATATATTGTTGAAGTGAGAAAAAGTATGACTTCATTTTTGTAAAAATATAAACAGGTGCTTGGGGGAATGTATGTGCATCAATGTGTGCACACACACAAAGAAAATAGGAATTATATTTGTGTGGCAAGATAAGGGTATTTTTACTGTCTTCCTCACATCTTTCCTGTACAGCATGAATGTTTTTACAATAAACATGAATTATTTACACAACCATAAAAAGATAAAGCCATATTCATTTTGCAAAATAATTATTTTAATGAAATAGCCTTTAGCAAAGGATGCACTCATTAGGGTGAAAGTGTGGACGGGTATAAAATCTCCATTTAGTGAGATTATTTAATAAAAGGAAGCTCTGAACATTTGCTGGGTAATGTGGAAAAAATTGCTGGGTAATGTGGAAGAAAATGAGCCTTGACAGAAAGATGATTAGAACCGGACATCTCCAGAAAAGTACTGTGACCCTAACCGGCAGTGCAATACCCCCAGCCTTGCTGCTCCTGGAAGCCTGAGGAATTGAGATTTCTGGAAGGCTATAAAGGGTACATGGAGCAAAGCAAGCATACAAGCTCTTTTTTGCTTTGCTTCATTTTTCCAAATGGTTGCTTCTCTTTTTTTACTTGATTTGTAAGAGCTCAGAACTTAAGAACACTTGGCATTCATGTTACATATTTTTTCTCTATTTGTTTGCCTTTCAGGCATCTGGTAGAATTGTATACCACACAGAAGTTCTCATGTTTATGTGATCAACTGTAACAACCCTTCTTTTATGATTCTTGGCTTTGGTATCACACTTAGAAATGCCTTTTCTAACAATAAAGACACCAAATTTTGCTTAACTTATACATTTTCATCTTTTACAATTAAATAAGAAATGAATCAAAATTTATTTTTTGTGTGCAGCATGTATGAGGTAGTGATATAGTTTGCCCCAATTCATTGGTCACTTTCCCCAAAACCATTTATTAACTATCCAGCCTTTCTCTTATGATTAGAAATAAAATCTTTATCATATACCAAAACACAACAAATGCACAGGGTATACACATATGAGTCCTTGAGTCTGGTTTGGGACTCCTACTTTTCTGTGAGATCAGCTGCCTGCCTATTCCTGAACAATGCCATTCAATTACAATGATTACAGCTTTAAGATGTGTTTTATTTCCTAATAAGATAATCTCCCTCATTTCTCTTATTTTTAAAAAAAAAATATTAGCTGCTCTTAAGTGATCATTCTTCTGAATAATTTCATTTTTGTCAAATTCCAAAGACTCCAGTAAGACTCCAGTAATATTTTATCAGAATTACATTAAATTTATATATTGATCTATAGAAAAAAAATTCATATTTGTAATGGAAGCCTTCCTTTAGTCTCCATTAAGATTTCTTCACGTTGTTCCTGGATATTTCTTGAGAAACTTATGAATAATTGATTTTCTTTGTTCTCTCCTCCCTCCCCTTTCCTTCCCACCTACTTCCCAAGTCTGGTCACATGTATGGAATGTCCTTATCAGACTCACAGTTGTCCGACAGGTTTGTATCTACAGTTCCCAGGCAAAGTTCCACTTCCCACAGCCTTTACTTCTGTCTTCCTGAGGTGGCACCTTCCTCTGACCTCCACTATCTGGTTTCTGGTTTCAGAGAACCTATTCAATCATTCTGATTCCCAGCATGCTGCTCTCGGGGCTCTTATTTATTTTCCATACAATGTTTACTTCATAAAGACTGTAACTAACATTACTTTTTTGTATGACTTTTCTTTTTCTGCACAACAAATGACCACCAACTTAAAACAACACACATTTATTATCTCACAGTTCCCCTGGGTCAGGGATCTGGGGATGAGTTACTTGAGTCTCACAAGGCTGCCACAGGGAGTCGATCGGTTGCATTTCTGTCCAGATCTTAGATCCTCTAACAAGCTCACAGAGTTGTTGGCAGAATTTAGTTCTTTGTAGCTGTAGTATGAAGGGTCCCACTCTTTTGCTGTCATCTGGGTGCTGCTCCACAGTTTCTTGCATGTGGCCCCTTCTCACCACATGGGGACTTCCCTCTTCCAGGCCACCAAAGGACTCTCTCCCCCTGAAATATAATCACAGGGGTGACATCCATCACCTTTGCCATTCTCTGTTGGCTAGAAGCCAATCATGCTACCACCTGCACCTCAAAGAGGAGAGGATTATTCAAGGATTTGACTCTTTGGAGTTGCTTTAGGGTATGTCTGCCACACTCACAGGTCTTTGAGCATTGCCAGCACCTCACTGCTTTCCAGTCACTTCTTTCCTGAGATTTGGGGTGTTGACCTAAATATGACAAGATGGAAATAAATAAATAGATAGATAAATAAATACATACATACATACATACATACATACATAAATACAAGATGGAAGCCTGAATGGGGATAAGACACAGAGGGACAGTTGGTGTGGGAGAAGGAGAGAGGGAAATAGAAAGAGAGGCTCTCCACTCCCCATGCAGCACTAAAGTTTTCTGTTTAATACATGCTCCAGGTCTCCAAATGAATGAAGGCAAAATAGAAGTATGATGGAAGCTAAAAGCTACATTGGTTATTCTTGGTCCCCTTCACCTGCTTTAATAATTGTCAGTTTCTTCATAATTCTAGAATTAGGTAGTTAGTTACTTTTCTTTTTTTAATATACATTTTTATTAATTTCAGGAGGCAGGGAGAGGGAGGAAGAGACAGAAACATCATCGATGAGAGAGAATCATTGATTAGCCGCCTCTTGCACACTCCACAACAGGGATCCAGTCCACAACTCAGGCATGTATCCTAACTGGGAATTGAACCATGACCTACTAGTTCATAGGTCAATGCTCAACCACTGAGCCACACTGACTGGGCAATGGTTAGTTACTTTTCAATGTCATAAATATTTTTTTATGTCTTTGTATATATGTTAGCAAGAAGGCAGGGGAAACTACTAGTTTCATGATGCTTTGAACCAGAATCTTAACCAAGCTGGTTTCTAGTATGCTTCCACTCTGTCTTCTTGAGATGCTGCTGCTGCCTGATTTCTGGATGTTAGGGAAGCAAGGTGAAGGGTGAATGCAACACATTGGATAGGAAGCTTTCTGTATCCATTTTGAAACCTCAAGGAAATCAAAGAGACAGCTGATCTGTGTCTCATGAAGCTCTGGGTGTCAGAAACATAATCTGGATGACTGAAGGTCATTTTATCTTCAAATAACCCAGGAAAGGAGATGTTATTAAACCACTCTATGGAAGAGACTAGATGAATAACTTCCCCAATGTCACAAATCTGTAAGGGACAGAGCCTAACTCCAAAGCTCTTTCTCAGGGTATGGGGACATCTCAAATGGGACTCTATTCTGCCACAACTTGTCCCACATCTCCCTGAAGCAAGAGCACACTAAACAGGACATAAGCAAGTCACAGCTAGACTTCCACCCTGGCTCCTGTCAGGTAGGTCCTTAAAGGGCAGTGCAGCTGGGTAAGTTTTAAATAGCAAATGATAAACAAAGCAGTATACACTTATGCCCCGATGCCCCCAGGTCTCCACAACAATGTACTGACCACAAACCCATTCCTGCTGACTGCCTGAGCTACAGGCCTGCCTGATAACTGGGTGCAAGTAATGACTGAAACCAACCCCGCACATTCCAAAGTGTTTATCAATCATCAAAGGCTAATATCTCATGCATAGTAGCCTTATTAGGTCCAAGATTTAGGCCTGCCTTGAGGCCATTCCCACAGCAATCTTGGGCATGTCACAAAATCTTGTCAATAATCCATTTCCTTTAGAACAAGTAGTCCCAATGTGGTCTCCTGGCCAGCAGCATCAGTATCATCTAGGAATTCCTTAGGAATGCACATTCTTGAGCTTTACTCCAGGCCTGCTAAATCAGAAACTCTGGGAATGGAGCCCAGCCATATTTTACCAAGTCCTAGTCATTCTGATGCACACTAACGCAAGGACTTCTGCTCTAGAACCTCCTAGAGTTGCAAGAACTAAATAGCATATGTAAGATTCTGTTCTGCCATCATGTGTGTTTCCATAGCATGGATTACTCCATCACTGATGGGTAATAGAGGAATGATGTCAGTGTAATGTGAAAATTGCACATTAGACTGTACATAATTGCACATTAAAATTTCACATTGCAATGTGAAAATTGCACATAGATTTTTATCAAATCATGGGATGGGGGGGTAGGGGGTTGGTCCTAAGCAAGGGGGGAAAGGATAGCAGAAGTGGAATCCTAACCTTCATTGGAAATGGAAAAAGCCTGAGGCTCAGCTGCTGCATCATCAGCAGGAAGCCTTTGCTGTATATTCTAGAATACGTTAAAATGAGTACCTGCCTCCATGACTCCCACCTCCAATAGGTGGACTCCAGCCTCATGAGCTCCCAACTTGTATGAGGTTGCCCTGCTTCCCGTGCCCACTGACTCAGAGCTCCATTTCCGCCCCTGCCAGCCCGGGGCTTTTAAACAGTTTCCAGCTTCTCAGCTCTATTGCTTTTGTGCATGTTAACAGCCCCTATGGCAGCTTCTAGTATTCAGCTGCTGCCAACATGGTCTAAATGACCTCCCCAGGTAACAGTGATTATTGTGGTTGATCAGAGAAGCATGAGATTTGAATGCACTACTTTGGCCCTCCTTTCCCCTTATACCCTATTATTGTTTTATACCAAGTTTTTCAGACACCAAGATTTTCTGGGAAGTGTTGTTTTGTGTTACAGCAAAAAAAAAAAAAAAAAAAAAAAGGCCTATATATATGAAGTGGCTGGCACACAGTAAAACCTTAATAATCCTTTGTATTAGTCCATGCCTACCATATTTGTCCTTGAAATGCTGACAAAGGAGCCAAGAGAACCCGACAGTGACAACTCCAATGCAAAGTGAGAATTCTGGTAAGTTCTACCCCATATGGACAATTTTTTTTAATGACATTCATTTGGAGCAATTCCTTCTGATTTCTTTTTGTTTTTCTATTTCTAGTTTGAGCAGCTTTATAGAAGAATGGGGCTATTTTATCCACTTCTGTGTACTTAAGTCCTTAATTATTTTCAGTCTTTTTCTTTGAGACTTTAGAAGATCATGCACTAATTCTTAGAGAAAAACAGCCAAGTGGGGAGTAATTATCTTGGCCACAAATCTCTGATGTTTACGGAATATGGCATGCAGACCTGAAATCTCCCATCACCCTTGCTGGCAGGGCCCTGTTCAGTCTCCTCCACTGACAAGAATGGGAACTGAGGTCTGGCTCAAGGTTCCACAGCAGGATGCTCTGGCCATGAAAGCCAGCCAGGTGTCCTGGCTCCTCACCCAGCATTCTGTCTCTTACGTGTTTACTCGGTAGTCATGCCCTGCCTTATGAGGTCACTTCTAAATTGTTTCCTTAAACGTGGGGTCTGTAGGTCAAATTCAGCCCACAGACAGATTTTGTTTGCCCATATAGACCTTAAAAATTGGAAATTTTCACATTAAAAATTATTTCTAGCTTCACTTGAAAATTCAGAACATCTGGCAACTTGGAGCTAATATCCGAATATGACAACAGCTGAGCTGAAGAATATCTTCCCCTTTTACCCAGGACAAGCTCATCCAAAACTGCCACAGGCTCTCTTCCTCCTCCACCTCACCAGCTTATCATCTTACACACACACACACACACACACACACACACACACACACACACACCTGTCCACACAAGCACACACAGTGTGCCTTTGCTAGGACTTCCATAGCAAAGTACCATAGAATAGGTGGCTTAAACAACACAAATTTATTTTCTAACAATTCTGGGAGTCCTAGATCAAGGTATCATCAGGGTTGGTTTCTTCTAATCCCTCTGTCTTTGGATTAGGTCCTACCCTAAAGACCTCATATTAACTCAGTTTCCTCTTTAAAGACCCTTATCTCCAAACCCAGTCACATCCTGAGGTGCTAGGGCTTAGTATTTCAATATGAATTTGTGAGGGTAGCACAACTCAACCCATCACATATTCTTCCCTCATTTTAGATGACCTGCTTGATCCACAAGGCACTGAAATCTGCCATTGTGACAAGCAGTTGCAAACTTTGGCTTGCTTTTTAACTTTTCACAGCTTTGTATCAATTATGCAGCCCCTATATAAAGTACCTTAGTAATAAAATCCATAAAGTACATAAAAATCCAGAAAGAGTCTCAGTGATTATCTACGCCAGTGGTTTTCAAACCATTTTAAGTCACAGAACCTTCTAACAACACTAGTGAATGAGGAACTGATATATAATATAGCTAAGCTTCGTTCCTCCTCTCCAAAATGGCTCCAGAAGGGAGCTCCAAAGATACTAGGCCTCCCTGTGTGACACATGACTTGAACACTGCTGATCTAATTCAAATTTTTAGTTTATGTATGAGGAACCCGAGGCCCATCTACATGACCAAGACCACAGAGATCAGAGTACCAAGTAGGACCAGATCCCATGTCTCATGACTTCCATGGTTACTTCTCTCTGTGCAACGCAAGCAAGGGCATGGCATCTGACCATTGAATAATGTTGTTAAGGACAGAGAAATCCTGGTATTTTATTGGTGGAAGTTGTAGCTTGGAGCCCAGGTCTGGGAGTCGGGAAACCCAAAACTATGCAACCTTAAGAACAAAGGCTTGACCCTCTTTTCCTCTTCATGAATAGCTCACTAGGACTAGATTCCATGGGCTTTAATGTCCCCTCCTATGTCAAAATGCTAGGACTCCAGAATGTTACACTTACAGTGATGCTGCTCCTCTTTACTTTTCATTAATTAGTACAAAAGGGTTTCATGATAACTTCTTGCCCCGGAGATAAAGGATCCAGTAATGAGCAGGTTCATACTTCCACACACAGAGTCCTCCACCACCACTGAGACGAAGCCTCAAACTGTGTCTGCTGAGCACAAGTCCACCTCAATAGTGCTACTCTAGCTTGCTAATAATAGAAAGGAAAAAAATAAAAAATGAAAAAGACATTCTACAGAAGAAGTTGCATCATATGACTCACTTTCATCTCGGTGATGGGAACCAAGCATTCAGCATCGCAGGGAAAGTGGAAGCAGGAGGGTGGGAAGAATTGCTGTGTTACTTGGGAACTGTAATTGCAGAACTCCAAAGTCCTATAATTGCCCTTCAACCAACATTCCAGTGACAACAAACTAGTACTTCATGAGGTTGCCTGTGATGGACCATGCAAATCCTCATTTAGTTATTAGTATCTGATTTCAGACCAAAACTTAAGACCCCAAATATCCAAACTTTGGTAATCACCAACACCTATGTTCTCTTCCTCTTCTCAGACTTACAGCAGGCCTACATTCCCCACCTCCCTGAACTCAGAGACTGAGTTCTGGCCAATGGAATGTGGGCCAGGCGCCATGCATCTCTTCTAGGCCTGGTCTGTAAGATTCTCCCACATGTAGATCTGGCTCTTTCCTCTGTCAGAAGAATGGAAAGGACTCTAGAGACAAAGTCTAGGTCCCTGAATGGGAACAGAGTTGCACCCCTACCAACATCATCCCTGGTCTTCAATGTGGGCAAGAAATATATTTTCATTCTGTTTAGTCACTGGGACTTGAAAGCTATGGGCTTTGGCAGTTAGCATTATTTACTTTGATACAAGCATCCTTTGAAGTACCAGGCAAGCATACGCCTGTCCATTTGCCAGACCATGAAATATTTGAGGATCTCAAATAGTGACAAGATGACAATTCTATCTTCTCCCTTAATATTTTCCTCCTTTTCACTTTCTCTGATCCATGCAACTTCACATGCTATCCTGAACCCATTAGATCAGGAAAAGGGTTTGCATCAAAGAAGTCATTGGGAGTTTTTATCTGGCAAAATTTTCCAAAATCCTAAGTTCTTGATAGATCAGAAAGGATATTTGGAAGAAATGTTTTTGGAGACAGAAGGATGTTTGAAGAGACTAGAGTTTCTCCACCCCCAAGTTGGAAAAATATCACCCAAGCCCAAACAGCCTTTCTCAACCAGAGTTCTACTCAGAATTAAGCCTCACTGTCCTATGAGATCCTTTTCATTTAATGCATTTACTTTTCTCCTACACATCTAGAATGATACTCGTTATTTATCATCCTTGGGATGATTTTAAAAATCATTTCTGACTACTGTGGTTTAGATGAGCAACTCCACTTAGGAAAGGCTGGTTGGAATGAGGGAAAGGAGAGAGTGAGGAGAGTGAAGGCATCGAAGGATCCTAGAGAGCAAAGAGAAAGGTACCAGGGGGTCAGCAGAATGCCAGGGAGACGTGGCAAAAAAAAAGCCTGGGTTTGCTGAGTGAGTGAGGCCCAGGGTGGCAGCAGGAGCCAGTGAAGGAGAGGCAGCATGACAAGCGACAGGCACCTTAACAGAGACCTTGGCCACCCAGGCTCTTCCTGAGGCACCCTTTCAGGAGGACTGAGACTGGTGGAAGGAAGGTTCTCCAACCTGCAACCTGCAAAGACCAATTAACAATTAAGGATTCTTTGAAGTAATGAACACCTCAGTGAATAAATTCCTTTGACTACAACTCAAGGGCTTCCTAAAATTCCCACATCTTTTCCAATCACTGTCAGGCAAGGTATTCAGAAAACCTCAGATGACTAAATGAGTTACTGTTTGGCCAGTGCTACCTGCCTGCAAAGCCTTGAGAGTAAGCAACTCTTCCCCAGGCTGGTTTTTTTCTTGGCGTTGATAGAGAACTCCCCCAAGATGCTAGCATAGCATTTCTTCAAGCACAAACCAGTCTTTTGACCTCCTAGAAAATCTTGCTGGACCACCAGGGTACTAGGGACAGATTGTGGTTTTTCCCTCATTTTATGTTTTGTCAGAGGAATCTCCTTCCTGATGTAATCAGCCTCTGGAACTTTACCCAAACAGCAATTCTGCACTAAAGGTCAGGACAAAAGGGGCCTTGCTATAGACTCCTGAAAGGGGCACCAATACATGTGAGCAAGGATGGCAAATCCATTGTTGGAAGGAAATAAATATTTGGTGGGGAGATGAAAAATAATGAAGTTAAATTTTTCAGGTTTTTGGTTGTATTTGTTTGTGTTTTTTTTGTTGTTTCAGCAAAAGCAGATAATTAATGACTATAAAGTATTAAATGTGGGAATTACAGTAATCTTTAATAAAGTATGCACAGCACTCATAAAATATATAATTACATGTATAACTTGAGAAAGATTCGTGTGTTGTCTTTAGCCTGGGCTTTGCATTTTAAGTGGGATATGGGAAAACAGAATCAACCCAAGATATCTAAGGCCCTTGAGGGAAGAATAAATAAGTTGAGATGGTTTTATTCTGTGATGAGAAAGCTAAGAAAGGGTTAATTTTCAAATATCTTAAACATTAGTCTCAGGCCAAGGGCCTGCTGAATGCACCTCTCCCCAACTCAGAGCACTTGAACTCAAATTCTGGCTGAGAGCTGTTATTTTAAATGGAAAGTAGAGTCATCTATTCTCCCAGCCATGGATCCCCACATTGATTACCCACTTCACTATCATCCCACCTACTTTCTCCTGGGATCCCCACATTGATTACTCACTTAGCACTATTTTCCGACTCTGTCCATTAAGTTAGCATCATCGCTGACTCCCCAAACCACTCTATTCAACCAATCCCCTAGGTCCATACTGTCCCATAGCTCCCATCCAAAACATAAATCTAAGGGTACCTATCACTCAACCACCTTAAACACCTGCAATAGACTTTCTGCAGGTTTAGAGATTTTCAAAATACATAGTATTTTTTTTAAATCTGTCTTAGCTCCTTTTTGCATCCAATCTCCTTAGTATTGTTCTCAAAGCGCCTTTACAACCTGGCCATACTCACCTCTCCTTTCATTGGCCCGCACCTGACACCACTCTGCTCCAGCCATATCAGATGCTCACAATTCCTTGAACATCTGCATGCTAACCTGTCTCTCTTCTTGCTAATTCCTAGTCCTGGAATGCATTCTTGTCTCCTCCATGTGGTGAAATCAGGGTCATCTTTTATGTCCCAGGTCAAAAGTCATCTCCTCTCTTTAGCCTTCCCAAACCTAGGCAGGACTCATCACTTCCTCTTGTGGTGCCCACATCGCTGGGCTCTGAAATGGCAATTGTCACATATTATAATTATTTGTACATTTTTGTCTTTCTCACTATATCGTCAACTTCTTAAAAGGAAGAATCGTATCTTATTCATTTGGTTTTTTCTCTAATACTTAGCCCAGTATCTTGTATATTGTAAATGTTTGGTAATTGTTGAATGAAAGGATAAGCTCCCAGTTCAGAGATTCTCTTTTTAGTTTACCTAACACATCCAGCCTGGCAGTGTTCAGCTTGGATTGGAACAAGAGTCAGGACCCCAGGAACAGGTTAACGGGGTGAGCTACAACGGCTCATAATGGCCCCTGCTGGGCATAGTTTTACATCCTATTGTCTAGATCAAAGCTGTCAGTTTCTGCCGTTTGTTCCTATGTGTCGTAATTGGAGCAAAACTCCTTCATCAGCCAGTCTGGCCACAACACAAATACATGGGTTGGGAAGAAGGGACTGCCTGGTTCTTTTCAGGTTCCTATGGATACAGTGCCACCATTGATCCACTGGGATGCATCTGCGTGGGCAGCTGCCATTTCTGGACTGTAAACACACAATGAACAGGCAGGCAGGGGAGGAGCGAATAGGATGGGAAAGTGGGGGAGGACAAGAAAGAATTGAGAGAAAGCATATGGGCAGAAGTGCGGAGGGAGGAGGGTTTGGTATTTGCTCCTACAGAAGATAGAATGTATTTGATAGCTTCCAAAAAGCGAACAGTTTTTAAAGTTCCTTTTGCTAAATATAAAATGTGCAAATCACGAGTGGGAGCTTGCCTTTCTTTCTGTAGCCAGGACAAAGTTCCTGGGTATATTTTGATCAGCCGTTTCTAGACACATCCTCCACAAACTGATTAGACAGCCTGTCATCCTGACATGGGCTTAACTAAGAAGCAAAATCAGGCAGCCAATCTGCAAAAATACAATATGGTGTCATTTTCTCCCTTTTGCTCATTTATTTAATAAACATGGACATTGATACATATAATAATAATAATAGCACTTTGTATGGCTAGTACTTTTTAGTTTACAAAGAAATGTTCCTGCCAAGCCGGCATGGCTCAGTGGCTGAGCATCGACCTATGAACCAGGAGGTCATGGTTTGATTCCTGGTCATGGCACATGCCCAGGTTGCAGGGTCAATCCTCTGTGTGGGGCATGCAGAAGGCAGCAGATCGATGATTCTCTCATCATTGATGTTTCTCTCTTTCCCTCTCTCTTCCTCTTTGAAATCAATAAAAATGTCTTTAAAAAAAAGAAAAAAGAAACAGAAATGTTCCTTAGGGCGTCACAACAACCCAGTGAGATACACAAACTGGATATTATCGCCTTAGTTTCCTGATGAGGTCTCTGAGGCCATTGAGGAGATAGTGTATTGTCCCAGAGCTACTCAGTGGAGGCAGAGTCAAGACTCACACCCAGGACTTCAGTTTCCAAGATTGGTGCTCTCTTCCCATCCCTACACCCATCATCTCACACCGTGCCTGACTGCCAGCTAAGCCACAGGCTGCTTCTCCATTGGAGCACAAGTGATAAAGAAAGAGGAGATGGATGGTTTGGGCAGGGGTGGGCATGTTGACAATGTTTTTATAGTCTCCTGGTTTTTTTAAACCCCACATTAGAGTAAATAAATGCATGTCCAAAATAATCAAACCACTGGCTTACAACTTTTCTATCATCATTTTCTCTGAATGTATGACTCTGGCTCTCTTGCCAATACACTCAAGACTTTTGAATGTGGTTCCTTCACTGATGATTCTCTCAAATTCAGGTCATGGTTGCTGTCCCTTTGGGGGCTGTGAGATAAGTTATGTGTGGCAGTCCTTGATTGCTTTCCATCAACAAGAGCCAATGGGAGCCCCTAGATGCCACTGGATGTCTCCTTTTTGACCAAGTTTTATCACTTTCTCAAATATCTGTGTTTGTGAGTAAAATGATGGCAATACATTATATTTATGGGACTTTACAGTTTATGAAGAGCTTTACTGTTTCACAGGCCCTACCCCCTAGATTCCCTCCCTGACTGTGAGAATGGGGCAGATCTCTCTATTTTAATTGTATAGATTAAGACAGGGAGCCTAGAAAGGCTAATTAATGTGCCCATTTAACACAACTAGTAAATGATGGACTAGGTTCTACTAATCCTAAACTTCTAAACCCAAATCCAGCCCTCTTGCCAGTGGGCCTATGGTTTTTGTTGCCCTCTCCCACATCCACCACAAAAACTGATGAGACAGGGAAAATCCATCACCAATGATGAACAGAACTCAGAGCACATGCTGGACTGTTCTTATTTGTACCTCCCATAAGAGAATAGAAGTTCTTAAACCTATGTCCATGGTTTTAGCTGATGATCCCTTGTAATTGAATGTGGGTTTTTTCTGAGAGAGAAAATTTATAATTTTCATCAGATACTCAAAGAAATGTAAATTCATCAAACTTGGTATCTACAAAGCCTACCACAGTGCCTTTTATATAAAAAGTGCTGAATGCCTGGATGGATGGAAGGATGGATGGATGACTCTGTGTTTTTCTGTCAAGCTCTAATTCTACAATTGACTGAACTATTATGCAAACTGAATGATGCACAGGCAGGACAGAATTTTAGGGAGAAATATTTGAAATGAAGAGAAAAATCTTGATTCTCAATGCAATTAAATGTGATGTAACTGATTCATACTCTTTGTTCTTCCAATCTTCTCACCTATCTACATTATCACCAAGCAAAAAAGAGAGTTCACATACTACCAAATTCAGCAGAGCATATAAAGAAATTATGTAGTATGAGCTCCATCACTGGCTGAGTATACATCTTACATTTAATAGCTATTTCCAAGTCAGAATTATAAATCTACCAAAAAAGAACCATACTAATTTTAAATGGAGCATATCAGAAAATCACAACTCAACAAAATATTATATTTTTTTTTACAAATACTGGATAGCCAAGTTATATATGCACATTGTGGTTTTAGAGATTATCCAAACTATGAGGTTGTTTGAGACAGTCCCAAATCCCTCAGTGCTGGACTGATTTCAAGAAGATAATTAAAGTCAATGGTACCTGGTATATGAAATAAAACACCCACCCTCTACTCTCTGGGTTTGGTAGACCAAAGATAATAAACTTGTCATAAATCAAGATAAAGGGCCACCAGAAAGTGACACTCTCCTCTCAGGTTAAAATGTTGTCAGAATGGTCAAGGTAGACATGGGAGGGGTAAATATGCCAATTTCCCCTCCTACCTAGACTGAACAGCCTGGAAGGAATCCTGGCCGGCCTTTCAACATGCTGGCAAGAGCCAACCCCTGACAGCCTGGAAAAGAGCAGAGAATGGAAGCAATGTGTTGGAGAACAGTACTCATCTGTCCTGCCAGCACTCAGCCTCACCATGGCCAGAACCTGTCACTGGACATGTCCATGCAGCTATCAATAAGCTGTGCATGAAAACTACCTGGAAGCAGACTCTGACTCTAGGGTTTGATGTTAAATACCAGAGGATATAGAGTGTCCTGCCAAGGACAAACTTTTATAACCCTACATTCCTCTATGAGTGATGTCTATTCTTTTCCTTGTCAGATTAGAAAGAGGCAGCAGGCTACAATCAATGGATTGAATATCAACTCAAAAGTCCTAAGGTCTGGTATCTGTTTTTGACTGGTGAACAAAAGACATCCGAGGTTTAAGTACATCAATTCAACCTCTTTCTTGCAGCATTATGATAAGAAGAAGAAGGGGAATTCTTTGTAGTTTATCTCATTTCTACATTATCTTATCTTCATAACTCTGAGAAGTAAGCAGAACAGGTATTATGGTTCCTAGTGTCCAGTGTGAAATTAAAGATCAGAGATTTTGAGTAGCTTGTCCGGGTTCACATAGCAATTTCTGGTGCGAGGTCCCATGTTCTATGACTCCAAGTCCAGGGTTCTCAGACATAGTGTTCCACTAGCAGATTGTCAGGGTTCTTCCCTCTCTTTTACTGCTACTCAAATGGTCCCTTATACTGGCCAGTTGTCTTATAAATGAAACCCCTTTATAAAGAGGACTTAGCAATTTGATAGATAAATCCTTTAAGTGGATAATGATCTAGAGTAAGCTTTCTTTTTAGTAATTTAATTACAAAATATATCCACATTTATTATCAATATGTTGCTTTATGCTTTTAGAACAATTATCCAGCCTAGTCTAATGGCCTATAAAAAAAAAAACTTAAATATTTGAAATAAATTATTTAAGAAAAATTTGCATTATGCAATCAGTTCAAGAAATATTTATTGAGCACCTACCAAGCATGCACTGTCCAGGGCATTAAGAAGACAAAAGTGGTCAAGAAAATGTTCCTTCTGTAAAGAGTGTAAAAATGAAAGAGGGAAGTCAAATAAGAACAGGTAAGTGCATATGTTGCATGAAGAACTTTATTGGGATAAGGGCAGAGAGTTCCAAACACACACAGAAAGGACACTCCACCTAGGACTGGAGTTCAGAGGCTTTCCAGAAGGAATAACTTAAATGCCAGTTATTTAGGAGAATAGAATTTTGCAAAACTTTTCTAACCTCATCTGTAAAAATAGGGCCACTTGGGAACCCTGACCAACATCCAAGCACACCATATCCTTTCCCACTTCCTTGCTTTAGTCACATTATTCCTTTAGCAAGAATACCTTCTCACAAATTAATTCCAATATCCTCCTTTTCATCTTTCAAGGCTCAGTTTTTGCCTTTTCTAGGAAGTCTTCTTTGATCTTATTTTAAGAAACAGAACTAACTTGAAAAGATTATAAACATAAGATTCAAGTTCTATTACACTTCCCTGATCTTTCATAAACCCTAAGCCCCTCAGCTATATTTAGTCATTAAAAGATCACTATGGCCATACTATTCAATACAAGTGTTATTGGGGCAGCCTGGGAGTGGAGGGGGTGGGTGAGGAAATCATGGCCATTTCTAAATCCTTCCAAGACTTGTATTATTACAATATCTTGATCTTCAGCCAAAGCTAGAGGAGGAAGAGATAAAGTTTCCCTTTCTCTCTGTTCCACTGGATCATTGGGGTTTGTGAGGTAGTCTGAAGGGTAACCACCATCTGGATCCTTGGTCAACTGGTAGCAAATTTGGGTGAAAATATGTCAACAATACATTGCAGATCTCAATGTTTTCACTCTAAAATTACATATTGGCTCTTTTGGTCATCAGCAAATCTTTATAAATGGGACCAAACAACTTTCTTTGGGAATACCAAGAGAGGAACAATATTCATATTATAGAGCTTTGCAAACTCTCCGGATATCCTAACAATAAGTTACAGATGTTTAATCCTAAATCAAAAAGCTAAATATAATATAGAGTCTACAAATGGCAATTTTCTATAATTTGAGGAAAATATTTGGTAGCTCAATTCCCACTAGAAATTGCTGGCCATGGATCTGTTCTGTTAAACATCTGTCAGCCTTTCTTATGGACAGGAGCATCCAGAGAAGAACAACAGATTTATTTTAAAAATTGAATTGATTTTAAAACTATAACTTGAATTGTACTCTGGACATGTGGGTATTATTTTATCACTGAAAAAGTATTAGGAAATCAAGAAACCTACATTCATATTTGCATTAATTTTATTACAGTATTCTATTTCCTGATTTTCCAATTTTGTGTTATTACCTTACTCTCCTTTATTTTGAAAAGAAACTTTATCAGTTTTCCTGTGGCATACCATTTTATCTCGTTGTTTTGCCTGCAATAAGATATCAGCCTAATATTGGCAGAGCAACTTACTACAGTGATTCTTTGTTCTAGAAAAAAAAAATGCATGACTGGTACATTATTAAAATAGACAAGGAAGTGTGTTTCATTTCATTGGTTATTTACTTAGTAATATTGTCATGGTACCAGGTACTTTACAAAAGACAAAGTGAGGTGATTATGCAGCACACTTGGATCTTGCATTTGATAAGAGGATCTCTGGGTACTTACCCAACACTGACTCATAAATCAGCTCATCTCAGGTAGGATGCAAATGTTGCTCTAAATATACACTCAATATTATGGAAACTCCATGCCACCAAACACTATGCAGACAGCCTTGCTAAATTTCTGAGGGCTCTGAGGAAACTGAAATGGGGATGGGCTTATGAAAGATGGTAGGTAAGTTTTAAAGATAAACAGTAAAAAGTGGGAAGGGGAACCTAACAAATAGAAGAGAAACTGGGAAACTGAAAGCTACCACAGTGAACTTCATAGACAACTGACAAACAACTTGCGTTCTAAATCAAATGCATACTTAGTGAGTCAGAGTAAAATGTTTACTTATCTCAAACTTGGCTCTTACCTATGTCTGAAACTGGTGTTTTGTCCTGCACAGGAGATCATTTCTCTAAATTTTTTCAAGATATTAATAGTCTGAATTGTATTTTTATATTCACAAAGTTGAAATCTGCTCCATCCTAAACAATAATCACATAGAATTCACCACACATCATCTTGATATGAAAATTAAAATCAGGAAAGCATCAATTCAGACCATACTAAAATTGTGAATTTGTGGGAAGATAGGAAGAAATCAGTAGATTATGTTTGTGAGGCTTTTCAGGTAATGCTCAGAGCGGAGCATGCCTGTGTTGGGGCAGAGAGCAAAGGCAATGGGCAGCAATCCTTCAGGGTCCCTGACATTGGAGACACACACTGCCTCTCTAGGCCTTCATGGAGAGGATCCGCACATCTTTCTCCGGGGAAAAATTTGATGAGGCCTATGTTCAGAAATAAAATGGAGGACAGAGACCCCATAGGTAAGTCTTCCAATTTACTGTTTCAGAACCAGGACCCAGGGACCATGCATGAGCAAGGGGGTCTTAGCTGCTATGCACTCCCAGGGTTCAGAGCTCTCTGTGCCTGGGCTGGTGGCTTGGGCCTGAGGGAGGTCTGTTGCCTGAGGGCTCGGCAGCCTCCTGAAACAAGCCCACATTGTACCCAGTGCTGAAAGGCACACAGTCTGGGAGCTGCATAACCTGGTGGAATACCAGGCAAGATTCCACTCTCAGGGAGGACTGAGGAGCTCTGGAAGGCAACTTATTCTAAATGGGGAAGAAGTCAGGAATAGGATTGGAAAAAAGGAACAAAGCCTTGGTATTCAAACAGGGCAGTGAGAGGAGTCAGCGTGCAATAAAAGCACCTTTACTCCACCCCAGCCCAGTGCCATGCCACAAGTTTAGCTCCTGGGGAGAGAGGACATCATGACCAAGCCACAAAACAACTGTTTCAATAAATGCTTTAGCTCAGTGGGGCTCAGGCCTCATGTTGAGCACAGTATAACACAAAAGAGATGTTAGCCTTCTCCCTGATTCTGCCATAAAGATCACTGCCTAGCTCTGTACCCTAAGATGTAGTTCCAGAGAACAGAGCAGAGAAACTGCAGCTCTAGGGTCAACCTCTCTCTCAGGACCCCCAGAATTACTTGAGGGAGAAAAGGGAAAATTATTAGAGTGTTCAGGAGAGCTGTTTTAGAAAATGGAGTATTTTGGGTGGTGATTCAAATAACTTCATACTTCTGAACATTTATAATTTCCCCACATTTGCAAGTTTTATTATCTGTTTCAGAAGCAGTAAACGCCAAGAGATTAATCACTTGTCTGCAGAGCACATGAGAAACAGAACAAAGGAATGGGGTCGGGGGGAGGCTGATGTTGGGAGAAAGGGTAACAGGTTTTAGGTCCTGCATTAAGAGAGAAAGCAGCGTTGTAGACCCTGAAAATCCCCAGAAAGGTTTGTTAAGAAAAATAATTGAAATATTTTAAACATTGAGGTAGGAGAGGGAATTTTCAGATTTCATGTAGAAGCAACCATTTAATGAGATCTATTCTCCCATTCAACCAATGTGTTTATTTACAAATAAATAATTCTTACCTACATAGAATTTGGCCACGCAGATTTTTTTTAATCTCCTACATACAGATGCTCAGTATTGCTCTGTATAGGTCCTCAGTTGACAATACTTCATAGCCATTAGTGGCCTTACTATGTAGGCTTTAAAGTAATAGGATCACAATTCTTCTGCTATTGAGACCGTTTGGGGGATTTAGACAGCTCTTTCCAACCTTCAAGACCAATTAGGAAGGTAGTACTGTATTCTAAATGCAAATGGCAGAGGTTTCTCTGACAGATCACACAAAAAGGACCCCACTAAAAGCAAAGGGACCTGTAGCTGTGTCTACCTAGCAAAAACACTCAGTGGAAAGCAGAAACATAGAGCCTCTTGTTTTGTTTGGTTTCCCTCTAAGAACAACAATGTTCATGATGGGGATACTGTTCATGCACCTACTGTTTCTGTTGTTACATCTCTACTGTATAACCAGGGCTCTTCTGGCTGGGTTCTTTGCAGCATCTATGCAGCATCTCTGAATGGCTGCCAGTCTCTCTTTGGGAATGGGGATCCCTACAATGGCAGGAACCACAGCAGGGTCACTTGAATTAAATGCACAAACTTCAATATTAGAGAAACAAATCTACTATTTTACAGGGTTGGGTTTTTTTTAATTTTTATTTTGTTTTGTTTTGTTTTTGCCAAAAAAGATGTCTCTTTTCTTTCTATCCTATTTCCTTCCATTTCCTCGTTCTCTGTTTGGGCCTCACTTATCTCTTTATGATAATGCTCCTTTTAACCGGGCTGCCAGGACCCACAGCAGGCTGCCTCCACACTGCCAGGCAGAGAGTAGGAGGAAATGATGAGAGCCCTCAGCCTGCATTGTCACTCCTTGGCTGAATCTCTCTTTCCCCCTTTGCCAAGTCTCTTGACTTCCTCCCAGAGAATAGTGTTTTATGCTTTCAAAGCACTCCCATATTGCTACCTCTGCCCAGAGGGCTAGCCTTCAGTGAATTAATGTGCTCAGATCGCAAAGATTCCATTTTGATTATGTTGCCTGTTTCTGAACAGGTACTACAATATGTTCAGAAATGCACAAGGACATGATGGGTAGCATAGCATCGTTTAAAAACATTTTTTAAAATTCTAGTTCTTCCTCAGTTGTGTGAAATATAACTTGTCTTGACTTCTGTCTGTCCAAATGACTTTCCTGGCCTTCATACAGAATTAGAGCAAGAAGTAGAACATGAGACAAATAATACAAACTTCCAGTTATAAAATAATATAATACTGAAATAATATAATTGATGATAATATATATAATAAAATAATATCATGGGGATATAATATACAGCATGGTGGCTATAGTTAATACAGTACTGTATTATATATTTGAAAGTTGCTAAGAGACTAGATCTTTCCTACAAATTCTCACTATAAGAAAAGAAATTTGTGGCTATATATGCTGATGGATGTTAACTAGATTTATTGGGGTAATCATTTCACAACATAAATATCAAATAATTATGTTGTACACCTGAAACTAATATGGTATATTTCAATTATATCTCAATTTTTTTTAATGTAGAACATGAGCAAGATCTACTATGAGTAAAAGGGAATCTGGTCAGTATTCAAGAGGGACCCCTAAGGATGGGATAAATATAATCTTTTTTTTAAATTTTGTTTTTATTGTTAAGAGTATTAAAAATGTCCCCCATCTTTCTCCCACTGACCCCTCCACCCAGTTCTTACCCCACCCTACCTTTCACTACATTTGATCTATAGACTTTATCCATTGATCCATCTCTCTGTCTACCTATTTACCTATTTTTTTATCTTTTTTTACACATATAGTGGGTATCATGCTATCAAGCATTGCATTGCTTTGCCTAATGGACACAGGTTAAATTTCTTGTCCCTCACTCCCCACGAAGTCATACTGAATTTCTTTTCTCCATGCTGCCATTGCAACCTACGTGGATCATAATAATCACTAGAAGTTTGTATTGTAATTGCTGCTCAGGAAGACCTTAAAATTCTTTATTTATTGATTGATGTATGGATGAGATCTGCCATCTATGGTCCCACTTATCCATGCATTCATTGGTTGCTTCCAGTATATGCCCTGACCAGAGATCAAACCTGCAACCTTAGTGTATCAGAATAATGTTCTAACCAACTGAGCTACCCAGCCAGGGCCTAAAATTCTTAAAGACAAACTCTTGCTCTTTCCCCCATACTCCTATACTCCACCCTCTCCTCCCATCTTTGTAACCTGGAAGATACAATGAGTAGATGCCAACAGATACCCCACCACAACAAGGGCCTATTTGAGAATGCAAGTAACTAATGATGTGAAATAAGGGTTGGAGATTAAGAAAGACTTCAGGAGGGCAGGGACAGTCTAATGCACTGTGTTTTTGTTTTGTTTTGTTTTTTGTATTTTTTAAATGCATTTCCTCCTAGAAACAGTATTTAAATATATTTTATTTATTTTTTTATAGAAAGGAAGGGAGAGGGATGGAAGGTTAGAAACATCGATGAGGGAGACACATCAATCAGCCGCCTCCTGCACGCCCCCTACTGGGGATGTGCCCGAAACCAAGGTACATGTCCTTGACTGGAATCAAACTTGGGACCTTTCAGTCCGCAAGCCAATGCTCTATCCACTGAGCCATACCGGTTTCGGCAATTTTTTTTATCAATATTAAGATGACTTCCAGAAAAAAAATCTTACCGTCTACTTTAATCATCTAGTTTTCTGTTTAAATTTTTAAGAAATAAAAAATTTAAGTTAAAAGAACATCCTAGTTAAAAGAACATAAGATACCTGACAATTTGTACTTGTTTCTACATGCCTTTTCTCTGTTTACTTCATTCGCTTTGGTTAATGTCAAGGGTAAATCTAAATAGGAACACTGTTCAAATTAATGAACTAGGCTGTCTGACTTTTAATACAGCCTTGAGGTCTCAGGCACATCTTGATCTCTCTTATAAGAAATACAATCTTCTGGAAAACAAAGGCAACTCAATTTTCCTGGCAACCTCAGAGACATACCCATCAAATTTATTCCTGTTTAGTATGTGTTTTTTAATTATTCATCTGCAAGACATTAAAATAGTTCATTAGGAAAAGAGGTTTCATTTGGATGTTAGATTGCAAATAAAAATCAGAAAGAAGTTTGTATAAATTATTTTTATAAATATATGGTTAAAATTTTAACCAACCAGTTAATAAAATCTTCTTGGGAAGAATAATCCAAAGATAACCACTCTGACTTGGAATAATTTTATCACAGTCCATCTTCTGTGAGCCTCTTTAGTAATCTAAAGGGTGAGATTAGACCTTCATTATGAACTACTTATATACATCATTTGAGATGATGGGAAAGTAATTTGAAGAATTCGGAGTCTGGTAATGAGTTTCCTTTGAAGTTGGGGAGGGGTGGCAGTGGGAACCAAATTTAAGATAATTGCTGGTTGTCTCCAAGGAGTCCAAATGTTGATGAAGCTTCTGTATTTAATAATTAAAGATGTTAACCTCAGAGAAAGACAGAGGGACATTGTTGGTAACCCCTTGACATTTCAGAAGCCTGCATCTTGGTCTGACAATCTACTATCTAACTTCATCCTCCTCTTTACTCATTACTCCTCATTTCTCTGAGTTTGCTGGGCCTTTCACCATAGGCAGTCAGACAGTTGAAAGCCTGAAGAATGAAAGAAAACCTGCTTAGGAAACTTGACTCTAGCAGCATCCCACACTGTGGTTATAAAACATCCACCTTTCTGCCTGAGGTGCACTTCTGGAGAACCAGGGTAACAAGGACACTTCTCCCAATCCTGTTCAGGAAATCAACAAATGTTTGCCCAACTCTTTGAAGTTTATAAGCTCTACATCTGGGTTAAGTCTAGTTACTACGTTTGTAGGTAACCTTTTCCTAGGAGAAAGGTGCAACTCTGGGTGTGGCTTTCTCTTCCCCTTCATTCAAATCTCTGTTGTTAGATTCATGACACCTTACTCCAGCCAATCATGGCATGCCTGAAATGTTCTCCCAGGATCTACTACCAAGAGACCTCAAAGTCCATGTCCACATTTGGCCTTGCTAGCCCTTCATCCAATCAAAAGTGCCTCCTAGCACAGCTGTGTGGTTTAGGGGAATTATAATGGAAAGTAGAAATGTGCTCATTCCTCATGCTAATTCCCAGAGTATCCCTCTGTCCTAGAGGCTTTTTATAGCTGTGCCCACAGAGCAGCTAGAGGTAACTGAGAATGAAGAGCAGCATGCCCACAGATTATCCAAAAAACAAAGTCAAAGTCATGATCTCATCTTAACAAATTACATTTGCAATGACTATTTCCAAGTAAAGTCACATGCTAAGGTGCCTTGGATGAGGACTTCAACATATAACATTTAGGGGGATGCAATTCAACCCCTAACAATATCTAAGTTAATGATTCCCAAATCCTGCTCCAGGGCTGAGGCAGATGGGAAGTGCAATGGCGATGTCAGATCAATTTCTCCCAGATCAAGTTTCTCTGCTGTGATGTAGACCTCATTATGTGACCCTGCCTCCTGTAGAGAGTTCCCTGATCCCTTCACATACTTTGCACTGGCCAGACAGATGGTCTACCACTGCCTGCTCTTCCCCAACCCAAAGAGAGGACAGAAGAAGAAGCTAATGGGGTACGGGTGGGAGCAGCTATTCCTATTATACCATAGAAGCTCTTAAAATCACTGAAAATGAAATAATATAAAGACAACGGTATTTACCAGTATGAGGGAGATTGTGCAGCCCTCTGAGGACATGTTGAAGTAGTAGATATTCCCCTGAATGTCTTCATAGGAGAACAGATCCCATAAAGAATTGTGGTTTTGCTGAGTATGGGTTTCAAGGTGGGGGAAGCATTTATTTTATTTATTTATTTATTTGGTCAAATCAATCAAATCAAGGCTGAGTTCTGCCACCAATGTTCATTCTCTGTCCTTCAACCACTCAATGACAACCATCATCACTCTTGACAAAGGTAAGCTATACATATTAACCAGTATGATTGTAGATCCAAAGTATGTCATAGCCTGAGGCACCCACAAGTACACCCTGCCAGGGTATTCAAAAGTCAATGAAATAACACCAGGAATGATGTTTCCATTGCATTGACACAGTCAGAGAAGACTGGATTTTTTGCACTGAATATGATTTTTAAATGTACATTCTAGAAGCTGGACATTTGGGCTCCATTTCATATTATTGAACATAAACCTTCCAGTCAACAAACTTGCAACAGTTAAGCAAGCATCTAACAGATAAGGGATTTACTCTAATTTTACTTTTTCATTTCACATTCAAAAAATTTAACTATCTTTCTTAATACATATTGTATTTTAAAGCTATTGACTATGTTTCTCTGGAAGAATGGTGCTACTTTCTGTCCTTTTATGTCTCAAATAATGACAAGAGAAGATGATAATCTGTTTTCAATGTCCTTACTTGACAAAAATAAAAATGGACAATCCTTCCTCTACACAAACACGTATTTACTTTTAGTTATTTCTGTTTTTGTTTATTAGACAGTGATATCCAACAATCTGTAAGCACTAGTTAAAATTGGGAGAACTGGGAGAGGGAGGGGGAACCTTCAGAGATGGTTCAGATGATAAAACCTACTGTAAAAGACTTTAATTAATAACTGAATAAACCTAATGAAAAAAACTCCTGAATATCTAGCCCTGCTTTACTCTGAAGAACATTATTTTTTAATCCCACTCAAAACCAGTCCCTTTGTAATGCCAGGGTCTTTATTTCTGCTCATCATCTCTGCCTGCTACCCACAGGCTTAATGCAAACTACAATATTTATTTCCCTCTGTCCGTGATTATGGGCTGGTGAGTAGGCTGTCTCGGACTGTCTAGAGAGCAGGAAGCAGATGGAAAATAAATACAGTTGAGGAGTTTGGGGGCAAAGCTACAGACAGGAAAAGAAAGCCAAGAAATAAACAAACAGGAAGGAGACTGATTTTTCTGCCTTTCATCCCCAGCTCTGCTAGATAAGACTTAAGCAGAGGACATCAACTAGACTCAGTTTCAAATTCTACTCCTATTCCAAGGTAGATTTTCCCTTTGAAAAGTCAATTTCTACATTTTTTAAAATGAAGTTAAAATAAACTCTTAATAATTGTTCCAACTCATTTCAAATGCCGTAATCATTATCATTGTATAGTATGTGAGATTAAATCAATTCAACACAAGTAGTGCACATGTATACATAGTGCACATATATTGAAGGTAGAAACACTGACCTAGATGGATCTTAAGTGTATTCAAGCAGAGCATCAGGCCCAGGTTTAGGGAAGACTTTTAAGAGTTTGGAAACCATGACTGCATTGCTTCATCATTCTTCCAATGCCCACTATTCCTCCCTCTTCCCTTTCACCTCCTCAATCCCAGCTTGAATGACAGAATCTAAAACAAATCATTCACAATTCATAATGAACATAAATCAAAGCAAGTCTGACTGCAAGTCACTATTCTTATTGTAAATCCTCAAAGACAATTCCATGTGATTTTCCTCAGAGAATTTCTTCCTTAAAACTTCCTATTACTGTAACATGTCTTCAATATTCCCATCTGCCCTGCTGGACCAAATGCCTTCTAAAGGGTTGTGTAGGGCATTGGTGTAACCAGGGGTAACACTCTGGAGCTGGATTGCCCAGGCTCAAATTCTGACTTACCTAGTTGCTAATTGTATATGACCTTCTCAATGCCTCAGTTTCCTCATTTGCAAAATGAGAATAACAACACTACCTTCTTCATAGGATTATATGAATATTAACTATGGTAAATCATAAAGTTATTGGAACAATGGCTGACACTTGAAGACTGGCTTGTATTATTACTTTCATTGTACAATCATAAATTATTATGAACATATTTTTCTTGATATTAAAGAAATAACATTCTGAAAGCAACTAGCTCAGCAAAAAATAATAATTTAAGAAATATTTTATTTCTGAAGGTCAGCATCTTTTGACAGAATTCTGTCTCCATGATCATTTTATATCATATAAGACTATCTTGGTAATGTTAAAAATGTATAGTATTTTAAAGAATTTTCAGGTAGAAATACATGTAGGACAAGAAAGTGTCTTAAATATTCATCTTTTTCCAATACAGGCAATAATCATCTGTTGTTACTGATCTAAAACCTTAATACATTCAGTTTGTCTTCATTCAATATATGCCTTCCTTTCTATAAAATCTGTTTCAATCTCTCTCGATTATCAATTTTAAAATGCTTTGAACAGGACTTTTTTTTGAGGAGAAGAAATGCATTTAATAAATTAGCAAAGGGTAAAATAAGTTCACCATAAAATAATTTTTACATGGCACAATGGCCACCAAAGAAAGAAAACATGTCTATTAAACAATGTTTTTTGGCTTTGGCAAGCCACGTCCTGTATTTTCAAGATCATATTGTCACTTTAGAAAATTTAACAAGATGCACTCAAACAACTGCATTTAAATGTTAAAAGAATCATAAGAATCTGTGAGGGGAATAGGCAGGTTGTGCCTCTAATGTTAGCCAGTGGGAGTGCATCCTTCATAATCTTTGCAAATAAGGCTGGGTGGGCAAGGATTAATTCAGATGTCAATTAACTGCATTTGTACTTTGCAGTAAACATAACCTTGTGAAAGTTAAAAAAAAAACACGTTGTCTTCTTTCTTATGTTTTAATTTGTAACTGTGAAGGAGAATCTAGTCTGAGGAGCAGCACAATAGCTCAGGTCAGAATATTTAATTGTCTACACAAGATGTTTTATGGGTTAACTGTTGAGTGTTTTGATAGTGTTAATTACTTGATACGTGCTAATGAGACAAGGAAGTGGTATTATTTATTCACTTAACAAATATTATTCTATCTGCTTTGAAGAACCACCTTAGCTCTCATGACTTAGAGGGGCCAGTTTTGAGGTTGTATTGCAACTCGACAGTGTCCTCCATATACAGTAATCATCATGTTTTAATTATAAAGTCTTGAGTTTTCAACAATAACTGCTGAGTCAATCTTTAGGATCTGCATTATGATCAGAGAGAAGGTAATCTACTTAAAGCCTTGGTTTTGGCTGGGAATCACCAATGCATCAAAAGCCTGTGAGTTGTAACAGAGACATTTTAATAGTTACTTTAGGAAAGAAGATCAGCTGGGGAACTAGGAAGAAAAGCCATGCTGAGAGGGAAACGTAGGCACGATGACTATATTTTAAGCTGCAAATTAAATCCAGCAGTTGGACCAAAGACTTTTAAGTACTTCAGAAAAGACTTTAGAAATTATGGACTTTTCAATTACTCTGATTTCCAGCTTTCTGACTCTACATGTATTTGGAGTAAGCTAGAAAAAAGGCATTTCAAATATCTCTGTCCTAAGAAGAAAAAAAAAAGTCCTGCTACATTTACCCAACTTTTCACTGAGAACAAGAAAATAAAGACTACTTTAATATTGGGCTACAAAGGCCAGCTCCATTCCCACTGTGGCCTTGACTGATTCAGGGCTTCTGAACAGGGCTTTGAACTTATATCTCCATCACATTCTTGGCCTCTACCTATAAAAATGAAACTAAAACAACTCTTTTGTACCTTACAAGGAAGTCGTAAAGATTAGAGTTAGAACATTAAACTTCAAAGATGAAAGGTTCAATATAAATTCCAGCATTATTGTCAAGAGGGCAGTGTGAACCGATAGAAATGTGCTGCTTAAGCAACTCCTACCTGCTGGCAGATATAAACTAGGATGACCTTGATATGCAGAGGGAAGGGCAGGAGCGCCTTGGAATGGGAAGTACATTATCTCAGGGCCAATTCTTGTTGAAATAACACTTAATTGTCCGTACTGGGTAGCTCACCATAAAGATTGAATACTGCAATTTAATGCATACCTGCTACTCTGCTCCCTTCCCCACAAAAAAAAATAAGCATTTGTGCACCTACAACATGCAAGGCTGTGCTAAGGGCTGGAAATATAGGAATGATAATGCATGGTTCTTACCTCTTCAGAGCTCAGAGTCAAAATAGGAGAACTGTGCATTCCCTATATAGTATAGAGAAAGGTAAGTCTGCCCAGAGCTTAGAGCATCTCAAAGCAAGACCCACCCCAA
Source organism: Lasiurus cinereus (assembly GCA_011751065.1). NCBI lineage: Eukaryota > Metazoa > Chordata > Mammalia > Chiroptera > Vespertilionidae > Lasiurus > Lasiurus cinereus. The sequence continues at coordinate 42,564,257 of JAAGEH010002531.1, read as the reverse complement.
AATAACTATCCAATAATTGTGTAGCTGACTTCCATCAGCAATGATTGTATTAGGCCATGACATTTACTGTGACAAATCCGAATTTCACACATTTTTTATGTTTCCACGTCAAAAAGCAATTAGTGATATTTGAATCTACAAGTGCTCCAAATTATTACTGAAGGTATTTTTTAAAGGGCCTAACATTATAGTCCCATCACTCTGCACTCAGAATCAGTAAGCTCGAGATGTCCTTCATCCCAGATGATATGCTTAGACCAAATTTTTTACAGCTAGCTAGACTCAAGTTGATGTTCAGTATTGCCAGGGGTATAGAGAAAAGAATACTTGTGTGTGTGTGTGTGTGTGTGTGTGTGTGTGTGTGTGCGCGCGCGCGCGCGCGCACACCAGGGACAGAGGCTTAAATGCTTTACTTTTGCCTTGTGTCCCTGTATTTCTCCTATTTAGTAAAGAATAAATGAATGACAAGTTCAGGTGCTGCCTCAGGAGCTCATTAATCTGAGCCTAAGTCATTTGAAGCAGTTGTCCCCCTACTCTATCATAAAGATCACTGGACCCTGACCTCCCTTGGAAACCTAGTCCCAACAGTCTGACCCATTTAAGTTGGGAGCACCTTTCCTACATGGAGATAGAGTAATTGGTCAGCATATTTTCTAATAACCTAAAGAGAACTGTTGACATTCCTTTAACTTTCCAACCTCTATCATTGGAGCTTGGCTTTCCTCAAAAGAAATCTAAAAACTAGTGATTTTTATTTCAAAATTTCTCCCAGTTTTTCCAAGCATCTTTTTAAGCATACAGATTTAAGTAAGCTAGGAGAAAATGGGTATCCATTTCCTCATCTATAAAATGAGACAAGATGATTCCTGAGGCTCCTTTTGCTCGAAAATCTTAATCCCTGAGAAGTTCTGCACAAGAGTCGAAAACAGAATTGGCAAACTTTCTGTATATAGTCAGATAGTAAAGGTTTTAGGGTCTTTGTGGTTACAACTCACAGTGCTATCATAGAGCAAAAGCAACCATCCTATATAATAAAAGGCCAATATGCAAATTGACCAAGCAGCAAACAACTGGTCACTATGACATGCACTGAACACCAGGGGGCACAGGCTCAACCCAGGAGCTACCCCCTGGTGGTCAGTGAGCTCCCACAGTGGGAGCAATGCTCAGCAAGAAGCCCTGAGCCAGGCTCATGGCTGGTGAGCACAGTGGTGGTGGCAGGAGCCCTCTCCTGCCTCCGCAAGCAGCACTAAGAATGTCCAACTGATGGCTTAGGCCCATGGGGAGCAGACCTAAGTCATCAGTCATATATCCTCTGAGGGCTCCTGGACTGCGAGAGGGCACAGGCCAGGTTAAGGGACCCCCCCTAAATGCATGAATTTCATGCACTGGGCTTCTGGTAGACAATAACTATAACTATAACTATTTATAACTACAAGTGCACAGCTGGATTTGGCCTGACTCTGATCTAAGAAAAAAACAAGCTCTTATTTTATACTTCAATGCCACCCTTCCCATGACTATGTCCAGGCTCAGATTTTCTGAAACCATTGAGCAATTGGTGGACCTAGGATTCCTAGGTATATAACACACATCCAAGCACACACAGGATGGGCGTGGACATGGAGAGCCAAACTTGAAAAGCAGAATGTCTTTTGTTTTGTTTTTACATCAACTCATTCTTGGTTTTCAGGATGAATGGAGGCCTACGTTTTTGCTTACTATGCTTTACAATGAGACTCAATTTTGTAATTTATTGGGCCATCACCATAGAATTAATGAATGAAGTGCTACAGTTTCTTACACTCAAAGCATGGCCCATGGACCTGGAGCCTCAGCCTCACAGGGGACCTTGTTAGAGATGCCAAATTTTGGCCCCACCCCAAACCTATTGGATCAGAATCTGCATTTGAACCAGATCTTCAGGTGGCTTGTATGAACATTCCATTTGAGAAGCATTGCTGTTTACAATATATTAGTCAAGGTCCTAGCAAGAAACAGATGCCAACCACAGGTGAAACAAAAAGAAAGTTGTAATGATGGAACTTCTTAGAGAGGTGTGGCAAGAGTAACATAAACACACACAGGAATGGAAAGAAACCTTTGGATTAAACAACACCTATAGCCATTACAACACCTGGGGCTGAAGGGACAGGAAGGAGAAAAAGTGATAGCTGAGCCCATTTTTAAAAAGAGATAGCTTGCCCACCCCGTCAGTATGGCTCAGTAGATTAAGTGTCATCATGGACCAAGAGGTCACTTGTTCGATTCCTGGTCAAGGGATATGCCCAGGTTGTGGGCTCAATCCCAAATAGAGGGAATGCAGGAGGTAGCCAAATGATGTTTCTCTCTCTCATTGATGTTTCTCTCTCTCTCTCTCTCTCTCTCTCTCTCTCTCTCTCTCTCTCTCTCCCTTGTCTTTCCTCTCTCTCTAAAAGAAAAATAAAAACATATTTCTTTTTTTAAAAAGTGATAGCTGAGCAGCACTGGGACCATCCAGGAGAGGCTGCCTGGTGGAGCTGTTATCAAAGAGGAAATAGCAACTTCTATAGCAGTGATTGAATACATTAGAAATACTCCTGCCTCTTTCCTTCTGCACCCACACTCCTGATGGCGCCTCCCATTGTCCAAATCCAAGAAGAAGACAGTGCAAGGGAGTTGTGGGGGGCACCCTCAAGAGCCAGGCTCCCAGGGCACAGAGCTGTGCATGAGGGAAGGCTTCAGAGAATGGTCAGCACAGCTAGAGAGCGCTTCCAGCTGGGTTCAGTTCTCCTGGGGCTCTAATTTGGTGTCCCACCAGCTGGTGGCCACCATCTGCCGTATCTCCTCACTGGTAGCTCAATGTCCTTGGTTAACACTGTAATGTTGGCTTTCTCTTTTATTCAGAATTCAAAATTCCTCAACTTCTATCATTGCCTAAAACTAAGACACCACTAAAAAAAAAAAAAACAGATATCTTCACGCCACCTCAAGAAAACAATACCTCAAAATTGTTTCTTTTTAACTATCATCTCCATATCTCAACAACATTAAAATACATCTGTTTTGTGGCATTAAACACCCCAGACTGTGGGGAGGGCTTTAGCTGTCAATAAGTGCGGCTCAGAAAAGCTGGCCCTCCTCTTTCTTCTACCTGCAGCTAATTCTCAGAGATAGTTTTCAAACCAGACTTCACATAGTTTCCTAATGTACACAGTAGACCAGTTACTTCTTTTTTTTTTTAGACCAAGTTATTTCTTAGCAAAATGTAAGAATCAGTAGTGTTGAAAAGAGTAAAAGAAGGAAGCAACAAAGAGACATATAATGAAGAGCCCTCATCTTAGTCACCTGTCCTAGGCAAATCACTTACTTCAACTTCAATATGTAAAAGGGAGATACTAAGATGCAGTATCTCATAGAGTTCAAATGAGATGAGACAGAGAAAGCATTTGAATGGCCTATTGGCTATAATTATTATTATTGTGGCAGATATTGAGCAACATTTCAGATGCTACTAGAGAGGTTTACATCATTCAAACCCAACTTCCACCACTGGGTTATTGGGAAAGGGCCAGTCAGACATGCAATCTTTACTGTGGGACAGAGTGTCTGCACCTTTTCCTATCAGGCCAGTCTGAGTCACGTGGGCAACCTAGAAAAAAAAAAGGGGGGCCCTCTTCCTCTCCCTTGTGGGTCTGAACACAAGACTGGAGAGGGAGCTCTCTCTCCTAGCATCCTGGCCTCATTGGATTGGCAGCTCTTCAGAGGCAAAGTGTCTCCCCAGTAGAACCACAGCACCCCTGCCCAATCATCTCAAGGAGAAAGAGTAAGCACTGTACCACTTATCGTTATCTTCTGAATTATTGTCCATTTTCTCCTAGGAGAGACTTTTGTAAAGGGGTGTTGAGGAGGAGCGCTGACAGGAAAGAAAATGCTGGGAGTGGAAGTTCCCTCCACATGGTCCCTATCTTTTTTGTTTTCAAATAATGCTTACCAACTATTTATTTGCCAACTCCTTACACCTCTCTCTACATCTCCCATAGCCACCAATAATCCCAGCCTGAAGACAGAGAGCAAAGTCGAGTTATATTGGACACTTTGTTTGGGCAACAATGAGTGACACAAGGGCACACAAGCAGTACTCTGAGAGCCTGCAATGCCAGGCAAAGCAATGGGAACAAGGAAAGAGAGAAAAGGGAAGAAATGAAGGAAGGAAAAAAGAAGGATAGTATGGCAAATTTGCAATTTGATATTTCTAAACAGTTCTGAATTAGTCATCAGGACAAAATACTGAAAATCATTGTATTTCTTAGACATTTTATGAACTAAAGTTATTTTTATTCTAACTTATATTAGAGGAGACACTTGCATTGTCATTGTGCTTGTACCCCAAATTATAAAAAGAACTGTGACTTGGGTTGCCATGGGAAGGCTGGCAGGTCTGATGTAGACCACAATAAACCCTGATGGCCCCACTGCATGCAGAACACAATGGCAAAATGACTCAGTAGAAATCACCCGCCAAGCCCGCCAAGTGCTCAGGGCATCCAGCCATCATATCTGTGTTTATTCCACCCAAACAACAAACTCTCTTTCCCAGGGTAGGCAGGTGGTATTTCTTTTTCAAAAATTCAACACTTATCAGCCACAAAAATTACCTGAACCCAGAGGAATCATACTGCTTGCTTTGTTTCAATCAAAGCTCTCTTTCAGAATGTGCCTTACCAGGTCACATACTTCCTATGTGAAGTAAGGAAAACCAGGACAAAAAGTGTTATTCAATGTGTGTGCAGAAATTGCAAAATCCGGGTTTCTAAGCACAGCTCCAAGGAGTTGTTGCCACAGTCACCAAGTTTATTTGGGAACTTTTGCAAACACACATTTGACTCATTAAGCATGTTTTCTTTCCTACATTAGTGGGCAAAAGTCACAGGAAAAAAATTATTTAGTAGGAGGGTATACTTGAGTGCTGCTTAAAGAAGATTTTCTCACCATTACTCAGAAAGAGGAAGGAAGGTACACAAAATGGGAACCACACTAATAGGTCGTTTCCTTCAACAGTTTTTTGTTGTTGTTTTACATCTTTTGACTTTTTTTGTGGGTAGCCTTAACCAAAATGTTAAGATGAGTTTGGGGAACCACTCTACTATGAGTTTCATGGTATTTTATTGTGGTGAAATATAAGTAAGTCAATTTTACTGTTTTATCTATGTTTGATTGGCATTAAGTACATTCACATTGTTGTGCAATCATTTACAACATCTCCACCCTTCATCTTCAGAATTTTTCATTTTCCCAAATGGAAACTCTACACATATAGAATAATAACTCCGCATTTCCCTCTACCCCCAGCCCTGGTAATCACCCTTGTACTTTCTATATATGAATTAGATCTTCTGGGTATCTGATATAAGTGGAATTATATAATAGGTATCCTTTTGTGGCTGGCTTATTTCACTTAGCATGCCTTTAAGGTTGAACCACATTTGTAGCATGTATCAGAATTTCATTGCTTTTTAAGGCTGAATTATATTCCATTGTATGTATAGTTCACATTTAGTTGGACCTAGTCATCTGCCTGATTGACATTTGGGTTATTTTCATGTTTTGGCTATTGTGAATAATGCTGCTATGAACCTGAGTGTACAGATATCTGTTCAAGTCTCTACCTTCCATTTTGAGGGGTATATACCTTTTGTGTGATTTAATTATCTTGACCAAAAGCTTTCTCCTATCAGAGCAGACCATTTTGAAAAGAGCTGTCATGAGCCTGGTGAGAGAGGAAGTAGGAAGCTACTCTTCACTCCATCTAACTTTAACCTAGACAACCAGTACAATGACAGAAGTCACACCTAAGACACTGCCATGTTCTTTCTTTGATACTTTTTAATGTTATGAATTTTTTGGACTCCTTTGAAAAAGTGTCTTCATCATTAACATATAGTGTGTGACATCCCAAACAGCAATTCAGTAGCAGGAGAAAAGATAACTAGACTATGTAGTGAAGAAAGTCTCAGGGGGGCCACCTGGGTGGTTGATGTTCAAGTAAAACTGAATGGTGTTTCTTTGATAGACAAAGTCACCCAGAATAGAGAGTACAAGATCGAAGAGGAGCAAAGAGAGTGGCTCCTGGATGGAGGAGAAACAGGATTAGTGTGGCTCATAAGAGTTACAGACATAAAATAACCTAAAGTATGATGTTTACAGTGCAGCCTCAAGAGAAGAACTGTCCAAGTGTGGTGAGAGAAGTCAGGAAGCATAATCCTTAGAGAGAACCCAGCAATGGAAATGACAATTCTCACAGGAGCTCAGCCAAAAAATAAGTTCAGGAGGGGTGCAACTGGTGTCCAGGCATAAAAGACTCTTCTTGTTCCAAGTAAAAGATCTCCAAGACATGTCAAGGCTACAGCCTAGAGAGCAGAAGTCAGGTGGAGTCTTGGGAAGGCCTACAGCCCTAAGAGATCCATCCAACACAGGCATGAAAGAGGAATGAGAACATGTGGGGATTTCTGCACTGCTTCCAACAGCTAGCCATGCTGTGGGAGTTGAACAAGACTTGGCAATGATCCTTCTTGGATGGGTCACCTCAGGCCTCACAGCCCACTCAGGTTCAATCACCCACATGAGCCAACTGTTTATGTGAGGCCTCAGCAGATCACAGTGTCAGGGAAGAAGGGGTGGGAGGAGAAAGTGGCTGGACACAATGTGTTTGTGGATAAAAGGATACTTTCTCACATTCCTTCACAAACCATTTTCACCTTCAGATGGTGTCATCTTCCCAAGACAGAAAAGGCAGGCACACTTCCTTTTGATCCATCTGAAAATCCCCATCTGGCGTTGATTTCATTAGTTCACTTAACCAGTCGTGGTGCTCTCATTCCATGCAAAGCAGGACACCACAGCTGAGATGCAAATAGGAATAAGACAATTTCCTGCCTTCAGGAGTTCACATCTAACAAGGAGACAAATAATTTTAACGGGAATTATAGAAGAAAGTGATCAGGACTATGAAAGAAAAAAATTTGGAGTGAATTAAGGGCATACAAGAAAATTTATAACCAAGAATATATAACCCAAAGCCAAGTCACTCGACAAGTTTGTATTAGTTTGTTTTTGTTGCTATAACAAGTTACCACAAATTTAGTGGCTTAAAGCAACACAACTTTATCATCTTAGGGTTCTGGAGATGAGAAGTCCAAAAATGGGTCTTAGGGGACTAAAATCAAGGTATCGGCAGGGCTACAACCCTTCTGGAGACTCCAGCAGAGAATCCATTCCTGCCTTTTTCAATTTCTGGAGGCCATCTGCTTCTCTGGCCATGGTCCCCTTCCAACAATAACATCACTCTGAACTCTGCTTCCTTAGTCACATCTCTCAACTCTGACACTCCTGCCTTCCTCTTATAAGCACCTTGTGATTAAATGAGTCTACCTGGATAATCCAGGATAATCTCTGATCCTAAGACCTTAATTTAATCACACTTGCAAAATCCCTTTGCCATGTAAAGTAACATATTCACAGGACCCAGGGTTTAGAATATGGATATCTGGGGAGTAGGTTGAGGGAGGGGCGTTATTCTGTCTACCATGAAATTGACTCCTAAAAACTAAAAATATTTTACATGAATAGATCATATCATTATTATCCTCGTGGATGAAAAGAGTCTCCCCAATTTTTCTTCATCTTTATTTTTCTGGGAGAAAGAAAGAAGTCACACAAGTTTTCTTCCATTTGGAAACTCACCACAAGGCATCTAAATCGCAAGTTAATATCATTGTGGATAAAATCAGCAAACATCAGACATCTTCTGTAAAGCCTATGCTCTTTTATCATTTACAGCTTCGCCAAAGTATTCCTACAAGTCACTGTGAGACTCCCATGCTGATTTCCTCATATTCTGGCCTCCTTGCTTTGTTTCCCTGGTGGTAGAAACTAGGGGTAGAAACTGCTCCTTGAGCAGACTTGACTTTTCATGAACTGTTAAAACATACATTAATCAACTTGATCTTATAAAGGAGTCATTGAAATAGAATTTAGGACTATTATATGAAATTGTTTATTTCTATGTATAAAATCACAAATTGAAAATATACGTTTTCTAATATATTTATCATTGTATTTCTATAATTGTGGCATGTGAAGGGAAAAACAGAAAAATTATAATCTAACCAGAACCAAGAATAAACTTGGAATAATGGTATAACATAAGCAAAAATGTCAGCTCTGGACTCCAGATCCAGTGCTCTTTGCACTAGTCCAGCAATATTTTCCATGTCATTCTTCTCTTTGAGAAAAAAAAAAGGGGGGGGTAGGAATTCACCTTTAGATAGACCCTGAATTTAAATACTTGTCCTAATGTTTCATTTTTTTAAAAATCCTCCCACAAATAGCAACAATTGGGTTCCATAAAAAGCCCATCCAGTTGGTTGATGTTTGACTCGGTGAAATACAAACAAGTTTCAACAAGAGGACAGAGAATATGTAATCAATATACCTTGGCTCCCGTTCAGAATGGCCAGACCTCTGGCACTTGATCTCTTTGCAGAAAATGGATAATGGAAAGAAAGATCACACTTCATTTAAAAGCAGAACAACAGATGTAAGGGCGATGGTGTCAGGGAGAATCAGTTACATATCTGATGAAAGTCTTTGTGAATCTCAAATAATGACAATATGGCAATCCTTTTATTTCTCTCTGGAATTCCCCAGAGCAGCTCCTCCAGACACCCTCCCCCTTCCTGCCTCTCCCTCCCAGCCAGATGGCCTCAGCAACTACTGTACAGAGGAAATCCAGGCCAGACCCACCAGCTCCCTTCATGTTCCTCCTCACCACCTCGAAATCACTCACTCATGCCTTCCCTCAGCTTCTCTTCCTTCCCCCTCAGTTCTCATCTCTTCCTCTCTGTTTGACTGGCTGCCTCCCCTTGATCTTCTGACACATTAAAATCCAAAGATCTCGGCATGGATGCAACTCATCAACTTTCTCCTGCCTCAGTGCTGTATGTGTTGTGCTCTCTATTCCAGCCATACAACTCACGGCAATCTCTCCATTCCTCTGCATCCACTGTTTTCTCTACCTTCAAGCCCAGCTCAGCATTAACCCCTGTGATGGTGCTCCAACCACTGGCCCTTCCCAGTAAAGGTTAATATAATACCCCTTGCCTTGTGGAGCAAGAGTTCTTACACCCAACATTAGCATCTTCTGTCCACCTCTCTGTCTCCCTCAGAAAGTCACCCAATGGAGAGCTCTTCAAGAGCAGAGATTTCAACGTTCTCTCTAAATCCTCAGCAGTTACTACAATGCTTGGTACTTATAGACACCCAATAAATGTTTGTTGAGTGGTTAAAAGAATATTCATGGTTTTCCAGTTAAAAGGAAGAAAGAAAGAAAGAAAGAAAGAAAGAAAGAAAGAAAGAAAGAAAGAAAGAAAGAAAGAAAGAAGGGAAGGAAGGAAGGAAGGAAGGAAGGAAGGAAGGAAGGAAGGAAGGAAGGAAGGAAGGAAGGAAGGAAGGAAGAAAGAGAAAAACAACCCACAGCTCTTCTACCTTCTGGAACTGCTACCTCATTGTATATCACTGCTTCCCCTTCTTGCTAGACTTGCCATAACCCAGTCCTCACCCCTTTGCAAGCTGATTTCTGTTGCTAGCTCACCCTTGGGTCTGCTTTACAGATGCTGGATTATTTCCTAATCACCTCCTCTAGGGCTCTTTATCATTCCCATTGTTCTTGTCCCTCTGAGGGGGTGTCTGATGACTTTTACATTCCTATATTTTGGGTCACTGCCTTCTTCTAGCTGAAGTCTTTAGTTGGCTCCTTTGCCTTCCCAGCTTCCCTTTCACCCTCTTTGATTCAGAACATTCTCCTGTCCCAACTCTCCTACTGCCAATTTCATAAAGGTTTTAGCCTTCTGGGTCTCTCCAGAACCACAGAGTATGTGGCCTGGGAGCATTTGTGAATTGAAACAAGATAGTAACTAAATGAGGAGATGTGTGTCTGCCCTTAGCACAAGGCTTTAGACACTTAATGAATGTTAAGATTAGGGTTAAGGTTAAGGTGAGGGTGAGGGGTAAGGATATAGAAAATTATATTATTTAGCCTGTTATTTCTACCATGTAGCCTCTACATTCTTATCACATTGGATGATGACTTTACTATCACTTATAACTTTTTTAAAGTAAAATATAGGCAGAGACTAAACACATTTTTTTTTTTTGTTATAGTAAAGACCTAGTTAAGATTTTGACAGCCTTCAGTTTCTCTTTAAGAAGGTATGTTCCACCATAATATTAAATGCTCAGGTTAGATATATGCTCTGTCATGAATTGTCTCCTGTTTTATATTTGGGAATAATGCATTCAGCAGGAAAAGAGATACCTGTGATTCTTATGTCCATGAAGAGGGCACTAATGTCCAGATGATTCTAGGGCCCCTTTTGTTTATGTGATTATTTGCGTTTAGTTTTGTAGATACACAAATACTAATAGTGACTGTCACTGAACACAACACAGCCACCTTTTTAAAGCAGGCAATTATGTAGTCATTTTCTCCCCCAAAATCATATTTTACAGTCAGAAGACAATTGTGCATCCACATGCTCTTAAATAAACTGACACACATCCAAGCTAATAGATTAGTTCGCATGGAGCAGGCATCGTGTGAAGAAAACCTGCGTTCCCAAATTTCTCGGGCAGGTGCTCTGCCTGTCCATGAAGATAGGCCCTTGGGCACATTGCCCAAAAATACTTACTATTTCTAACATGGTTGATTCTAAGATAGTTTTGCCAAATGGGAGCCTGGTTACACAAGGAAACCTAAGAACAGTCAGCTCAGGAGGAGCTCTGTTGGGGAGGGGTATTTTTGTTTGTTTGTTTTCTTACATCTGCCTTTTCTAGTAGAAGGTAATCTTGCAGTAACACTTTATGCTTTCAAATTTCCATCTCTCAGTCATCTATTGTTCTTCATAGTTCCCCTGTAAGTGAGTATTGCTATGGGTCTTAAGGAAACAGAGACCTATAGGAATTAATTGGTTCAGAAAGGAGAAGTTTTGCACACACGTGTAGGTATTCACAGGTGCTACAGATTCACATGTGCACACACACTCCTCACTCCCTGGCACCTTCTTTAGCATTCAGAGCCTCATTATGATCCCTTCCCCTTTCCTTACCTGTATCTCCTAAGCCAGTCTTTTAGCCCATACAGTCTGCCCTTCTGAATACAAAGTTCAGCTTCTCTAGAAATCACTTTACTGAGAGAAGGGGCCATGGAAAAGTTTGCTCAGAGCTCCAGAAAAGGGAAAATCATGGTCTGTTTTTCTATTTCACCAAATCGCCCTCCCCAGAGCAATAATATAAAGGATAATATTGGAGGTGTGGGACATTTACATGACAAAACCCTAGACATCCCACATTCTTGTAGAAGACCCTATCAGTGGAGCTTCTAGGTTGGTGAGCACATGGAGGTCCTGAGAGAGTGGGGCGCTCAGAGAGGGCATGGAAGGTCCACACCCTTCCCCATGCCTGGCCTATGCATTTCTGCCCTCTGGCTGTTCCTGTGTTAGAGCCTTTACAATGAACCTTCACAGCATTCTATCTTTACTTATAGATAAGGGTAATCCATACTCTTTTCCGTATAAGATTCACAAAAATATCAAATGTGTTTCCCTTTCTGGATTCTCAGTGAAGACAGTTTTAGAATCAGCTGAAGCTGCTCCTTGAAAACGGGTTGGAGGAGCAGTATGCTCCCCTGGGAGTCAGTTCCCCAGAGGTCCAGCAGCATGGCTTCCTCCCAATAGAGCAGTGACCCTTTGTTTTCCTATTCCTTTTCTAATCCTTCAGTAATCCCACCTGCTTTCAAAGACACCATCCTCCTTGTTTTCATGTCTCACAAAGAAAGAAAGGATTAGGCTCCCACTAACCCAGCAACTCTCTTGTTCTGGCACCTCACGAAGGGTTTCACTTCCCTTCCGTAAGAGGAGTGAAGCCTTCCCTCCCGGCAGGGGAGATGGTCGCATTCTGTAGCACATTTCCTCCAGAGGGACAGCTTCTCTGAACAAAGACCCAACTGTGTACAGTATGGGAAACTGCCTCTTGCTGGAGGTTGGAGCACACCCTCCTACAAACCCAGACATGCACAAAGTTCCGCATTTCACCGCAGGAAGCAAGACTGGTGGCTTCAGGCATACATTAATCATTTTGAAGTGATTATTCTTAAAAAGGAAAAACAGGGATGCAGGTTGAGTTAAGTCATGCCCAATAAAAATTACAGTCTTCTTCTCCTCAGAATAGCATTTCCCTGGTTCCATGTGGAATGTGAAGAGCCGGCTGGGCTGACAAAGGCTGAGGGATCTGTTTCCTCCTTAATTAGGACTCAAATACTTGGGATATGACATGGTCAGAGGGAATACCTTAGAAGGAGTTTTGAAAGATGGGACGGTGGGTGGAGGGGTGCTTTACTTCCTTTATCTTCCTGCCCAGGGACACACACATTTAGGATAAGGACACAGCAAGAACAATTTGAGGGTTTTGGCTTCTTCCAGGAATCTTCTTTTTCCTTCATTGACATGTCATTAAATAAAGCTTAGGACAACCCAGCTCTGTGCTCTCATTCAGGTGGGGGAGCAGTGAAGAGCTCTCTCCCGCCCCCATCACAAGGCCCTCCAGCTCAGCATCAGGCCCAGGGACCACTTTCCTCCCTGGAAGGGCTGCCTTTGAGGGGGTGCCTCCCCAAGAAGCCAGAGCACCAAGCCAGTCCTTCAATTTTCATTCTCACAGGACTTGGGTCTTTGAAGTAGAATCGTTTCTCTAACAAAGGAAAAGTGCTAACTAGAAAATGAAATCTTCAACTCTATCTTTCCTGGGAGATTACATTTCCTGTTGCACTGAGAGGAAATTCACTTACATAAAATTGGATTAATTTTTTTTCTCTTTCAAGTTTCCTGGTCTACCAGAAGCATCTTCTCTCAGTTGCCTCTTTCTGAACTCTTGGCTATTTCCCAATCTTCATTTATTCCTTAATCAGGACATCTGGCTCTGGAGTCAAGATGGGAAATTATAAAAAGAAGGCAGAAAAGACTTCCCTTTTGCCCTTGTCTATGTTGCCTCCTTACCCCCTGGGCCTGCATATGATTTACATGGTACAAACCCAGACAGGCCTTCATTTCCATCTCATCTCACAGCCAAGTCCCATCATTTGCTTTAATTTAAAGCTAACAATGGAAGCGATCAGGAGACTTGACACATTCATCTTAGTACTCTAAGCTACATATTTTAAAATGTAATATGTGTTAGTAAATTAGATTTGTTTGTTTTTCTGGGCTTGGTTTCTTAAGCTCAATTTTGTATATACCAAAGAGGAGCCTTTTAAATTTCCTCTGAGTTACAGTGAAAAGACTGACAGCCTGAGCAGATGAGGAAGATGCTCACATGGGAGGGGTAGTCTGGCATGGGGTATTGGAGCCCAGCACCAGGTAAGGTTGATGTCCACACAGAGCATGGAAGGGATAGCCATGCATGGGAAGTAAGAACCCATTTAAGACAAAGAAGGCATCCTCTTCTGGGGGCTGGAATTTGGGGTGTCAGAGCCCAAGTAGGTTAAGGGGCTTCATGCAGTGGGTGGAAGTGACCCAGAATCGGGGACAGAGCCTGTGAATCTAGAGGAGGGAGCCTACCAAGGGGACAGGACAGCACAGAGATGGGAGATTGGTTACATGCTAGAAGTATTTCTAGCCTAGCAGAAAGGGAGAAAACTAGAATGAACCCTTTGTATTGAATTGGAATTGAATATATTGATGTGAATGAGTAGTTTTCAATATACACAGATATAAGCAAAAATAAGTATACCTCTGTCCACTGCAAGGATCTGGGAGCAATGACAAGGAGTATTTCTAGTGCCTAGATATTTACTTCTAAATATTATCTTCTACTAAAAGAAACCAGGGATCCTTGTAGAATCAGCTGATTCCAAAGCTGGAACAGGGAAAGTACAAGGTAAGTGGGATATCTTGCCATGCCAGAAAGCAAGGAAGAGCTCAATGAGCAAAGTAGAACTATCAAAAGGACATAGAAGCCAACTTGAATGTGCTCCCATTGGACAAATCAGGGACAATTCGAGCATCAAAAAGTTATAATAGCAACAGATTATAACCCAGTGAATAAAAAATGGGAAACTAGAAGTCCATTCTAAAATAAACAAAAAGTTGAAAACTTGATGAGGAACATGATATTTATATTGTTTCAAAGTACCTTCCCACAAAAAGCTTAGGAATTACAGAGGAGCAAAGGATAACTTTACAGTGGGGAAGCTGAGCAGACTCCATCATAATCAAGTGATCACAATGGACATTATCGGTATGGGATAATTTAAAATTCTGTACTACCTGGGAAGACCCAATGGAAAGAACACAGAATCATTTCTATAGCATTACTTTCAAAAGGCTCAGCCTAAAGCTAATCATCAAGTAACATCAGACAAGTCCAAAGTTAAGGAAACTCTACATTGTTACTGGTCAGTAATGTTCAGAAGTGTCAAGGTCATTAAAGATAAGGAAAGACTGAGGACATGTTTGAGACTAAAGGAGCCCAAAGAAATGTGACAACAAAATTCAATATGTAATTTCAACCTGCCTGGAACCTTTTGTTATAGAGATTATTACTAGGACAGTGGTCGTCTGAGGATTAGATGGTAGTAATGAGTCATTGTTACTTCCCTGGTGTGGGTGGGTGTGTTGTAGTTAAGGAGAAGGTCTTTAATTTGTAGAAAAGACCTGCAAAGTGATCAGGGTGATGGGCATTATGTGACAACTCATTCTTACCTAGGTCAGGAGTAAAAGTTATTTCTATTGCACTTCCAACTTTTTTTGTACGTTTATCATTGTTTCAAAGTACTTTTAAAATTTAATTTTAAAAAGTGTTAGCTCCTAAGCACCTGAAAGGGCAGAGACCACAGAAATTTATTCTCACCCAGTACCTGGCACATGCCCAGTCTAAGTGAGTGCTCAGTAAATATTTGCTGAATTTAAATGTTTGGAAACTCTCTGAGATACAGAAGGAACACAATAAAAGGTTTCCATTAAGGCTTATGTATTTATTTTTAAAACACTGACAGGGTTTATTATGTGCCAGACATTATTGTAAATATTTTACAAATAGCCCTATAAAATAGGTACTAAGAATATCCACATTTTACAGAGAAAAGAACTGAGGGACAGAGAAGTTACATGGCCTGCGCAAAGGCACACAGCCAATGAATGGTAGAACTAAGCATTGAGCCCAAGCAGTGGGCCTCCAAAGTCCATGCTCTCAGCCACATTTCAATGATGCCTCTTCAAGATCCTACTAGCAGAAAATTTAAGATTGTTACCACTCAAAATATTCCATCCTCAATTCTCCAAGTGTATTTTTTGTATATTCTAAATTTACAAAATAATGTCATAGCCTTTATTTTATAATGTATAGAATCAGCCCAAGAGAAACTCATTCCAGAGCTTTGCAGGCTTGGCTTGCCCACCAGCTTTGGTCTTCACATAAATCTTGTTCACTCAAGAAAAGCTTTGGTTCTTAATTATAACAACCACTGTTTATGTGGCTCCGATTTTTTGGATTTGTATCTGCTATGTACTTCCCATTCTCCTATTGGCACTAGGAATATATATATCCTTGGCATATCATGGTACAGCTAGTTTTCCATATGACAAAGAAAGTCCCATGAGCCATTGGTCAAGGTCTTACATTATGACACCTCACTGTCATATTTCCCTTCAGTCATTGAATTAAATGTGCCTCCTAATGGAATGGAAGTATCTATAGTCCTTACCCCTTCCCCCCAAAAAAAGTTGAAGATACTCTGCCTTATACAGCCTTCTCTGCCTCATTTTCTCCCTCCCATGAAAATATGTTGTCTTATGTCCATTTATGGTTTTTCTTGGGAAAGGAGCTCTGTCAGAACCAAGGAGCTTATCCATTAGAATCCTCTTTATAGCAAATGGTTAAAAAGTAAATCTAATAAATCAACACTTTCTTTATAATTCAGAATAGCAAGTTACTTTATAAAACTATAATAAGCATGACACAATGAGTTCTATTTCATGAGAATGATTTGTCAATTCTTGTCGCCTATGATATTATCACAAAAATGTATCACAAGTTTCAGGCAGGCTTAGGAGAAAGTTCTGTGTTGCCAAATTGTGTTTTTATCTTCAAATAATGTTTAGTTATCGGAACAAGATATTCCATTTGCTGTGCCCCATTTCTAGAGGGGTGAGAGCACCAGAGATAACAGAGGAAGAAGGAAAGCTTTCATTCCTTCGTAGAAGCTATTTCCTTTTATGAGATAGAACTGTAATCTTTTCCTGTACTTCTCTGTGCCAATTTCCAACCATCAACAGGCACATTTACTCAATGAATAAAATCTATATATGAGTGTGAGTGTATGTGTTCCTCCACTATCTTATCCCCATTGCAAAACCACAGTTGCACTGGTATCAGTACACCACCCACGTCCCCTCACCATTATCGCTCAGTGCACACCTGCCCAGCTTCCAACTGTAGCATTAGCCCTTCTCTGACTAAGGGTGTATTCTTACTGCCTGAATCCACTGTGATGCTTTGGAGACAGGTAAAGTATTGTGAAATGTATGTCCCCAGGAAGAGTCCTCAACCCATGACTGAAACAAGTGGGTGCGTAAGTATCCCAACTCTCTTGCCCCTCAGGTAGGAGGACTTTGAGAAAGTGCTTTCCATATGATGCCAGAGCTTCCTCAGAGGGACTGAATTCCAATCGCTCACAGTGGTATCTGGCTAGACAACACACTCTTTTTTGGTGGTCTTCTCACTTCCCATCCCCTACTGGTGTTCCCTCAATTAACTGGTGCACTTTCATCTCTGCCTTGGCATCTTCTCCTGGGGAAACCCAAACTAAGGCAGTCACTCACCAAAGAATATGGAAGTTGATCAAAAGCCACTGGACAAACAGCTGTCCTGCTGTCCCTGTTGTTGACAATTCCCCCACAGTAGAACTTCAAAGCATAATTCGTATCCAGGCCTTAATTTTTCTCCACCTCCTCTTAAATCTCTCCCCTTTCCCTTGCCTTCTACCAGTGCGCAGCATATCAGTGATAGGTTTCTTCTTCCCTAGTTCTCAAGAGCCCTTATCCAAAAGATTTACTTTCCTGGCAATCTGTTGTCAGAGATGCCCACTACCATGGCATCGACCCTTTTGTTCAATTGGCTCTTATAACTGTGTACTTATTCTTCTTCTGTGCACAACAGATCTACCATATGTTTATTTCCACCAGGGTCACCCTGCCATCTGGACGATGGAAGCTGATGCCCCAGGGAAGACATAACCATAAGCCAATTTACATTAAGACACAGATTCTAGACATACAGTCAAAGTGTGGACACAGGGCTGACTCCACCGGACAATGCCACCAGACTCTGATTTATTTCACCCACAATACATGGAGGCTCCCGTGTCTGTAGATAGAGGCAAAGACCTTATTTAGGCTGCATGACTAATCCGATAGTTTATTCCCTCGCTGTACTCATCTTTATTTTATCTGAGTGCACAAGACCAGGATAACAGTTTCAAGTGCCCCTTCCTCGACCCTATCCAATTCCCTCAAGGATTGCTTTGAAAAGAACCCAAAGATACTGTACCTATTGATCAACTTTTTTATTTTTATGGTTGTTCTTGGCATTTCTGTGACCATTAAAATTTGTTTAAAGATTAAAGGGCTGATCACAGTCATAAAGATTAAAATCACTTAGTGCCATTTTTTCACCATCACTCTTGTCCTCCAAAACACCATGGGGAACTGGGGTGCAGACTAGCTTTTAATGAGCTACTTTCTGTCCACTGTCTAAGGTTTTTGCTCTTGCTTTTTCTATTCTTTCTTTTTAACATTGGGTATGGAAAGAACCTGTCAGTATTTTCAGCAGTCATCTCCCTTCACCACCCTAGTGCTTCATACACTATTACCCAAATATTCCTCTAGAGCCCCGAGCAGAGGAGGATGGAGTACCCTCTCAGCAGTCACCATTTGCTAACTCTCTGCTTACCGTGGATTTGAAGTCCCACTGGGAGGAACACTGGTATTCCCTGGGTCTTGGTGCTGATAAGATACAGACTCTTGCCAGTACAGCTTTCTCACCACCCACAGCCTTCTGCAGAAGCACTCCTGTGCATCAAAAACAGCTTTACTGATAGGCTTACACACACACACACACACACACACACACACACACACACTCACTTCATTTCTTTTATTCAGCCTGGAAAGTTTTCACAAGTTTTTGCAAATCTAACTTTAATAAAAACCCTCCAGGTGGTCTCCTGTGGGGTTAATTACATTCCTAGTACCTAGAATGGTACCTGACATCATATCTACTCATTAAGTATCTATGTCTTTATCTACCTATATGTCTGTTTAAATAACACACCAAGACAATGAAGAGGCATCCAGCAGAAAAATGCCATTTGTAAAAAAAAAAAAATTGAAAAGAGAATATTCTTTTAGGAGAATTGCTACACTGAATGAATAGAGTTAATGTCTTCTTTCCCCACAGATTGATTTTCTGGAGAACTTGAAGTCTGAGGCTAATTTAAGTATATTACAAAAACTAAAAAGATACAATAGGTTGTAAAAAAGTGTAAGAAAGAGATCATTCTATTCTCCGATGATTCTTGTGGTAATTTGATCAAGGGACACCAACACCCATTACTGTTATAATAAGATGGGTATCATCCTTGTGGTAATTCTTATGGTAATTTGATCAAGGGACACCAACACCCATTACTGTTATAATAAGATGGGCATCGTCCTATGACAGTCCATTATTATAAGAATTGATGGATTCTTTGTCTCCTCAACTATTTAGAAAACACGACTATGTTGGGTTGTTTTGCATCCCCAGTGCCTGGCACAATTCTCCTGCATAGTAGGCATTTAATGATCATTTGGGTTGCTGTATCCTGGGAAATAACCATGTAATGTGTGTCAACATTTTTAAAGGCCTAAGCACTTACTTGTACAAGGTGTCTTTTCACACACAGGCTAAAGGTTGCTGTAATTCCAGGACTAAATTAAAAAACAGCTAGAATCCCATGGGGCTCAGAGGCCTTAGGCAATGACAGAGGGGCTTAGGAGTGAGGAGGCCCAAATTTCCTGCCTTAAGTGGAGACGCACTCTGAGGACAGAACTTACCTCGAGCTCCTTGCTGCATCAGCTATTGTCTAAGGGACTTTCTGGAAATCATACCCTTCCTGTCTGCCTCTTACCTATTATGCTTCTCCCGCTCCCATACCAGGTTCTCCTTGGAACACTTCCTTAATAAATCAGTGACTCATGGGGGGAAGCAAGTTAAGATAGAAGGATGGATTCAAGTTAGGCAACCCATGCACACACTGTGCCATTCCCCAGCTCCCTCTTCTACTTTCCCTCATCAGTGAACCAGTCCTGCTAACTGCTCTCTGCGTGATCTCCAGAGTCCCACCCACTTTCCATTTCTACTCATTCTCCCCTAAACCCATCACTTGCTGCTTCCTACATACATATCGCTACCCTTGAACTTTGACTTCTCCTACTGCCCATAATATTCTTTCCTACCACCATCAAACTTCTGTGGCTCATTTGATGGACCCGGCCTCTCAGATGGGCTGAGCCTTTACCCCATTCCATTTCTAGAACAACATGGGAAAACTCACTTTACCTCTTGGATGGCACACGTGCCTACATGAGCAGATATCAGACAAATGGGGCACCTGCTAAGGAGAGGCAGATTCCAAATATGGGAAAGGTACAAAGAGGAAAGAAAGGGTGAAAATGGGAAGGCTAATGTTATGGAATGAGAATGTATGATGAGGCCATTTCAACTCTTATTGAGAGAAGCAAATCCACTCAGACAAATTCTAAATTATAAAATGACTTTCTTTGTCTTTCCCCATCCTCTTTCTCTACAAGGAATGTCTCCTATTGAGTCCATGCTATGGTGAAGGCAACACCATGGCTGTCTTTTAGTCACCTGAACTTGGATAATAGTAATTTCACCTAATCAGTATACTAAGTCCTGATCTCCAGCAACTGGTGGCCCCACTAAACTGGTTTAGAAGGTTATTTTATTAATTCAGCTTTGTAAGTCACTGCAAAGTCAATAAGAATAGAGACAGACTAGAGGATCCATTATTTCTGGGATCACCTGATACAGTCATGCAGATATTTCCTGATCCTCTCAGTCTGTTTTGGTTTCAAAAATAGAAAGCCAGGTAGTTTTAGAATCTATATTTCTTTCTGAACAGTGTTCAATGTTCATCATTTAGAACTTCCTCTATGTTATATATCTAATAGTAATATTTGCAGGGAGGTGTAGATAGCTGGCCTTTTGGTCAATTATCCAGCCCTGCCATTTCAATTTTTAGAGAGTATGATCCTCCTAACCCCCATTACACATACACACACACACACACACCTCTAACTAGATAGCAGGTCCCAGGACTCTGGCTCGAGGCTGTGTTGATTAAATCATAGGTGAGCACCCAAATCAAAACAGGCTTAGACCAGGAAATAGGACTTGGAAATACAGGGGGATTCAAGGGTCTCAGGAGTCTAGTCAATCTCTGTTGGATACTTGAACTAAGAAATTATATAAAGTTGAGGCTGGGGTAACTATGATAGTTCAAAAGAAAATGAAAGGGAAGGGAACATGCTAGTGAGAGAGATGGGCAATAGTCACACAGAGAAAGTGATGGGCAAGGACACAGTCCCAGTAAGACAAAGCAATAGCCACCTATTAGTATAACAGCAACTCCAGATGCCTGGCTAAAATACCTGACCTTGAGTTCCATGACATACTCCAGCTTTTTTTTTTTTAACAAATTCCCTTCTTTGTTTAAGTGAATTTAAATAGATTTAATTCCAGAAAGAAAGGGGGGAAATCCCTAAGATAGGAACAGGAAGGTATGGGACTTTGGTTTTAGTTGTTTAAATATCACCACAAAGACAGGAGACCATTCAATTAACCAGTGATTTCTGACTTCTCAGCATTATACTATTATCCTTTTTGTGTTGATCAGGAGAAAGTACATCTACATTTAAAATAGATGATGTAGTAACCTCTTGTCACTTTAGGAAATATTCTTGAATTGGATAACAGAATTTCTGATTTTCCAGACAATTTAACAGAATCATCTAGACTTTCAAATTATCATACGTAGTAACTAGAGGCTCAATGCATGAAAATTCATGCACTGGGGCAGGGTGGGGGGAGGTCTATCAACCTGGCCTGCCCCCTCTCACAGTCTGGGAGCCCTCAAGGGTGGGAGGCGACCCAGCAATGAGGGAGAAGGCGATGCCCCATCACACCTCTGCTGCTGCCACTGCTGGCAGCGCAAGCTTCGGCAGCCCTGGGTGGCTAGGCAGCCATCATCCGAGCTTGCCTGCACTTCGGGCCAGCTCTGGGCACCTGGGGGGCTGAGGGGACTGGGGGATTCTGGAGGCAGGCATGCAGAGTGGCTAGACCCACTTGGGGGCAGACCCAGCCCTGCCACACACCTGCCATCCTGGTGGGGTTGAGGGGACTGGGCACAGACATCGTGTGGCTGTGGATGTGCCATTTTTGAGGGCAGGGCAGTCAATTACCATATTCCCTCTTTATTAGATAGGATTGTTACTGAATTATAAACTGATAAATTCATACAGTCTTATAAAACGTTGCAGATGAGAGAAGTCGTGGAGAAATAGGCTTATATCCCTTTTAAGTTGGGATCAATTTCAGAAGAAACTCAGTAGTGCCAAGAATAATTGATTGTTCTCCCTGTGATGAAATGCACTTTTTCAGCAACAGTGAGTCCTTCCCACCAGTACTGGGTTACGTTGTCAACATGACTTGGTTATTCTCGTGCCAACATGAGGATTGGCCTCGTTACTCAAGTGCCAACATGAGAGCTCAGTCCTCAGTTTCTCTTGCAGAAGTAAGAGCATGACCACCCTGATAAACAACAGAGCCCCTGCTGCCAAACACCCCTCCGCAGGAAGCTGCTAACCAGTGCCACCTGAGCTGCAGTGCTTTCTCCTCTGGATTTGGATGTAGCATTTTACACATACATTTGAGTCATTTGCCAGCCTCTGGCAATTTCCAAGTTTCCCACAGATTAATGAAAAAATCCAGCTGTTTCCAACTACTTGGAACAGAGCAATATGTGATAAAATGAAGATAGAGGAAATCTTTATCCAATTTCTCCAGCAGTCAGAGAGATTTGGAACATATCGGGGAAGAAAAATTGCAAGCTCAATTGTTCAAAGATTTTTCAAAAGAAGAAGAAAGAAAGCTTTGTATTAAATTTCTGAGAATGCCTTTTATTTACCAAACAGAGAGGGCTAAAAAGCCATTCTTTGATTAATCAGCTATGAGCTCATGCTGCCTTCCTCATTCAGCCTGGAAGTAATTTTAGTGAAAGGTGAGCAGCTATGGCTAACGCAAAGGGCATTTGGACGTTTTAACAATGATATGAGAACAGGTCTCAGGGCAGCAGCTAAATGAAGCTGTTGTGTCAGCCAATGCTCCTCCAACTATTCTGGCTGAAGGACCGTTCTTTTTGTTTGTTTGCTAATTTAAAATCTTTCACAGAATCTTTTCAACAAGTAGTGCTCAATTGGATCCCCATAGGCAAAAAAAAAGTGAGAGAGAGAGAGAGAGAGAAAGGGAGACAGAGACAAAGAGACACATCCACACTTCCCATCCTTTACTAAAATTAACTCAAAATGAATTATAGACCTAAATGAATGCAAAATCTACAACTAAACAATTTCTAGAAGACTCACTATGACACCAAAAGCATGATGCATAAAGAAAAAAAATTGACAAATTGGAATATATCAAAATGAAGAACTGCTCTTCAAAAGACACGGTACTGTCAAGAGAATAAAAAGGTAAAACAGTCTGAGAGAAAATGTTTGCAAAGCACATATCTGATAAAAGACTTGTATCTAGAATACATAAAGAACTCTCATAACTCACTAAAAGGAAAACAAATCTATTTATTTTTATTTGACAGAGGATTTGAACAGACACGTTACCAAAGAAGATATAAACATGGCAAATAAAAAAGTGTTCAACATCATTAGTCAAATACAAATTAAAACTATGAGATCCTATGACAAAGGCTGGAATTTGAAAAACTGACAATACCTACTGCTTACAGGGATATGCGGCCACTGGAACTCTGACACCTTGCTGATTGGGCTGTAAGATAGCGCAGCCCCCTTGAAAAACAGGTTTGAAGTTTCTTATTAACTTAAACATGGACTTTTCATATGACCCCGAAATCCCCTCTGAGGAATTTACTCAAGTGGAACAAAAACCTGTGTACATGCAAAAATCTATGCACAAATGTTTATAGTGGCCTCATTTGAAATTGTCAAAAAAAACTGGAAACAACCTGAATATATCTTAACTGGAGAACTGATAAATTGTGGGGTATCCATGGAATATTACTCAGCAATGAAAAGAAACAAACTGGTAATACGCACAACATGGATGAATCTCAAATGCATTATGCCAAGTAAGAGAAGCCAGACGCAAGCAGCTATATAAGGTATACAAATATTGAATTGTTGTATTGTACACAAGAAAATAATATAACGTTACATTGTCAATTGTGGGTCAACTTTTTAAAAATAAATCAACTTTAATAAAATAATTGTTAAAGGCTGAATAATGGGTAACTCCATCTATGTGATATTTTTGCAAAGGCAAACTATAGGAAGAAAATAACAAACCATTGGTTGCAAAGGGCTGGGGATGGTGGGAGAGATTGATTGACTACAAAAGGGCAGGAGGAAATATTAGGGGTGATAGAACTTTTTATAGTTTCACTGTGGTTTGGCTACAAAACTGAATATAAGTGCCAAAACTCACACTAAAAGGGTTAACTTTTATTGTGTATAGATTTTTACCTTAATTGTTAAAATGGGAAACAATCCTTCACAGACTGATACTTTTGCAAAATAAATAAAATTAATTTCTAGGGAAAAAATGATACAAGAAAGGCCTACATAATGAAAGTCCAAATTTTTTTATCATTAAATTCAATAAATATAAAAATTTTGGTCAAAAGTTGGTGGGAAGGAGGCAGGCAGACACAGATACAAGCTTATAAAGAGTCTGGAAAAGCCAAGGAGGTACAGAGGGGGAGGGCTGATGGGAAATGAGAGAGATAAATTGAAGGAAGATAGTGAGACAAAAGGGGGAGTGGCCATGAGAACAGGGAGATTCTTGGCAGAGGAGGTGATCTGAGTCATTTTAATGATCCAGGTGAAAGCTGGCCGGACTCCTCACTTACACAAGCACATCCTGGCCTTGAAGAGATACCTTCAGACACCATCCTTTTGAAAGATTAACAAGGCTGTTGAAATAGTAACTATTAGCCACACGTGCCTATTAAAATGCATCATTAATTAAATTTAAATTAAATTAAGTTCAGTCTCAAAAAAAATCAGTTTCCCATTGCACTAGCCACATTCTGAATGCTCAGTAGCTACATGTGGTGAGTACATGATGAACAGTGTAGTAGCATTCCATTATCACAGAAAGTTCTATTGGGCAGTATTGCTCCAGAGAGGCTGTGCTAGTCCTCCCACCACAGAATTTCTTATGCATGTCTCTGTGAACATAGTCCATGAGAAAACATGTAACTACAAGCCCAACCAATGTGCCCAGCTAAAGCCTTTCTTACACAGTGCAGATCGGCGGGGACCTGGCCCTCTGGTGCCCACTGTTTCCTCACAGCAGCAGAGGAACTGCTTGCTCTCCAAAGACTAGGAGTGCCATTGACATTTGGCTCCCTTCAAACTGTACTAGTAAACATCTAACAAGATCCAGATGCACAAGTAGTGGATTGAAAGTGCTGTCAATATGGACACGAGGGCCTGC
Source organism: Lasiurus cinereus (assembly GCA_011751065.1). Taxonomy (NCBI): domain Eukaryota; kingdom Metazoa; phylum Chordata; class Mammalia; order Chiroptera; family Vespertilionidae; genus Lasiurus; species Lasiurus cinereus. Next base: position 42,539,354 of record JAAGEH010002531.1, on the reverse strand, counting down.
AATGAAACACTTGGCATTTGATTTAACTAAAATGTTAAACTCACATTTTATGGAACAGCAAATTTTTAGGTTGGCGCCTTCACAAATGTGTGTGTGCTTGTATGAATGTGTGCATACAGTTTTTCAAGATAGAGTCAAAAACTGGTCTTCCAAATAAAGCTTCGGTGATAATGATCATTTGTAATGGGCCCAAAATGTTATTCGTGATAAATGTGTTGTCACACGAAATCCTTTCCTGAGTTGAGTGATAAAACAAAATTGCTGATAAACCACCTTGTCTGAGAAGAGGGAAGACACAGACAGAGGGAGAAATTGGAACTGTCAGAAAATAGGAACCTTCCCAAAGGCTGTGACATCATCTCCCAGTGTTTTCTTCGGGAAGGGGTAGCGGAAACGTGCCAAGATGAAGCGACTGACTTAATGAAAAGTGAAACACAGCAAGCTTTGGAGATGTGGAGGGGGTTTAGGAAGGAATGATGGTTATATTAAATGTTTCACTCAAGATAAGCACGACAGTTTAAAAAAAAACAAAAAACACAAAACTTGCTTTTTCCAATCAACGGGATCGTAAAATATACTTTCCCTCTCTGACATCAACTTTATCTCTTCCCGTCCTGTCTGAAATGTAAACATGGGAAAGTGGAGACTTACTTTTCCCTATTCCTCCCACTAACTACAAGCAACGACAAAGCCTGGACATTATATAGAACACACGTGGGAGCCTCTGAAAGGCGGACATAAAGCAAAACTGCCGGGGAGCTCAAGACCCCCGGAAGAAAATGGTGGGAATTTCCTGGCTTGGCTTTTTACCTCCTGTGTCTCAGCCTGGGAACTGAAAGAGCTGTCGCAAACGCCAACGAATGTAGGCCGACAATAATAACAGCAAAGACAGCTCTCTTTGGCCAAAGGACCAGGAAAAGAACAGCCTAGCAAGACAAAGCTCTTAGACAATAAAAGCTTGATTGCCTTAAACCAATCAAACACCATGGAAAATAGTAGGGCTCAACCCCAAACCTGTGCCAACAAAGGCCAATGGGAGCCTAGAGTTTCACTCTCAGGAGGGTGTAATGAGGTGCCAAACCCTCACTCCCAGACACAGAGACCATGTGGAAAGCCTAGACTTCCACCCAGTTTTATTCTCCTTCCCCTGCTAGAGTGGTGGCAGGGGAGACCTAGAAGACAGTCAGGATGTCCATCATTACCATTGGCACTAGCAGTGCTGTCAGTGGAGACCATGTGGGGAGCAGTAACAAGGCATTCCTGCTAGCCCTTCCAGCCAAGGAGATATCAGCAAAGGCCAGGTGGGGTGTCAGAGCCCCCACACAAGACAGGGAACATGCTGGAGTGTCAACAGAGGCATGGTAGAGACACTGGACTTCGACTTGGTGATAATGAGGTGCTTCCACCTCTCCTCTTGATAGAGTGGTGACAGAGGAAGCCAGCTGAAACAGAAGGTTTAAATGAGATTTAGCACATTACAGCATATTATCCAAAATGTCCAAGTTTTGATCAAAAATATTCAAAATACCAAGAACCAGGAAGATAAGACAATCAACAGATGCCAACACTGAGTGACAAAGATGTTTGAACTATCTAACAAGATTTTGGCAGCTATCACAAAGTGCTTCAGCAAGTAATTATGAACATGATTGAAAAAAAAAAGTGAAATGTAGAAAGTCTCAGCAAAGAAATAGACTCATGAAAGAAATGTAAAAAAAATAAGAAGAAAAAACAAATGAAAATTTTAGAGCCTTAGATGTCCTTCAAATTTTGTTATATCCATAATGTGGAATATTACTTACCAATAAAAAGGAATATATTATTGATACTTGCAGCAACCTGGGTGAATCTCCAGAGAATTATGCTGCATGAAAAAAGCCAATCTCAAACAATTACATGTACTATAATTCCATGTATATAACATTCTGGAAATGAGAATGAAGACAGATTAGCAGTTGCCAAGAGTTAAGGAAGGGGTGAGAATGAGAGGGACATGGATATGGCTATAAAAGGGCAAGTTGAGGGATCCTTGTGGGGATACAAATGTTCTATATCTTGAAACTAGACTGTTATCTTATACTATATGCAAAAATTAACTCCAAATAAATTAAGACCTGAGAACATAAAACTCATAGAAGGAAACATGGGTGATAAGTCCTTTGACATCAGTCTTGGCGATGACTTTTTGGATCTGACTTTAAGTGAAATAAGCCAATCAGAGAAATATAAGTATTACGTGATCTCACTCATATGTGGAATCTAATGAACAAAATAAACTGATGGAGAAAATGGATCCAGAGACATAAAAACATGAAACAGACTATTGAATCTCAGGGGAAGACGGGAGAGGGTGGGTGGGTGGGAAGAGACCAATTGGGGAGCTTGTCTACATGTATGCCTAACCCATGAACACAGACAACAGGGTGGTGAAGGCCTGGGGTGGGGAGCAAGGGTGAACTAGAATAGGTCATTGGGGGAAAAACAGAAACATGTGCAATACTTTCAACAATAAAGATTTAAAAAAATAAAAAAAGAAGCAAAAGCAAAAATAAACAAGCAGGACCACACTAAACTAAAAAACTTCTGCACAGTAAAAGAAATAATCAACAAATAAAAAGGCAACCTACTGAGTGAAAGAAAAGATTTGTAAATAATATATCTTATAAGGGATTAATATCCAAAATATATGATTAATTAATACAACTTAACAGCAAAAAAAATCTAATTTTAAAATGGGCAGAGAATCTAAATAGACATTTTTCCAAAGAAGATATAGAAATGGCCAACAGGTATGTGAAAAGATGTTCAACATCACTAATCATCAGAAAAATTCAAATTAAAACCATAATGACATACCACCCAAAACATGTTAGAATGGTAATTATCAAAAACAAGAAATAATATTCTGGTAAAGATGTGGAGAAAAGGGAATGCTTGTGTACTGTTAGTAAAAATGTAAATTGGTGTGGCCACTATGCACCCTCTCCTGAAACTCCAAAAAATTAGAAATAATACTACCATATTGTGCCATGCCAGCACAGCCAAGGGTTCAGCAAGCTGAAGGGGGCTGGCAAAGGATGAAGAAAAGATAGACAAGGAGAATAGCTTGGTTAGGTTGACCTTCTGTGCCTGGCTGAGACCACAGAAAAGATCCAGACTGCAAGCTGAGCCTTTACTTTATAGTCAGATGTAAACAAGGTAATTTACAATATTCTTGTAAGTTTCACTTGTTATGGCAACACTTGCTGCACCTCCCACAGCCCATTAGCTACCCAAGAAAGATCTAGGGAGCGTGACAAGATCAAGCTTAATTATGCTAAGAGAGCTGTGCCTTCTAAGCTGGGCCTTGTTTGTGGCTTTGCCAACAGGTCAGTCCAAGGCTTAACCTTATAACTGCTCCCTACACCATATGATCCAGCAATTCCACTTCTAGATATTATGCAAAGAAAATTAAATTACTAATTCAAAAAGATATATCCACCCCCATATTCATTGCAGGATTTTTACAATAGTTAAGATATGAAAATGACTTAAGTGTCCATCGATAAATGAATCAAGAAGATATTATATGTGTGTGTGTGTGTGTATTTATATACACATACACAAAAAAAAAATACATACCTGATAATAGTATCCAATCATTAAAAAGAATGAAATCTTGCCATTTGCAACCATATGCATGAACTTTGAGAGCATTATCTAAGTAAAATAAGTCAGAAAAATATCATGATCTCACTTATATGTGGAACCTAAAAAAATAAATATATAAACAAAAAATAAAGCTCATACATACAGAGAACAGCCTGGTGGCTGCCAGAAGTGGAGTTTCAGGGGAGGGTGCAATACAGTAAACAAGTCATGGGGATGTAATATACAGCATGGTGACTATAGCAAATAATATTATATTGCATATTTGAAAGTTGCTAAGAGAGTAAATCTTAGATGTTCTCATCAGAAGAGAAAAAGTTTTGTAAGTATATATAGTTACAAATGTTAACTAGAATAATTGTAGTGATCATTTCACAATGTATACAAATAATGTATACCTGAAATTAATATAATGTTACATGTCAATTATACCTCAATTTTTTAATTTAATAATTCTTTATTGTTCAGATTATTACAATTGTTCCTCTTTTTTTCCCCTCCACTGGGCTCCCTCCCCTCCCTCTGTCCTTACCTCTTTCCCCCGCATTGTCCTCATCCATAGGTGTATGATTTTTGTTCAGTCTCTCCCTGCTCCCCACTTCCCCCTTTCCCCCTGAGAATTGTCAGTCCACTCCCTTTCTACGTCCCTGATTCTATTATATTCAGCAGTTTATTCTGTTCATCAGATTTTTTATTTGCTTGATTTTTAGATTCACTTGTTGATAGATATGTATTTGTTGTTCATAATTTTTATATTTACCTTTTTCTTCTTCTTCCTCTTCTTAAAGAGTACCTTTCAGCATTTCATATAATACTGGTTTGGTGTTGATGAACTCCTTTAGCTTTTTCTTATTTGTGAAGCTCTTGATCTGCCCTTCAATTTTGAATGATAGCTTTGCTGTGTAGAGTAATCTTGATTGTAGGTTCTTGCTATTCATCACTTTGAATGTTTCTTGCCACTCCCTTCTGGCCTGCATACTTTCTGTTGAGAAATCAGCTGACAATCGAATGGGTGCTCCCTTTAGGTAATAAACTGTTTTTCTCTTGCTGCTTTTAATATTCTCTCTTTGTCTTTTGCTCTGGTGTTTTAAGTATAAAGTGTCTTGGTGTGGTCCTCTTTGGGTTCCTTTTGTTTGGGGTTCTGTGCACTTCCTGGACTTGTAAGTCTATTTCTTTCACCAGGTGTAGGAAGTTTTCAGTCATTATTTCTTCAAATAGGTTTTCAGTATCTTGCTCTCTCTCTTCTTCTGGCACCCCCATCATTCTGATGTTGGTATGCTTAAGGTTGTCCCAGAGGCTCCTTACACTATCTTCCAATTTTTGGATTCTTTTTGCTTTTGCTTTTCTGGATAAGTGTTTTTTGCTTCTTTGTATTTCAAATCTTTGACTTGATTATTGCATTCCTCTAGTCTGCTGTTAGGTCTCTGTATAATATTTCTTATTTCAGTCAGTCTATGTTTAATTTCTAGTTGGTCCTTTCTCATCTTCTCTTGGGTCTTGCTAAATTTAACCATCTTTTCCAGGAAATTCTTGGAAAACCTTATAACTGTGGTTTTGAACTCTATATCCAGTCGTTTGTTTTCCTCCATTTCTTTTGTTTGTGATCTGTTTCTTTGTCTCCACATTTTCGCTGCCTCCCTGAGTTGGTAGAGTAGCTTTGTGTGCTAGGTGTCCTATATGGCCCAGTAGCTCTGCCTCCCCAATTACCTGAGGTAGACTCTGTTGGTGCACCCTTTTGTGGACTGTGTATACAGCCTTGTTGTAGGTAAGTCTTGATTGTTATTGGTATCACTGGGGGGGAATTGACCTCCAAGCCAATTGGTTCTGAGGATCAGGTGTGTCTATGCAGTGAGAATTTCTGTGCTGGAGTCAGCCTTATGAGACAAGACTTGCACAATTGCAAAAGTCTCTGTGTTCAGCTTGGATGGGGTGGAGTCTCAGGGTTGAGCAGACAGCCTTGGCTTCCCATCAGCCCCACCCTACGTGGACCCTGGGTCTCAGTGTCCCTTGCTAATTGCTGTAGCCCTCTCTGGGAGCACTCGTGTGTGCACCTCCAGACCTCTGCCTTTCTGGTTCCCCTGAGTTTCTGTGTGCTCCACGGACCCATATGAGTCTGGATCCCCAGGGTCTTGCCCAAAACTGGGGTTCAGTGGAGTCGGAGCTGGATTTCAGTGCAGTTGGGAGGTTCTATCTTCCTCCTGCTAGAGAAAGCCAGTGGCACAATCAGCAGTCAGCCTTCTGTGTGTGCACTTGTGCTCATGTGCCTCCAGACCTCTGCCTTTCATGGCTCCCCTAAGTTTCTGTGCACTCCTCCATTTTCATGACAGTCCAGACTTCCCCATATGAGTCTCACCTGGAACTGGGGTTCAGCACAGTTGGAAGTGGGATTCAGTGCAATTGGGAGTTTCCATCCCCCTCCCACTAGAGGAAGCCAGCCAGGCACTCTGCCGCCCCTCCTCTCCACACTTGTGTCTCCGTACCTCAGCTTTTTGCAGTCCTCTGAGTCTCCATGAGTCCCTCTCTTTCCTTCTAGTTGTAGAATTTCCACTCAGCCAGCTTTCCTGTGGTTCTGGATAAGGTCTGTTTTGTCTTTTAGCTGTAGTTTTGAAATTGTTGTGTTAGGCAGATTAGATGTTCACCTATGCTGCCATCTTGGTTTCTCCCTCTATACCTCAATTTTTTAAAATGTTGTATAGATTGATGGTATTAATGCCAATTTCATAGTTTTGGTATTGTACCTTAGTGTTGCAAGCTGTAACCATTAGGGGAAATTGGATGAGTACATGGGATATCTCTATATTATTTCTTACAACTACATATAAATGTATAGTTATCTGAAAAGAAAAGGGTTAATGTTTAAAAGCAGAAACAGCACATTTTCAAAGATAGACAATTTCATTAATTATGACCAAATATCTAGTGATTTAGGATTCATTTTCCCCCTCCAATCTAATACTCATTAAAGTACAATACCCACTGTTATGAAATTGTTTTACTGACAATTGAGTACAAAATTCATTCTCCATTCAAGGAAATACAGTTCTGTTTTGCAGACAGAGAACAGAAGGAGACCTAAGAATAATGAGCTACACTTCTTTTCTGGGCGCTCAATAATAGTTATAATTCCTTAGGCACAAAAAGATTTATTAATGAATGCATTCATTCAAAAGCATTTATTATATGTTCTACCATTTGCCTAGATTTATATTTGCTTCATTCAATATTTCAACTCTTTGATAATAAGACAATTTGACTGGACAATCACTAACTCTCCTCTCCCCCCACCCTCCATTCTAATATTTATAACTTCAGGTCCCAATCTAATATTTATAACTTCAGGTCCCAATCCTACAGTCGTCTTAGAACAAACTGTTATTAATAGAATAGTACTTTGTGACCAAAGAAAAATAACATCATTATTTTGCCATTAGCAGGTAATGTCTGTTCCTTTAAATCAATATTACTGAGGTAGTTAGTGCTACACAAAGCCTGAGTAACACAGATGGGTTTCTGAGCAATGAGCAGGTCAGAATTATTTGGAAATTACCATTCCTCTTTTTACTCATTTCCTATTGCCCAGAACCAATCTGTGTGTCGCTCTTAGAAGAAAAAAAAAATGATGGGCCATGAAAATTGTTTTTCCATTGCTCTGGCAACTGTATGCAAGACCTAGAGGTAGAGAATTATGTTTTCTACAAGAGCATGTGCTTTCTCAAAAATGCACTTGGGGATTTTAACAGAACAACTGCCTCTACATCAACTGCAATGAAGACAGTGAGAACTTGGTGAAGGCCTGTGGAATAGAGCTGGGTGGAGGGAGGATAATGGGGGGAAATGGGAGACATCTGTAATAATGTCAACAATGTTTTTTTATTTAAAAAAAAAAAAACAGCGAGAACTCACTTTGTGTTGTTCAAACCCTATCATAAGCATCACAGCTTTGGAACTGGGATCCTATCCTAACCATACTCTAATCCAAATTTCTTTGTGGGTGAGAAGAGATGAAATTCGCTGTTACATCTTATGACAAGAAATGTTTATAAACTATCTTCAAAGACTCCTTACAAGATATAACAGCCCTTACTCAACACAACATTTGGATGAATTAAGTGTAAATAAATATTTAAATGGCTATTAAATTTCCATTCAAATGTGTACACATGGGTTTAATACTAATAATTAAAAAAGAAAAGCTGGCAAAACACATGTAGAATTTAGCCAAACACAAAATGCTTGAAAAATAAGTCAGACTCTGAAAACATAGAGCACTACTGGGCGTGCTCATCCCTGGTGACAAGAAACGAAGAAATTGAAACTAAGTCCATTTAAATAAACTCTCTGCTCTCACCAGATGCTATATAGTTCATTCCTGCCAAGGGGTCCGGTGGGCTGGCCCCTGAATGCCCAGAACAAAGCATGGGTCTCCACGTGCCTCCCATTCTGTCAGGGCCCCCTGCTCAGATGCCATCAGGGAAGAATTTTATCTCTTTCACCTCCAACCAGGGGACATGTTCAGGCAGAAGTCTCACTTGTTTTTAATTCTTATTTTCTTACCACTAGTTCTTGAAGGGCATTTCAACTCCTCACTCCCTTCCCCGCTTTGAGGTTGAAATGGCTATCATCAAGCCTCTAGAACTTTAGGTTTGTACCTATCTTGACCTGGAGTCCCTTCAGTGACATTACAAAACTGAATATAATGATGTGATAAGATCGAACCCCCAGCACTGTAATCTAATCCACATACCAGGAGAGACAAGGACGGGTGCTTCAGACCTGCCACACATAGCGGCAGGTGAAAATATAGAGGACAGGAATGCATGTGGATAACCCCTATCAATCCTTAACCCCACTTGCTTCTGACAGGGTCAACACAATTGCAGATACTTGATATTTGTAGAGAGCTCCACAATTTATAAAAGATTTGTCTCCACATCATGTCTTTAAAGCTTCACAATAACCCTCAGAGTGAAGTATGATCATTCTCAGATGAGGCCATAACTCAGAGAAAAAAAAAACCTGCTCAGGTCAGTGGGTAGTAAGGTGCTTAGGACTTGAGTCCAGGGATTCCTGTGCACATTCAGTGCTCTTTCCACCATCCCAACCCTGGGGCAGAGTGGAGCCATTCAGAAGAACCCAGAGCTGGGTCAACCTCATGCATCTCCAATACCTTAAACACAGAACTTAGATCAGCTTTAGAAAACCTCATGCTCTCCTGAGCTCTGCTGTCAGATTTAAATGGCGAAGCCAGCATCTCACCATCATCATGACTTCTTCGGTGTTTTAACTCTTACACTATATGGACTTCAGTGTTTTTATGTGAAAAACAGAATATTCTGGACATTTAAGTCTATTTTCCACCATAGAAGACCCCAAATACCCCGATAGATATCAAAGCCATCTCTGACAAAATATCTGCCAAGATGTTTTAAAGAATCATGGTACCAATTAACTGACACTTTTTTGCATTCTTTTTAAAGATGAACAAAAAGAAGTAACTATACGAAGTTTTAGAGAATTCATACAGTATTCTCTTTCATTAGTAAGAAGATATTATCTAACCCTTGAATTCAAACCTGTGTCAATAAGTTAAGATGCCCCTATTCATCTATTGTAACTCATGTTTCACGATCATTAGAATCCAAGACTATAACTCATTAAAGCAAAGTTTTTTGTTTCATATTAACTAATAAAATAGTTCCCTACAAGTCATTTGAATATGGAACACTCTAACCTAATCTTTATCAAAAAGTCAAACCAGCTGATTTTGTGGGTATCAAAAACAGGTTTATGCCAAAACCGGTTTGGCTCAATGGATAGATCCTTGGTCTGCAGACTGGGAGTCCCAGATTCGGTTCCGGTCAAGGGCATGTACCTTGGTTGCAGGCACACCCCCAGTAAGGGGCATGCAGGAGGCAGCTGATCAATGTCTCTCTCTCATCAATGTTTCTAACTCTCTATCCTTCTCTCTTCCTCTCTGTAAAAAATCAACAAAATATATTTTTTTTAGAAAAACATGTTTACTTGTATAATTTATAAAAATATTTTAATTGCCCATCACTCTTGAATACTTTGGAAATAGCTTATTGAAACTAGAAAGCCAAATATTGAAAAACAAACAGACTTATAGTTACTGTAAATCCTGGCCCCCCCAAAAAAAACTGTCAGATCAGCAAAACTCAAGAAAAAACAAGCTCTGGAGAAATTTTCAGCCCATTAATCTATTTTTATGACAGAGTAATGTATCCAGTAAATTGAAGAGATGCAAACAACATACTATGTCTTAATTTAAGAAAGGCTTTTTTACTTAGTCTCATACAGCAGAGATTAACTAATTAGAAAAATATTCAGAACACAAAACTACTTGGTAGGTTTTACCTTATATAGCTAGTTGGAGGATTGATGTATTAGAGCCAGGAAGTAGCTATGAATAGGCACAACAAAGAGTTTTTACATTGTAACCTGTGGCATGAGTATTTTGTGTGATAGCACTCTTAGTAGGTTTGAAAACACCAACCCATTCAATAGAAAAACCAGTCCCTTGGACAGGGGTCCCTGGAGTGATGACACACAGCCTTTCTGCCCTTGAGAGATTACCTGAACACTGGATTAAAGAGAGGAGCAGGAGGAAAAGAAAGTGGGAGCAATGGGGGAAGAAGGGAGTGGATAAGGGGAGGATAATGCCAGCCAGGAGAGTTACTGAGGAAGAAAAGAATGAGTAGGATGTAAAGGATCTTTGGGTCATAGTGAGGTGTAAGTTGAAAACAAATCAATGTTTTATACCTAGAAGGGACTCTGAAAGGTCACTTGCATCAATCTTTGGTGAAATGAAAAATAAGGACACTGTAAAGTTTTTTTAAATTGAATGTAAAGACTGTCCTTTATTGCGAACTTTCTCTCTTCCTCTCATTTATGTGGTGGTCAGAGTGGGTGATGCTCTGATACTTTTTCAGTGTACTTACTTGCCAAAAAGAATGGTTGGTAATTCTGCCCATCTTCAAAATCATTTTAAAAATTGTATTGGTCAGTAAAATCCAAAAGTCTAGAAATCACTGGCCTACTCCATCCTTTTGCCCTTCTCACTAAGTAAGTTTGTCTTAGCATCCAGGTCCATTCCATTTGAAAGTTCCCTGACAACTCAGACAAAAATTGGGTCTCAAACTGTTGTGGCTGGTCCGGGGCTTCCTCAGTGCCAAGTGGCCCACTTGCCTGATACTTTAACTGACTGGAAAAGGAAGGTGGCATGGCGCAGGCATATTCTGGGAATATCAGAAGACCACGTTCTTACACAAAATTGAGAAGGGAGGACATTAACTCACATCCCTGTGTCAGACACCAACAAACTAAAACAAGGAGAGGTCTGGCCCAAAGAGGCAACAGCAGGAACTGATTAGTTAGGATTAAAATTCTTGTTTCTAGACATGTGCGGTAAAATATTGCTTGGATCAATTTTATTTGTCTCCTTTGAGGAAGCCAAATGAACTTAAACCAATTGTTAGAAGAATTGCCAGTTATGGATACTAGTCTAAAATATCCACCCTGAAGGCTTCTTGGTTAAAACATTCAAAGGCCCCTTTGATAATTCAGAATGCCTCCAATAATTGAATTCATTTGGAATCACACCTTGGTAGGTCCTAAACTAATTATTATAGAAATTTCAAACAGGAAAGTCCTATCCAATTCTCCACCCTCTCCCAGCTCCCAACTTCCAGATCCTCAGTTCAAACCAGATGATGAAGAAAGTGCTAAGCAGGGGTTGGGGATCTTACTCAGGTAGTGGCTTCCAAGGAGTTAGGACCTCTTAGACCAAACTACTGTATTCCCCCAGCACTATAGGAGCAATGAGCATGCCCTAATGGGCAAAAAGACAAAAATAATCCTTTAACCGAAGCTGACCGAGTCACATTCAGGCAGAATCACCAGCTAGCCCTCTTCACACACACACGGGTATGTAGACACACAAATACGTGCTTTTCATCACATTATCTTTGTATCCTCGTTTCCTTTATAAAAGCCTCTGCCCCCGAAATACACACTGAACTACATGACACATACATAGTTGTCAGTCACCCACACTGACTCTGGTGGTTAGCAGGCGTGTGCAACACGTTGCTATACTAGATCACCCAGCGACAAGGTGCCATTAAGAAGCAAAGAGCACTGCCTGGAAAACGGGGACCCTGCCACTCAGCTCTGCCACTTGGGAGCTGTGTGACCTCAAGCCAGTCATTTACCTCTCTAGGCCTCTGTTTTCTCGTCTATAAAAAGACAGAAGCAGAAGACTGGCGCTGGTCACTTCCCTTGCAGCCTTACCGTTCAAGGTTCTGGGCTGCTACAAATGACTTAATAACCACCGGCAGCTAAACAGGGAACACGCACCCCAGCCAGAGGGTTCGCAGAATCTGTGGCTGACCGTAGCCAAACTTAGACTTTAATGTGAGGTTCTTTTTACAGTGAGTTTTGGAATACACTCAAAAACCAAAAGGAAATTGGATTCCAATCCCGCAGTCAGTCCAGCAATCGTTTTCCAAGGGCAAAAGACAAAACCTGCAAGACTTGGAGAGAGCAAGAAAGGGTGTGGCTGCTGCGTGCCAGCAGTCAATTGCACAGGCGTCCCAGGGACAGGGCCTTGGCTACAGGCTCTGAGGGGCCGGTCCATGATCCAGCACAGTCCCTGAGAGCAGCCTGGACCAGGCGCCCAGCTTCCCTCAGAGCACCGGAGGCTCCCTTCTTAACTGCCATTCCAGTCTGGAGCTACCACCCTCACCCCACGCTACAAACATCAAATTGCCCCCTAGACCCAGTAAAAAATCAGCATTTGTCAGAATATTGATGGGTCTTCAGAAACAGAGAGACTTGCTCACCAAAAGGAAGAAAGCAGATCTTTGAACAATGTGGCACAGCTTCGGGGCCTGCCTGGGGTGAATGGGAATTAAAATAATCAAAATCAATGGTAATAGCGTGCTCCAGGAGCAGTTCTGAAATGCAGATTACCCACTCAGTAGTCAACTCACTAATGGCATTAGATAATATGAAACACAAACAGCAGAAAAAAACCATCTAAGCCAATTACCCTGATTATGCTTCTGACATCAAAAGATATGGCAGATGAAGCTAAATTTCCATATATTAATATTTAAGCCACTATAGAATAGAAAGTAATGCACATAATGAAGACCCACTAGACATGAGTACACAGAGCTAAACTCTCTAATCAAGCAAAAAAAAAACAATTTTCTAAATGATAATTAGCAGTAATCATGTTCTTTCAATGCAGGACAAACTGCAATATTATTTTTTTAATAAAAAATTTTAGAATTCCCTGTCCTAGCTACAGTACAGAGCAACGACAGGGTAGCTCTCAGCAGATCTTCTCAATAAATGGGCCAGCAGAGAAACAGTTACATGTGTGACTGGTGTGATCCTAAGTAGGCATTTATCAAAGAAAGACAAAGTGACTAGGTGGCATGTTCTAGACAAGAGAAAGAAAAGAGAGAAGAAGGAAGAGGGAATGTAAAAGGAATAGGAAGACGAAACTAGAAATCTACTGCTCCCAGCCCTAGCTGGTTTGGCTCAGTGAATAGAGCATCAGCCTGTGGACTGAGAGGTCCCGGGGTTCAATACTGGCCAAAGGCACATACCCAGGTTGTGGGCTCAATTCTCAGTGGGGTGCATTCAAGAGGCAGCCAATCAATGACTCTCTCTCATCATTGGTGTTTCTGTCTTCCTCTCCCTCTACCTTCCTCTCAGGAATCAATAAAAATATATTTATATTTTTTAAATCTACTGCTCCTAAAAGATTTCATTGACATAATATACAACTCTGTCCAGGCTTTAGCTGGTTCTTGCTTTATTTCTCGATTTGCAAATGATCATTCACAGGGGGAGGCAGAATTCTCACCCAGTGAGTAGTGAAGAATATGAGTGACATTTGTCTTACTACCTGTGTTGGTATTATGAGTTGAGTAAATAGGGAGGAAATGGCTAATCAAAGAAACAGCATAGATTCACAATGACCTACACACACACACACACCACCACCACCACCACCACCACAAAGTATTAACAACTTCTGGTGCACAAGAGTATTGGTAAGAACAAAGCAGGGTCAGCTCATAGGACAATACCAGAGTCCATTGTGCCCCTCACATAGACCTCATCATTCCCCTCTGCTCCGCAGTGAATGAAGAGCTGAGAGAAATGCTGTGCAAAAGACTGCCATTACCTGCAGAATGAACCACGCACAGAACACTGGAGAGACTTCCCGAACATCCCGGGGCTGGTCCCTAGGACCACCTGGAAGGTACTCAGAAGCAATGTGTTTTAATCATTGCCTCTAGGAGACACTTCAGATGAGCTGCAATTTGAACCTTGCACAGGAACAAACGCCAATCTGGAAAACCAGCTCTGGTGTGTGATGAATACAGTAGGTCCTGGGGTTATATCAGATCTGTTCCTAGGGCATGATGTAATGTGATGTAACACGATTTTCGCCATAAGTCGGAACCTACCTGTATAAGGACCTATGCCACTCATATGAAGCACATACACAGCAGAAATGAAGTGACACAGTAAAAAATTTAAAAGAAAGAAAACAATTCTTGACTTTTACTTGTGATAAGTAAATAATAAAAAACATAAAGCACATATGTACATACATCAAAATGATGGAACTTTTTTTTATATAAATAAATGGGAGATGGTGACATAATCACAAAATGACATACATCAAGTCCAGCGTAACCCAAGGACTGCTTGTATTTGATCCCTGAAGTTCCAAAGAAATTTATATCTGAACTAGAGGCTTGATGCACGAAATTTGTGCGGGGAGGGGGTGGGGGTGACGCATGTCCCTCAGCCCAGCCTGCATCCTCTCCAATCTGGGACTCCTCAAAGGATGTCCGACTGCCCGTTTAGGCCTGATTGGGCCTAAACAGGCAGTAGGACATCCCTCTCATAATCCAGGACTGCTGGCTCCCAACTGCTTGCCTGCTTGCCTTCCTGATTGCCCCTAACTGCTCCTGCCTGCCAGCCTGATCACCCCCTAATCACTCTCCTGCCAGCCTGATTGATGCCTAACTGCTCCCCTGCCAGACTGTTTGCCCCTAACTGCCCTCCCCTATAAGCCTGATCCCTCCCAACTTCCCTCCCCTGCTGGCCATCTTGTGGTGGCCATCGTGGGTCCACATGGGGGCAGCCATCTTTGACCACATGAAGACAGCCATCTTAGACTACATGGGGGCAGCCATTTTGTGTGTTGGAGTGATGGTCAATTTGCATATTACTCTTTTATTATATAGGATAGAGGCCTGGTGGGGGCTAGCTGGTTTGCCCTGAAGGGTGTCCTGGATCAGGGTGGGAGTTCCCTTGGGGAGTGGGGCAGCCTGGGCGATGGGCCTGTGGTGGTTTGCAGGCCAGCTATGCCCTCTGGCAACCCAAGCAGAGGCCCTGGTATCTGAGATTTATTTATCTTCTATAATTGAAACTTTGTACCCTTGAGCAGATCCAAGCCTCTTGCTTACTCCATGGCTGCAGCCACTTTGTTGTGATTTATCTTCTATAATTGAAACTTTGTAGCAGAGGCTAAGGCAGGCCAGGGTTGTAGGAGTTTGGCTTCCTCCATCACTGGGGGCAACTCAAGCCTCCTGCTCTCTCTAGCTCTGTGGCTACTGCCATTTTTGTTGGGATTTATTTATCTTCTATAATTAGAACTTTGTACCCTTGAGTGTAGGTCTGGGCCAGCCAGAGCAGCAGGGAAGCTTGGCTTCCTCCATTGCCAGGGAAACTCAAGCCTCCTGCTAGCTACAGCTCCATGGCCGCAGCCATCTTGGTTGAGTTAATTTGCATACTTGCTCCTGATTGGCTTGTGGGCATGGCTTGTGGGCATGGCAGAGGTGCCATCAATTTGCATATTACTCTTTTATTATATTAGATTCTCATACCAATGAAGTTCCCATAATGTCAATTTGACAACAAGGCCAGGTTTTATTACAGTTTCACATTTAACCACCACCACTAACAACAACAAAAATAGTACCCGTTAAAAATAAAACCCATATTCAGTCAGTCTGAGTTTTTAAAGCGCAAATAAAAATTTCAGGCTAAATCATACAAGGCCAAGTGCCCATGTGTTTGCCCTCTGTTGCCTCATAGGTCTGAGGCAGGAAATCTTGAGGAGAAAACTTTAGAGTCAAAAATCCAGAGAAACGTGCTGGCTGGTGTGCCAAGTAGTTAGAGCATTGGCCCACTCACCAAAGGTTCACGGGTTCAATTTCTAGTCAAGAGCACAGGCCTGGGTTGCAGTTCACTCCATCCCCTTCCCCTCTGTCTTGGCATGTGTGGGAGGCAACCAGTAGATGTGTCTCTCTCACATTGATGTTTCTCTCCCTCTCTCTCTCTCTCTCTGCCTCCTTCCTTCCCTTCCACTCTCTGAAAAACAATGGAAAAAATATCCTCAGGTGAGAATAAAAGAAAATTAAATTTTAAACAAATCCAGGAAAACTATGAATGCACTTAATATACATTTTAAAATGCTAAGGATTTCCCAGCCAGAGTGGCTCAGGGGTTAAGCATTGACCTGTGAACCAGAAGGTCACAGTTCATTTCCCGGACAGGGCACATTCCTGGGTTGCAGCTTTATCCCCAGGATGAGGTATGTAGGAGTAAGCCGATCACTGATTCTCTCTCATCAGTAACGTTTCTATCTCTCTCTCCCTCTCCCTTCCTCTCTAAAATCAGTAAAAATATGTTTTTATAAAAATGGCAAGGATGGTAAATTTCATGTGAGGTGTATTTTACCACAATAAAAAAATAAATTAAAGGGAAAACCATTCCAGCAAAATTGTGAAAAGCTATACCTGAGGCTGAAAATAGAAAAGATCTATTGTCTGGGGAGGATAAAAGGTAAAGGGGGTGACAGAAAAGGATTTCACTCTTGGTATTGGGCACACAATGCAATGTACAGATCATGTATCGTACAATTATACACTTGAAACCTATATAATCTTATTAACCAATGTCACCCCAATACATTTAATTTTTAAATTAAAAAAAAACAGAGGTGAGAATAAATTGCTGCATAGGGTGTAAAACAGGGCTATCGCAGAGGTCTCCATGAGACCTAGAGCTCTAGCACAGTGGTCGGCAAACTGTGCCTCATGAGCCACATTTGGCTCTTTGGCTCCTTGAGTGTGGCTCTTCCACAAAATACCAAGTGTGGGCGGGCATGTACAGTGCGATTGAAACTTCGTGGCCCACGAGCAGAAGTCGGTTTTCGACTCTCAAAAGAAATTTCAATCGTTGTACTGTTGATATTTGGCTCTGTTGACTAATGAGTTTGCTCTAGCATATTACTTTCTGCCTTTCTTTTTTCACATACGCAGCCACATAGGCAGTGGTTGATTTCCCCGTACAAGCTGCTTTTCAAACAATTATATTGTGCTGACCGGAACTTCTGGCCCAGGTGACTCAGACCTGGTCTGAGGGCGACCACTGTCAGACCCCAGAACTTCCCTGTGAAAGTTACTTCTCTTTACCAAATTGTTTTCCTCACTCTGGGTTGTCCAGTTTTTTCTAGTCTGCTGTAGATGTTCCACCATCTGCCTCCAGCCTTGAGCAGAAAGATAAGGAGACGCACGCTTTCCAATGAGTTGCTTTACAGATGGGAGGGAGAAACAGGGCTGCATTTTGATGAGTGAAGGATCTTCTGGACAACTCCTGTCTGAAAGTGACACAAAGTAACGAGGTCACCGAGAGCTGGAACAAGAATCTAAAAGGAGGCTTTGAAAAATAGCCTGTGTGTTCTACTGAGATTTAACATTGTATTTAGAATATTTACTCTCAGTCCCTAAATATGAAAGAGTGTTTTGTTAAAAATTAAAAATCCTGGCCAAAACTGGTTTGGCTCAGTGGATAGAGCGTCAACCTGCGGACTGAGGGGTCCCAGGTTCCATTCCGGTCAAGGGCTCTGTGAAAAATCAATAAAAAATATTTTTTTAAAAAATTAAAAATCCTGGAAGACTAAAATGATAAATAAATAAGGTCCGCCTGTTGGACCTAAAATTGCTAAGACTAGCAATCTGCAAAAGAAAAGGAAGCTATAGCCCCTGGGTACTCACTGAGCCTCTACTATAAGATCAGCAATTTTCTCAGTGCTGTGGGGAAATAGGGTGTAAGTAACATGGCCAGGTCCTTTAGAGAGAAGTCTGCTTTTTTTTTAGAATAGAAACAAAACCCAAGATACTATGTCATGCCATCCAGTTTAGCTCCTGTCCGTAAGGCGATTGTTGATGGGCATGTCTGCTACAGTATGTCCCTTCCTTAGTATTGACCTGACTGTGTAACATCCCTGCGGAAAGTGTACCTTCTATTTAAACCTTGAGAAAGAGATATGTTGGTAGAGGGGAGAGGGGAGAATTGACATGTATCCACAGTGGGCCCTAACTGATTCTGAGTCTATTCTATGAAATCTGTGGCAGGTCATGTCTACTGAGAGCTTCCGATAGTGAAGACATCATTCCCACTGCCTCAGGCTGAGGAGGTAGCCACCCTTCAGGTTACAACCTCACATATCCCTCTCCTGGCCCTGCCTTCCCTAGAGACTGTTCTTGCCTTTATTCAATAAACATGTAAGGAGACCTAAAAGATATTTCGGACTCAGAGATTCAAGGTTCTAGCTCACAGTCTAGAAGGAAGATAGACAAATCAACAGTTGCAGCACTCTGCAAAAGGAACCAAGGGGGGAGAAGTGGATTCTGCCTGAAATGATGCTAGGGAAAGTGGTGGGGGGAAGGGGGAACCAGGGGTTTCTAAGTAGACATAAAAAATGGAAAAATTTCTAATGTGCAGATATGACTTTAAATTTGTTTTACCTATGGATCTTTTTAAACTAGAAAAAAATTATATAATAAACACCCACACAACCACCACTCATATTTATAGGCTGTGTTTGTCCACATACAATAATTTAAATATCTTTTCACCATAAAATGGTATAAACAAAATTAAAATCAAGTGATAAATAGAAAGATCTATTTGCAAGCAATATAATAAAGGTTTAATCATTTCATTATGTGAAGAGTTGCTATAAATTAGTAAGCAAAATAGTAACATCTAACATAAAGATACACATGGAGCCCGGCTGGCATGGCTCAGTGGTTGAACATTGAACCATGAACCAGGAAGTCACAGTTTGATTCTCAGTCAGGACACATGCCTGGGTTATAGGCTAAATCCTCAGTTGGGGACATGTAAGAGGCAGCCTATCAATGATTCTCTCTCATCATTGATGTTTCTCTCTTTCTCCCTCTCCTTTCCTCTCTGAAATCAATAAAAATATTTTTAAAAATAAAGATACTCATATGTAATTATACAACCTCTCAGGAAAATTAGAACCATTTAATAAACACATTAGAAAAGGTTTAGCCTTATTAATTAGTAATAACCACAAATATGCAAATTCAGATTGCAATGAGATACTGCTATTAAGTGCTGGTAAGAGTGTGGAGATATGGCTGCTCTCATAAACGCCTAGTTAAGAAGGTACACTTGGGTTATCTTTCAGAAAAGCAACTTTGAAATATATGTATAAAATACTTACGTACATACACTTTGACCCAGTCATTCTGTTTCTGGTAATCTTCTCAGTTTAAATAATCACAGATTTGGGAGGATTTATACATTAAAATAAGTTTATTGTAACATTATTTATAATGGCAAAAACTAAAAACAATTTAAACACCCAAAATAAAGGAATGGCTCAATGAAGTTCAGAATAGCAGTAAAATGTGTGTGTGTGTGTGTGTGTGTGTGTGTGTGTGTTTGCGTGCATGCCTGTTTAGGTTTGGGTGCTCAAGATTTTGATTCAATCAATAAGTCAATTAATGATTCATTAATTCTACATTCTTAAAGAAAACTCCCCCTTTTTTCAACTCCCTGAAGTGGGTTCATTATCCTGGCCACCCCCCAAAACACAGCCTCATTTTACAGATTTTAAAAATAAGCCCCTCCAGGGTCAGACAGCTAATCAGTGGCTTCTATGACTCCCGAGGCCACATTTCCACTCACAGTCCTGCCTTCCCAAGAAAGTTGTTCCCGAAACAACCACCAAATGATAATGAAGCTTCACATTTGTTAAATAATGAGCTTAACACAGAGAAAATGATATGCTTAATATTATCTAGCAGTGAATCACAAACTTTATTAATAATAATTCTTTATGAATGGGGAATTACAGCAATTTGCCTTTTAACATTGCATTATAAAACAATGCAATAAACTTTTATTTTAAGCGAACTGATTAAAAATGCCAAGAAAGGTAGTATTTATGAATAAAGAAAAGTCATGGGGAAATTAAAATCTGAAGGCTTTATTTATACATTGAAAAGAAGAAGAAGAAATAAGCAATTACAGAAAGTTCAAAGGGGATGATGGTAGATGGTTTGCCCGGCTATTTAATTAGAAAAATCTGCAGACGAGGACACTTATTTTGAAGCTCTCCGTGAATACAAATGAGCACGTCACATCACAGCAATGTCAATCCAAGAGCATAGTATTTTAGTATTTCCATTCTTTTCAGGGAGAGAGAGAACTGCTTTCTAAACACAATGACATGCCACTTATTAAGATTCAGATCCTGTACAGCCTCAGCTTTCCAGGGAAAATACAACAGGGTATCTAAGCATGAGCAGCAACCAAAATAGCTGATATGTCAGAAGGTACACTGTCAACAACAAGCTCACTGTGGCAAAGAAAGGGGCCAGCTCACTGGCCAGGTTGAGAACATTTATAAAAACCAGCATCAAAACCAGCAAGAGAAGGTGAGAACAAACTAGAATATTTCATAGAAAGACCAACAGCCTTGTTCACCTCAGCCTTTTTCTGAGTACTGTATACACCAATGAACATACAAGATTGGAACAATAGCTGATTTTGAGTAGCTTTTCCCAAGTTCTTCTTTTAGGGTATCCTTAGAATAATGAAATCCTATACCAAAGAAAAATAGTTAATTTTGTTTTATACTCAATTCTAATGGACTAAATTGTGTCCCTAACTCCCAGTTTGACTGTATTTGGAGATAGAGACTTTAAGGAGATAGTTAAGGTTCAATGAGGTCATACAGGTGGCATCCTAATCCAATAGGAGGTGTACTTATCAGAAGAAGTGATACTAAGAGGACCCTCAAAGAGAAAACACCATGTGAGGTTACACAAGAAACACATCTACAAACTAGGAGATCAAGGCCTCACCAGAAATCATCGCTGCTGGCACTTTGATCTTAACTGCCAGCCTCCAGAATTGTGGGAAAATAAATTTCTGTTGTTTGCATCACCCAGTCTGTGCTATTCGCTTATGGCAATCCAAGCAGACAAATACGCCAGTATTTCCCAAACTTATCTGAACACAGAATATTGGGTCCCAAAGCCCATGGTAAATCTCTGAAACCACTCAAAGACTGTGTCCAGGGTAATTCAAAGAACTAGATTATAGCTAACTCCCCACACTTGATTGACAACAGTTAACAACAGGATAGTATTGTCCTCTCAATAGTCACTGTCTTTATTAAGAAGACAACTAAGAAATGTATCTATCAAAACTTTTATAATGATGCTTTTTGTAACAATGCTTAAAAAATAATCTTCACTTATCTGAAAACCTCTATGATGCAGCATTCTCATCTTATCTAATAAAAGAGCAATATGCAAATTAACCATCACTCTTCTATACCCACAAGCCATGCCCACCAGCCAATCAGGAGCGGGAGTGCAAATTAACCCCAATCAAGATGGCTGCAGCCAGGGAGCAAGTAGGAGGGAGGGTTGGGTTTCCCCAGCGATGGAGGAAGCCTAGCTTTCCACATACCCTGGCGGGCTCAGGCTTCCACTCAAGGCTACAAAGTTTCAATTATAGAAGATAAATAAATCCCAACAAAAATGGCTGCTGCCATGGAGCAAGCAGGAGGCTTGGTTCTGTTTCAGGCTACAAAGTTTCAATTGTAGAAGGTAAATAAATCCCAGATACCAGGGCCTCCATTTGGGTTGCCAGGGGACATGACCAGCCTGCAAACCACTGCAGGCCCCTTACCGAGGCCGCCCCACACCCCAAGGGAATCCCCACCCTGATCTGGGATACCCTTCAGGACAAACCAGCTGGCCCCCACCTGTGCACCAGGCCTATATCCTATTTAATAAAAGAGTAATATGCAGATTGACCATCTCTCCAACACACAAGATGGCTGCCCCCATGTCATCAAAAATCCTGACCCCATGTGGACACAAGATGGCCAGAAGGGGAAGGTAGTTGGGAGGGACCAGCCTGCAAGGGAGGGCAGTTAGGAAAGCTCAAGCCTGCAGGGGAGGGCAGCTAGAGGTGACCAGGCCAGCAGAGTAGGAAATTTGGGGGTGACTGGGCCTGCAGGAAAGGGCAGTTGGGGGGGACCCAGGCCTAAAGGGGAGAGCAGTTAGGGTAACCAGGCCTTCAGGGTAGGGCAGTTAGGGGTGACCAGGCCTGCAGGGGAAGGCAGTTAGGGGCAAACAGGCTGGCAGGGGAGCAGTTAGACTTGCAGGGGAGTGGTTAGGGGGTGATCAGGCTGGCAGGCAGAAGCGGTTAAGGGCATTCCAGAAGACAAACAAGCAAACAGTTGGGAGCCAGCAGTCCTGGATTGTGAGAGGGATGTCTGACTGCTCATTTAGGCCCAATCCCAGTGAGACATCCCTCAAGGGGTCCCCAATTGGAAAAGGTGCAGGCTGGGCTGAGGGACAGCTCCCTCCCCACCCCCGCCACCCTCACGCACGAATTTCATGCACCAGACCCCTAGTTAATAATAATGATATTATTAGCACCTCTCAGCACTTACTTAATCACTGTACTAAGCATGTCACAGGCATTAGCTCATGTGGTCTTCCCAGCAGCCCCTAGTGACAGGTACACACTTGACAAAGGGAATTGTCAAAAAAGAGTATGTTGACTAAGGTTGTACAACTAGCAAGTGGCAGCTCTTGAAATCCAAATCCACATCCTCTGAAGCCACCGCCCACATTCATGCTCACACTGCTTTGCATTGCCTTACATCCTATCTTGGGGAACAACAATGGTCAGTTCTTTGGGTAAATAGTGACAGCTTCAGCAATTAAAGGTGAGAGAGAATATGCATATGTCAGGTCAGAATGAAAGCAAGTCTTTTACAAATTGTGCTGTCTATTCAATACTGATTAATAAATGCACACACAAAAAAACAGTCTTATAACCTATCCCTGAAAGCTGGGTGACATCTCTTTTCTCTGTCTTCAGGATCACCAGCAAACACTTGCATTAGAAGTTAACTCACAGGAAGGCAAACGGAAGCTCTAGCAGCAGAACAAGCTAGGTTCCGGTTAAACCAGGCTGCAGTTTTCTGTGGGACATATGGCCATGCCCAAGAGAGCTCTAGGCAAAAGCTATTGGGCTTAACCAATTCTTATTCTCATCTTGCAGGGGTGATTGGGACTGAAAAATCACTTTTTAGTCAGCCATGCATCTTGAACATAATTCATATTACCAAATACATATGTGTGTGTGTTAGAAAAATGTTTCCTAACATACTTTTTGCTAATTACCTAACTTTCTAGAGCATATTTCTGTAATCTATAATAATAAAACAATATGCTAATTAGACCAGACAGCCAAAAGACCTTCTGGACATCCTTCCAGATGACCTTCTGGATGAAGCCAGGACTGCGAGAGCCAAGCCCCTTGCACAAATTTCATCCATCAGGCTTCTGGTAATGTATAAAGATACTTAGCCATCTCTGAAGTAGGGATTCCTCAGTTGGGTAATGCAAATGTTAATAACTATTTTTATCAGTCAATGTTGTCCCAACAGAACCAACAGAATATGTATAGACAAAGAGATTTGTTTTAAGGAATTGGTCCACATGATTGTGAAGGCTTGGGGACTCCAAAATCTGATGGGATAGGCTAGAGACTTAGGAGAGAGTAAAGTTCAAGTCCAAAGGCAGTCTGCTGGGGAACCAGGAAGAGCAGATGTTGCAGATGAAGCCAGAAGGCGGACTAGACTGTTGGTTGGATTTTTGCTTGCTTGGAAGAGGTCAATCTCTGTTCTATTAAGGCTTTCAATTAATTGGATGAGGTCTACCCATCATGGAGGATAATCTGCTTTATTCGAAATCCACTAATTTAAATGTTAATCTCATTAAAAAAAAAAAAAAACTCCAGAATAATGTTTGATCAAATATCTGGGCTCTATATCCTACTCAAATTGACCCATAAAATTAATCATCATACTACCCCAATAATAACTACTCATTCATTACCTTGTTTATACTGAAGTATTTTAAATGCCTCTACTGTACTCGTGAGAGTAGAATAAGCTCCTATAACAAATACCTACTCCCTAAAAATTTGGGGCTTAAAAGAATAAGGTTATTTTTCTCTCATGTAATGAACAGTCTGGGGTGAGGGGCTCCAAGTCAGTGGCCATCTTCAGCACCAGCTCCTGTGGCTACTCTGACCACTGTAGACGCCCGGATGTGGGAAGGGGTATGGCGCACAGAGATTCTGTTGGCCAGACTCAGAAGTGGCCCACGTCACCAAAGGAGAAACTGGATGATGCTGTGTGTCTGTGTGCCCAGGAAGAACAATGGGATGGCTGTCCGTCACTGCCACACACACAATATAACTCCTGATGGTACCAGCAAGTGGACGTGCCACCGATATATAAATCCACGTTAGTATGACCCACCACCCTCCTTTTTTTCCTTCAGAGCAATTACCTTTCTTGAAATGCTCTTGTTCATTTACCAGTTTGCTTATCTAGTTTGCAGCAATTATGAGGCATCAGAGTGATGGTCCCCAGTGCGTGGGCACTGGGTCAGGCTGCACAGTGTTCATCCTGGCCCTCCACTTCACTGTGTGACTTTGGGCAAACTGCTAAACTCTTGGAGCCTCTGTTTTCTCAGGTAAAGATGGGCATAAGACCTGCATTGCATGTTATTGTGGACTATTCAAACAACCCCACTGCAGCACTAATGAATCTTTCCCTAGCTGCCAAGAGTATGGACAGCTGATGGCTCTCAGCTGCTCAGAGATGGATGGCCTTGTCCAGGGTCACACCCCTCCTGGGGGCATCTGACATCCACTGACCATGAGGAGCATAGGAAGATGTAACCCCCCCCCTCCAGAATTAATATGGGACACCTCTAAAGGGCCTTCCCAGCCCCCAGCTCTGCTGCAGCCACATGGCAGTGCCACCCTCCCTCTGCCTCTGCCCTTCCAGTCCTGATGCCCACACCACCTCTTAACCCCAGAAGTTGATCTCAAAAGCATTCCCCCATAAACTTCCTGCACACACTGCTCCTTCCCAGAGTCCGACTCCCAGAGAACCTGACCTAAGGCACTGTCTCACAGGCTTGTGGGGATTCAAAGAGGTAAGCCTTGGAAAGCGTGCAGAATGGAGGATGCGCGCAGTAAGCAAATCCATGAGCATTTGTTGAGTTGAATAATGCTTTGTCCATTTTGTAAATAAAAATATAAAAGAAGAAAAGTTAAGAGGACATCTATAACTGCATAAACTCATTTTTCTAAATTATACTGAAAATAAAATTCAAAAGAAAGTAAACTTATTTAATGTCATTTCTTTTTATAACAAGAAAAATCCTATTGTGTGTGCTTCTAACTGCCAACTGTGCAAGAGGAAAAACTTATGAAATCAAGAACTATGCATAGTGAAGTCTTTTATTTTGTCTTTGTTTTATAGCAATTATGCTATTCTTCAAATCAGTGTGACACATATTGAGATGAGAGAGACAAATGATTTTATCACCCTATATCTTTCAGGAAACCTAAGGGCTGTTTGATTTCTCACATTTCCTCAGTTCTGACACTTACTGCAAATGTAGCTGGTACAAAATATCTTAAATCCCTGCATCCTCACTGGCACCAATGTGACAGCACACAAATATCTGGGATATTTCCTTGTCCCACCTCTCAGGCCTTTCGCATAACCATTCAACCCAGGTGGCTTCTTCCTGAGTGCACTACCTTCACCTTCAATGTTGCTCACCTGTGATTTTATTTTCACAATAGTGCTCTATATCCTAAATATGAATGAGACAATAAATTCAGTATCTAAACTCCACCAATAATTTTTAAATAATTTACTCCTCAGATCACTTTTTAAAAGCAATAAAAAAAAAATCCAAAGGAAGTCACCTGTCAGCTCCAGGTGTGGAGGGCAGGGCACTCTTGTAGAGGCCTTTGGGTTCATTTCCCTCCTGTGCAAATATGTGTACAGATCCCATGGAAAGAGGCACAATTACCAGTCTCTACCAGATCAATCTCCTTAAATTGAATGTCAAAGAAATGTCCTGGGAAGTCATTTATTTACATGTAGTCCACTCATCGCCCCTTTCAGATGAACTATATCAATTCACAGGGGAGCATAACCTTCTCAGAAACACATTTACATTTATATAAAGTGGAAAGGAAAATAATTGTGTTTATCTGGGTCACTATAACTCTGCTTACACTTGTGGAGAGGATGCTTGGAAAGGCAACACTGTTTATTGCCAGCACTGTTTGAACCATTCAAAGGACTTGCACCTTTTCCCTTCTTACAAGTACCCCTTGCTTAGTTTTAGTATGTGTTGCCCCTCAAAAAGGAAAAAGAAAGTATCGTGTGGCAAAACTTTCATCTTAAAAAGGTTCCTCAGAACATTTCCCTTCCCTTAGTGAAGATTAAACATTTAGCCCTAGCCAGTTTGGCTCAGTAGATGGACTATCGACCTGCGGACTGAAGGGTTCCGGGTTTTATTCTGATTAAGAGCACATGCCCAGGTTATGGGCTGGATCCCCAGTAGGGGGCATGAAGTAGACAGCCAATCATTGATTCTCTTTCATCATTGATGTTTCTCTCTCTCTCTCTCCCTCTCCCTTCCTCTCTGAAATCAATAAAAATATACATTGCCCTAACTGGTTTGGCTCAGTGGATAGAGCATTAGCCTGTGGACCAAAGGGTCCCAGGTTTGATTCCAGTCAAGGGCACATCCCCAGTGGGAGGTGTGCAGGAGGCAATTGATGGATGTTTCTCTCTCATCGATGTTTCTAACTCTCTATCCCTCTTCTTTCCTCTCTGTAAAAATCAATAAAATATATTTTTACAAAATAAATTAAAAATAAAATAAATATATATTTTTAAAAAAAAAGATTGAACATTTGGCTCAGCCGGTGTGGCTCAGTGTTTGAACATCGACTTATGAACCAGGAGGTCACAATTTGATTCCCAGTCAGGGCATATGCCCAGGTTGTGGACTCAATCCCCAGTGAAGGGCATGCAAGAAGCAGCCAATCGTGATTCTCTCTCATCGTTGATGTTTCTATCTCTCTCCCTCTCCCTTCCTCTCTGAAATCAACAAAAAAATATAATTTTTAAAAAGATTGTACACTCAATGGTTTTATAAAAGACACTGAATACAGTTATCTACATGTGACATTCATTTACACTATATCTTATGATCTATTGACGTAAAGCAATTTATTGGTCAATATCACTGGCCAAAGGCAGAGATAGAGGTCAGATTCCAGCCATCTGGAAATCTATTATCACTGGGCTAATGCACAAGCCTTTCACCTCTACAGATCTGGTTTCAGCTTTATCAGTTAAAGCTGAGTTGGGTGGTCTTGTCTTACCCACATTAAAGACCCATTATGCAGTTTTGCCTCACAAAGCACCATTGGTCATGGGCATCCATTAGTATAAGCCAACCTTAGGGAAAAGTCCAGTTTCCCAGACATGCCTCCCACTCTGATCACTTATCCCCTGCTCTGGCTGACCCTGGGCAAAATTGTGAAGTAGGCAGTTATTATGGGGTTACTCTCAGTCTATGAGTCAATGGTGTAGAATGGAAATGACTGAGGAATGGAGGAAGAGACAAAAGACCTGGGTCCTCGTCCCAGTTAGCCTTAAGCAAGTCACTAAGTCTCTGCACCTCAGGATCTTCATCTGTAAAATGGGGCTAAAAACCACCCCTACATCATGAGTGTTCTTGGAAGGATCAACAGGGCTCTGGCTATGAAAGCCGTATATCATTTGTAAATGACAACCACTATTTTTTTTGGGGGGGGGGTCACTCCCTTGTACAGCCTACATTTTCCATATGTGCCTTCTCATTTACAGAGACCCAGTGCCCTCTGATTGCCTCTGTTCTTACCCACCATGGGCCTTTCTTGCCTGCTGCATCCCAGGAATATTTCCCTGTTGATTTCTTCTTCCCACAAAATGGTAGGTGTCAAACTGAGAACCTGCTACCCCCTGTGCTAACAGAGAAAGCGCTGCCCTGCCAAGCACTTATTAGAGACCCTGAATTTTCCGAAGCAAGTTCAATATTGGCACAGGAAGACTAAGAACTCACAGAAATAAAGGTACAACCTTTGTCACTTTCTAAACAAGAAGAGGGCCTGATGACTTAATACCACTCTGGGCCCAGGCCTAGAAATCCAGGGCCAGCCCAGTCCTGGGAGAAACAAAGATGACTTCCATACATTCATACCCCAAACTCCTGTGAGTTGTCTACATCCCCAAACCACAGGAAACTCTGTAGACGATATGTCTCACCTGTGATCATAAGAGATTGGCCTCAGCTTGGAACTTTCTACCCTTGCCAAGTGGATTGTTATTCCCTGGACTCCTCTCATATTACCTCAGATACATTGATCGGTTAAATTGGAACCAAAGACTCTCTTAAGCTAGTTCAAAATTATCCCCTTGTGGCTTCCTGATAAATATAACTTTTTTTAGAAAAACCCAAAGAGATTTCTTCACATATCCCTCAATGCTTCTGAGGCACTTTGCTTCAACCACAATTTGGTTTATTCTCAGGAAATTCAAGAGAGGATTAATATGGTCCTGAACCAAACTTATAGAGGCACTCATGCTGCCCCCAAATTATATTAAGGTAAGTATCTGTTTCACTGAACGGAAGTGTTTTTATATAAGGCCCTGCATGGAATGCCCCAGAAGCTGCTCTCCCCTCCCCTCCCTTGTCCCCAGAAAGAACAATGTATTCAAGGGGGCATAGCTCTTGAGACAAAAGAAAAAACTCTCCCAACTCCCTCACCTCAGCCCTACCCACCCCAAACATACACCCACTGCTAATCCATGTTTCACAAATGAGATCATTTCTCAGGAGACCTTAAGGGACCAAAAAAAAAAAAAAATCACAAGGAGCAACCCAAAGTAATGCTTTAAAGCCTGGTGAGGAAGCAGACGGCAGGTCCAGGTTCAGGGCTGGGGAGGGGTGGTGAGGGGCCAGGAGAAGAGGAGGTGTTAGGGCTCCTCTTACATATAAGGATCTGAAGGCTTTTTGAGCAGCAGATACAGCTCCCCACCCTCCATCTTCCTTAGCCAAGGGGTTTTGTTTTTATTTTTTGCTTATTTTCAAATAATAGTTGACATACAATATTATATTAATTTCAGTATACATAGTGATTCAACATTTATATACCATACCAAGTGATCACCACAGTGAAGTCTAGTACCCATCTGGCACTATACATAGTTATTACAATATTATTGCTCATATTCCCTGTGCTGTACTTTACATCCTGTGACTATTTTAAAACCGGAATTTTGTACTTCTGAATCCAGCTGAGAGCCTTTACTGAGCATTAAAAAAATAAAGTGACTGAAGGCCTATTAAAATTTTAGATTTTTACATCTCCAGCTCCCAGAAATGGATCAATAGGTCTGGATTTGGGACTTGCATTTGTAACAGGTACCACAGGTTATTCAGAAGCAGGTGACCAGAGAAGTTCACCTTAAGATTTTCTGACCATTGACTTCATGAAATAGAGCAAAACCTGCATGGGATGGCTTGGAAGTGAAGATGCTGGGCTTTCTGAGTGGGACTCTCGTGTATAGGCATGATCCCAGGGGAAGGGGTGTGTGAAGATGCTCAGAGAGAAGAGTGTGACTTGAGAAAATCGGCTGACATGATTGCTACACTTCATGTGTGCATAAAAGGAGATGCTACAGTGCTTAACCATTACTTTTAGAGGTTTTTAAAAATGTATTCTTTGATCCCTGCCTACTTAAAAATTGGACTTAGGACAAGAAAATGTCTAAGACCAATGCCCATAAGTAATAGCAGTGAACAGCTGTAAAGAATGATTTTATCTTGCCTCAAAGTGAGTTGATATAGACATTTCTGCCAATCTTGCAGAAACACCATGTCTTATATCTAAAAATATAAGTCCCATAGATATAAGCAATGTTTACACTGTGCATTGTGTTATAAAGGAGGGGATACTTAAAGCAGCCCTACAATTTTTTTAATATAAAATAAATATCTATGTTGCCCACTCTATTCCATTGGCCATCTCAAAACAGAGTACTTTCTTCTGGATTTCTTTTTTGGGAACTCTGTTTTGAAAGTTATTTTTCAATATTCCAAAAAGACATTTCTAGTATTCCCAAAAGGAAATCTAACATTTCTCTGAGTTAAGACCACCTGGACCAATATTGAGTACTTTCAGTTACCTGAGTATTATAAAAATCTTTTTAAAAGATACAAAGGTCCTTGATAGCAAGCCGTTGAGGAAATCTCCCTGCAGAGGAGCAACTTACTCTTCAGCTGTATCCTGGCAACTAAAGGTAGCTTAATCAAGAGTTAAATTCATTTCCCAATTAAAAGCCTTTATAAATGTTCTGCTCAAGAGCTATCTCTGAAAGCACAAATCACTACATCTGTCATTGAATCACATGCAATGTCAGGTTGAATTTTTGTTTTTTAATGATTTTTATTTTGGTCTCAAAAAAAAAAATTAAGGCAAGAAAGAGCACAAGAAAGAGAAGCTGTCAGAAAAATGAGCACATTCCAAAACCCAAATAAGCTGTCTCCCAAAAAGCATCACTTTCTTGGTTGTTTATCATATGCTCAAGTGATTTGCATATTGTTATTTCAGGTGGAACTTTCCATTGCATTTCCATTCTCTCAAGAGGCTGTTGGTACCACCTCCGCATTCTTGTTGCTATGGAAACCATGTAGGACAAGGAGCAAAGGCAACAAGGCTTTAAACAAAAACTATTAACAAAGAGATCATCTGGAGAGAACATGAAAATTGCTTTCCATCAAGCAAAATAAATTGGGGAAAAAAACCAACGTTTATAATCTGCCCTAAACAAATAATTACCTAGCAATAAAGATACTTTCACCATCTTTGTTGAACTGATCTTATTTTTAAAATCCGAATAGCAATCATAGAGTTATACAGCTTGAATTTTATTTACTTGCCCTCTAAGTGTTAAAGCCTTTAGCTTCTCTCATATAAAAAGAGATTGCTTTAAAATTTGCCTGCTAAATTGGTAAAAATCATTTTAGATTCCTCACATTCATGGAGACGTTTTTATGGCTCAAGTTATCAAAAGTAGTAGTGAGCCTAGGAGTCATTAGACATAGCTATGAAATGTGGGTATGACCTTCAAAAACCACCTTACACTCTAAAATTTGGTTCCCTTCTCTGGAAAATAAGATGACACCACTTACGATCTAATAAAAAGTTTGGCACCTGGTTGGCATTGAATAAACGCCAGCTAGCACGGTGGCATTGCAGCTGATTCCCTCAGCACACACCAAGTGAGTGAAGGAGACAGATTAGAGGATCGTAGTGGGTGGCAAGACAGGATCCAAGCTTGGTCTAAAAACTGCTGTGAATAATCCCTAAAGTGGGTTATCCATATGATCAAATACTGACTATCCATGGAAAAGAGCTTCCCCCACCCATCCAAGATAAAGGCCCTGGTGGGCACAATAATTCCAGGTTGTGGTTTGACACCGAGCACTAGCAATGCTCAAGCCCACAGCTCAACTATTCAGAGCACAGAAATAA
Organism: Lasiurus cinereus; assembly: GCA_011751065.1. Taxonomy (NCBI): domain Eukaryota; kingdom Metazoa; phylum Chordata; class Mammalia; order Chiroptera; family Vespertilionidae; genus Lasiurus; species Lasiurus cinereus. The sequence continues at coordinate 42,507,830 of JAAGEH010002531.1, read as the reverse complement.
TACATTATAATATCCGCCCTGTGGCAAAGGCGATTTGAGAGCCTTGCACACTCCTCCCTCCTCTCCACCAGCATCCAGACTGCTAAATATTTGGTGCCAGTGGTTACAGTTGATTCCATTTCCAGAAATGCAAGGCAGCTGGAAAATATTCCTCCTCCTAGAAAAAACCCTACACTGTTACTATCTCATCAGTAACCACAGGAAACCATGATGATACATATAGAAATCTATTGTAATGCAATGTAAAGCACACAATTCACCAAACCCCAAACAGGAAAAGCGTCCATGTTGGAGCTATGACATGAATTCATCCACAATTCACATTGTCATTTGTTATTACTGGCTACAGTGAAAACTGATCCCTTTTCTACAAGTGTAGCTGGGTGAATTTAGACATTTTGGGGGATATGTAAATTTAAGTTTGTTCATGTAATTCCTTCCTACTCAACTTCTTTAATTATTTTACCAAAAATGAGAAAATAAGTTGATACCGACCCTCACACTTCTGCTGCCCTCTATTTTTATCATGATAAATGGTTGGAGAATTCATTCAAAGGGTTTAAATAAATCACACTTAGCTCCCTTTTTTTAATCTTTCAACTTAAATTAATAGTCTTTGCAAGAAAACCTCTGTTTGTAGGAATCTACAATGTGTTCTAAAATGTGGTAAGCATTTTATTACATTTTCTTTTTAAATCCTCACAACAATATCATGAAGTAAATATGTTGCTATTTTGCAATGGAAGAAACCAAGGCCAGGAGAGCTAAGTTACCTGTCTAAGGCTATAAAACTAGAATTGATCGAGTCAGGATAGATCTTTTTATTTCAATCCTAGTGCTCATTCTTCCACCAGGACATCTAATTGAACTTATCCAAAAATTGGAGGCAAAGTTTTCCAGTAACTTGATTAAGAGTCATCTTTACTGCCCTAGCCAGTTTGGCTCAGTGGATCAAGTGTTGGCCTTCGGACTGAAGGGTCTCAGATTCAATTCTGGTCAAGGGCACATACCCAGGTTGTGGGCTTGGTCCACAGTAGGGGGCATGCAGGAGGCACCCAATCAATGATTCTCTCTCATCATTGATGTTTCTATCTCTCTCTCCCTCTCCCTTCCTCTCTGAAATCAATAAAAATATATTTTTAAAGATTCACCCTTACTTATCTTTGATTGCCATGATGATACATTATTTTTTCTTCCACAAAGGGTAGGGGAGCTTTTTAAATACAGATGCATAGGCTCCCACCCTCTGGGGTGAGAACTGGGCATCCTATATATAGTTTTAAAGTACACCACATAGTTTAAATGTGTAGCTAGGATTGAAAACCACAGCTGTAAAATACTATATTTTTTCTGAATCTAAGTAGTCATTGATTGCAAGTCACATCCTGATTTCAGAGACATTAAAATGGGAACAGCAGTTAAAAATAATACAATGTCAGAGATTGTAAGACCCATCCTAGTTTCAGGGGTGTCAAAATATGAACAAATGTACATTTCAGATTTGTTTAAAAAGAGAGAGAATTTGCCATATAAGATGAAGAAAAGTAAGACATGATGTTGGGCTGCTCGATTATATAAAATGGAGGAGTTAGAATAAAATGATCTCTAAGGCACCTTTTGTATATAAGGCTTTGTGATTTGATGATTTTATATTTGGTACACAACAGTTCACTTGTCTCCTTAATATGGAAGATCAAAATCATACATAGTACATCAGCCCCAAAAAAGTCAGCCAGTCACATACCTGCAGTCCAGAGGAAGTTGGAGATGGAAGAAGATAAATAGCCTCTTTCAACTTATGTTAAGGATCAGGGGGAGCCCTCCAGCCCACTCCTCAGAGCTCAACATCTCCCAGTACCTGTTCCACCATTCCTGTCCCACCAAGATTAGCAACAGACTATTCAGCTTTCTATCTCATGCTAACAAGTGTGGACAGAAAGTATGAGAGAAAGATGAGTTAAATGAGCATTCTATTCATATGTGATAGAATAATATGGAGCCACTTAAAATCATATCTTAGAATAAGAATATCGTGGGGAAATTCTCATGATACATTAGTGAATAAAACAAAGATGCAGAACAACAGGCGTGACTGGAGAGATATACATAAAACATTGCATCAAAGTGCTACAATGACAATTTCCATTATCTTTATACTTCTCCAAAGTTTAATAGCAAACATATATTATGTTAAAAATCAGAAAAAGTGTTATTCATATATGGAGTAAATGTGGTTATTATAAAAATTAGAATAACTACATGAAAATTTCCTAAAAATCAATATTAAATAAAATTAAGAGTATAAAATTATAAATATCATATAATTAAAAGTATTTTCCCATGCATAGAAAAAAAGACTACATGGGAAAAAATACCATCAAGTAATTATCTTCATGTGGTGGAATTATGGATCACTTTTAATATTAAAATTTGAATTATTAAATATTATTCCTTATATTCTTAATTTTTTATTGAGAAGATATGGCTTTAACTTTTCAAGCACATAAAAACTACTCATTTAATACCATTAAAATCCTACCCCTCTTTCTGTCTCCTCCCCATTTTTAGAGGTAACTCTTATTCTATAATTATTATTATTATGTATATGCATGTTTTAGAATTTATGCTATATACATGTGTTATAAACTACATATCTTATTTTTAATATGCAGAGAATATCATACTATATATATTCTTTTGTCATTTTTTTCACTTTTAGATTTTGCATGTAAATATGTGTAGATCTAATTCATAGATTTTCACTGCTATATACCATTCCATTGTCTGAATATTTGGTAATCTACCCATTCCTCTGTTCCACTGTTCCTCAAACTTTAGCATGCATCAGGATCACCTGGAGGGCTCTACTGTACAATACTTGAATGAATGAGCATGGCTGTATCCCAATAAAACCTTACTATGACATCAACATTTGAATTCCATATAATTTTTACATGATATAAACATGATTTGTCTTTATTAAGCATTTAAAAAAGTAATAACTATTTACAAGCTACTCAGAAACAGACATTGAGCTGGATTTGACCTGGGGCTATAATTGGTCAAGCCCCTCTCCTAATCAATAGAGAGTGCATCTACTTTTTGCAATTACAAGCAGCGCTCCTAGAACATCTGATGGAGAGTCTTAGAGTAAATGTTAGAAGTAAAATAACTACGTCATAGAAGAGATACATCTCCAAATTTCCTGAGACTTGCTCTACAAAGTGATGGTACCAATGAATGTGAATTGCTGTTTTCCTAGGTCTTGGGAACACTTGGTATTAGCAGGCCTTTTGATGTTTGTCTGTCTGAAGGATGTGAACTGGTACCTGCTGTTTTAATTTGCAACCCCCTGATCATTCCTGAGGTTGACATCTTTTCAGTTGACCATTTGCCTTTTCTTTCCTCTGAAATGCCTCTTCACATCTTTGCCCATTTTCAGCATTATTGATGTGATGTCATTTTACAAATTCTGGATACATATTATTTGTTGAATTTTAGAAATTGAAAAAAAATCTAAGATTTATTTTTTAGCTCTATTATAGTGTTTTGTCACACTCAAGTTTACTAATTTTATGTAGTCAAATGTATAGATCTTTTACTTTATATGTTCCTTATATATTTTAAGAAATCCCTTTCTATTACAATGTGTTAAAAGTTTCATCTCCCCTTCTTTTCCCCTAAACTTTATTAATTTTCTAAGTTTAGATTTTCATTTTCATATTGAGCTCTTTAATCTACTTGGGTTTTGTTTTTATACTGGTGACAGGTATACATCTTCTTTTCTTTTTTATCCTAGAGGCAAAGATGTGGAAACAAAGTTAATGGACTACAGGGTAGTTAGTAAATAATGAGTTGCTGTGATAGGATACCCAAATTTGTTCTAAAAGACCAGGAAATATCTGCTGAAAGCAAAAACTTCCAACACATTAGTTTCTTAAATGTAACTTTTTGATGGTTCTAAGATAAAATATGAGCAAAAGCTTTGTAAAAGAAATTTCTCACCCCTCCAAAAAAAAGAGATAAAACCAGAATGATTACTTCAAAAACAGGGTCTAGTATCTGGACAGTTTTCCATGTCAACGACAGTGGACATGTTAACAAACCCATGATTTCTGAACCTGAGGTTGTCTACCTAAACAGTAGAGCAGAAAATCAAGTGAGGAAGACCTGGGCCATGGCAGACGGGGAAGGCGGGCAATGCTATATGAGTGAAATCAAGAGGGAGTGAGCCTGGTCAGCTTCACTATTGGCTTATTTCAGAGAAGTAAGATTAATAGGCAATATAAAGTCTCACAGATAAGAAAGCACTCATATACCTCAATTGCTGTGTTTTGCTGAAATATTAGGTTGACCCATGTGAAGTTGCCATTTTTGTAATTAAAAAAAAAAGGTTGACTATCTTTGCTTTCATATAGCTCAATATATTAGAAGAAGAGGAGAGTGCTAAATTAATAATTATTCAGGCGTTGTGTGCTTTGAAACTTGTCAAAAGAATGAAATTTTCAACTCGGGTTCAAAGAAGAAACTCACTGGTGCTGGAATCACTCCCTCTTCCCATCCAATGTGATAGCATGCCAGCAAACTCAGACGAAAGGAGAAATCCCCTGGGAGACTTGATGACTTCTTTCTTCAACTGATAAAGATTATGGTCTCCAGTCTGTGGATCCAGGTGTTCCTTTCGCTAAAGCTCACCTCTCCAATGACATAAATAATGCTTTTCACAGAAATGGCATTCTATTCTGCTTACTCACACTCCGCTGTTCAGTTTAGTCACCCAGGATATGAGATAATAAAACTACTGAAATTAATCTGTTATACAAAACAAAGAAAGCTCCTTGGGTCTTTCATAAAGAAGCAGCAGGGCAATTTGTTTTCTCCCATGACATCCAGGAAGGCTGCCTTCTGAAACCGTGTTCTTCAATCTGGCTCTTCCAACTATTTCATAGCAAACCTGTGGCTCAACACATCAAGTTCATCTTCCCAGCTATCAACTGGGCAGTCACTTATACTCCGCCACATTCCCTCTTCTCTAAATGCACAGTATGTGCTTCTGATATTTCACTGGGCTTGCCATTCTGAAACTAGGAAAGTAGATTATATTCGTGTGCCAAGGAAATGTAAGGGAACCCAGTGAGCTGTGAATCTTTGGACCAGAATCTCAAAGTGCATGCATTAGGTTAACTACCATCAGTCTCAGATTTTCTTGTTTCCTTTTGTTCCCCCATTATTTTCAGCACTGTCTCAGACTGCTCCCTGACGGTCATGGCTAATTAAATGAGAATATTCTAAATGAAGGAAATTGAACTGGAAGCTTTTAAAATTCCCTTCTCATCATCTAATTATATGAATAGCATTTATGGGCAACCTAACTCCAGCTAATTCACTCTCTGAATCTTCAGCTATCATACAATTTGAACATCAAACCCTAAAACCACAGGGTGGGTATTTTCCAATGCTCTGGTGACATTCTTTTCAAGTTTCCCTAAAGCATGTTCTGCCAGCAGACTGCTTTAAGGCTAACCCGGGTAGCCAGAAAGTCTTCAAAAACCACATTCAAATGACTACTGTTGCCCTCCCTACTTTGAGCATTCCAAGATTTTCATCTTCAATGGCTCCAGATAGAGCCACTTAAATTAAACATGGTTGAGAAGAGAAAACTTGACAGGAAATTATAGAGTTTCTATAGTCTCCCCAAAATGCTGGCTCCCTGACATCCCATCTCAGTAGACAACATCACCTCTCTAACCAGCAACTATACAAGAGAGCCTTTCAGTGACAGAAGATTCATCCTTCAATCTACTGAAGATTCATCAAATTTCCCCACTTCTTGTACTCCTCAACATCTTGCCAACCATCCTTTCTCATTTCTACATCTACAGACATAATAGGGGTCCTGCTGACTTACCTCAACGTCCTTTCAATAAGCCCACAAAAAAAGACTAGGAAGAGCCACGGTCAAAGCAGCCATACCTGCTTAATTGCACCAGGGATAATTCTTGGGTAGCATGTCATAACTCAAGCTGAATGAAGCAAAAATCCATGGTAAAACTGACTTCAAAGGTCAAATGATGTCATCAGCATTTCAACTTTGAAATGCTGTGTGGATTTCATTCTTACCTTCATCTTTGGGATCCCCAAGAAACAGGTCATTTGCATAATAAACTAAGGGATTCCTCATTTTCCCCCAGCAGACAAAGAGGTCTGAGCAAAAGGCCTGGAAGGAGTCAGAGCTCAGGGGCAAGGGCTTGATTGTAATCTCAGCTCCCTTATTCCTCTGTTGTGTGTCTTAAGCAATTTATTTCACCTCATTTGTAAAACGTCACTTCCTCTGTGAAACTTTTCCCAACTACCTTCTCCTTCTTCATCAAACTAGTCACTTCCTCCCAAATACTCACAACATGCTGTATGACACCCTCACCAGATACTGGTGTGGAAGCTCTTGGAGAACAAGAATTGTCTATTTCTTTTTGTAGGACACAATGGGTACAGAATATTCCATTCACTGGTAGGATTAGAAGACTTCTAACTTATCTTTGAAATCACATGATTTATATTATCATTCCACCCAAATCCAGATTTGTCCTTGCCTGGCTGGACTAGCCCTTCCTATGTCCTTCCCTTCTCTGGAGCAGCTCCCCAAACCCAGTCTCCACCTTTGAGATTTTCTAGACTAACTTCTACCCATCTTCACATTCAATTCCCATTCCTCTGTATTACTGTGTTCCATATGATCCCAAGTACTTCTTCTGTTGCTCGTGTGTGTTAAAAATGCCTGACATGTGCCCTGATCTTGCCAGTTTTTCAGGATTTTCTTTATGTTTGCTTGTTGTTCTTTTTTTATTTCAAAGAGGAAGGGAGAGAGAGAGATAGAAACACAGATGATGAGAAAGAATCATTAATTGGCTGCCTCCTGCTTGCCCCACACTGGAGTTCAAGCCTGCAACCCCGGCATGTGCTCTGACCAGGAATCAAACAGTGACCCTCCTGATTCATAGGTCTGCACTCAACCACTGAGTCATGCCAGCCTAGCTTAAGGCTTTCAGTTTTTAAGCCTTCATGCCTGACTACTGCAAAACCATCTTGGCTTGCAAAATGCTAGAAATCAAAGGCTATGGATCCATCTACACAGTGCCTTAAGCATATAGCTGTCTCATAAATGTTATTAAGGATAATGAATGGTAATGAGATTCAGACTGATTATGTTATTCTGCAGTGTATGCTCCTACCCCAGATGAGCACAAAGTTCTATTTAAAATGTATAATTTGGTGAGTCTCAATAGGAGGAGGCAGCCAACAAATGTCTAGGAGGTGGCAGGGCTAGTAGTTTGAAAGAATATAGTCAATATAATCAGATAATGTTATATATTTGGAAAATGTCAAAAAAATTAACTTGTTTAAAACAAACTATACCTTCCATTCATGGATACTTGGTATAGTGTGAATCTTTTCTTACCTTCACAGCACCCTTTGATTTCACAGACATGGCTACTAAAGTTCAAAGAGGTTAAGTTACCTTCTTCAGGGTCAAACAGCTAGGACACAGCAGGGAAGACCTGAACTCAGGGCCGCTCTTCATTCCACCACACTGCTTCGCAAAGAAAAAGGCAGCTGTGTGGTGCGCCCAGCCTTCTGGGATTTGCACTCTGTCGTTCTCCCTCCCTCCTTGATCTCAATGGGGAAAGGCCTTGTAGTATACTTTGCAACTTCAGAAAAAAAAACTTTCTTTTGTCTCATAAAATGGGGTGAGAAAGACTCTCTAATAGTAAATAATAATAATAAATTCTCTAGGGGCTAGGGTGCAACTAATACCCAGTCTCGCAGAACAAACCCTAATACCCACCTCCTTCCTTATACTGAAGAGCCTACGTGCCTCCTGGTTTCTGCCCAGAAAACAAACGTTGGGTGCCCTGGCAGCTCTGCTGGTCTCCCAGGCTCTGCTCACTGGCCTCTGAGAAGCCGGACAATCTATGCAGTAGGTCCTCGCTTAATGTCCTCCAGGTTTTTGGAAACTGTGACTTTAAGAGAAATGACATAACGAAACCAATTTATACCTAATTGATATCAACAAGAGTTAAGTTCCTATGGCACATTTCTGGCCACAAAAACATCCCCAAACTCCTAAACAGAGACCCGAAAACACTTTTAACATTGAACATTGAAAGAAATGTGTTAATAAAAACGAGTTAAGATCATTCTTTTCCAACCTGCTTATTCCAGTTCAGGGTCCTGGGTGGCCCGGCCTCTCCCAGCAGCTCAAGGCACAAGGCGGGCACCCACCCCGGACAGGGGGCTGTCCCACTGAGGCGCCACTCACACCCATGCTCACTCAGACTGGGACAAAGTAGACACGCCAGCTCACCTCACGGGCACATCTTTGGGATGCAGGAGGAAACCAGAGTCCCGGGAGAAAACCCACACAGGCGTGGGAAAACCTACAAACTCCACACAGACAGTGGCCCCTACCCGAAATGCATGTGTTTTTTTTTTCATCAATGTTAGAACAAAACAAGATTGAATTCAATGAGGTTATTTGAAGACCTGCTGTACTTTTGAGCACCCCCTACATGCCAGGCGTATTCCAGGCAATGTTGCTAGTTTTTCATTACCATGAGGTCATCAGAGAGCTGCGTGGAGCTTGTTGAAATACAGTGGTAATTAACAGGTTATCTGAGCCTCATCTGGTAATGGCAATTCCTTTGAATCAATAAAATCTCATTTTTACAAATATATCCTGGCATCGTGCGCTCCTCTTCGTGACTTGCAATTCAACGTCTGGTTTCACACTACATTTTCTGTAATGATTTTTGAAGAGCGGCTTACATCATCCACTCCTCGATGTTCAGAATCATTTCAAGGAAAAGCTTTGGGGTGAGATTTCACACATGGCAAATTTAAACACCACCGTGGAGGCATAGAAAGCAGAGACAAAAAATAGGTTTCAGGGCAAATTAGGTCATGAATTTTGTTCAGCTATGGAACTGGCCTCATGGAGGCCTTGCTACGAAAGTTGTAAACAAAAGGATGCACAGAGCAGAGGTCCCACAGAGGAGGCCCAGCCCCGAAGAAAGACAGCCTGAGACGCCACCAGGTAGCAGCCCCAGCTGTGGCAGGAGGACATTTGTGAACATTCCCTGACAGGTTTTTGTTCTTAAGAAATTCTTCTAATCATTACCCCTTTCACCTGCCTTCCCTTTCTACCTTCCCTACCCACCCCCGTTTTTCCTCTCTTAAAACTGAATTTGAGGCTGAGATTTATGGCCTAAGGAGAGGACAAAATACAGTCAGAACAAGTAAAGCACCCGCATTTCTAAATCACAATTTTTAAAACTCCTAGTGGAGACAATACTTGACAACCAAGACCCTTTTGATTTGCAAAGAGCAGGCTCTTTAGCAGATAAAAGATTTCTCTGAGGTTCAAGTGCCAAAGTCTTAAGTAATCAATATAAAAGCTTATCCATAAATAATGGTCTGGGGAGGGAGGAAATTTCTGTTGGGAAGAAAGGAGGTTAAAAATCTTTCTGGTTGGGAGTGGTGCTGAGAAGTGAGAGAGGAGAGCAATGGTGTTTATTGCCAGTCTCTTCAGCCCTGCCCTACAATAGCCCAGCTGCCCCTGACTCCCTGCCCCCACCACCTCACCCCATTCCCTGTATGCATGCTCTCTCCCAGTCCTCTGCCCCATACACGGCCTCAGTTACATTCTGTGAGGGGATCCCTGAGCAGAGGGGCCTGTGCTGGAAAGCCCATGCAGTAAGTTTTCCTAGAGACCATTCACCGGATGCTCAAGGAGTTAAAACTGAAGAAGCTGTACAGTCCCACCCCCACAGACTGGGTGTAGAAGGGCAAAGAAAGGGCCAACTGACCTGAAGGGGTCTCCTGGCTGAAGCAGGAAGGACATAGTGTGTGGAGTGGGACTAGGGGTGAAGGGCTGGTGGAGAGAGGCCGTGTGGACACAGCAGCAGAATTGATTGAAGCCAAAACCCTTAAAGAACAGAGGGCCAAGGACATCTCATTCAGTGCTCACCCACCCCAGCCAGAAGATTCCCCCAACCCATCCTGCAAATGCTGCCAGCCCCTTCCTGTTGGTGAACTTAGATGTCACCTGCAGGATGAGGAGGGGGCAGAACTCTGCCAATGACTGGATTTAGCAGGAAATGACTGGGTCCTTGCTAACTGGACTGTTTCCCTTGAATCTACAAGATTAAATTTTCAATGACCAAGGAGAATACGTTCTAACAGCTTGTGAATCCTTACCCATTATCCTATGTAATAAAAGGCTATCATGCAAATCAACCAAATGGCAGAACAACTGGTCACTATGATGCACACTGACCACAGGGGGGCAGATACTCAATGCAGGAGCTGCCCCCTGGTGGTCAGTGCATTCCCGCGGGGGAGCACCACTCAGCCAGAAGCCCTGAGCAGAGCTTACAGCTGGAAAGTGCAGCGACAGTGGTGGGAACCTCTCTCACTCCCCAGCATCATTAAGGATGTTTGACTGCCAGCTTAGGCCCATTCCCTGCAGGGAGCAGGCCTGAGCCAGAAGTCAGACATCCCCCAAGGGCTCATGGACTATGAGAGGATGCAGGCCAGGATGAGGGACACCCCCTAGCCCCTAGTGCACAAACTTCGTGCACTGGGCCTCTAGTATCCATTATAAAGAACTATTAAGTAAGCCAGCAAAAATGTTAACTTTTACCTGAATAGTAAATAAACCCAGAAAAGAAGTGAGGGGGAAATCTGTGATATCATTCCTTTTTAATTTCTACAACACAAAATAATACAAACTATAGTAGCATTAGAACACTTGGAAATTTAAGTCATAATCCCATCTCTGAATACCTGTGATTTTTTTTCATTTTCCTGGTATTAAAAAGTTCTATTCCAAGAGCTGACTTGAATATTAGAATTATCTTTAAATCTTCAAAATAAATGAGGCGAAGCATTTCAAAATGCAAATCTGATCGTGTTGATTCTCTCCAACATGTGACTCATGAGAGAGGGAGCTGACCTGCTTTTGCTCACCAGAGTAATCACAGCACCCAGCAGGGAAGCTGGCTCACCGCTCTTTCGCTGAATGAATACAAAAGTAAATGAATTGATGTGATGATGATACTATTATAATAACCTGGTTATTAATTTATAGGAAAAGAGTAAAGGG
>JAAGEH010002531.1:42440125-42493835 GCA_011751065.1 Lasiurus cinereus | reverse complement strand
ATGCATGACTTGATTCTTTAAAAAGCAACTCTGTTGCCTATAAAATTAAAATTGCAACATTTCCAAAATGCATTGATTATGTTAAAGGAAGACCGAGGAGCTAAAGAGAGCTACTAAGCTCCATGACCTAAGGATAAAGGTCTCTAGCAAGAAAGGCCGGGCCAATGAATCCATATGAACTTTACACAGCTAAATGGAGGCAGGTTATCTAATCTGTATTTCACTTCAGCCTTGGAATTGAACGCTATTACACCAAAGGATGTTCAGCAACATAGAGCAGCACTTTCAAAGGAGGTCTAGCTTCTGCATTATGACAAGTTAGTGGTCCTTCATCAGACACAGAAACCTAAAGGGTCAAAACCCCCAGAAACCTAGACCCTGACCAGGGCCTCCTGGCCCTTCCTCACGGACATCTCAGGAGCCCAGCAGAAGACTTGGCCCTAATCTACTCTCTCCACTCTACCTGCATCCACAGGGTAGAACCAGAGACCCATCAGTCCCAGAGGGTCAGCCACAACTACGGCCTGCAAGTTCCTGACAGTCCGGAGAAATTCCAGGGAAAGGAAGGAAACCATGGCTCCTGGGTCCCATCCTGACCAAGGCCCTTGGGAGGGCTTCTGAAACCTCAGAAGGACAAAGAGGACTTACTGGTGCTGCTCCGGCGAGCCTGGGGTGATGCTGTCATACATCGAAGCCAACGAACAGGGGCCTCTGGCTCGGGCCTTGGAGAAAACCGCCGGTAAAGTCAGCTGCCCTAATATTATCAGCATTCCTGTGGTGGAAATCAAAAGGGTTTTGTGATTACAGTAATGAATGCACTGTGTACGACTAGGAATGGGAGTCCTCTTACACAGCTAGTTAGGGTACACTCCGAGGATACACCCCGAGGGCCTCTGCTTTTCTTTTTACTCCTCTCCCAACCCTATTTGGAAGGTGCCTATAATGCTGAAACACTGGTTGAATTAAACTGAATACATTCAGTGGAACTTCTTAAACTCCAAAACAAAAACCAAAAAAAAAAGCAAATAGTCATTTTATCCAAGTTCACACAACAAATCATTTTCTTTAAAGGTGGAAAGGGATATCAGATGACAGTAGAAAGAGCAGATGTATGAGAAAGGGTCTCCCCCACCCGATGTGGACATTGATTTCCTCTCTTTTTTTAAAAAGAAGTCTTTGCACAGAGGTACCAAGTTATAATTTAACTCTCAAGTTAACTATAGGTCCCCTTGTCTTTCAAGTCATACAAACACAAAGGGCTTTAATGATCTTTTAACTGAAGCGAGAAGAAACAAGCCATGTGCAAATCACTTCTCCCAATACTCTGGCCACTCCGAGACGGGCCTGTGGGACCTTGAACCACAGGCCCATTCGTAAGAGGAGCACAGGAAACTATCAGCAGTCCAGATCAATTTAAGTTTGACAAATGCAGGAAGGTTTCTATTTTGAGAGATTCTGATTATACAATTAAAACCTGATACACCTAAATAATAAATAATTTCAATCCTAAAAGAGAGAAGAGTGGATGTTTAGTTAGGTCAGTTCTCCATTTCAATTAGACCAAACCTAATGCGGAAACATCTTCTTCCACTACAATGAAGAAAATAAAAAAGAAAATCCATGAGCACTCATAATAACCTAGTGGGAAGAGACAGCAAGTAATTTTTATAAGATGCCACCCAGGAAGGCACGCATCTCTTTAAGGAGACTAATGGACACATGCAATTTATGTATAAACTCACCCTTTAAATGCAACAGAGGACTTACTCCTTTACAAGGACAAAAATCCTTTTAATAAAGAGGACAGTGAGTTATAGGATTGTGAATACTTTTTCTTTATTGTTTTTCATATTTACCAAGTTTTTACACAAAGACTAATTTTTACCTGTAAAATTAGAAAAGAAAAGAAAAACACTTATCTTTTAAAGTTAAGAAATCCTGTGGTAGACTTCCACGGTGAAGAATCAGCCGAAGACTCGGAGCTGGCCCATTCCCTGCTGTTGTGTGAATTAGAAACAGGCAACAAAGCAGACACAACCCCATGGGATGCCACCAACCCACCCCTGGTGACCAGCACCACACACTGGGCAATCCTGCACCAGGTCCTCTTAGCTGGCTCTGTGGTCCAGGTTCCTAGTACATCACATTTTGCTTGTGTCCGTTGGCCCATGTGACCGGGGTCCTCAATCTTCACACACTGTCCTGGCCCTGACATTTCACTCAAAAATCCTGTGCAAAGAAGGCACCCAGACAGCTATATCTTGAGAAACAGAGCAATTCTCTTTACAGTTCAGCATAAAGGAATGCCAGGAGGGGCTTTACCAAATGAACAGAGGGCAGGCCAATGTGGACAAAAAGCAGGAAAGGCCTGTTTTCATGTCCTCTTTCTGCACGTGTCACTGATTAAAGACAGATCTTTACTCACTGAAGCTTTGGGTCTCCATCAACCTCAGCATCCAGTTGTATTTCTTTTTATTTTTTAAACAATGCCTCCAGACACCTCAACCCGAGGTTTGCACTGACCCCTTCCTAAGTGGCCATAGAAACATGCTCATGCTGTGGGGGACACTGTGACTGTTAGTGCTCACTCTAAAGGGCACACCAGTCCTCTCCAGAGGTTTCCTGTGGTCCTGAGCCTGAGCATCAGAGCTTTGAGGAGCTGGGTCAGTCGGGGTTGGACATGCACAGCTCTCAACTCTTCCCACGTTGGCCAAACCTTCAAGGTCGGGCTGTGAGGGGTGTAGCAGCCATCAGAGTTGGCGCCAGATTGACATGTATGGAAAAGGAGGGAGGAAAGGAAGAAAGGCCTGTTACCCAGCCAGGCTTATGAACAGGATTAAGTCTGGCCTGTAGGACAGGCTACATAATTTACAGAGCCCAATATAAAATGAAAACATAGATCCCTTTTCCCAAAAGTATGAAAAATTTCAAGACAGTTATAGCAGCGCATAAACCCAGCATGGGGCCCTTCTAGGTCCTGCCAGCTATTGGTGGTAAAGTCACCGGCTTCTGTGTCCAAATATGCAGTAAATGGGCCATCAAGAAATCAAAACTCTATGTCCTGGGTCAGCCTCTTATTTGCAGGTAGCTCAAGGCATTGTTCAAAATATTTTTTCTATTTTTTCATTTGGGGCTTTAATAGTGACCAATAGCACAGTGATCTGACTTGAATCTAGCAGCTCCTGATTCTAGAAGTGGAGAACAGGTTAAATATATTCCCCATCAAATTAAAGAGAATAGTCTTCATTATAACAGAACTGGATGGAATTCAGATAGCTTTGAAAACCAAACAAAAAACACCATCCACACTAATAAAAGAGAAACATGCAAATTAACCATCACTCTGCTATGCCCACAAGCCACACCCACCAGCCAATCAGGAGCAAGTATGAAAATTAATCCAACCAAGATGGAGGTTGGTCATGGAGCTGGAACAAGTAGGAGGCTTAGGTTGCCCTGGCAATGGAGGAAGCCAAGCTTCCTGCCCACCCTGGCCAGCCCTGGCCTCCGCTCAAGGCTACAAAATTTCAATTATAGAAGATAAATAAATTCTAGATACTTGCTTCCAGCCAGCCCTGACCTCCGTTCAAGGAAGCACTGAAAAAAAAAAAGAAAAGAAAAAGAAAAAAAGGAGGGGTTGGAACCTTGGGTCATCCGGGGAGGTGGGGGGCGTTGATCAGGCCAGAATGGGATGGCAGGGGCCATTGGGGGTAAGAAGACCAGCATGGGGGCCATTTGGGGGTGATAAGGCCATCAATGGGGGTCAGTTGGAGGTGATCAGGACAGCGGGGGGTGGAGGGCAGTTTGGAGGGAGCAGACCAGCAGGGCAGCAGTTGGGGGTGAGCAGGCCAGTGCAGGGAGAAGTGGGGGCGAGCAGGCTAGCAGGGCGGTGCAGTTGGGAATGAGCAGACTGGCACAAGGGGCAATTGGGGGTGATCAGGCTGGCAGGGGGGGGCATTTGGAGGCAAGCAGACCAGCAGCGGTGGCAGTTGGGGGCAAGCAGGCTGGCAGGCAGAATGGTTAGGAGCAATCAGGCAGACACGCAGGCAGGTGAGCAGCTGGAGCCAGCAGTCCCAGATTGTGAGAGGGGTGTCTGACTGCTGGTTTAGGCCCGATCCCTGTAAACCATCAGTAGGATATTCTTCGAGGGGTACCAGATTGGAGAGGGTGCAGGCCGGGCTGAGGAACACTCCCCCTCTCCCCTGTGCATAAATTTCGTGCACCAGATCATTAGTAACTCCATAATTTTCTCTCCTGGTGTGCTCATGCTCATATAGAAGCTAGTTATGAAATTTACCTTTTTCTGGGCAGCCAAAGACAGAAATAAGAGCCTTCACTTCCTGGAGCCCAAGCTCCCAGCTGGACCAGTCCTCCCTGAAGAGTTTCAGGATCTCCTCATTGCAGTCTTCCTAGGAATTCTCCAGGCTCCTGTGTTCCCACAATTACATCCAGGTCTCAGCAGGGAACCCAACAAATAAATGTATGTACATATTTTAAAACCAATTATTTTCTTTTTATGCTCAAAATGTAGTTGGAATTGAGCTTTTAAATAAAATGTGTAGGATTCAGGATTTCTCCAAGCTGGATCCTCCATCTTTAATAAACTGTCTTAAAAAAATGTCCAGGCACCAACCCTGCAGCCTACTGAGCCAAGAAACTACTTTGCAATATAAGTCACTTTTTTTAGGAGAAAAGAGAAATTCTAACCCTGGCACCAAAAATGTCCTGCCTAGGTGGGTGAATTGGTCTGTGAAGATGTAAAAACATACCCGGGCCCTGTATGAACATACCCTTGGTTTTCAAACATTTGAGCCACGTGGCTTTTAATGGTCTGGTGTGCACATATACCCACAGTTCCTCCTTGGGGAACTAAGCAAACACATGAAATTCCTAGGGCTCTGGCTGAAAGAGGCACTTCTTTATTCTGAGCAGCTGCATTTATGTGGAAAAGGGAGGGTGAGAGAACAGATTGGTTGACAGCCTACTGTGCACTCGGTTCTATGTGAAGTGTTTTCACAAGGGTTGGTTCAGCTTGTCTTCCCAAAGTAAGCCCCAGCTTAAAGATGACTGGCTTTCCACAGCTGACCTGCAGTAGAGACAGGGTTCACTACCACCTTAGCAGGTCCCACAGCCTCTTCTTTCCACTCCATCACAGTGGGGTTCTGACACTTCATTAGCCAGAAGCAGGCTCAGAAGCTTAACGGACGACACAGCTAACTGTAAGGGAAGGACTGATGTGGAGCACAGGAGCTCATAACTTGTCTTCTCTGCCCCCTGGGAGGAGTGCAGCTCCCAAAACAGAATACAGGGCTGGAGGCTGTGGCATTCAGAACATTCCAGTAAATCAGCTAGACAGAGCAACAGGGTGACCAGAGCCCCGGCTGGAGGAGGCATAGGAGCAGGCACTGTGCAGAAATCCATGTGATTAGGCCAGAGGCAGCTGGGCCATCCCTTCAAAGGAGGTACTATGTATTGTGAACTATGAGAAATGGTGCAGCCTCAGGTGACAAGCCTACTGTGTGCTCAACTCAAAGGCTAATTCTATTCTTCATTGACTGGGTGACCTTGACCAAATGACTTAAACTTTCTACCTCAGTGTCCAATACCAAACTAAGAGTTTTCAAGGATTAAAATTATCCTTTATAATAAAGAGGTAATATGCAAATTGACCATCACACCCTTACACAAGATGGCTGCCTCCATGTGGTCACAAGATGGCCACCACAAGATGGCCAGCAGGGGAGAGCAGTTGTGGGTGATCAGGCTGGCAGGGGAGGGCAGTTAGGGGTGACCAGGCCTGCAAGGGAGGGCAGTTAGGGGCAATCATGCCAGCAGGGGAGGGCAGTTAAGGGAGACTGGGCCAGAAGGGGAGGGCAGTTGGGGGCAACCAGACCTGCAGGGGAGGACAATTAGGGGTGACCAGGCCTGCAGGGGAAGGCAGCTGGGGGCGATCTGGCTGGCAGGAGAGCAGTTAGGCATCAATCAGGCTGGCAGGCAGAAGTGGTTAGGGGCAATCAGGCAGGCAGGCAGGCAGGCAGGCAAGCGGTTGGGAGCCAACAGTCCTGGATTGTGAGAGGGGTCCCAGATTGGAGAGAGTCCAGTCTGGGCTGAGAGACACCTCCTCCCTAACCCCCAGTGCACAAATTTCATGCACTGGGCCTCTGATTTAATTTATTAAAAGCACTTACAACAATACCTAGGACATAAGGAGTGGGTAAAAATTGTTAGACATCATGCATCAGGTATTTTCTGCAGCAGATCTGAGACCCCAGAAAGTTCTCCTAACTCCAAAGAGGCAGAGACTTTGGGGAAGCCTTGGGGCCAGCCACCAACCTCGCCAACAACAGCCCGTATTCAGGGCCCCTCCCACAGACTGCTCAGTGGTCTTTGCTCTGAAGTGCAGGCAGGGGGTGACATCTGCTTCACGACCCAGGCAGACCAGGATTCACGAGCAGCAGCTTGCAGACTGTGTGCCATCCCACATTTCCCATGACAAGACCCCATCTTTTCTCTAGGGTTCAGCACTAAGGACACTCTCATGGTGAAAGTGGGTCCCTTCTCACCTGGTGCTTCTAAGAAAAAACTATCAAATCGCTGAGGCTGAAATTTACAAATCCCAGGGAACCATTCACTCCCCTTTGTGATTATAATAAAATGTTTGGGTGCTGCCAGAGGATTTGCCATCCTCCACACCAGTCCCTGGACCTCCCCCAAAGGAGAGCCACCCTTCTAAGAGGAAAAACTTCCCCAGCAGGAAGCCTATCAGCATTCTGCCATCAGCTGGAGAACTGCTTTGCCTCTAAGACTATCAGGAGATTAATGGTTCCATTTGCAGCTGCTTAATGGTGTTCCAGGGAACCTTCCCCGCCTGCTGTTTGCCCCTGGGTTGGCCCTGGGATTTAGGGTTAATGGGGCAGGTAGAGAAGCCCTTTGTTTCCCCTTGACTGGGTGTATTAACACTGATCTGTTACTCTACCAGTCTCTAGGTTTTAATCTCAGTCCTGTTCTGATGGAATGTTCCTCTCCCACCTGCTCTTATCAAGGCCAGGTATTGAATATCTAGAAACTGATAGCTTCAATGAATGCCCAGTTTGTGTCTTCCAAGGACCCAGTCCTCAAGGAGGCAGCTATCTACATCAGGCTTAAAACAATACGAACATGCAGCAACACCCGGCTTACCAGAAGGGCTGCTATCTTTTGCAAGACTGATAGTTCCGTCGGCACCTTTGCTGGAGACGTGAGAATTCATAAGATTAGACAAGGGTTGTGTCTTGCTTGTTAGTTTCTTGGCAACCTCCTTCTCCCACCTACTCTACCCACTTGTGCTCATTCTCTGTACACTACAGTCCTAAGACCCCTTTCATGACTATGACTCAATCTTTTTATTTTTTATTTAATCTAAAAGTAACACTCTTGCCCGGCTGCTGTAGGTCACGGTTCAGTTCTGGGTCAGGGCATATGCCCAGGTTGTGGGCTCAAACCCCAGTGTGGGGCATGCAGGAGGCAGCCAATCAATGATTCTCTTTCAGCATTGATGTTTCTATTTATCTCTCTTTCCCTCTCCCTTCCTCTCTAAAATCAATTTTAAAATATATTAAAAATAAAACTGACATTCTTACTCCATTATATATTCTGTTGTATTTTTAACATGTTTACAGCAGGTAATTTACTTTCTGCCCATATTTAACATATCTTATGAATTCTGCCTATGTTGCTTGTTTCCTTATTGTCCACATGCCTAACACATTAGAAGTAATTTACTTTTTGCCCATATTTACTTTCTTGCCTGTATCTCAAAAGCTACTAGCTTGCTTGCATAGTAATGTATGCTTAACACGTAAGTCTCAAACATTCCATTTGTTTTTCCTGTATTATTTGCATATTCTCAAATAACTTCAACATCCATTATGAATATCCTAAACATAAATGTAGATTACAAAATGGTATACATAAAATGATTGTAAGTAGATAAGAATATGAATTTACATGGATAGCAATTGGAAATGATATGTAAAAATGAAAAAAGAAGGCTAAAATAATGATATCATGAGTAGTTTTTGTTTTAAAACTTTAATATGTTTGCATATTTTCAATAGCCTCATTTTTAAATAGGCAAACATTTCATATCCTATCTAATAAAAGAGTGATATACAAATTAACCATCACTCTGCTATATATATATATATATATATATACCCACCAGCCACGCCCACCAGCCAGTCATGAGCAAGTATGCAAATTAACCCCAACCAAAATGGCTGCAGCCACAGAGTGAGGGAGGTTTGGGTTTCCCCAGCGATGGAAGAAGCCAAGCTTTCCACACAGCCTGGCAGGCCCAGGCCTCCACTCAAGGCTCCAAGTTTCAATTATAAAAGATAAATAAATCCCAACAAAAATGGAGGCAGCCTCAGAGCTGGAGAGAGCAAGGAGGCTAGGGTTTCCCCCAGCGATGGAGGAAGACAGGCTTCTGCAGCCCTGGCCTGTCTTGGCCTCCACTTAAGGCTAAAAGTTTCAATTATAGAAGACAAATAAATCCCACAGAAATGGCTGCCAACACGAAGCGTGCAGGAGGCTTGGCACCCCTCCAGGTTACAAAGTTTCAATTGTAGAAGATAAATAAATCCCAGATACCAGGGCCTCTCTTGGGTCTCTGGGGGATGTAGATGGCCTGCAAACTACCACAGGCTCCTCTCCTAGGCCACCCCATCCCCCAAGGGAACCCCCACCCTGACCCAGGACATCCTTCAGGGCAAACCAGCTGGCCCCTACTTGTGCACCAAGCCTATATCCTATCTAATAAAAGAGTAATATGCAGATTGACCATCACCCCAACACACAAGATAGTTGCTCCCATGTGCTCAAAGATCCAGTGCTCATGTGGACACAAGATGGCCACTACAAGATGGCCAGCAGGAGAGGGCAATTGGGAGGGATCAGGCCTGCAAGAGAGGGCAGTTAGGGGTGACCAGGTCAGCAGAGGAGGGAAGTTGGGAGTGACCGGACCTGCAGGGAAGGGCAGTTGGGGGGACCCAGGCCTGCAGGGAAGGGCAATTAGAGGTGACCAGGCCTGTAGGGGGTGGCAGTTAGGGGCAAACAGGCTGGAAGGGGAGCAGTTAGACATCAATCTGGCTGGCAGGTGAGTGGTTAGGAGGTGATCAGGCTGGCAGACAGAAGTGGTTAGGGGCAATCAGGAAGGCAAGCAGGCAAGCAGTTGGGAGCCAGCAGTCCTGGATTGTGAAAGGCCTACCAGGATCAGGCCTAAACAGACAGTCGGACATACCTCGAGGGGTCCCAGATTGGAGAGAGTGCAGACTGGGCCAAGGGACACCCCTCCATGCACAAATTTTGTGTACTGGGCCTCTAGTATATTATAATGTACTTCTTATTACTAAGAATTCAGAAAAGGAGTATCTGGCTGCAAAACCTACCCTAGGTTTAAGGAATCTGTGAAGTGAACTGAACTCTTGGACAAATGTATGGACCCTTAACTCATTTATTTCCCTAAGAAAAGGCTTTAACCACAGGTAAATTTACATATTTCATAACACAATTTTTAAGCCATGTATTTTGCTATGTTGTTTGCATTTATTTGAAAGTAGCTACTGAATATCACCTGGCTAGCAATGCATTTCTTTTCTTCCTACTTGTAAAATTTCATTTGAAATCTCAAGGTAACATTTAAAGATTGAAATAAACTGTGTGTGTCATTAGTAGAATTTTCCCATTTATTCAACCTACTAAGCCAACAACTAATACTTTGGCATTCTGTGTGTGTGTGTGTGTGTGTGTGTGTGTGTGTGTGTGTGTTTATTACATACTGAGCAGTTTTCCAGAATGCCAATAATTCTCAGCTATGATCCACTTTAATCTCTCACATTCCTATTTATACTATGAATCAGTTTTGCAAAAGAGACAGAGCTTTAAAGTAGGACTTGGAACTTCCCAACTCTTAGAACTCTAAAAAAAAAAAAAAAAAAAAAAAAACATCTGCCTTGTAAATGGAAGAAACAGTTAACCAGTCTTCAAGACGTAATGCTCAGAAATGCACTTCAGTGGTTTCCAGCTCAGGACCTGCCAAACCTCCTTGCAGGCTGGTGAGAGCTGAGCTCTCCTTTCAGCAGAAGGCTCCGCAATTTCGCTTCTCTGTGTGATGACATGAATAGATAGAACCGTTCAAATCTTATCTTTTGGATTTTGCTGAACGGTGCAACTTGAAAGTGTGCAACTTGAGCAAGGACAGACATCCTGAGCTTGAAATTTTCAAATGCCATGGCAAAAATTGAGAATGTTCTTGAGTGATATCTTTTTAAAGTAGTCATATGTTTAGGCAGCTCAAAGTACCATTTAAAACAAGAATAATTTTTCAAGTTAAATTTGGGCCCATTCTAACAGAAAGTTAGTGCCCCGGCTAATGTATATTGTTTGCTTTAAATCTTCTCACTTTGTCTGCATGTAGTGCTGACAAAATCATTACTTCTGGTAAAATCATAATGCAATTTTGTTTGCTCAAAGCCACTCTTTCAATCACCACATGTGTGTGTAAGAACATTATAAAGAGAGAGACTTGTTTTAGATAAACAATAACTCTTACTGGAACTAAACTTAGTACTCATTGGTTAATGATAGTGAACATGAATTTTATTTATGTGAAAAATAGTGATGAGACTTATCTATTTTTGTAGACCAATGAATCTCATGCAGAGATTACAGCATTGTCATGGAAGTGTTTCCCTGGGACAATGGTCCGAATTGGTCTGCCATTACTTGGTATCCTATTGGAATTCCTGTCGGAATAGTTTTTAGGGCCACTTTACACAAAGAAAAGAACATCAGGATATAATAAATGAGTCTTGTTTAACCACCCATTTTATTAATGAATCTGATTGCTGAGAACTTTGCTAGAATCATTTTACCTTCTAAGTGCAGAGATTTGCCACCATTGGGTATATACAGAGAAAGTACCCAAGTGGCAAGAGGGCTTACGCTATGCTTTGCAGATACTTTGGAAAGAAGACTATGTCCAGTGTGTTGTGCATGTTGGACAGTAAATGATATCCCTTATTTCCGTGCTGAGAATGAGGGCCCTCTCTCTCCCAGCAGAATGGAGTCTTCTACGGTGGAACCACAGAACTACAGGGAGCAGAGGGCTTCTTGCCAGAGACCCTGCCTCTGTGGAGCTAAGATGCAGCCTGCTTCAAAAGAGTCTGTGGGGTGTTCCCTGCAAAGTCCCAGGATTTTTCTGATCCTTTTCTTCCTGTTTACTCATCATGCAAACTAGAGCCTCCACATAATAGAGCCCAGTATTCCCTCTCCACATGCTGGGGGCCCAGGTCCAATAAAGGAATGAGATAACCCAGTGCCCAGTGCCGGGCAGATGGAGTTTTCAGAGGCTGGAGACCATGTTTCTCAACCTTCCATTATGGCAACAACAACAGCAAACACCTAGAGGAGCTACTGAATAAGGACAGCTTGTTTAAGTGGGTAGCCCAAGTGTCCCATCAGGGGTCAGGAAAGTGGCAAAATTCGTTTCTTCTGTTTTCAAGCCCTGGTGGCACTTAATTTACAACTGTGCCAAGGACTGGATAAGCAGGCTTCGTTCACAGCATAAACCCTGCCTGCACACAAAACTGTTCTTCATCTCAGGGTAAAGGAGTCCTAAAGACAGAGTCCCAAAGGCCAACCCTGCACCAAAGTCTTCTCCTACCAGGTTCTCACTGTTGAATTCTCAGCTTCTCACCCATTACTACCTGGAGAATTAGAAAAGGGTTTTCTCCAAAGACATCCACCTCCGTCTATCACTCCCCCATTCAAGGACTCTATTTCTCCCCCATCCCATTATGTCATGTAAAATGTACCCCTTTTTTTTGCTGCAGTGGAAAAGCAGCTCAAGGCTAAGTTAATCACACTGTCTTCCACAATTCAGTTAACTGGACCCAGGCATCCAGCACAAACCAGTTTCCTTCCACTTGTTTCCTTTTCTACCCCCAACCAGAGGATCGCACTCCTTTCTGGCAAGTTCTACTCCAGACCTGAGCTGAAGTCTCTCTGTGCTTTCCATGTCACAGAAAGCAAGGCCCCTCTGCTGGGACACAGGCCCACTCCTAGGTTTTACCTCCTATAGCTCCTGCTTAGCCTCTGAGCATAGACTGGACAACATGGCCCGGGCTGTGACCCAGAACCGCCCCCAAGCCCCCACCCCCAGCCCAAGAGAGAGTGCTGGGAACAAAGCAACTGCTGAGCCTCCCTGACCTCCCACCTCCTTCCAAAGCATGCATCCTTCTTTCCATCCCTCTGTAAGTTATCCTTTTCAACTTTCTGGCTTTCTCAGTTTCTTACCCTCGGGAATAAGCATTCAACATCCCCAACAGGAGCACTTCAAAGCAATCCAGAGTCACTATCTATTCTATCCAGTAAATATTCAGTCTACCAACTCACCCACACAAAGACAGACATGTGTAACGTAAGCCTGTTTCCTTGTAGTATGTTTAAATCCCCAAACTACCCATTGATAAATATTGGTGGAGAAGCAAAGCTCTGGATTTCCCTCCCTGACCTGACAGCATGCTAAAAAGTATTAAGACTAAGCCCTGATGATGGATCTATCAGTAACTCAACAGAGCATTCCATAAACACTAGGATTATATTCATTTACTCCTCTGGTTACTGCTAAGGTCATGCTACCCCTTACCCCTCAATGCTTATTCCTCCACTTTTAAAACACACCTGCCACGTACTTCTCAGTTTGAGGCCTATAGACTACACACTTGTTTCAATAGCCCTTGACAACCCTACAACATATGACTGCATTGTTTGTGTAGACGCAGAGATAAAGTCTTCATCCCCCAGGCTCAGAGCCTACATTTATTCCAGACCAAATGCTACTCAAACCTCAGTGTATATCAGAATCACCTGGGGGACTTGTTTTGAACGTAGATTCCTCGGTCCCATGTGCTTTGTATCCTAGGAATCTTCTTTTGTAACAGACCCGTGATTTTGAGAAGGGGTCTTTGAGAAACACTCCTACATGTGTCTTAGGCTGTTTCACTATATTGTAACTCTCTTGAGGCCAAGGATCACTCCTGGTTCTTCTTTGCCTCTCCCATAGGTTTTAGTACTATTTCCATCATACAATGGGCCCTCGATAGACTGAATGACACTGAAAAATGTCATTACATCGAGGTTTAGTACTTCATATCACACAGGGTATGTTACATTGACCCTCTAAAATTCTTGTGCCTATTGTAAGACTGACAGACAAGCAGTTGTTTAAAAAAAAAAAAAACTACTGGTGTGTATGTAGTGATGATAAATGCATCTTTCCCCAGTTGCCAGTGACTCTTCACCTAAGGAAAGTTGTGTATGTAGACTGGTCATCAGCTTCTCTGCTGGAGTTAGTGACATGTTAACTTTTAGCAAGCCATTAGTTGAGAGATCACAGATCACATATCTACTTTCCCACTGTTTAACCTCTGTCCCCAAAAATGCACTTCTCACATTCCTTTAGGATGACCTGGCTCTTTAAAGCACAGTGGCCCAGCCCCAAACCCAGCTCTTCAGCTGAGGGACTTGTAAGTATCATTCCCAAAGCCCTAAGAGTGAATGAACTCATGGTAATTCTCACTCCAGTTTTCTGGCTACTCCTGGCCATAGGATGTGAAGTGATTCAGGTGGGTTACCCCAGAAACACCAGTATCCATCCCAGGTTCCAAATGACAAGAGGGGAACAGACAGCCCAGACCAGACGTACCATTAAAATCCTGAGAAAGCCTTGTATCTGCTTTTTATTTTATTTGGTTATAACTCTTTAACTTCTACTGGAATTTTTATTCTCTGGTAATAGGTGTATATTCTAAGGCTATCAAAATACCTTGTTCTGACTTGTTTTTGCTTTAAATTTAGGTGAACAATAGGACCATGGGATGTTTCAAAGTTTTAGTACACATCATTGAGCATTTCACAAAAATATCCTACTGCTTCCACAAAATACATCACATTATATTCAGAATTTAAAGCTAACACTTATTAAATTATCTGTGCCAGACACTGTTGGGAGCACTCTACTTATACAGGATGGGGCAAAAGTAGGCTTATAGTTGTGAGTACATAAAAAGTTTATTTTTGTATTATTATTATTTATTTTTGTATTATTTTCCATCCAAACAACTGTAAACCTACGTTTCCCCTTCCCTGTACTGACTTATGAAAACAAAACAACATCCCATAATGGTAGGGGCTACAATTATCTCCATTTCACAAATAGAGAAGATGAATCTTAGAAAAAGTAATAACAGAGTATATTCTATGTGGACTATTCAGTCACCTCCAGACCAAAAGTCATCCTCCTGAGGATTTCTATTCAAAATTTCTAGCACAAAAATCATAGAGTCTTTGGGAAGGCATGTGTGTTTTAAGTAAGCACAATTTTTTCTAAAAGGGTGCCCCTGGTGTTCTAATAGGACATTTCTTCATTGTTTAGGACTGTCAGACTATTCAAAGATGTTCAGCATCCTTACTCCCAGGACATTAATTGCCAAGACCACCACATAGTCATCGAATAGCTAAAAATACTGACAAATATCTCCTGGCAATGCAGGACACTCCTGCTTAGAATACCTGGGAGGGACAGGGCAAGGTTTTAACTTTGATCCTATGTAAACCACATTTGGTTAAAACTCATGGCCTCCCAAGAATAGGATGTAAATCAGCAACACTCTGATGGAAGGAGCCAGGGAGAGACTGGAGGTTAGTTTGATTCGCCCGTCGCATAAGGAATGATCATGTTTGCCAGCTCTATTGCAAGTTACAGAGGAAAGAACGTGAATGTGAAGGTTCGGAAGACCTGGCTTGGAATCTGACTGAAAAAGGCTCACAATTATCAGCACAAATTAATTAACTTCTCCAACTTCTCAACTCCCTCTTCTGTAAAGTGAGATAATATCCATCTCACAGAATAAAATCTAATAAAATAGCTAATGTACCCGGAATTAGAGCACCATGTTGAGCACAGAATTCTAAACAAATTTGAATTCCCTTCCTTCTTTCTTCCCTTTGCCACTGGGCCAGAGGTCAAAGATGTGGTTTCTAGTCTTTACCCTGCCATGTGACCTTGGCCATCTCTTCACACCTCTGAACCTCAGCTTCCTTGCCCATAAGAAGAGATGAAAACCAAACTGTTTCTAAAAACAGCTTAGAATCTAACACTCTGACCTGAATGTTGAGGGGAGGGAGCAGGTACGGAGAGTCAGGAGCCGGGTCAGGAAGGCAGAGTGTGAACGAGCAAGAACAGCCACGTGAGCAGATCCACTCCAGGCCACCTGCTCTCTAAGGATAAGGCCGGCACTTATTACGGCAACGCGAAAACAAGCGCCTTAAGAGAATGTCCACTTAGCTTGCCCTTAAATCCACTCCTTGAGCACCCCGAAGCACTGGAGAAGGACTGAGCCCAGGGGACCCTGCCACTCCAAAGTGGGACTAACTAAAAACAGCCCTGGTCTGACCCATTGGCTGGGGCACTGCTCCAGGGAGCTACGCCTGAGCCACAGGGGGCCTGTTTGTGGATTTTGGAGCAAATCACCAGGGGTAAGGCCAGTGAGGATGCCTAAAGGCCTGCCTGCCCTCAGCCAAGATAAAATCATGAACTTGGCAAAAAAGAGAGTGAATGGTCACCTCCCTCAGCAACACCTTCCACAGCCATCCCTGGGAGGCCTGGGCGGAACCCAAATTTTGCCACCAGGAAGCGGCCTCCTACGCTATTGATTTTAAGCTGTTTAAATAGAAACTGGACTCAGAAAGAACCTTTGACCTCTCCCCTTTCCTGTCCTAGAGACTCAATAGAAAAGCCTGCTTCAGGAAGGAATGTTCACTTTAGCCTAATTTCAATTAAGTCTGGTAAATAAGAGCACTTCGGATATGGGCCTGTTAGTCAGGAACTCTGTAGGCCCCCCTGTTCCTGAGTTGCCTAGCAAGGATTTTCTTGCTGCGTGTCTTCCCCTCTTTCCCAACTACCTATAAATCACCCATTCTCACTTCTGAAGTCTAAGACCCCATCCTCCCCTTTCTTCGTTGTCCAAAATGTTCTATATACCCAAGGTTGCCTCACCTGCTTACATGAACTTCTCATTCTCCTATATTGAGATTTTTATTTTCTCCTGTTAATTCTCTCTGTTGATTTGATGTTGATTTGATCGGTAGCCCAGTCAGAAGCACTAAAAGATACAAGAGAAAATATCCTTTTTTTTTTTTTTTTTAGCCCCCACATCCAACAAGCAGAGGTGGTCACACACAATCATGTGGGGCTCCGTAGCCCTGCTCACTGCTCCTTTCTCTGCACATTTCTTACTTTGTTCTCGTGGGGAAAGTCCTAAAAAGCCGTGGTGGGAGGGGAGAGAGTGGAGTAGCCCACGGTCCCTCCAAATCCCCAGCGGTGAGCGAGGGCCACCTCCCTGGGACAGACAAGCGCCCACCCTAGACACAGGCATTAATGCCACTGACAGCTCGATCTCTGACACGAGGCCGGCACTGGGAGGGTGGCTCCCTGCCTGGCCCACCCTGAGCCAGGAGGAAGTTTCCAGGCAGAAGTTATTTAATTATACAACCAATTCCCAGGTTCTCAGACGGTTTGAACCCCCAGGCCACCTGGGCTGCCAGGAGGCCTAAGGTTCAATTAGTGCAAACCTCTCATTTACAGGGGAAAAAAAAAAAACAACACAAATCCCAGGGAGGAGGGATGACTTGCCCAGCACTGCAGCTAAGGCAGACTGAAGCCTTCATCAGGCCCAGGGCTCCAGCCCAGCACTCCTGCTCCCTGGGCCAGCGTAACCTCATTTGCAGAAGCAAGGAAAACTAGTGGTACCCCATAGGCCAGTGGGCAGCAAATTCATTAGTCAAGAGAGTGGCAAACCAGGGCTCGGGAGCCGTGGTTTGCCGACCACTGCCTTAGGCTCACTGGATTGCACAGAGGGCTGAGAAAAGCAGGCAGCAAGCCTAAAGATCAATGTTGCATGTCAAGTTTTTCTCTTCTTTTGGTGATCGGTTTTCAAGGGAATTTTACTCCTTTGGGAAAGTATGAAAATATTGAAGCTGGCAGGTTACTGGTGTTTTCACAGATCTGGCAACAAGAATTGCTTAGAGTGGGGTGGGGCGGGGGAGGATAAATAGGGAGAAGGGGGAAGAGAGGGAAAGGAGGGGGTGAGGGCAGTGGGAGGAGGAGAGAGAGAAAGTGGAGGAAGAGCAAGGGAAAGGAGAAAGGCTAGCGCTGTGTTTGCTGTGCACCTTCTATGTGCCATACACTTTAGAGCCACTAACTCGTTGAACCCTCACAGCTCTGGGAAGCAGACACTATTAGTACCTCCATTTTACACATAAGGGGTGGGGGGGCGAGAAGGGAGGTAAGAAGAAGTATAGGCAGCTTAGCCAAGTCAGACAACTAGGTATAGTTTTCATTATAAATGAGAGATCGGTGAACTGCTCAGCACATCAGTAGTTACTAATTTAAACCCATTTCAGGGAGCGTCAATATTCCTATACCTTCAGTTCTTAAAAACAAACAAACAAAAAAAAACTACCATCTACAAAAAAGATGATAGGTATGTAGTTTCTTCTATAAGGTTGGTAAATTTACCTCTTAAGATCTACAGATCATGGAGAGAAAGTCACATGTTAACAGTGGACCTCCAACTGCAGTATGAAGTGGCATTTAATAATTATTATCCAACAGTTGTGCTAATGCTTTTCAACGGTGCGGAAGGGAAGGCTCCCCAATCGCCATCCCATCCTCTCCCTCTTTCCCCATCAGTATCACCCTCTGCTCTTCCTCAGAGGGAAACCACCACAATAGGAGCCTTGTTTCTGATAAGAGTATCTGTCTCTGACAAAGAAGAGGCGATGTGCTTTTTATTGAGTCGACCCCCTTAATGAGCAATACACAAAAGATCATTAATTATAAGCCCTCCTCTGTTCCAGGCCCATAGACACATTTGCATTTCCAAAAGCTGCATTCAGCCCTTATGAAAAGGTTTGCGCGGGGTTTTGTGGGGCTGGTAGGAAATGGCTGCACCCAAAGACACCTGCCAGCCCCAGCGCTCTATTACTTCCTTTCTTTATTTATTTAGGAGGCTGCTGGGAGGTTCCCAGCGAGGTTTTAGCCTTTTTTGTTTTAATATATTTTATCGATTTTTACAGAGAGGAAGGGAGAGGAATAGAGAATTAGAGACATCCATCAGCTGCCTCCTGCATACCCCCACTGGGAATCGAGCCCACAACCAAGGTACATGCCCCTGATTGGAATAGAACCCGGGACCCTTCAGTCTGTGGGCTGACACGCTATCCACAGGACACATATTTAAATAGCACAAGCTCCCAAGCCCAGGCTGCCGGGGCGGATGTTCACAGGTAAAGTAGCAGCACCTTCCTGAAACAGCTAAGGTCAGTGGGGGAAGTGGTGAGTTTCCTGCCTCTTGTGCGTTTTTGTCACAGCACAAACATCACCTAAACCGAGAATTTTGCTGCGTTTTGGGACCATGTATGAGTGAAAAGAAAAAGGAAAAAGAAAACGTCCTGTTTGGCGTAGCTGTGTTGTCCCTCGGAAATATGGATTAACTTGTCGAACTGAAACAACTTACTGAAGCCGCTTCCTCAGATGTGCTTTGTGGGCTCAATACTCTGGGGCAATCCTCGTGTTTACATTTCACATGACACACAGTCTCATAAGATTACTTGTTTCAAAAGAACCATGGGCCTGTTCTCCACCAAGCGAGGGATGTGCTGTATGTTCTAAAAGAGGACATGCTGTACGGAACTCCTAATCCCACTTACGATTTGGAAATGGATGGGGAGGAGTGTGGGGGAGAAGGATCCTAGCTGGTGAGCACCTTCTTGGCCTGAAAAAGTGAGTGAACATGTCATATGTCATCACAGAAGTACAAATTAAAATGGTGATGAGCCCGGCTGCTGTGGCTCAGTGGTGGAGCATTGAGCCAAAAACCAAGAGGTCACCAGTTCGATTCCTGGTCAGGGCACACACCTGCCTGGGTTGCTGGCTTGATCCCCAGTAGCAGGCATGCAGGAGGCAGCTGATCAATGATGTTTCTCTCTCATCGATGTTTCTCTCTCTCTCCTCTCCCTTCCTCTCTCTAAAAATCAATAAAAACATATTTTTAAATGATGATGAGATATCACTACACAAATATTAGAATAGCTAAAATCCAGAACACTAACAACACCAAATACCAGCAAGAATGTGGGGCAACAGGAACTCTCATTGCTCGTGGAAATGCAAAATGGTGCAGCCACTTTGGAAGATAGTTTGGCAATTACACAATTAAACACACTCTTGCGATATGATTCAGCAATAGTCTTCCTTGGTATTTACCCAAAGGTTATACTATGCAAAAACCTGCACATGTGCTTAGAACACCTTTATTTCTCATTTTCACAACTTGGAAGCAACCAAGATGTCCTTTAGTAGGTGAATGGAGAAACTGTGCTATAGCCAGACAATGGAATATCA
Source organism: Lasiurus cinereus (assembly GCA_011751065.1). Classification (NCBI taxonomy): domain Eukaryota; kingdom Metazoa; phylum Chordata; class Mammalia; order Chiroptera; family Vespertilionidae; genus Lasiurus; species Lasiurus cinereus. The sequence goes on along the minus strand of JAAGEH010002531.1, from coordinate 42,474,328 downwards.
TTCAGCACTAAAAAAAAAAAAAAATGAGACATCAAGTCATGAAAGGACAAGAAGTAACCTTAAATGCACCTTTCTAAGTGAAAGAAGCCTATCTGAAAAAGCTATATGCTACATGATTCCAACTATATGACATTCTGAAAAAGGCAAAACTATGGAGACAATGAAAAGAGCAGCTTCTGGTGCTGGTGTGAGGGGTGAATAGGTGGAGAGCAGAGGATTTTTGCAGCAGTGAAAACACTCTGTATGATACTATAATGATGAATACATGTCATATACATGTGTCCAGACCCATAGACTGTGCAACACCAAGAGTGAACCTGACCATTAATTATGACTTTGGTGATAAAGATATGTCAATGTAGGTTCATCAGTTGTAACAAATGAACAACTCTGGTGGGGGGTGTTATTAATTGGGGTGTCTATGCATGTGTAAGGACAGGAGGTGTTTTGAGAATATCTGTACATTCCTCTCAATTTTATTGTGAACTTAAGAAATAAAGTCTTGCCCTAAGTGGTTTGGCTCAGTGGATAGAGCATTAGCCTTTGGACCGATGGGTCCCAGGTTTGATTCTGGTCAAGGACACATCCCCAGTAGGGCATGTGCAGGAGGCAGCTGATCGATGTTTCTCTCTCATCAATGTTTCTAACTCTCTATCCCTCTTCCATCCTCTCTGTAAAAAAATCAATAAGATATATTTTTAAAAAAGAAATAAAACTTATTAAAACATTTTTTTAATCTTTGAAGTCATGTCAAGTGACCATCTTTCCTAGGTTTAGCATGAGCACTCCCAATAGACTTAGACAGAATATGCACTTGAATAAAAGCCATGTGGAGAAAACATATTATATATATATATATATATATATATATATATATATTCTCCAAAAGAACATGAGGCTCACAGAAATGCATGCAGCTATACAGGTAAACTGGGGGCCACTTTAAGCAGTCTGGATAATTGAAATGTATAAGGAAATCTCACCCTCAAACACAAACAGAATACAAACCACGTGGAGGCACTGAGCAGAGGAATTAAGAACACAGGCTGGGCAAATTGCTTAAACCTTGCTAAGTCTTAGCTTCCTCATCTACAAAATGAAAATAATACAGTTACCTCCTAAGGTTGTTGGCAGGATTAAGTGTGATCATGTGCCAACAAATTTTCAATACATCTAAACTATTAATCATAATAATCTTGATGAAACAAAATAATCCAAGCGATTAAAAAAAAATGAGCTCACAAAGGAATTGATCAGATTGGACAGCATAAGGACATTCTTACCTTGGGATCTACATAGCCTTCAAACTCCCTGAAACTAATGCAAAATCTTGCATATAGATACGTTCTTCTAAGAAAGGAGTCCATAGTTTTCATAAGATTCTCAAAGAAGTCTGGCATCTTCCCAAAATTAGGAATCCCTGCCCTGAGGTATAGCAAACTCTTACTTTAAGTCTTGTTTTCAAATCTAAATGTACACAAAACTCCCTTTCTTCTTCCTCTTTTAATTCAGCCAACACATGCTGCACGTTTCAAAAGAATTTCACTAAGAATCTAGGGAGAAATTAGAAAGGGAAATAAAGCATATACAAAAAAGAAAAGAAAGGAACATCAAAGTACAGTGCACTTCATTGATTCTAAGATCAAGACAATAGAGCTGCACGTTGGCTGGGCCTGCTTGCAGGTGTGTGGGTCCATTCCTTCCCTCACAGATCCTCTCTTTTGTCCCTTGGAAGATTCACTGCTTTCTTTTACTTAAACATGGAATTCTTTTCCAGAACATCCCATCTGCTTGGGTTTGTTCATATAGATTCAGACCATTGCTCCTCTCCCCAATCCAATAGTCTGTGCACATGCAACTGTGATCTTTCCTTTGCTTTCAGAATGCTTTGTTCTACAAAATTCAGAAATCTGTGATACAGAAACTACTTTGCCAAAGTGTAAAGAAATCTCAGGGTGTGAGCTTTATAAAAGCAAGAAAACTATGTCACATAGTCTGATTTCTTGGACCAACTTGGCACTAATCTACCTATTATTCATAGGATGTTACATCTAAGCTCTACTTCCTACCCCAACTTCTGTCACCAAGGAAGACAAATCCTTTTTGCATGGGCCCCAGTCCAATTCTCAACCAAAACTGTCCTCTCTACCATCACAGGAACCTCTTGGAGTGAGTCATTGAGACACAGAAACCTTGAGTGACAACAGTTGTAAGGGAAAGGTAACAAGACAGACCAAGTCCAAGATCTACCAGAGAGGCAAAGGAGAAGGATTTACACTGGCAAAGGCCCTAATTTCACACCCTACCAAAGAAGATACCATATTTTCTGGTGTATAAAATGACTTTTTAACCCAGGAGAATCTTCTCAAAAGTCAAGGGTCGTCTTATACGCCAGGTGTTGTCTTATGGTGCAAGTATATCCCAAACTCTATATTTTAACTGGAAAAGTTGGGGGTTGTCTTATACGCCCAGTCATCTTATATGCCGGAAAATACAGGTAGATGAGTTTCAAACAACTTACTTAAAAACACTGATTTGTCGAAAATGATTTTTTGGACTGCTTTACTAACCCATTGTTAAAGAAGGAAAGGAAGGAATCTGTGCTGCTGCATGATTTCCATATTGTACCTCTGAGGGGATTCCAGAACCAAATCTAGTCTCACCCCTGGCTCCTCACTGATGAAATTCAGAACTATAGCATACCTATTCTCTCCAAGCTAAAGCAAATAAGTTCATTAAAATCTTGGTGGAACTTCTTAATTTGTAGGAATTTTTTGTTTATTTTATTATCTTCAAAAGATCTTAGTGTAATCTCTAGAAAGATAAAAACATGTTCCTATATTTCTATAGCCATCTTGTGTGGTTTTGAGAAATGGTTCATTCATTTTTAAGCCATATTCCCTCCTAAATTACTCTGGCTCTCCTCCAGATCCATTTCTTTAGCAAAAGTGCTTGCTACATGAACCATTGATGGGTTTAGTAAAGTTGTGTAAGAGAGACTTCATCTACATTGAGTGGCTTCCTCAGGCACTAAGCCATACTAGGTGAGTAGCGCATGTTTTATGGAAAACAAAGGACAGTGTCCATCGAGCGGCAGCAGTCATGGTGGCTGTCTCAAAGGCAGTATCATGGGAACCATTGCTGTGGTCATCTGCAGAGCCAGAGTCTGAGGATCAAGACGACATTGTGAGCTCAAGCTCTGAAGTCACTCCCTCTACTTTAAACACGAATAAGTGGCCAAAAGAAATCTGTAGGGCAGGACTTAAATTGCAAAGATCGCAGCTCACTGAAGGCTGCCCAGGGCCCCAGAGAACAAAATTTCCCACATTTCTTCTTTGTTACTAACAAGAAACATAAGCACTGAAAGAATTAAACTGCTTCTTCGTTAACTAAAGGATTGGAAATAGGAACTTAGTATATCCTCAATTCAACATTGTTATTGCTTATAAAACAACATTCATTTAAAAACCATTTTGTCTATATTAACTATTGATTATAAGGGGCCACACCTGATTTCAGAAACACTTAGCAAGCATTTAGTTATATTTTTATTGAGATGTTTTACACACATTGTGTACATTTAAGGTATACCTATATTGATTGGAGACATTTAACTTGCAATATGGTTGCCATCGTAGCCTTAGCTGTGGTCACAGACTTATTTTTTGCAGTGTTGGAAACAATTAAGATCTAGTCTCTCAGCAAGTTTAATGTTTATAATACAGTTTTGTTGTCTAAAATCATCATACTATGTATTTGATTACAAAGGGTTACTCATCTACTAGTTACAAGTATGTACCCTTATTAAACAACATCTCCCCTATTCCTCCACTCTCCAACTCTGGCCAACCACCATTTTGTTTCCTGCTTTTGTGAGGTGTCTTCTAATTCTATATATAAGAGATATCACACAGTCTGATTTATCTCACTTGAGATCCAATCATGCAGTTACCAATAGCAAATTTCCTTTTTTTCTCAGTGGAATCCTATTTTCTTTTCATTAGCTTGAAAATTGAGATTTAGAAAGCTTAGAAACTTGACCCGACTGAAAAGAAGAAAGAAATGGTGGGCCTTGAAAATGACTTCAGGTTTTCTCACTATGCAGAATATAATCAAACACTGCTGCAGTTAAATATTTTACTCTTTGTTCTCCCTGCATAACCTTCAATAATAATCTGCTTCATGTTGCTATTTACTGCTGTGTTGCTTACAATTACCTGAAAGAGAAGTTAGGGTGCTTCACTGGGCTACACAAAAAGTTTAGCTACCTCAGAAAGCAGGTCTAATTAAGCAAGTTTATTCTATATATATATATGTAAGAGTGAGTTCACTTGCACATGTGTGATACACATAAAGCTCTCATTAGCACCAATTGCATACATGTATTTCGATCTGTCATTGTTGATAATGAATTTGGTTGACACTTCTATTATAGAGAAAGGGTGAATAGCGATATTAAAATATTTCTTCAAATTAATTTTCTTTCAATGTGCACAAATTTGTGCACAGGGCCACTAGTAGTTGAATAATATTCCATTGTATATATGTACCACATCTTCTTTATCCATCTATTGATGAACATGTTTCCATTTCTTGGCTACTGTGAATAATCCTGCAGTAGAGAGATGTGCATAGATCTTTTCAATAACCTGTTTTCATTTCCTGTGTATACATACCTAGAGTTATAGCTAGATCATATGGCAGTTATATTTTCTTATTTTTTTTTAGGGACCTCAAGACTATTCTCCATAATGGCTAGGCCATTTTATAATCTTACCAACAGTGCACAAGGGCTCTCTTTTCTCCACATCTTCACCAACACTTGTTACCTCTAGTCTTCTTGATGACAGCCATTCTAACACATGTGAGGTGATATCTCATCATGGTTTTGATTTGCATTTTCCTCGTGATTAGTGATGTTGAGCATTTTTTCTTATGCCTATTGACTATTTGGGTGTCTTCTTTGGGAAAATGCCTATTTTAGGTTGCCTTTTCATTTTGTTGATTGGTTTTCTTTTTTGTTTTGGGTTTGTTTTATGTTGTTTTGTGTGCAGAAGCTTTTAAGTTTGATGTAGTCCTATCGATTTTTTTTTCTTTTGTTTAAGCTTTAAAAAGAAATTTTTTTTAAAGACACCAAACATAAAAAATGGAGCCATCCATTCTGGGAGAGATCTAGGACGGAGCTATGACAATTCTAATTAATGAGTTAATTACTAATCCAGAAATAAAAAGGTGTGGTTTCTGTCCCAATTCTGCTGGTAAGTAGTTTTAAGACCATGGAGGTGAGGAGTATGTGTGTGGTGGGGGAATTATTTTTTTCTTTCTAGGCCTCGGTTTCCTCATCTATAAAATAAGATTGGATTAATCCCTGATCTTTGAGTCCAAGGAATGGGAGTGTGGGCCTGCAATTAATTTCATCTTCAGACATTCTTTGAAAGAAGAGCTCCCATTATTACCCTGCACAAGGCAGTGGGAACATGCAGGAAAATGCCCAGGGCGGTTTCTGCTCTGGGACTAGTTCATTAGCACTAAGGCTGCAAAGAAGCAGGTGCTGGAGGCTGCACCACACCGCCACTCAGAACCAGAGCTGCGCCCTCCCCGTAGCTAACGTTATTCCCTCGTAAGGAATTCACCAGACGAATTACAGCAAAGGGCGAGGAAAGGAAATGCAGCAGCTCTCCTCTAATTGGAAATTACCTTGGCAACGATGCAAAGCAATTTCAACTAAAAATGGTGGCAACCACGAACAACAGCCATGATTTGATGCTCAAGCCTAAATCTCTCAGACTCAGTCCAAAGCCAATTGGCACAGATAAGCCAACCATCCTGGGAGATGCAGGCCCCTGGAAGAACTGTATGGGTGTTGGCGACAGGGGCCCTAACAAAACAACCTTTGATGGACAAATAGACTAGTTCTAAGAAAAAGAGTTTTTCCCTTAAAAGCTGTCTTTTGTGAGTCTTGGATTCTTCCAGCAATAAATGTAGTGCCAAGCTGTTAGCCCAAAGATTGGAGCCCTACCCACCTCCTCCAGTGTCCCCTGCAGAAACCTCGTTCCCACGGAAGCCCTTTTATCAACACTTCAGCTGCTCCCTCCGTGTGGGCTCCAGACACCACTGTCTAAGAAACTATCGGCAAACACCAGAATGCTAATCCCAAAAAAAAGGTGTTAATGGGTCTCTGGGTGATTCCAACTCCATGCACAATAACCCTCTTTAGTGTTTCTTTACAACTGCAGAGGTTCTGCCCTCACTGCTGGGCCCCCTTACCTGGGTTTCTTTTTTCTTTTCCTTCCTTTCAGCTCACGTTTTAGATAAGGGAAAAGGGAAATGAACGTAGGAAGAAATACAATGGGCCTTTCTCTCTTCATCTGACAGTAATTACAGGGTGTTAAACGCAAAGTAAACCCGGCCGCACAGTGTCCTCAGGAAGAACAGAATTAGGAGGGAAGTATGTCATTCCTGAAGTCTTCATCAAGAGCTCGGGGACCCACCGCTAAATAAGCACCTCTCGGTGCCTCCAGCCCAGATGCCAGTTCACTGCTTTTGGGCCCGTTTCCCTGGCTATTGGCTGTTTACCTGAGGCACAGATCCAATCAGCAAACTGCTGATATTAATCCTTTGTATCATCTTTATTTTCATCTCCCACCTCCGACCTGCAACAACTTCGCTGTGTCAGCTCAGAATCTGGGCTATATGAGCCCTTCCTGAGCCACTAAAAATGAAGTTGTGTGGCTTTGGGGGAACCACAGGGTAGGAGGATCCCACGGCACCACCAGCAGAGACGGCTGCCTCTGGGTCCTGCTTCCAACCTCCCTTACCGTCTATTCCACCACCCACCGCCACTCCTTCGATGTAAGGTCTTTGCTGTAGCATGAACAGAAACAACCTGGGCTTTTTATTGACTTTCAGTTGAATCGATGGCCCTGGATCAATGAAGTTTCTAGAAAGTGCAGTTCCTGTCCTTTGCCTGCGAGCTGGGCCAGAGCAGAGCCAGAGAAAGGGATTGGTGATGGTGATGGTGCTTCCCCCAAACTCTCCAGGCAGACAGTGTTGGCCTGTTCTTGCGAGACCCTCCTGGGACTGCGCGTACTTCCTGATGGGTCTGGCTGCTGAGTTGCCTCCGGTGGGACTGGCTGGGAGCCTGCGGAGCGAGCGGGTCAGGAGACAGGATGCAGGGTCCATGTGGGAGCAGAGACTGAGCCGGCCCAGCGCTGGGAACCGAGGCCTCAGACATTACTTCACATCTCAGCGGAATGATGCAAGGGTGGCTCTGCGGCGGGTTCTGGTAAACAGCTCAGTGTTTGGTTCTCTGTCCTCAGTGATATTCTTGTCACCAGGCCAACGGCTTCATCAGAGGATTGAAGCAAGGGTCCTTACCTAAAACCCTATTTTGTGACTGGTAGTAAACAGTAATGATTATAGGCTCCTTAAACCGATCCCTGTGCAAAAGCCAGAAAGAGAGGGGAAAAAGTGGCACCACCTTTCTAACAACTCATCTCTCTAAAGATTATTTCTAAGTCCTTGCCTATGATTCAGTCAACAAATATTCACTGAGCAGTTTTATGGGCACGGCAGTATGCTGGGTGTTAGATTTGCTGCTCGATGATGAATTCGACACCATCCTACCCTCGAGGGATGTGCAAGACATTATAGAAGCCAGGCGTGCACATAAAAACCAGATCGTCCTAAATACCATCACAGAAACCCGGAGCTGGTGGAAGGGAAGGAGATTTCTAGCTGAGGGCGAGCAGTCGGGATTGGGCTGTGTTGAGTTATCCTTGTGTGTTATACTCAGGGATGAGTAATTCATCTCTGCTCTTGTAATTGGACTCTATCCCTTCCCCATGCCCCGATAGAGTAGACTATGTATTTTACATAAAAATCTCACCTGGTCTAGTCTCTATGTTGCTTCCATTATAATAGATGAAAAAAAGAGATCAGGGGCGGGGGAGGGGGTTTCTAAAATTGTTTAGAATGATATCCAATAATAAACCCCATGGTACCCACAGAAAATGTGAAAAACATTCCTCCGGTGGGAATGGCTGGGAGCCGGCGGAGCGAGGGTCAGGAGACAGGATGCAGGGTCCATCGTGAGCAGAGACTGAGCCGGCCCAGCGCTGGGAACTGTGTGCTCAGACATTGCTTCACATCTCGGCGGAATGAGGCAAAGGTGGCTCTGTTGGATAGCTCAGTTGGTTAGAACATTGTCCCAATACACCAAGGCTGTGGGTTCAATTCCCATTCAGGGAATATACAAGAATCAACCAATGAATGCACAAATAAAGAGAACAACAAATCAATGTTCCTCTCCCTTCCTCTCTCTCTATAATCAATGAATAATTTAAATGGACTGCAGCTGTCTTCACTTATTTACCATAACTCTCCTTCTGCTTCTTTCAGCAATACATCCCAGACACACCCCAACTCCCTCTCCCCAGTGCCTAAAACATCTCCAGAGGCCTTCCCTGAAGACTCTGCCTAAGAAAGCTTCCTCCCGCTTCCCTGAACCCTTTAATTCATTAAGTACATCACTCTTTTTACTGTTTATTTTCTTATTATCTTCCCAATCAGACCGAAAACTCCTCAAGGATGATGCTGTAACCAGTGCTTAGCAAAGTGCCCAACACAGGAGATGTGCACAAATTAGTTAACACATGAACAAGTAAATGAACAAATGATCAGTAGTCCTCCTTCCTCTGTAGACTGTGGTTGCCACACCAATAAAATGAAAGAATTCTAAGCAAGGACCCATGATTATCTATAATTCTATGACTTGGCACATTCAAACCTAGCTCCTCACCAGAAAATATGGAGCATTTAAACAGTTTTCCTAAAGAAGACATAAAGTAGGCAAATTGATGGGAAAACATTGGGTGTTTTTGGTACCATTTTTTAAGAATCAAAAATGCTTACGTAGCTAAAACTGGTTCGGCTCAGTGGATAAAGCGTCAGCCTGTGGACTGAAGGGCCCCAGGTTCGATTCTGATCAAGGGCATGTACCTTGGTTGTAGGCACATCCCCAGTGGGGGGTTTGTAAGAGGCAACTGATCGATGTTGCTCTCTCATCGATGTTTCTAGCTCTCTATCCCTCTCCCTTCCTCTCTGTGAAAGATCAATGGAATATATTTTTTTAATGCATAAATACATTTTGTGCTTACTAAAAAGCCAGGGAACTAGAAATTTCTCCTCACACGTAGGCAGACTGATTCAAACAGTGTGGGCAGTCAGGGGCCCTGGCCTAGCCCCTTCCACTGGAGGCCACTAACAAGAAGATACTTGCAGAATACTTTCTGACAGAGTCAAAATTGCCTCTGTTCAAACCCACAAGCTTGCATTAAGTGCCTCATCCAACCTAACCCTAGCAACGCCTTATGGATCCTAAAGTGGGTGGTCTGCACCTCTGCCTCCAAGCCTCCCTCAGGCTCTCACAAACCCCGAATTAGTCCAGAATACAGAGGCCAGCGGGGTGGGATGGATCAGAGATGTTGGTAAATACAGTGGCTTTCTTTCTTTAATCAGCAGGAAACATAAGCTTCTGTTGAGGCAGGGGAGGGAGGGAAGCACTGCCAGTAATTTCTATCTGAAGCTATTTAGTAGCCCATGTGAAATGCATTAGTGCTGTCATTGTAATTCACAGCAGACCTGGTTCCAAATTTTGTTTTTAAATCAATCTTTTTCTGTTTCCTGTTAACAAAGAACATGGGGTTATTTAAACACAATTCCGCTGGGTTTTCCCAAGTGTTGATAAGGCTTGGAATCCTGCGCATCTCATGAGAAAAAATATAAAATCCTAATTAAAAGTTTTGTTCTCACCATCAAATCTTGAACCCGAGCCCTTTGAACCCTCCACTTCTCGTATGGTAACTCATTTCGATCTCCCTTTAAAAGAGAAGTTGACAGTGTGTGGGATGAAGCGTTATCTGAAGGTTATGGATTATTATTTCTGATTTTGAAAGGAAATGTAATTTGCTGTAACATCATACTTCAGAGACGGTCTGAGGCATACCTGTGTGCCCAGCCCTTAACACGGGACCCAGGACATACATATGGCAGTCAATGAACATATGTTATATTACATTTTTTTCTGAACTAATCAAAATTGTCCATCTCTGGGCCTGGCTAGATAAATAGAAGTGGTTTATTAAATAGAGTAGGTTTAGGCTCAGGTTGAACCCAATGACAAGAAACTGGAACTGGATCTGACGTTGGGTGACTTGGTATTTTTTTTTATCATTTTTAACAGATAATTCAGATCCTGTTGTTTTGGAAGGTTGCCCAAGATCTGCTCTACCTAGACAAAAACCATAAAATGCAAACTAGGGCTTTGACGAACCACCTGCTTATTTCCCTTTATGTTTTCTAAACTAAAATACCAGCACTACAGACCTGGATTTTTGGAATTGGAATGGGCCCAGAAATCCGAAGCCTGCAGTTAACATTCAGCTCTCTTAGCTATACCTGAACCCTTTTCTCATGTTCCCCTCCCCCAACACACACACACATGCACATGCCATTCCAAAATTTCACATTACTGGGAAGAACAAACATATTTTATAAAACTTAAATATTGAAAACAGCCACTATAAAATTTTAGAGATGGTTGAAATTTGAATGCTTTCAAATCCAGTCCACTTATAATTTAGAAAAAGACACACTCAAAACTTAACCATTAACACAATGGTGGACTCATCCAGGCAAACTCCTTTTTTTACAAAAATGAGAGTCTTACTTCTGAATCCTTTGGAAACCACAGAGAAATTTCTGGAAGGGTAATGGTGTGAACACCCTTTTTGCTACCAATACTGTCAGGAGTTAACAGCAAATTGTATTATAAAAATGTCCATTTTGCTTGTTAAACAATACATCGGTATTTGGAAAGAGTTGGGTGGGGGTAGAAGTAGGTGGAAAGGCGATTTCTGTGGCCAGAGCTATTGAGGAGAACCAAACTGAAGTTACCCCAATCACTCTCCTGGCTTCTAGAAGGCTCTCCGCCTTGGACAGGTAGTTACCTGGAACAAGGAGGAAAGGCAATGCTGAAGGAAATCCTTGTTCATCAAGAGAAGAACCTTCCCTATGGCATATCCATCTCTCTTTTTAAAAATATATTATTTTATTGATTTTTTTACAGAGAGGAAGGAAGAGAGATAGTCAGAAACATCTATGAGAGAGAGACATTGATCAGCTGCCTCCTGGGGATGTGCCGGAAACCAAGATACATGCCCTGACTGGAACCGAACCTGGGACCTTTCAGTACACAGGCCGACGCTCTATCCACCAAGCCAAACCGGTATCGGCCGTATCCATCTCTTGATTACTCATCCGTAGGTTCTGTGGGTGCCTTGCACTTCGCCAAATGTTGGAGTGCTCTTAGGCCACTTCTAGTTGCGGGGAAACAATAGGTGAAATTCTAGGAGCCTGGCTTTCCAATCTTCACAACTAAAAGGTTTTGTAGAAGAAATCTTAAAGTCAAGCCAGATTCAAGGCCTTTAGATCTAAATCATGCCTGACATGTCTGATGAAATGGAAAACTAATTGGATCTTAGTATTCTATTTTGCCATTTAATATTTTTTAAATATTCATTTTTGAATGAATGTAGGAACATTTTTTTACCCAAGAGCAGCATCTTCTTGTAGGTATTCTCCCAGTGGCTCAACTCACATCCCCTGGGTTTTTCATAAAGGAGCCTTGAGTTCTAAGCAAGACCAGAGAGCTCGCCAGCCCACCATGTAATAGAGAGGTTATCTCACTCCAAAAAGAGGCAGCAGGGTGCAGGGAGTGGAAAGGGAATTTTAGTGGGTGGCAGAAAACACCTCCAGCTAAAGCACTGCTGCCTGCCCCTCCTCCTCTCCCCCTCACCGCTTTCTCCTCTGGATACTTCTCCTTCCCCTCCTCCTACTCATCATCATCTGTGTGAAGACGGAGGAGCTAATTTATCAGACCCCTTCCAGCTCAGGGTTGGGGCGAGTTTTCCCCTCCAGTGCACCTCCTTTCCTCTTCAAATTCATCCATGAGGCTCTGTAGGGCCTGCAGGCAGGCACATTCCAAAAAGGATCTTGAATATTTCATTGTCAGGAGAATCCTCATTAGCTGGCTTCTGCACTCACTCTTTTCTCCAACTCTCACTTGAAGGCAGGACTAGCTAGCCTTTGTCCCCTTCTAATTTGCTTTCTCCACCCCTCACACCCCAAACCCACTGCTTCTGGCACCCCTGCTGAGAACAATAGATGGGGGAGAAAATATTTCCGGGATTAGTCTCATAAATCTTTCACTGGCTTCCCTAGAAATTCTCTCTCCTTGAGCAAGTTAGGCATGGGGGAACCTTAGAAGATATTTCCTGACTCATCAGCACATTTCTGCAACATGCCAGCTGGATCATGGAAAAGTTATTCAGCTACCCAGGAGGAAAGGCTCTTGGCCAAACAACAGGTTAACTAGAAGAATGTAGTACAATCCTCAGACTTAGCACCAGGTACACAGCAAAAAAATGCTACTTTCTGACTCTCAGAGTGGTCAGTGTCTCCTGAGTGGATTTTTTACATAGAGAGTCTGTCCTTGCCTGCAAAGCTTCCTAAAGAAAGGTTGAGGGGGGGGGGGGTCGGGGAAGAAACCCTCTTCCTGGGTCGTGCTCCTTTATGCACATCTGGGAAGAGGGAAGTCACGCACCTTTCTGTTCTTGAGGGAGCAGGTCCTGGGAAATACGGTTACTTTTCCCTTGTCAGATCCCCGTGCATTCATTTGGGCTGATAACAATTAGCCTTTAGATTTTCATGTGAACACTCACCATTCATTGTCTTTTCTGCTTGGGCCTCCTCTATATCTAAAAGATTTTTTTTTAAATATCTTTATTCATTAAGGTATTACATATGTGTCCTTATTCCCCCATTACCCCCCTACTCATGCCCTTACTCCCCTGTTGTCTGTGTCCATTGGTTAAGCCCATATGCATGCATACAAGTCCTTTGGTTGATCTCTCCCCCTTACTCCCACACTCCCCTACCTTCCCTCTGAGGTTTAATGGTCTGATCCATGTTTCTCTGTCTCTTGAACTGTTTTTGTTGATCATTTATGTTGTTCATTACATTCCACAAATGAGTGAGATCATGTGATACTTATCTTTCTCTGACTGGCTTATTTCACTAAGCATAATGCTCTCCGGTGTTTTTTTTTTCTATTTTCCATTGCCCTAGGAGCAGTATCAGTGAAGAAGTTCCTTTGGCATATGTCTGAGATTTCTCTGTCTGTGAATTCCTTTAGTATTTTTATGGTTTCCTGCATTATGTTTAAGTCCTTTATCCATTTTGAGTTTATTTTTGTGTATGGTGTAAATTGGTGGTCTTCATTTTGGTTTTTTTTTTTTTTTTTGCATGTATCTGTCCAATTTTCCCAACACCATTTGTTGAAGAGACTGTCTTGACTCCATTGTATGTTCATGCCTCCTTTGTCAAACATTAATTGGGCATAGTGGTTTGGGTCAATTTCTGGGTTCTCTATTCTATTGCATTGATCTATATGTCTGTTCTTGTGCCAGTACCAGGCTGTTTTGAGAACAGTTGCTTTGTAATATAGCTTGATATCTGGTACTGAGATACCTTCCTTGAATGTTTGGTGTAACTCTCTTGTGAAGCCGTCTGGGCCTGGGCTCTTGTTTGCTGGAAGCGTTTTGTTCTTCTTTCTCAGAATTTATGCAGCTATTTGGGGTCTTTTTTTATTTCAGATGAATTTTTGGAGAGTTTGTTCTATGTTTGTGAAATATGCCATTGGTATCTTAATGGGGGCTGCATTGAATCTATAGATCGCTTTCGGTAGAATGGACATTTTGATTATGTTGATTCTACCAATCCATGAACATGGTATGTTCTTCCATCTGTTTATGTCTTCCTCTATCTCTTTTTTAGTGTCCGATAGTTTTTTGCATATAGATCTTTTACCTCTTCAGTTAAATTTATTCCTAGGTATCTTAATTTTTTTGGTACGTTGGTAAATGGGATTGCTTTTTTAGTCTTTCTTTCTGTAAGTTCATTATTTGTATATAAAAATGCCATAGATGTCTTGGTGTTAATTTTATATCCTGCTACAATGTCAAATTCATTTATAGGTCTAATAATTTTTGATGGAGTCTTTAGGGTTTTTATGTATAGTATCATGTTATCTGCAAATAAGGACAATTTTACTTCTTCTTTTCCAATTTGGATGCCTTTTATTTCTTCTTCTTGTCTGATAGCTATGGCTAGTACTTCTAACTATGTTGAACAGGAGTGGTGAGAGATGGTTTCCCTGTCTTGTTCCTATTCTTAGGAGAAATGGTTTTAGTTTTTGTCCATTGAGTGTGATGCTGGCTGTGGGTTTATCATTTATGGCTTTTATGATGTTGAGGTTATGATCCTTCTATTCCCACCTTGCTGAGAGTTTTTATCAAGAAAAGGTGTAGGATTTTGTCAAATGCTGTTTCTGCATCAATTGATATGACTATATGATTTTTCCCCTAAATTTGTTTATGTGATGTATCACATTTATTGATTTGTAGCTATTGTACCATCTTTGCATTCCTGGGATAAATCCTGCTTGGTCATGGTGTATGATCTTTCTTATGTATTGCTGGATCCAATTTGCTAGGATTTTGTTGAGGATTTTGACATCTATGTCATTGAGTGATACTGGCCTGTAATTCTCTTTTATTGTGTTGTCTTTATCTGGTTTTGGTATTAGGGTGATGCTGGCTTCATAGCATGAGCTCGGAAGTGTTCCATCCTCTTGAATTTTGTGGAATAATCTGAGGAGATAGGTTTTAGTTCTTCCTTGAATGTTTGGTGTAACTCTCTTGTGAAGCCCTCTGGGCCTGGGCTTTTGTTTGCTGGAAGCGTTTTGATGACTGCTTCAATTTCTTCCATAGTTATTGGCCTATTGAGATTTTTAGAATCTTCCTGGTTGAGTTTTGGAAGGTTGTATTTTTCTAGGAATATGTCCACTTCCTCCAGGTTGTCTAGTTTGTTGGAATAGCGTTGTTCATAATATTTTTCAACAATCCTTTGTATTTCTGTGGGGTCTGTTGTTATTTTGCCTTTATCATTTCTGATTTTGTTTATTTGAATCCTCTCTCTTTGCTTCTGGGTGAGCCTGTCTAAAGGTTCATCAATCTTATTTATCCTTTCAAAGAACCAGCACTTGGTTTCATTGCTCTTTTGTATTTTTGTTTTGTTTTGTTGGTCTCTATGTCATTTATTTCTGCTCTAATCTTTATTATCTCCTTCCTTCTGCTCACTCTGGGCTTTTCTTGTTGCTCTCTTTCTAATTATTGGAGTTGTAACATTAGCTGATTTACTACCCATTTTTCTTGTTTTTTGAGGTATGCTTGTAGAGCTATAAACTTCCCTCTCAGGACTGCTTTCATTGTGTCTGATAGGTTTTGGATTGTGTTTTTATTGTCATTAGTTTCCAGATGTTTTTAATTTCTTCTTTGATCTCATTAATAACATACTATTCAGTTTCCAAGTGTTTGAGTATTTTGGATTGCTTTTATTGTAGTTTATTTCTAATATTATGCCATTGTGGTCTGAAAAGGTGCTTGGTATGATTTCAATCTTCTTGAATTTGGGGAGACTTTTCTTGTGACCCAGTATGTGGTCTATTTTTGAAAATTTCCCATGTGCACTTGAGAAGAACATATATTCTGCAGCTTTGGGAGGAAATGTTCTGAAGATGTCAATTAAGTCCATCTGATCTAGTGAGTCATTTAAGATTGTTGTTTCTTTACTGATTTTTGTCTAGAGGATTTATCCAGTGATAGTGGTGTATTAAAGTCCCCTACTGTGATTGTATTGTTTTCTATCTCTCTCTTGATATCTTCCAGGAGATTTTTTATGTATTTTGGTGCTCCTGCATTGGGTGCATATATGTTTACCAGGGTTATATCCTCTTGTTGTATCGATCCCTTTAGTATTATGATGTAGCCTTCCTTATCTTTTGTTATGACCTTCACTTTGAGGTCTATTTTGTCAGATATAAGTATGGCTACCCCAGCTTTTTTTTTTTTTCATTTCTATTTGTCTGAAAGATATTTTTCTATCCCTTCCCTTTCAGTCTGTGTGAATCCCTTGTTCTAAAGTGGGTCTCTTGTAGACAGCATATATATGGGTCATGTTTTTTTATCCATTCAGCCACTCAATGTCTTTTGATTGGAGCATTTAGTCCATTTACATTGAAAGTTATTATTGAAAGGTACTTGTTTGTAGCCATTTTTATTTTTTGAGGCTGTTTTCCTTCTTATCTTTTTGTTTCCTCTTTTTATAGCATTCCCTTTAGCATCTCTTGCATTGCTGGTTTTGTAGTAATAAACTCCCTTAGCCTTTTTTTGTCTGTGAAGCTCCTGATTTCCCCTTCAATTTTTATTGATAGTCTTCTGAGATAGAGTATTCTTGGACTCAGTCCCTTGCTTTGCGTCACTTTGTATATCTCCTTCCATTCTCTTCTAGCTTGATGTGTTTCTGTTGAGAAATCATTTGATAATCTGATAGGGGTTCCTTTGTAGGTAACTCTCTGTCTCTCTCTTGCTGCCTTTAAAGTTCTCTCTAGTTGATAACATTTGCCATTGTAATTATGGCGTATCTTGGTGTGGGTCTTTTGGGATTTATCTTGCTTGGGACTTTTTGTACTTGAGTAAATTTTTTCTTCCCCATATCAGGCAAGTTTTCTGCCATTATTTCTTCAAATAAATTTTCTAATCCTTGCTGCTTTTCTTGTCCTTCTGGCAGCCCTATTATACGTACGTTATTTCATTTTGCATTGTCTCAAAGCTCCCATAGGCTCTCCTCCTGATACTTAATTTTTCTCTCTAGTTGCTGTTTAGATTTGGTTTGTTTCTGTACCTGATCTTCTAACTCGCAGATTTGGTCCTCTGCTTCTTCTAGTCCACTGTTCAAGCCTTCCATGGTGTTTTTGATTATAGCTATATCATTTTTCATTTCTTCCTGATTTTTGCATAGGTTGTTGATTTTCTCATCCATCTTGTGTATGAACTGTATGACTATTACTCTGAATTCTTTTTCTGTCATCTTGCATGCTTCGGTTTCACTTATTTCCTTACTTGGTTATTCTTCCTTTTCTTTCCTCTGGGGATTGTTTCGTTGTCTCCCCATTCTGACTATCACCAGAAGGTTCAGATGTCTAGTTGCGGGGGCCTGGACTGTGTGCAATGGAATTTTTGCACCTTCCAAGTGTCACTGAAGAGTTCTGATACCACAACATACAGTTTCTGTGAGTTGGTGGGAGCCATGCTCGCTCTGGGTCAGGGTCACAGGCAGTTAGTGTGGCCTCATGTGTGTACCTAGAATCAGGGACCCTGCCTGTGCCAATGAACAGAGAACCCACTGGTGAGTGCCAAAAATCAAAGGCCCCTATTACATGTCAGGCATCAGAGGCTCTCTGTGTCTATGCCAAGAATCGAGTATCAGTATCAGAATCTCTGTTTCTTGTTGCTACCTCACAGAGAATCAGGTCTCTGTGTGCATATCCAAGAACTGGAGTCACTGGCTCTTAGTGTGACTGTACTGGGAATCAGGAATCTCAGGCGCATGTAATGAGGAATGGAGTCTAGTCACTAGTGGTCAATGCTGCCTCTTGTGTGGAGATTCAGTGTTCCCGATCTGCCTGGGAGACTGGGTTGCTCAGTCTCACTGTGTTGGCAAGAGGTCCACTTCTGCCCTGCAGTAAACAGACTTCTGTATGCACTTGCCCTGACTCAAAGTCAGGTGACACTGTCCCTTAGTGTGGGTGTGGGGTCTGGTCACACAGATGTGCACTGTGGAAAACAGACTCCCTGTGTCCATGTACCCCAGCTCAAATTCAGCGCTGCCTTCCTGTGTAGGCACAGGGTCTAGTCATGGAGAACAAACTCCCCAGGTTTGCACTTCCAGGCTCAAGTTCAGTGCTGTCTCCCTGCATGGGCATAGGATCTGGTCACAGAAAACAATTTCCCCAAGGTCGTGCACCTATGCTCAAATTCAGGACTACCTCCCTGCTTGGGCGTGGAGACAAGTCACGGGAAACAAATTCCCCAAGTTCACAAGTCCAGACTCAAGTTCAGCACTGTCTCCCTGCCCCTGCATGGAATCTAGTCGCAAAAAGCTACCTCCTTAGGGTTGAGCAGTTAGGCTCAAATTCTGCTCAGTCTCCCTGCCTAGGCATGGAGATGAGTCACGGGAAACAAATTCTCAGAGTTTGCAAGCCCGGGTCAAGTTCAGCACTGTCTCCCTGCCCTGCATGGGCTTGAGATCTGGTGGCAAAAGACTACCTCTCTAGGGATGAGCGATTGGGCTCAAATTCTGCTCAGTCTCTCTCCCTGGGCACAGAGATGAGTCACAGGAAACAAATTTCCAGAGTTTGCAAGCCTGGAGTCAAGTTCAGTGCTGTCTCCCTGTGCTGCATGAGCACGGGATCTGGTGGCAGAAGACCACCTCCCTAGGGATGAACAACTAGGCTCAAATTCCACTCAGACTCCCTGCCTGGGTACAGAGACTAGTAGCAGGAAACAAACTTCCCACGTCTGACACCAAGGCTCAAAGTCAGGCAGAGTCACCGCTGCTTTGTGTGTGCAGAAAACCTTATTATGCAGCTGAGGTCTAGTAGTTTCTATGTCGCTGCCGCGGGGGCAGTGGGAGAGGGGGATTGGCTTTGTGACTCACAGAAATCTGTGGCTGGGTTCCTGGAGTCCTGGTGTCTCTGAGTCTGCAGCTGTTGTGGCAGGTCTTCTACTAGAGCAGCTGTAGGGTCCTGGTTTGCTTCCGAGACCAGACTGGATAGTGGCGAGGCTAGGATCCTAGTCTCAAGCAGTTCTGTTCTTCAAGATGGCATGGTCTCTGTGCTGCTGGAGTGTTTGTGGCAGCCACGGGGTTTTGCCATCTAAGACTGCCGGGATTGGCAGCCCCCTGGAATAACTGCAGGGTCTAATTGTTCCTATTTCACTCACACACAACTCACACATATCCACACACACCTCTATCGCTCCCTCACTCTCTCACACACTCTCCCTCCCTCCCTTCCTGCCGGTCTCCCAGTCTAAAAGATCTTATCATTACTTTCCCATTGTATTTGTCTCTGTTTTTTATTCCCTTATTAATGCTTTACCTGGTGTCAATTGATCAATAATAACAGAAGCCACTGTGCTGAGGGCTTTCTACACATTAGTTCATTTACATCTTGACAACACTACAAAGTAGGTGATTTACAGGCTATTTACAAATGAGAAAGTGAGGTTTGGGTAAATTAGGACTGTCACTCAAATAACACAGCTAGAAAGTGGCATTGGGATTTAAACCCTGCTCCGACTCACAAGCATTGCTCAAAGCCACACAATAAAATACAGAGAGCCCAGGAAACATGCACTTTCTCTGATTAACACCCATATCTGAACACATGCTACAGAGTCTGAACGTTGTCTACTATGACCTTGCCAACTCTCTGAAGATGATGATAAAGACTAAGATGGCCATGGCATTTTCTGTAAAAAGGCACAATACAAAAGGAATTTAAGAATTGTCAGAAACCTTGAGGCCAGAAACATGCCTAATACAAAGCAGGGTGCTAAACAGGTGCCTGATTAAATGCTTTTGATGATGAAAGAGAATTCCTCCGGCAATGGAGGCAGATCAGTGAGGTGAGGAGTATTAAATGAGCCACCCCCAGTGCGGGGTAGGGGGGTGAAGAAACAGGGGTGCCATCAAAGACAAAGGAGACAAGCCAGACAAATCCAAAACCAGCACAATTATGAATAGAAAACGGGAGCCTTTGCAAGTCTAAGGGATAGTAGGTCAGAGACTATATCAGAAGTCGCTCTCCTGTTGGCTTCTAGTCTTCAAATCTCTATGTCTCCTCTCCCTAATTCTAACCCTCCCACAGCATGCACTAGTAGACAGAAACCAGATTGCCAGGGTTTATGGGTAGGAAAATAAAAAGCCCCAGGTGCACAGAATTGATTCAAGAAGAACTGCAGTGCCTGATACTGTTTTAGTGTTCCATAGGGCAGTTGATGAAGCCACTGGCTGAAAGGGAAGAAATGGAAGTGGAGGTCAGAGGCACAGGAGCATTGGCCTAGGTGCTATGGAGATGGTACAGAGCATAACTTTTCAGACATGATGGTTATTTAAAAAGTGAAAAATGCTAAACACAGCCACTTGTTCATTCAGTAAATACTTTTAAGCAAAAAAGTATTTTTTGTCTTACACAAAGAGATCTGGCCATGAACAGGCCCACGCCTTCATGCAGCTTCAGGGGTGGTTGGTCAGAGTGGCCAGGATGACACTCGCCATTACTCTTTATAACACTATATAGTTGGACAAGCACTTTCACATTCCATTATTTCATCCAACCTGACAATGTTGCTTGGAGGCCAATGTTGGGAAACTCACTTGACAAAAAGAGAAAACTGAGATTGAGGGATTAGATGTGCCCAAGTCTGCACAGCTAGATAATGAGAGACTAAAAATGAGAACTCAGGGTAGCTAGCTGTTGCTCACAATGAGCAAAGGGCTGGGCAGAAAGCAGCTATTTTGGGCATTAAATGTCTCTTTGCTCTCTCTCCTTCTATCCCTTTCCTCCCCTGTCCCTACCCTTCTTTAAATTAAACAAAGTCCTCTCTTCATATCTAATTTTGTGATCTGGATTCAGCTCTAGTATTGAAATGCCAGTTCAAGCAACTTTGGGCTCTGGAAAACCAAAGACAGCAGTCAGCAATATTTAGATGAACACTATATGGTACATTAACGCACCCACATTTCCTTGTTCTTTGAGCTTTAGTAAATTTGGTTTAAACCACCCAATTCTAAAAACTGAAAGTTCAAAGCCCTTCCCTCAATTTCTATGAATTCCTAGAGCTTTAGAGTCTAATTTCCTTGTATCTGGTTTCTGCATTCACACCTGCTATCTTCTTTGGCCTCAAATTGAAACCCAGCCCCTCACCAATCCGGTGAGTTTAATCAAATGGTATAGATTTGCTAGGGGGTGAGGAAAGGGGTTTGAGGATATGCCTAATTAAACAATACAGAGCCCTCTGCCATCTCACTATTTCCACTTTCTCTTTCCCATTTCCTCTTCCCAGTCCTCCCCGTGTTCGCTAAGAAGTCCTCTTCTTATTTCACACAATTCAGTGTATCAATCTATCAATCGCATTAAGTATCCAGAGCTTGCCCCTGAGAGGGGTCTTATTCTCTACCCCAAGTATTTCTCCCAAAAAAGTATAGTATTCCCTATTAAGAGACATTAAGGCAAACAAAATGTTCTACATTTTGTGACATAATAACGCTCTGAAGCAGACATTATTATTCCCGCTTTCTAGATAACAAACCTGAGGCACAAAAACAAAGCCAGCGGTCGCCAACCAGTGGTCTGCGGACTGGTGGTCCACGAGGTCCGAAAGGCTGGCGACGGCTGAAAACCACCTGCCCACATTTTTATAGCAGATTGCAGCTCCAAAGTCCAAGCCCTGATTGCGACAAAGTCCAAGTTTTTTGTAAGACACCATAATCTTGAAGTTGTCCCAGAAAAGTGTAGGTGAAGGAGCAATCTTAGAGGAAAAAAAAATGGAAAAGGCCCACTTTCTTCTATATTCAGGAAGGACTTGCCAAGCAGAAAATTATGCCTATATAGAGATATGCCTATATAGAGATAATTCTCTTTACATAGCCTAGTGAGAATAAAGCCTAGAACCCAAATTGTTATTTTGAAATTGTCTAATACAGATACGTCTGTGACTTTCTAATCTGACAGAGGAGTTTATCTTGAGGTGATATTTATTCCAAGTACCAGAAGTACTTAGAACTTAACATTGTTCACTTTAGAAAATTACAGTAAGACAACATAGATGTATCTTGTTATGCTAAATGAGATACATCAGGTGGAGAAAGACAAATATTGTATATCACTTATACATGAAATCTATATGTATAAACAGAGAGTAAACTGTTGGTTACCAGGGTGGAGGGGGCGGGGGGATAGGACAGATGTGGTTAAGGGTAGAAACTTGCAATAAAGAATAAAGAAGTCATAGGGGAGGAATCCAAGATGGCGGCATAGGTAAACACCTACACTGCTGCCTTGCACAACAATTTAAAAACTACAACTAAAAGACAGAACGGATATCATCCAGAACCACAGGAAAGCTGGCTGAGTGTAAGTTCTACAGCTAGAAGGAAAGAGAGGGGTTCACAGAAACCCAGAGGAGCTGCAAAAAAGCTGAGGTACGGAGACGCGTGCACGCTGAGAGAGCGGGTGCCAGAGTACCTGGCTGGCTTTCTCTGGTGGGAGGGAAACAGAGACTCCCAACAGCATTGAACCCCTTATCTTATGACACTAAACTCCAGATCCAGCCGAAACTCATACAGAGGGAGTTTGGACTGTGAAAAGGGAGAGGTGCATGGAAATTTAGGGGAGTCGCAAATGATCAGAGGTCTGATGGCTCGCACAATGCTGCGTGCAGAGGACAGATTGCTGATTGTGCTGCTGACTTTCGCGAGTGGGCGGGAGACAGACACTCCCAACTGTGCCACTTCTGACTCCACTAAGCCGTTGTTTCGGGCGAAACCCTGGAGACCTAGATTCGTGTGGTCCTGGTGCTCAGGGGAGCTGGAAAGGCAGCGGTCTAGAGGCACTGCAGGCGAGCACGCACAAGGACGCTCCAGTGATTACCTAGTCACATGAAATTCAGGGGCCATGGAGGGCAGGGCCGACTGGAAGGCAAGGCGGTACCTTAAGCCTTTAGACTCCACCCATCCCAAGCTCAACAGAGGCTTCTTTGGTTTTGCAAGTCTGGTTTCATAAGGCTGAATGAATTCAACACAGAAGTTTCCCCAGCATAGTGAAAATGCCGAGACAAGGGAAGGGATCACAAGCAAAAGAAATGGAGGGAAAAAAACGACTGGATATAGAGTTCAAAACCACACTTCTAAGGTTTTTCAAGAATATGCTAGAAAAGTTGGATAAAGTTAGCGAGAGCCAAGAGGAGATGAAAAAGGACCAACTAGAGATGCAAAAGAGCCAACTAGAGATGGTAAAGGTCCAACTAGAGATGAAAAAGTAACAACTAGATATTAAACATACACTGACTGAAATAAAAAATATTATACAGAGACCTAACAGCAGACTAGAGAAAGGCAAGAATCAAGTCAAAAATTTGAAATATAAAGAATCAGAAAACACTCAACTGGAAAAGCAAGAAGAGAAAAGAATCCAAAAATGTGAACATAATGTAAGGAGCCTCTGGGACAGCTTCAAGCGTACCAACATCAGAATTGTGGGGGTGCCAGAAGAAGAGAGAGAGCAAGATACTGAAAACCTATTTAAAGAAATAATGACTGAAAACTTCCCACATCTGGTAAAAGAAATAGACTTACAAGTCCAGGAAGCACACAGAACCCCATATAAAAGGAATCCAAAGAGGACCACCCCAAGACACATCATAATTAAAATACCAAGAGCAAAAGACAAAGAGAGAATATTAAAAGCTGCAAGAGAAAAACAGTTCATTACCTACAAGGGAGCACCCATATGACTGTAAGCTGATTTCTCAACAGAAACGATGCAGGCCAGACGGGAGTGGCAAGAAACATTCAACGAGATGAATAGCAAGAACCTACAACCAAGAATAATCTATCCAGCAAAGCTATCATTCAGAATTGAAGGGCAGATAAAGAGCTTCACAGATAAGAAAAAGCTAAAGGAGTTCATCAACTCCAAACCAGTATTATATGAAATGCTGAAAGGTACTCTTTTAGAAGAGGAAGAAGAAAAGGGTAAAAGATAAAAAATTATGAACAACAAATACATATCTATCAACGAGGGAATCTAAAAATTAAGTGAATTAAAAATTTGATCAACAGAATAAACTGGTGAATATAATAGAATCAGGAGCACAGAAAGGAAGTGGACTGATAATTCTCAGGGGGAAATGGGTGAGGAGTGTTCAGGGAGAGACTGGACAAAAATCATACACCTATGGATGAGATCAATGGGAGGGAGGTAAGGGCTGAGGGAAGGGTGGGAGCTGGGTGGAGGGGTGCTATGGAGGGGAAAAAAAAGAGAAACAAATGTAATAATCTGAATAATAAAGATTTAATTTTAAAAAAAGAGAAGTCATAGGGATCTACTGCACTGTATAGTGAGTGTAGATGGCAGCACTGTATTATAATCAGCAAACTTGCTAAGAGACTAGATCTTAATTATTTCAAACATTAAAAAAATTATAATTACATGAAGCAATAGGAGTGCTGATTATTGCTACAATGGCAATCACATATAACATACAAATGTATTAAATCAACATGCTGCCCACCTTAAACTTATACATTGCTATATATGTCAAATATATTTCAATTTTAAAAGAAAAAAACATTACTGTGGAGACGGACACCAAATGAAGTCATAATTGAGGAAGCATTATTCAAAAATCCGACACTGACAGTAAGGATGATAATGGATGGCTGCATTTAGCTCCAGAAATGAACCAGCCAGCCTCAGAACTCGCTCTTCCTGCTGACACTGTGAATCTTGCCATCTGTGACAAGCTGCCTAACCCAGCCGATAACTTTGCAACACCTTGCATGGCAGAATAGAACCCAGAAATGAGGTCTATACAAAAGGGTGAATATTGCATGCGACTCTGGGATTTAACAAAAACTGTAGAGGGAAATCCTAAAGAGATTTTTTCCCCATCTTATCACCCCATTATGTTTGACAAGAAAACATCATCATCATATCAACGACAACAACATCAGCATAAGCCAGGCACTGTGCTAGGCACAGCAGGTATAAGGACAAGTTAAAACAGAGTTGTTGCCCTCACGGAAGTTCTAGTCTAGAGGGGAGAGAGATTTTAAAATAAAAATCACAAATATAAGCATTAATTGCATTAGTAAATTCTAAATATTTTACTCATTGACTTGTTTGACTCCATAACCCTAGGAGGTAGATAGAATTATCCTTAGTATTATTCTTATTTTAAGGATCAGTAAATTGGGATTCTGAATATTTAATCAACTAGCCAAAGGCTCCTTGGAACTGGGATTTGACCTAGGTCTAAATTCAGAGCTACCCCACTGTATTCTGGCACCACTGAAAAGAAGGATCTAAGATGAGCCTTTTAACATTGGATTATGAGATGTTAAGGCATGTTAGTGATCATGGGAGACAGAAGTGATTGATTATCCACTGAGCCTCATGGAACCTTCTTGGGGACTCCTTACAGTTTCTGCCATCACATTCCACCAGGTTGTGAATATGAGCAACTTTTTGGATTTTCTTATCCTGAGTTCTCCTTTTTTTTTTTCTTTTCTTTTAAGGAAGAGTCTTTATTTCACATAGAGGATAAAGGAAAAAACAAACGAACACCAACACAATTTGCAGGGATCTGTATAGCAGAGCTCCCTGAACTTTTTCTGTGAATAATCAGATAATAAATTCTTAGAGTCCTCTATCTCTGCTGCAATTATTCTACCTCTGTTGCAACTATGAAGCTGTACCATGAAAGCAGTTATTGGCAATAAGGAAATGAAGGGCATCACATCACTGTATTCAAGTAAAACCTTATTTATGGCTACTAAAATCTGAATTTTATTTCACTTTTTTTTTAGTTACAAAGTAGTACCCTAAGTTCTCCATCAAAAAGGGATGCTTTTACAGCCACTTTGATTATTCCCTTGTTTATTTGATTTTTACCCTTTTTTACGTGACTGTTTTCTTGATTATTCTGAGCCAGGAAATGACCTAGAGTCTTAACATGACAGATCTCATATAACCTGACCACTGGCATCCTCTCCAACTCCCAACCTGGAACATACCATTCTTTCAAGACCATATCCTTACATTTAATTGCCCGTTGTTTTTTTTTTTATGAGTGTGTGTGTGTGTGTGTGTGTGTGTGTGTGTGTGTGTGTTTTTAAGCTTAAAAGCTTTCCCTGCCTACTTCAGGCATTTCCTCCTTTGTGTTCTGACCTTTATTAAAACTCTTATCACCAGGTGAACCCTGAGTTTCTTTGGGTAAGAACTGTGTCATATCCACCAGGCAATTCCAGCACCTAAGAACAGACAGACACACAGTAGGCACTGTATAAATACTCTATGAATGAATATATGAATGAGTAAAGAAATGATGAATACCTTGTGACTCAGGGCTCTGGCATTCCTGGCAGGCACAATTTCAAAATTCCTCCTAAGCCATTTCACTTAAGCAGTTCAATAAGTAGCACCACAGAATATCAGCTCTGCCATGTTTCTGAAATACACTCTTCCAACACTTATATTTTACAGATCAGGAATGGAGGTTTTGCAGAGAAGAGATTTGCTCATGGTCACTTCTACATTATTCTCCACTTACTCCTGAGTCATTCTTGATTGCAGGTGGTTCATTCTTCTAACTGTGAGCTCAATGCAATCCCAAGACATTTTTTAAATTAAAATTAATGACTGATCTACAAAGAAGCCTATTTAGTGTCACAATTACCAGGGGGGGGCTTGAGAGACACTCTGGCGGGTGAAGGGATGCAGAGGCAATGAGGTCATCGTGTTGTCTGTATTTATCAATGGGGATCTCAGTTCCTTCCCTCCATGAAGACTCTCTGCACTTAATGGGAGATTTTTAAAGCCTGTGGTTTGCAACAAGATCCATCACTGT
This sequence comes from Lasiurus cinereus, assembly GCA_011751065.1. Taxonomy (NCBI): domain Eukaryota; kingdom Metazoa; phylum Chordata; class Mammalia; order Chiroptera; family Vespertilionidae; genus Lasiurus; species Lasiurus cinereus. The sequence continues at coordinate 42,447,674 of JAAGEH010002531.1, read as the reverse complement.
TGCTTCTTGAGCCTATTATTAGTTGAGCCTATTATTCCTTGCTGCTCATTGCAAGTACAAAGTGGGACTTGAATAAATGTAGGATGATACTAAATAAATATACATATGGTGTAGGTAACACAATTAACCCAAGCATAGATAATGCAACTAATACTCTACCATGTGTTGTAGTCAAGAATTTGGCAAAGCCTCACCCCAAAAAGTTATTATGTTGTTGAATTCTCTATAAACAAGTTTTATCTAAAAACCTATACTAATAACAGCATAGGGCCGCCACGACCAGACAGACAATCAAACACCTGGGTCCCAGCCGTGGTGGTAGCAGCAGGAGTCAGGCCTGAGTCCATCACCAGTTAGAAGGTATCTCAGGGTGAGGGCCATCACCTCAGCCAGAACTCAAGATGGACACCTGGCCTGGCCTGGCCCCTCTTCAGAGGCAGCTCCTTTCCTCCATGTACACTGCAGAGGACAGACAGCGATGCCTAAGAGGCTGGGACCATGGTGCCCCATCCCTACCCTACTCCCCTGGCCCCTTTCACCTGTGGCCCCACAGAAGGGTATGTATGAGAGCCCTTCCCCTGCTACTTCTCACCACTGTCTCTGGCCATCCCTCAGCACACAGGCATATAAGCTTTCAAACTTGTCCTACTCACTTCCTCTCACCCCCTTCCAGGGCCTCTGCTCTAGATGGGGCCTTTGGAATCCAGGGCTCTGGGGTTTTATAACAGAGATGGAGTGAAAAGGGTAAACAGCACCAAAGATGGCTGATATGGCCACCCACCTCTGCCTCAGTTTGACCAATTAGTTCAGCCTCGGAATGTGGCACTCAGAGGGGATCCCTACTTCCCCAGCAAAGGCTCTAGGGCCTCGGTCCCAATACCAACCTCCTCTCCCCCTTGGCTCTCCCCACAGCTGATGCTTGCTGCAGCTCCATGTGCCTTACTTAACCCCTTCCTTCCCTGTTCCTACAAGGGAAGTTGCATCTTCGTATGTTATATTCATATAAACTTTCTAACGTTTGGGGGGGAAAAACATGATGACCAAGAGAATGCCACAGTCAGGCTCAGGAGAATGGAGAGGAGGGAGAATTCCATTAAGGTGGCAGATGCAAAGATATTTCTGAGCAGAACACCAAGGACTTCTTCCGTGTTCTGAACCTTTGCTTTGGTTTTCAGAATTCCCTGCTCCCCATCTTTGGATCCCTCCCTCTGAGGGGCGCTGTCATCGTCACATGGGTACAACTGGAATATTGTATCTCAAGAGGATTGCCCCAATGTACACATCCCTTTATCCGATGATGAAAAAATTCCAAAGAATAAGAATGGAGACAGACTTCTGTTCTCTAGGCTTAGAAACCCCCGGAAGTGTCCTACGAAAAGCTGAGACTTGGTTCTGTCCACATGGCTCAGAGAGATTGGATGAGGAAATGGCCTGGTTTGGCCCTGACTATACCCACTTATGTTGTTCTTAAAGGTGTCTTTGCCACAATGCGAATAAACTGCCACTTTTGGAATAGGGCCTCATACAAAAATCTGAATTCCCAACTTTTCTTAAAACAGATCTATGTTCTGCAACTGTGGTCACCGTCCTGAGATCAGGTCCTGTCACTGGGAATCAAGGGGCACTGGAGTGGAGCTCCCTCTCCCCACCCCACATCCCTCCTCATGCCCTTTGACATTCAGTGATTGAGCTGAACTCACTTTGGGGGAGGCCTGGCAAGGGTGACAGGTGTCACAGATAGAAGGATGGAGAATGGAGAGGCAGATATCTTGCTTGGTCCCTCCTTGCATGGGGTCAGGCAGATGAAGGCCGGTCAGCCTGTCCCACAATTGGGTGAAATAGCGTTTTCTGTGTCCACCTCTCACCACGTGAGCCCGACCACTCCCCTCAGCTTCAGGCAACTCTCTGCATTCCACGACAGCACTCTCTGCCCTCACATGCTGCTCGCCCTAAATGAGAAGGAAGAGAGCAATTGGCCCACAGACAACTACCCAGAAAGATAGGGTTCACAGCTGACAAGAGCAGTGGTGGTGGCAGCACTAAGGAGCAGCAAGCTGAGTAGTAAAGAGCAGTGAGCAGTTGGGTGGTAAGGAGCAAGGGGTCCTGGACTGTGAGAGGGATTTCCAACGGGCAGACAGACATTCCCTGAGGCATCCTGGACTGCAAGAGGGTGCAGGCTGGGCTAAGGGAACCCTCTGCCCACCCCCTCCTCCCAGTGCATGAATTTCATGCACCAGGCCTCTAGTAATAATATAAAAGGTGTAATTCTGCTTACTCTGCTTACCTATCAAGAAGCAGACAGATCTCACTGGCTGCCCATGGCGGTGTGCTGTTTTTTTCTCTTTAGAAAGCAAGGGTTTTCAAAACAGGATAAATCTCTTTTCATCTTGTATCCCCAGTGCCTCAAACATAGTAGAAGCTCCACAGATGTTTGGTGAAACAATAAGTCAATAAATAAGAGAATGAGTGTTTGCCTACTGTAGTCATTAAGATTAGGTCCAATTGTACATGAGTGAAAACAAAATAAGAGGTTCAACAAGATTAAGGTTTCTGTCTCTTTTATACAAAAAAAAAAGGTAAGAAAGCCTGATGAACAGCCAACCAGTGTACATCAGGCAGAAGACTGGATTAAAAGACTGTGGTGTGTATATACATATACACACACATACACACACAATGGAATATTACTCAGTCATAAAAAAGTATAAGATCTTACTATTTGTGACAACATGGATGGGCCTACAGGGTACTGTGCTAAATGAATAAGTAAGAGAATGACAAATACCATTTGAATTTACTTATTTGTGGAATCTAAAGAAAAAAACAAACAAAATGGAAAAAGATTCATACTTACTGAGAAAAAAACTGATGATTGCCAGTTGGGAGGGTAATTGGGTATCTGGGTCAAAAATTTGGAGGGAATATGTAGAGGGTACAAATTGTATTGACAAAATAGTAGTGCTTATGCTTATATGCATGCATACAAGTCCTTTGGTTGATGTTTCCCTCTTCCCCTCTCCCTCCCCTGTTACCCCTCTGAGGTTTGACGGTCTTATCAATGCTTTTCTTTTTAAAAGACTATAATTCTCCATTATTTGAATTATACTTTACGTACTTCAATAGCAGTTTATAATTTTTATTTGGATAAATAATTCATGTATTTGTAAAAAAAAAAAAAAAGAAAGAAAGAAAGAAAGAAAGAAAGCCTGATGAATATGAGAGTTCCACAGCCAGCAGAGACTTAGGCTCATTTTACCTTTTTGCCTCCTCCTTCTACAACTCGAGATTGCTTCAAGATCAAAGGTGGCTGCCATAGAATTAATCAAATCAGTGATGAAGGCAACAAGAAGAGTGGAAAATGCACCCCCACCTAGTCAAGATTTTTTTTAAGCTTAAGTAGTTTTAAAATATATTTTCTTTTTTTTAAATTGTGGTAAGATATAAATAAATATATTAGATGTAGACATAAATACCTCATAAAGTTTGCCATCTTAACCATTTTTATGTGTATAATTTAATGGTATTAAATACAATTATAATGTACAACCATCATCTCCTCCATCTCCAGAACACACTTGATCTTATAAAACTAAAAGACTGGTTTGGCTCAGTGGATAGAGCGTCGGCCTGCGGACTGAAAGGTTCTGGGTTCAATTCCGGTCGGGGACATGTGCCTTGCTTGTGGGCGCATCTCCAGTATGGGGTGTGCAGGAGGCAGCTGATCGATGTCTCTCTCTCATCGATGTTTCTGATTTTCTATCCCTCTCCCTTCCTCTCTGTGAAAAATCAATAGAATATATTTTTAAAAAAACAAAACTCTGTGCTTGTTAAACCCTGACTCTCCATCCCCCTCCCCACTTGGCCTTGGCAACCACCATCCTAACTTCTCTGTAAACTTGACTACTCCAGGTACCTCATATAAGTAGAATCATACAGTCCTTTTGTGACTGGCTTATTTCACTTAGCATAATGTCCTCAAGATTCATCCATGTTGTAGCATGCATCAGAATTTCCTTCCTTTAATTTTTTTATTTTCACTGTGGACACTATTACAGATGTCTCCTACTTCCCTCCTCTTTGCACAGATCCTCCTCCTTTCTTTTTTATATTCCATTGTATGTATATGCCATATTTTGTTTAGCCATTCATATCAGTGGATACTTGGGTTGTTTCCATTTTAGGGTATCAAGAATAATGCTGCGATGAACATAGGTATATCAACTAGAGCTTGACTGGCCATCCTTAACTGTAAGAGAGTTTGAGGAAAATAGCCTTTACTTGGACACATTTGCCATCCAAACAATGTATTTCCCAAATAAAAAGAGAGAGAGGATATTGGGTGGACAGCTAGCAGACCATGCCACTCTGCTGGAAAGTGCTTGCTTTTCTCAGAATAATCCATCTGCTCCCACATTTGAACAGTTTGTCTGTGGGTTAAAGGACAGTCTCCAGAAACCCTCTTCCTGTAAAAGAGTGGCATGTTCAGCCCAAAAGATAATTCTGCTGTATGATTTTCGAAGCATTTTCAAATATCTACGCTCTCATCTCCAGACCCACACACAGTTGCAAAGACCTATTTAACCTGGAAATTTACTGGCATTTTCACTCAACAGATCAGAAAGGGTAATTATCCTCCCACTGCCCACCAGCCAAGCAGCTCTCACTTCTTTTTTCAACTCGAATGGGTGTTCTTTTTGTAACAGTTAAGAATTTTTAATGGGATAATTTGTATTGTGATACTCCAAAGGAGAGGTATAGACCAGGGCACTTTCTAATACATTTGTCCTCAGAACTCTTTCCTTCTTTTACGGAACAACTCCAGAGAAGTGTACTGAGCAACATATTATGGGAAACAGCCGGGAAACCTGGACACTCATAAACACCTTCAGGTCCCTCTTACTTTTGCTGCTCTCCAAGTCATCTCAATTCTGCCTGGCGAAGTCTCTCATCTTTCCTTTCCTTCTCTTCTCTCCTGTTAAATTAATTAAACAAGGACGTCATTAGACTGAGGTGGTTCTAATAAGTTTATTAGCAGCTATGACATAAGCAATTCAAAACCTAAATGCCTCAAGGTTAGGATACAGAAAACTATGGCCAACCAGTCACAAACAGCCAAGTAGGCCTTCCCAAATAAGGCAAACATATAAGCTATAGCCAATCAAATGAGTTTCTTGCTTTGCTTCCTTCCCTTTTTACTTTATAAAAGCTTCTCTCCCCCAGCTCCTGTCCTTGGACTGCCCCTAACCACCTTTGGTTCCTCATACCTAACTGCAGATCTTGCATGAAGTAGAAGATGGCCATTAAGTTTGTTGAATTGATTTGCCTTAGATGTCAGTGGCTGTGCCTAAAAGTTGGAAAAATAAACAAATGAACCCACCAACAACGGTCTAAAGAGCTTTTTGACTAATTGTTCAGAACACTCCATATGGACCACCAAACAACAGTCATAGTGATCAACATCTCTTGTAAAGACTGGAAGTGAAAAATTATTTCATCCCACTCATCTTCTGTCAGGGATGCTGAAGAAAGTTCTAGACTCATTCAGGGGTTAATCATTGCCTCATTTTTTTTCACTGCCGAAGGAATTCTGTGCCAGACACAAAAGCCTCCTTGTCTTAACTTATTATCCCTTCACTCTAAGAAATACTAGTGTTCTTTTCACGTTTTAGCCACTGACCCCAGACCATAATTAAAAACCAATCCGAAACTATCCCAGTCTTAAAAATATAAAAATATTTTCTTTAAAACACAACAATGCCATCCATATCTGTGACAGTTTGTTAATGACTAGAGAGCAGGGGAACAGGGATGGTTTGGGAGAATTACCAATTATCACTGAGATAACAAAAGGAAAAGAGGATGCCTGAGGGGGATTGCTAAATCAGGGCTTTTCGCTTTTTCTCTTGCTCTGCATTTTCATTAGTCGCTGTCTGGATCAGAAAAGGTCATAAGCCTAATTGTACCTGTGGACACCACATAATAGAGGCATTAACATGGTGCCCAATGACCCGCCAAGAGCACTTCCCTGCCGGCCTGAAAGTTCCCAAACCAGTCAAATCAAAAAGTCCATGAAATGTAGATGACATTTGGGATGTTTTAGGTAGGATGATAACGTTGCCGATATGTTTTAAAAAGACAGAGAGAAAGCCCATCCCTCTCAAAGGTACACATTGGAATATTTACAAATAAAAAATATGATGTTTGAGATCTTCATCAAGCTATTTCTGTTGGGGGGTAAGAGAGTAGGGGAGAGGGAATAAATGAAGCACAATTGCCCCTTGCTAATAATAGCTGGCTCCGGGTAATGGCAGACGTATACAATGCTCTCCTTGTACATGTGTGTTTGAAATTTTCTATAATAAAAAGTTTCTAAAATACCATGGGTGTCTTCTTTTTTAGAGACCCCACTAAGAAAGCCAGACTTTTGATACCCAGAAACCCCCTCCTTGAGGCCAGAAAACTAATATAAGTGTGTTGGTATTATCACACGCTCTTTGCTGTTTCTAAAACATTAAATGTTGAACTCTTTGTCTCCAGCGAAGGGGAAACTAGGAGTGAGTGGGAGACCCTCTCTCACACCATAAAAATATTAATCACATCAACATTTTTTCCTCACTTCTAATCATGTACCCCATGGCCTGCCACATGTTAGCCAACTGATTAGTTTCAGAAGAATTTGTAAAAGTTTACTACTGCTATCATCAGCACAAGGCCCTGTTGGCAATGTACTCTAAATAGGAACAGACTGAGATCTGGTTATAAATTCTATGTTCAAAATAGCTTCTTCTCAGCAGCCACATCCACAGGCTCCCTAGAAGACTTCCCTGTTTGGGGTTTAAGGATTTCCTTGCCCAGGAATCTGGCTCTTTTTCTTTAAATTTTTTGTAATATATTTTATTGATTTTTACAGAGATGAAGGGAGAGGAATAGAGAGTTAGAAACATCGATGAGAGAGAAACATCCATCAGCTGCCTCCCACACGCCTCCCACTGGGGATGTGCCCACAACCAAGGTACATGCCACTGACCGGAATCAAACCTGGGACCTCTCAATCCACAGACCGACACTCCATCCACTGAGCCAAACCGGTTTTGGTAAGAATCTGGCTCTTGAGGTTCCACTTAGTTGGGTCACTTCTCAGCCTCTTTTGTCTTCTTTCACAGCAAGAAGAGGAAATTTCTCTTCTGGAAATTTCCTCCAACCCTTCTGGTTTCTCCTTGCTTTCTAGAGCAGCATAAGATCCTGTCCTTAAAGTCTCCTGCTATGCCCACCATTCAAGTAGGGCACCTGTCCGCTGTCAATCTGGTGTTCTTGCCAATCAAATCAAGTAAGATCGAAAGGTATCAGGGTAGCGCTTTCTGTGTACCCAGAACTTTCCTATGTCCTAGAAAAAAAGGAAAAAGAACAGTGGGCTATAGACAAAGGGGTAGAGGAGGGAGGGAAGGGAAGAGAAAGGAAAGAAAAGGAAAAGAAGATGATGAGGAGAGATAGAACAGAGGGAGAGGAAGGAAGGAAGGAAGGAAGGAAGGAAGGAAGGAAGGAAGGAAGG
>JAAGEH010002531.1:42370041-42440115 GCA_011751065.1 Lasiurus cinereus | reverse complement strand
AGGAAGGAAGGAAGGAAGGAAGGAAGGAAGGAAGGAAGGAAGGAAGGAAGGAAGGAAAGAAAGGAAGGAAGGAAAATAATGATCTCCTAATTAACTATCTTCCAAAACCTTTAGACATGAGAATATGTTTTTCCAGAAAATACTTCCTCAGATTCACTAGCACAGAACTTCAAGAGAGAAACAACTAAGCATAATTTTCAAAAATTTGTGTGTGGGTGGGGGGGGGGTCTCTTTTCATCTTCAGTCATGTTGAGTTCAGAAGGCTGCTACCGTAAGCTGGACCACTGGTGGAGGCGGCACCCATGCTTGATGATTCAATTGACTCAGTGGGTGACTAGATAGTTTTAAAAGCCCTTTGTGTCAGCACAGGTCATTTGTATATATCAGATGCAAAAGGAAACTCTGCAGCCTCCTCAGACTAGCCTAGAATACTCTCCCAAATGGACAGAATGCTGTGATTTGTCAAGAAAATTTGAACATTACCTGGTAAAGTTCTTCCTGAATAATGGGTCTGGATGTCGGTTTGGAAAATGTCCCCTGTGCTTGTTTCATTTTAAAGTATGTGGTTAAGAGACTTTGGCATGATTTATTTGTTGGTTGGGCGTGTGGTAGAGTAGAGAGAAGGGGGCAGAAATTATATGACAATTTAAAACATAACAGATTTTGTTTGGCACTCCTTGGTGGGAACTTGAAATTGAATACAGTAGCAAAGTCATCTGTCAAGGGCAGCTTGCTCTGATGTCCAAGAGAACCTCCTTAAAAACGTATACGTCATAGATGTAAGAAATAAATGACATTTTCATTCCTTCCATTCTTCATGTCTTGGGGATATGAGATGCAAGGAATGAGATCTTGGATTGTAAATCATGGTGACTGGCTGTTAAATCTGAGACCAGGCCCATCGGTTAGTCTGCATGTTCAGTATTGTTCATTTTCAGCTCCCTCTTCTCACCCCCTCTCAGCTCCCAGACTACCTCCTCCCCAGGCTTGTTATTCACCTTCATTTATCTTGGTAAGAATGACATGATGGGAAATTGTTAAGACTTGAAGGAACTGCAAAGAAATGGTCAACCCGATGATCCAACATGGTTCTGCCCCCTTTGGGGGACTGGTGATAAAACCAAATGATAAATGAGGGAAAGGAGGAGGAATTGAATTAAACAAGCAAGTTTCTTGCTCGTAGTGAAAAAAAAAAAATATTTTTTTGCAAATCTGACTTGACACTGGCATCTACTTGAAAGATCTTATGTAACCTGCTGGCTCAACTAAGATGAACTCCAGCCTATGTCTGTCTGTTCCCTGCACGTAAAAGAAGTCAAGATAATAAAGGCAAACCTAGGTTATTTTTCTTATGGAAGAAAAATAAAGTTGCTTTGTTTTACATAACACCAGCATAAATGTGGTCTTGAGTCCTATTTAGAGAAGTGTGTGTGTGTGTGTGTGTACACATGTGCACGTTGGGTAAATGTAAGGAGAGGAATAAGAAGTTGGGTCACCCTGGCCTTTTCCAGTATGTGCAGCAGGAGCCCTTTTCCAGCTACCCGGGTCTCTGCTCCACTCAGTCCTGGACACGGACAAAATCAGAACCCAGGAGGGGCAGTGGAAGGAGGAGGAGCCATTATCTCTTTCTACAGTGTCGGAGGGCATGTTGCTAGTACACCTCCCTGGGGCACAAGGAGGGTGGGGCTGACTCCTCTGAAAACCTCTTTGCAGTTGGAAAAAAAAAAGTTCTTTCAGTGAAGAAACTGACACTGACTTACATTGGTTCCGGCAGGAAACTGACAGGAGAGTCAGTTTTTACAAATGAACAGTGGATGCTGTGGCCCTTGAAATGGCCTGGAGCTATCAGTCATTCACAACCTCCGCATCTGAATGTGACATCTCCGTGAGCAGGAGCTTTGCAGAAATTTTATTTTTACATGTGATTTTTCAGCTACTCTGAGAATAGCAAGCGGTCAAAGGAACTCAAAATAATGGGTGGAAAGAAATGGCAATAAATTAAAATACACATGAAACTAAAGCACAGTTGGCAGATGATTCTGGAATCACTCTCCAAGTTCAGTTCATAAAATCAGAGTGCTCAAAAGCCCCCAGACCCATAGACAGCCTGTTCTTCTCTTCAAAACCAGAAACACTCCAGCTATAGGAGTCTTCAAGTCAAAGAAAAAGCACATTTCTCTACAACCCATTATCCCATCTCTCCTTGTACTGGATGTTCATGTTATCATGTCACCAAAATCCTAAGAGATTGTCCAACTATCCACAATTTTAGTTTATTCCTTTAGGGGTAAATATAATGGCCAAGGTGATTGGACTTCTCATGTCAACCTCCTAGAACCTTCTGTTCTCAGCAGGAAAATAAAAATAACAGCAGAAAAGCTTATCGGTGAGTATAATCATTGGCAAGAGAGTTGAACTTAAGGAATATTTTCATCAAGATATTATAACTTCCAGAATCACCTTTTTCCTTTAAAAGAATTTGGACTAGAATTGGTCTCCCTTGCTTTGAGTTAACAGCCTAGAGAATTGTGGTTAGTATACCCCAGTTCATCAAATCTCTGAGAAGAGTCAGGGATTTGGAGCAGACAATCAACCTATATGGCCAAAAAAATTCCCTCAGAAGACCAAGTGAGAACAATGTACAATGTAAGTGTAATCATAATTATCATTAAGAGTTCACTCTCTGCATGCAGATCTAGGCTCCAGCACTTACTAGCTATTCATAAGTTTCTTACCTATAAAATGGGATATTAATGTTGCCGGAGAGGTTCAATGAGTTATTAAACAGCAGCACACAATGCCTGGCCCACTGTAAGTGTTCAATACATGTGAGCTTATATAACCATCATCATTTCCTGTCTTGATTTTGCCATTTTCACCTTATACACTATTCAGCTTGCTTTGGATTTCTCTCTTTTATGCAACTATCCCTCAATTTAAAAATATAGGTCCTACTGTTGCATTACACTACCTAAAATAGTTAAAATAATCATTTGGAAAGGAGAGAAGAAGGGACATTTTCCAGCATCTTTGGCTGGTGCTGTGAGGCTTGGAAGGAAATCAAAAACTGTCCTCTGAGTCTCCATGCTTCCCAGGAGCCAGAAAGTATAACCTGCTTGCCATCACGTAGGCCAGATTCGTTCCTAAGATTATACCTGACTATTCTTACCATTGCTTCATCCTCAGTCAATTCTGCAACTCAAAATGGAGAGAACAAAACATTCTCTAGCTTTCTCCAAAGGATGTTTGTTTCTATAGGAATCACTCTTGGGTATCCCTGCATGTTGCTCGGTATCTTTACTGTTGAGTATCTAAGACCCTGTAACCTATATGCTCCTGAGATAAAATTATTTTGAGTAGTAATGTGCTTTCAGGTGCTGATGAGCACAAGAATAGGCCCTGGGGGGACCCGGGAAATGATTCTGTAAACAGAAATGGGAAGCAGAATCTCTTTTACCACAAACAAAATAGATAGTCATTGCCGTGGCCAACACATACTTATTACCTTTGCCTCTAAAATAAAAATCTCCATACCTGTCCACTTACAAATTTGGCATGTATAAGGATATTCAGTGTAGTATTGTTTCTAATGATAAAAATTGGAAGAAGTCTGAGTAAATTATAATCAACTATTATAAAACCATATTTTAGAAAACCATCTAGCAGTTTAAAAGAATGATATAGAGCTTCACATAGTGACTGGGAAATATATTTAAAACATGTAAGAAGAAAAGCAAGTTATTGAGCAAATATAACCCCACTTGTGTTAAAATATGTATACATATACACAAAACAAAAACAACATATTTTTATATGCACATATCCTATATAATAAAAGGCTAATACGCAGGAGTTCTACCAGGGGGCAAGGCATGCTGGCCAACTCTCCCCAACCCTCTCTGGCCCTGCCCCCAACCGCCCTCCCCCTCTTCACCCCCCCCCTCCCATTGAGGGCAGGGTTGGCTGGCCAACCACCCCACGCCCACCCCTCTGGCCACCAGGCCCGTTCAGGGCAAATCAGACAGACCCCAATCATGTATGAATTCATGCACCAGGTCTCTAGTATGCACATAAATATAACTGCAAAGAGATAGGGCGGAAAGGGAGTCTGATTCGTTGGAAAGAGAAGAAAGGTACAGTTTGGCAGGAGGGCTTTGATTTTCCTGTATTATTTGAATCTTTTACATAAGAATGTATTTAAATATGGATTTATTCTCAAGGAGTTGTTAAGGAAATTTAATTAAATATATAATCTCAGTTGGATAAAAATACTATGTATAGTCTCAATGTCATTTACAGCAGGAGAATTTTCCTGGCATTTACCAGCCCTTTTACAACCAAAAGACCATTGTGTTTAGCATAGGAAAAAAGCCTGAGGCAAAGATTTATGGGAAGGGAATCAGAGCATCACATATTTTAAGGAAATCAGATTTAACCATCTGGTCAAATTATAGATAACCCATCACCTGTTAAGAGTCACAAATCACTTTCTAAATATGAATCTACCTACCATGCAGGCAAAGATTAATTTGTCAATCCCAGCAGTGGCTCAACCCCCATCACTGCTCTCCCACTAACAATGCCTTTACTGAGTAACTTTCCTGTTCTCTTAATGTTTATCAAATGGAAGCGAGGAGTATAAGTCATATCTCACACAGCAGGATAGCCAGCAGGCAGTAGGGAAGATGAACAATTCACATAAGGTTTTCATAAACTGAGAACTGTTCATTCAATATCCTGTTGTGGAATACAATAAAGAGATGATTGAGGCTGTAAACACAGAGCTAGCTGTTGTTGGATTATAACATTTATATTGATTAGCTTATTTTTCAGCTTCGAGATCTCAAATATTTTCAAAGATAACTCTTCTTGATAAATAAAGTGTTAAAGAGACATTCTGTATAGAGTTCACTCTAACGTCTGAAGGATACAAATGTATAGCTTTTCCACCCCACACACCTCCAAATAAAGAAAGCAGGGAGTGAAAAAGCATCACTTCCATGGTGAGTAGCATGCTTCTGAAACTCATTAACCCAGGATGCTGTCAAGAAAAATCTGAATGAACCCACAGGACACAATGGACATAATTGCTTTCATTATTTCCAAAGTATTTTAACATTTTCTGTTGTTGATACAACAACCTTATGGAATAAGCAAGCAAATAATAGTGTTCCCATTGCACAGATGCAAAAATTGTGGCAGATTAGAGAGGCCAGTATTTTATGGCTAAACTGAAAGGGCCAGTACACTGGCTCCAAGCAAGGTCTTGAAAATTACTTAAGTACACTGACTCCCAAACAAGGTCTTGAAAATTACTTAAGTAAAATATCAATTTCCCTAATTGGAAAGAGATGCTTATTCTCCAAAAATAACATGACTGGTCATTTAGTCAAGTCCTGTAAAAATTATCTCCTGCTTAGCATGAACCTTCAGCTGCCCTTAAAGAGAAAAGGACCCAAAGCCCCATGCTGGGCATGCTCTTGTTGAGCAAGTCTATGCTGCATCTTCAAGTTGTTTCCATGAGTTCCAGCAAACAGTTGTCACAGCCCATGATGTTTCCACGCAAATCATTTCAAAGTCAGGACATGTGGGCACCAGAAGCACATCACACAGTGGGTACTGCCCGCTTTCTCACTGTAAGACCCCTAGGCTGCTCACAGGCTCTCCAATAAGTCTCTGTCTAAGAGCTACGGACTGATTAACCTTCCAAACTTTTCCACCAACATGACACTCCACATCCTTTTAGTCATATTTATCCAAGCCTCTAGACCTTAGAAATGCCCGCTTCCTGGCTTTGGAGAGAACTAGGGTTATCTAGTGACATCACCCTTTCTCCTATTCAGGACTGTTTTCCTTTCCTGGAGAAAAGACTGGAGGCAGTTATTGCAGGATCAATGACCTGAATATAGGGGAGCAAAACTCCCTGAGAGAATTAGATTCAAGAGACTTGAAGCTTCCCAGGAATCTGAAAGAAATGGCATTTAGGTTTTCATGGCCCGCTGGTTAAAAGGTCAGAAATAAAAAAGGTTATTGACCTGGGAGGTTTTCTTGAGAGGAGGAGGCCTCTGGGTCCCTTCAACTTGGGGATCATAAAGGAGCTTGCAGTCACTGACCTGGAGAAAATGAAATGAGAAAATGACAGGAAAATCTACTCTGCATTTTATTTTACTTTTATTAAAGTGAATTACTAGATGATTCAGGATATACTAGCTTTAATTTTCACGTTACTATGAAGAAATAGAGACCTTACCATGCATATGCCACTGAGTAATACAGCATCTTCATGACCATTATTTTATTTCATTCTCTAGGATTATTTCCTTGGGATAAATTCCCAGAAGTGGAATTTACTTGGTCAAAAATATTAACATTATTTTTTATTCTGGGTACAGAACATTCTATTGTTTTATTAAAGAGTTTATCAATGGTAAGTACACACACACACATATGCACATATATATGTACTAGCTTTGGAATAAGTTGTATTGGTTTGTCTTGGATCTTATGTTCAATTTAATAACTTTTTCATTGGTACTTCCTGAGGTCCACACAATTCAGTTCCTGGTCTCCATGTAAGTAAAGAATTATATATTTGGCTGGTTCTCTGTTAAGTCCTAAAATTAACCCATTGTCTCACAACCAGGAAACAGCAAACATAAAATTCTCCTTAGCTTTGATCAAGACAAAGTGCGAGTCATCTGAAACTGCATTTGACAGAGTAGATGTACAATAGGAAGTGAACTAGTAAACTGGGTCATGAAATTGGAGAGAAAAAAAAAAAGGAAAAGTTCACTGATCAAAAAGCCGTCACAGCAAGTAAGCTTAAACGTCTGCAGACATGACACTGGACACCCTTTCGGAAAGATTAGTCTTGCGGAAAGTGTAGTTGTATATTCCCCTAGAACATCTGAAAGTCCTCCAGCTCAGAATAATCAGGAGGCTGTGAAAATGCCACTTTCCGTCTGAACCCACAACAACCTGGAAAAGCCCTGTTCTTGACAATTTATTACACCCAGCCTGAGCCATTAACATGCAGCTTCACACACTTCTTGGAGTTTGACGCTGGTTGAACTTGTTTTTCTGGTCCCCTGGGGCAAAAACAAGCAATAGCCAACAGTAATTTCACATTGTAAAATGTCCTTTCCTCTCCCAAACTTCTCCCCCAACCACCATGGGATACCTGAGCTCATATTCCAAAGAGGAATAGGAAAGGGGATTTCACACAGTTCAGCAGCCAGCACTTCCCAGTCAAACAATGGGGGCATTGGTCATGGACAGTTGACCACCAATTACCGGACAGAGACCAACAAGTAACTTTGCACACACCTCTGAGCAACTGTTATGGGGAAATGACTTGGGGCTGAGTTAAGCTTCAATCAAGTGACTTGTTAAGGCATCTTGGTTTGCCATCATTCTCAAACCTGTGCCTTTTGATGGTTTCTGATCACTGCTATGAGTCTAAATTCAAGTTCTTCCTTCAGCACATTAGAAATGTCAAAGGGCAAAAAGTAAATACACTTCATGTAGCTTTCTACAAACGACATATCGGTCATGCAGGAGTCACTTCTGCAGCAGCCCATCAAGGAAACTCGGTGAGACAAAGTCATTATGTGTTTGTTCACAGAATCCTTTTCTTTCCTACCGGCTTCAAAAGAAGTGGTCTTTGCTGACCCAGCTCTGGTCTCCGTGCTTTTATGATGTAGAAGGAGAGAAATCCATAGAGAACTGGAGAGAAGAAGGAATGGAAGAGACAGGAAACAAAGGAAAAAGAAAGAATGTGGGAGTGTTTGCTTGTTGGTATTTGTTGGTATTTGTGTTTGGGGAGTGTTTTGTTTGTTTTCTTGGCTAGGGAATTAAGAGTCAGGGTGAGAGATGGGAAGGACCACTCCTTTCTGCAAAGACTGCCGTTAAGTGTGGATGAAATGGAAAGATAAGACTTCAAAAATATTTAGCATAAATTAAGAGTATATTTCCCTGTGTCCTTTTGCAGTTGCTCTAGATTTAAGTTAAAAGTGAAGTTGCTATTGGTTATATTTTTCTGTTGAACAACTCTTTCTTTAAACCACCCTTGAGACTTGGCCTTATGGGGCCTCTGTTATAATCAAGTTATCCTTGAAACCAGTAGTGGCAAAGCAAAGCTCAAATAGGATCTTAGAGTCATGACTAATCAGAGCCCAGTTCAGTACAGAGACCCATATTTTCCAGCATTGCTCACTCTTATCCATTCTTTTTTTAAAAAAATATGTTTTTATTAATTTTTGAAGAGAGAAGAAGGGAGAGAAAGAGCAAAAAACAGCAATTGGCTGCCTCCTTCACCTCCTGCATGCCCCCTAATGGGAATGGAGCCTGCAACTTGGGCATGTGCCCTGACCTAGAATTGAACCAGTGACTTCTCAGTACATAGGGCAATGTTCAACCAACTGAGACACACCAGCCAGGGCCATTCTACTGATAAGAATGACACCTATATTATTGCTATCCCTTGATGTACTTGAAAGATAAAATTATGCCAGACTGACATTGACCATATCATTACACTGATAAAAGTGTTCAATCAACCAGCTGTCTGCCTTGGAGTAAACAAAAGATCTAGATGATTAACCGGAATTTTCTTTTCATCTGGACATTTGCTGTGAAGGGTCATTGACATTTCAAGTGTGAAAACCCTAGTAAGTTAGAGGCAAGGCATGCTGGTATTTCAGTAAAATAAAAGGACTAAGTAAGAGAGATGCTAGAATGGGTCTGTTGGGGAAAGGACTAAGTAAGAGAGATGCTAGAATGGGTCTGTTGGGGAAAAAGATGGCCTACAGTGTTCATGAAGCACAGTGAACTCAGACTCAATGTTGTATCCGGAGTATTTGACATCCTGACTGAATCATTTTTAATACCTTCCAAACAAAATTATTTTTAGAAATAATTATGAAATAAATCTAATAATAACAATAGCCAGAGAATAAGCAAAAATATATGTCTGCAAACACAGAAAAAAATAAAATACATTAAAGTATATATAAAAGGGAAAATTAATGTGTTAATACTTTCCAGTGTATTTCTATAATTTCAATGTATTTTTTGAGAAAATAAAAAAAAAGTTCATATTGGTCTGATACAGTAATGAATCTTGCAGTTTGTACTATTTTACTGGTTAAAATTTTAAACACTAATTTAAAACTCCAAGCGATCATGTTTCTTCATGTTTACAATCATTGTCCTTTTACAATCATTATGCTATCATTTTTATTTTGAATCTACTGCTTAAATGCAGGAATATATGGTCCCACAGGGATTAACTCATGCCTTAAGGGAGCTCAAGTGACTCTGAATCTTTGCAAATTTAGGAAACAAACATATGTCTGATTCCAAATGTGTTGTGGGCCAATTGTATAGCTAGGAGTCCTCAGAATTAAATTCCATTTTCATGGAGTGCATATTAAGGACAATAATAAAATGTGTATTAGAATTGTATTAAATTACAGTGTGCATTAAAGGACAATGATAAAAAATGTGCTCATTTAACACTTACATAAGATTAGTAAATGTCTGCTGTTTAGAATTTGCTTTTTGCACTCTGGGGGAATTGCTCCCCCTCACACCCCCCCCCCCACTCCCACACCGCCTTCCCTTAAATTGCAACTGTGCAGGCTCAATTCGGTGCTAACATTGTCTATTTTGATGACAGGAGCGCAGCTACAGAAATCTCCAGGTTGTTTCAAGGTGAGGGACACAGAGGCTAAATCAGAAAGTGGACACACATGATGGGAGGGGAAGGCTGCTGTTCACCAGGCACTCAGGACTGACTCCATTCCTTTCCTGCTCACAGGAATAGAAAGTTTATATGAAAAGATGAGAATTGTCACTAATTATCAGAGAAATGCAAGTTAAAACCACCATGAGACACCAACTTACACCTGTCAGAATGGCAATCATCAATAAATCAACAAACAGTGTGTTAGCAAGGAGTTGGAGAATGCTGGTGCAGTGCTGGGTGGGGGGATGCAGATTGCTGCAACCTCTACAGAAAACAATATGGAGGTCCCTCAAAAAATTAAAAATGTAACTGCCTTATGACCCAGCGATCCCACTTCTGGGAATATATCTAAAGAAGCCGAAAACAGTAATTCGAAAGTTGTTTACAATAGGCAAGAGATGGAAGCAATTCAAGTGCCCATCAATAGACATGTGGATAAAAAAGTGATGGTGCATATATTCAGTGGAATATTACTATTAAAAAAAAATCTTACCATTTTCAACAGCATGGATGGATCTAAAGAGTATTATGCTGAGTGAATAAGTCAGCCAGAGAAAGACAAATATCATATGATTTCATTAATATGTGGAATCTAAAGAACAAAATAAATGAACAAACACAATTAAAACAAAGTCATAGATACAGAGTGCAGACTGATGGTTGCCAGAGGGGAGTAGGTTTGGGGGATCGAGTGAAAAAAGTGAAGGGATTGGCCTGGCTAGTGTGGCTCAGTTGGTTAGAGTGTCATCCTGAACACCAAAAGGTGGTGGGTTCAATTCCCGGTCAGGGCACATGCCCAGATTGTGGGTTTGCAATGTCTCTCTCTCTCTCTCTCTCTCTCTCTCTCTCTCTCTCTCTCTCTCTCTCTCACCTTCCTCTCTCTAAAATCAATTTTTTAAATGAAGGGATTAAGAAGTACAAATTGGTAGTTGCAATAGTCATGGGGATATAAAGTACAGCACAGGAAATATAGTCAATAATATTCTAATAACTATGCATGTTGTCAGGGGGGTACTGGAAATATTGGGGAACACTCTGTAAAGTGCTTGTCTAGCCACTATGCTAGACACCTGAAACTAACACAAAATAATATTGAATGTAAACTGTAATTGAAAAATAAAAAAAATGAAAAAAGAAAAAGAATTGGATGTTTAATTTTCTGCTAAGTTTGGTCCAAACAGCACAGGACCAAGTGGGTGGGACATGCCTCTGGGGAAAGTCCTTCAACCTGATGTCCTTGGAATGGTCCTTCAGGGGGTTCATGAATGCCAGGTGACCAGTGGAAGACTATGGAAGTCCTTCCAACCTTGCAAGGATGTTCACATTGTCATTCTGACGTTGGGGTTATTTAGAAAGTAAAAGTTAATTTTGGGAAGTCCCGATCAGCCTTTTTCATGGAAGAATTGAATAAGTGAAAGAGATAAATAGAAAGATGCTGTGGCTCACCATTTCCTTGGCTGCTTTGCCTTGGGTTTCTGATGTGGCCACTTTTGAAAAGTTTTCACGGATTTCCCAAATTATTGTGTGACTGTAGTGCTTCAAAAATCACCTGCTCAGCAGGTTACAGAGCAAAACTTGAATTTCAATTACCATAACCACCATTTATTGGGCACTAACTATGTTCTAGGCATTGTGTTAAGCTAAAGCTATAAAAGTAATAATAATAATTGGTCTTTTCAGTGCAGATTTACAAAGAGAGAGTTCCCCCGTCACAAATAAGGACAGAAAATAGCTTAAAGGAATTAGTCATCATCCCAGCTGATAGATATAATCATACCAAACTATGTCAGAGTCAGGAAGTACCACAATGTTAAGAAGATTACTAAGGACAAAGATGACTATAATTACTTACATTAAGTATAATTGAATCCCATAATTCATTCCCATTACTTAAGTTCCTGGCTAGGAATGAGATGTTACTAGAATCAGGAATGGCCTATTGACTCCACACTTTCCCAGTCAAAGATCATTTGGGAGTCAGGGAGTGTGACATTCAATGTGGCAAATAAGACTCTCCTGTATTCCCTTTCTCCCCCCTCCCCCCCTCCAGAATTCTGTGACAAAGGAAGACTCTGACATTACAAACTACAATAGACTTCCCTGGGATGGGAAGAATTGTAGGAAACAGCTAGAAAAGCAATCATCTGTACGATGATGCACTTCAGCAAGGCTGTGTGTTAGAAAGAATGCAGGATGCAGCAATAGATCTGAATTTGAATCTCCTTTCATACCTAATTGGTTTTGGCCCTTAGCAAGGTCACAGCCTCACAGATTCCTGTCTGTGGGACAGTGATAAGGAGGCCATCCTACTAACCTTGCAGTTCACCTGTGAGGATTCTGAGATGATGCCTGTGAATGGCAGGCCATGGAGTCCGTGTATTCTACCTGCCAGCCCACGTGCAGGCTAATGACCACAGATTTTTGGAGCAATAGATAATATCAAATTCAAAATACACTTTATCATAACAATTATTTCAAGCAATGCAATCTTCTTCATTTTTTAATTGTCTTTATGAGAACTGGTTTAGTCATTTCGCTGTCGTGCAATCTACTCTTAATCTTGCTAAGATATTCCACTGGGCCGGACACTGAAGCCAGAAGGCAGGCAAGTAGTGGGAGGATGGGCAGACCCCGGTGCTGCTTCTGTCCCACAGAGGACTCTGAGAATGATGCAGTTTGGGCAGAGGGGGTGGGGGTGAAGGAAAGTGAGGGGGAACAGGAAGAGATTTCCACTTCTAAAATATCCCTGGTCAGGAAAGAAAGCCTCAGGGCCTTGAATACCCGCAGAAAGGCATCGATTCAGTGTCAGCTGGAGCCCACCACCACCTCAGCCCCCAGCTCCGCTGCTCTTTGACAGGAGGCCCTTTTGGGCCATCGGGCGTGGTGCATTTTGCTGCAGCCCAGGGCCTGGAGAACAGTGTCAACATCAGAAGAGCATGTTTACTTCGGTTGTTTTGCGAAGCTGGCTTCACCACAGAGCCGATATTTGCTTAAGCCTCAAAGCTTATTAGATAGATTGGGAGGCAATTCGCTTGCCCTATTTGCCACGAGGCTGTCATTGTTTTGGTGTCTGTGTGCCTTGTCTTCTGCTCCTTTGTGTGGCTGGAGAGAGATGTAGAGCATGTGTGTGGGAGGGGGTCTCTCAATCAATTATTTAAGAATGGGATCATTTCAGCCCTCACTGGTTGCAGGTTCCATCACTGACTCTGGTCAGGAGGCAACCGATCAATGTGTCTCTCATATTGATGTTTCTCTCTCTCTCCTTACCCTTTCCTTCCCTCCCTTCTACTATCTCTAAAAGTCAATGGAAGAAAAAATATCCTTGGATGAGGATTTAAAAAAAAAATGGATTGTTTCAAATAATCTATCCTATATATTAAAAGGCTAATATGCAAATTGACCAAACAGTGGAATGACCAGTCACTATGACACACACTGACCACCAGAGGGTAGATGCTCAATGCAGGAGCTGCCCCTGGTGGTCAGTGCACTCCCAGAGGATGAACACTGCTCAGCCATTAGCTGGGCTCATGGCTGGTGGTCACAGTGGCAATGGCAGTCGAACATCCCCCAAGGGCTCCTGGACTGTGAGAGGGCACAGGCTGGGCTGAGGGATCCCTCCCTCGCCCCAGTGCACAAATTTTGTACACCGGGCCTCTAGTTGTTAATATATAAACAAACCTTTGTTTTGAAGCAATAGGCCATTAGTAAATCGTATTTCTGGTCCTATCACATCTCAGCTTGTGAGAATTTCAACCACACTCATATTTTCTGATTTCCACTTTGTTTTGATTCCATACAAAGGAAAAGTAAGTCAGGAGATCACTGGACTTTGATTATTCATCCAATACTATATGCTCAACACAGGCCTCCTAGGAGCTAAACAGAGGCATTGGATTTGGGGGCTCTCACGTTTTGGGGAAGTCCCACTGTGATCAGCTAACCCACGCATGGTCATCTCTAAGAGCCTTCTCAGAGACTGGGACTGAGGAGAGAGCCTGTAGCAAGCCCGGCCTGCCCGGCACAGGGGGCTGAGGACACTCTCACTTTCAGGCTATTAATCAAGCTCCAATGAAACACCTGCTCTGCCTGCAGCATGGAGCCATGGTCATTTCCCAAAAGTATGTAAGACACAGTCCCTAATCTCAAGGAGATGAAAGTCTTTTTCTGGGCCACAAAGTCAATACCTATAATTTTGAGAGAGAAGGAGAGGAAGAAAGAGAGAGAATGTGGTAGGAGGCTCATCACTGCTCTAAGTCCAGAATGTTTTATACAGGCCAGTTGCCATATGAGCCATGGAGCATAAAAAGCTTCCAGGAAAAGGTGGGGCTTGAGTTCGGACTGTTTTATATGTCCCTGTAACTACTGTCCTCCTCAAAGTACACTTTCTTCTACCCACCGCCTTAATCCACTAGAATCCACCTCTCAAATATTGTCTTAGCAACCGATTACTGATTAACACCAAACAGGCTGACATGAATGCTGCCGCCAGAACTTACGCCTCTGGCTCTGGGCTGCTCTTACACCATCAGAGAGTTGTAAGTTCAGAGGAGTCTATAGAGGTCACCTGGTCAAAACCCTTCCACTGCTTGGGAAGGAGAGAGCTGGGGACAGGTTCTTCAAACTCCTAGGAGGGTAGACCGGGGCCTGTGGAAGTCTGGCCAGCAGCATCAGCCCCGTGCCCAGGAACAGGCAGGGATGCTAGGATACAGCACATGGGAACAGTCTCTCTGGAGTGAGCAGAACACCATCACTGCAAAGATTTAGGCTGTCCTAATGCCAACTTGTGTTACTATGGCCACACGTTGAATTATCCTTCCACCTGACCCGCCACACTGTAATCTGCAAGCCTGAATCTCAAATTCATTGTAGAGGTTTGGTAGTTCTTACCCAAGTCAGTGCCAACCCAACTCAGAACTCAGGGGCAAAGACTGAGCCTCATGCATTTGTGCATCACTCGCCTAATACAACACCTGACACTCATTGAGTTCCTATGGCTTCACTGAACGGAACTGAATTGCTGAACTGAACTGAATGACACAGGATGCGGTATCATGAGGGAGAGTAATGCCAGGGACAGGAAATGTAACAGAAGCTGGAAAGAAATAAAAAGATGAGTAAACCAATTCCCCTCCTCAGGATCTCTCCATCCAGAGAGAAATATCCATTCATTGATGTGGTGAAATAAAAGTATTGATTTCATCTGGAAATAATCATCTTAATGTAAAATAATAATATTAGAACAATTAAGTTACAACCAGTAAGTTTAGAAATTAGATTTGATTTTTGTTTGGTTGGTTTGTTGTTGTTGTTGTTTGGAAGAAGTAGAAATTGAGCTGGTTTCAAAGCATGGATGAGACTTTGCAATCAATACGTGGCTGGAAAAAGAAGGGAGCTATGTGAGGAGACATTGTCAGAGTGGTAGGAAGAGGACCAGGCCAGGGCTATATCACAGCACCAAGAGGAGATGGGGTTTCAAACACATGAATGGAAGAATTTTGATGGCAGCAGACTTAAAAAGTTTTCTTATATTTTCTTTTTTAAATATAGTTTTTTATTTATTTCAGAGAGGAAGGGAGAGGGAGAGATAGACACAGCAATGATGAGAGAGAATCATTTATTGGGTGCCTCCCGCATGCCCCCTACTGGGGATCGAGCTCCACAACCCCCAGGCATATGGCCCGGCCAGGAATCAAGCTGTGACCTCCTAGTTAGCAGGTCGACACTCAACCACTGCGCCACGCCGGCCGGGCCTCATTACGTTTTCAATAAGGAGGTCAGAGTTGACCATAGCAGGAGAAAGACGTGCCATAGTTGGATTGAATCCAGATTGCAGCAGATAAAACAGGAGCCAGAGTCAAAGTTCCTAGAGGAAACCAGCTTTTAGGTCATCTGAATCAGCCTACTGCGTGGAGCCAAGCGAAGGAGCGTCTCTCCCGTAAGAAACACTGAGCTCCCTCACAGGTGGCACAGCAGGATCCAGTCCCCTGGGAGCGGCTCGGGATGCAAGAGAAAGAGGGTGGTGCAGACAGAAGGATGGTTGGCCTTAGGAACAAAAGAGGAACAAACCTATAGCAACGCATCCTTCACCTCAGCAATCATCCTCTGACCGCATCCCACACACCGATTTTCAGGGGGAAAAAAAAATTAGTTTTGTATTTTTGCCTTTCAAAGAATGTCAAGACAAGAAAACTCACACTTAGAGGGGATTCTGTGTCAGGCTTTGTACCAGAAAACTTAACACTTAATGGATCATTTAAATGTCTCAGATGCTCAGCTGGCTACAGGGAGTGAGCAGTCAGCTGGGCGACATCTGGTCCCAGCTCTGCAAAGTTGGAGCTCAGGGCATCAAAAATGCTTGCACAGAAGGGTCCTGACAGAGCAGGCGGCCCACTGCCATCTGCCCACTGAACTTTCTAAGATGTTAAAGAAAGAATAATTAAGTCCCTGGCCTTCCCTCAGGAACTTCCTTCTCCAGTAGTCAACTTCCAAGTTAGACACCTTGACCACAAATAGTATCTTCTTTTCTTTCATGTTATAGAGGAAAATAAAATACCCTCAGGTATTCACAACTTGCTTATTCATTGAACACTTAATAAGCACCTATTATATGCCAGGCTGCATCAGCTTGCTTTTGCTGCACACCAGTTCACCTCAAAACAACAAGCACGCATCATTTCTGACAATTCTGCATACCCAGCTACAGATCAAGGATTCTGAGGAAGACAGTGGTGGCACAGAGATAGGAGTGGCCTTCCGTTTGGGGGGCTCAGGAAAGGGTCTGAAAAGAGATGTACTTGGTGGAGGTCTCAAACCTCAGACAAGGGGAAGACATTCATCAGGCAAAGTGGGGAAACTTAAAGAAAGGAAAACTGCAGGAAACAGCAATATGAAACAATGGGGTGAGTTAGGGGAACTGCCTAAAAACTAGTGAGATAAAGTACAGGGTGAGGTAGGGCTGGAAAAGTCAGATCTTGAAGGATAATAAGCAAAGCAGGGCTGTCATTGCAAACTAAGGGAAAGACAGTGGAGGAGAGAAAAAATCTTTGAGAGTTATTCTGGAGAGAGAGAGAGAGAGAGAGAGAGAGAGAGAGAGAGAGAGAGAGAGACCCAGGTTTTGGCCTATGACAGTACCACTAGTCAGGATGGGGGAAGGAGTCAGAGGAGAAGAGAAGCAACAAGCAACAGTGATGAATGTGTGTGGCCTCTGGGACATCCTGGAATGGCTGTCCAGTGGGTGGTTGCCTACTAAAGTTCTGGGCTGGGGAACTCAACTTGCAAGCTGTCGGCATAGGCAATGTTTTAGGGCTTTAGGGATATTAAAAAGAATAGAGATCTTAATCATGGATCATCCCAGCTGGTAAAAAAAAAAAATCTTTAAGTCATTTCTCTTTTAAAACAAACATCATTTTCAAACTCTTTTCTCTCCCAACCAAGGAATTAGCCAAGGGTTTGTTTCAAGACCAAACACACAGGGGGAAGCCATTGGCTTTCTTCATGAATGCAGTGGGCAATTCATGGGGCTCTGAAAAATACAGCTGCAGTTTTGCCAATAATTTCCTGTGCCTGTGTAAACAGTACCA
This sequence comes from Lasiurus cinereus, assembly GCA_011751065.1. NCBI lineage: Eukaryota > Metazoa > Chordata > Mammalia > Chiroptera > Vespertilionidae > Lasiurus > Lasiurus cinereus. Next base: position 42,422,784 of record JAAGEH010002531.1, on the reverse strand, counting down.
TAGTCTCTGAAGCCTTTTCCCCCCTCAAAAAGGTAAACTTTGCTTTGCCAATAAGTGGGGGGCAGCACAATGGACTCAGCATGCACATTCTTTCTGGGTAAGACCAGGTTCCTTTAGGGTCTTCGCATAGTAAATGAATTGGTTACTTATTCGCTGGAGAACTAGGTTAGAAACATGTTAAGTACAAGTGGCCAAACATAATTAGCTGTTATTGCTGATGTAGCTGAGGAAGACTGAGGAAGGGAAGGGAGGTGGATCCTAGCCACAGAGCCCTCACTGTGGCATTTCCCTACATTGTAGACTATTTGCTACTACTGTTTCAGGCACATGTTGCTACTCCACGAAAAAGAAAAACAGAAACAGTACGCTGGCCACGGAGCGGATGCTGAGTCTGCCACCCCACAAAATGCCTTTTAGGGATTTTGATTCTTTTTTAAGAAACAACAGACTCAGAAAGAAAGTTTGACCTTCCCTCTTACCTGCCTAAAGAATTCAGATAGAAAACCCACTCAAAGGAAGGGAGCTATCGAGTCAGCATAACCCGGACAAGTGGTGCAGACAGGAAGGAACCTTAGCAACTGCTGGAAAGACTCCGCCCCTGAGTCCCATTGATTCCGAGTGGCCCTGGCAGGAACTTGTTTACCAAACATTTGCTCTTTCTCTTCTCTCTGTGAACTGGTCTACTTTCCCTTTGAAGTCCCAGACGCTGCCTCCCTCTCCTTAGTCCAGAATAGCATAGGAGCCTCAACTGCCCATGTGTCTTGGGGTCTCCTATTCTTAGGGAACCCCTGCATACACATATGGAATAAGTTTGATTAATTTCTTCTATTGACCTGCCTCCTATTAATTTGATTTTTAGGCCATCCAAAAGACGTTAGAAGGGGAGATGGAAAATTATATTTCTTTTGTGACACCAAAAAATAAAAATTGGGGAATACTAAAAACTAAACCCCCCTTTTAGGGAATCACAGTAGTAAAGAAACTTATTTAACTTTGTTTAAATCAGGGTTTCCCCAAACTTATTTGGCCAAGGAAACTTCGCTTCGTGGCGCTCTAATTATGATCTGATGGTCTTAGGAAAAGCCAGATGCATGTTGGGAAACTCTTCAGGGCTTTCCCATACCTCTGCGGAGTTACTAGAGCCTCCCTCTTGGCATTTCCCTCAGGGCTGTCTCGGATTTGTAAAAAGAGGCAGCGCATTCTCCCCTCCCCACAGACCCTGGAGAGAGGATAGCAACTCTGGGCAGTCCTTCCCAATTCGACTTCTAAATCTGAGTGGTCATAAACAGCTGCCTCTCCTCCCCTCGGACTTGCCCTGCTCTGGGAGAGGCTCCTAGTGAAGAGGAAATCCACCATTTCCGGCCCAAGCAGTGCTTTTGGTGAAATGGGCCTTTGACCTACTGAATTGGGGGTCTGTCTTTGGAATTATTCCAGGACAGAGGAGAAACTCCTCTCAGAAAAGATTCTTTGTCTTTGAGTAGTACAGCTCCCGGGAAAAATAAAAAAATAAAAAAAAACAAATGCAGCCAGATTTTTGTAGCCCTATTTTCTATTCTATCCTGAAAATTAGATCAAGAGGAAACACTCTTTAAAAAAACAAAACACAGTCCTGTTCAGGAAAAGTAAAAATGCTTATGACAGCTTTTTTGCTCTTAGATATTACATCCCATTTTAATTCAGAAAATGCAACATCTGCATCTGCTCTTAAAGATTCTCTTTTTATTTCCTCATCACCAAAGTTTTTGGGGGCTTGGGGATGAGGGGGGGATGTGACTAACATGCCAGGCATAAATTTGCTTGTACCTTGGAACTAACTTTGTGTAAGATAAGACCGGGTGCTAAGGGAAAGTGCCTAAGAAAAAAGAAATGGTGAGTGTAACTGAGCAGGGAGTGTCAGTTGGCATCAAAGTCCAGCCGTAACAAATAAACAAATAAGAACATAAATCATCACACTGACTGAATCGGGAGATTCCAGGTGCTGGAGAAGTAGGAAGAGAAGGACAGGGAAAGAGGGGTACCAGAGGGAATCAGAGATGGGTGTGTGCTGGCGGGAGGTGATAAATACTATATGAAGAGCTGACTTTTCATTTTCACTCACAACATAATAGATAGGTTGCAACATTCTTATTGCATCACTTACTCGTGTGTGTAGTGGAGGCTGGGAAGTCATCTTTACTCTTTCTTCGTGGGTCTTTGACTTGTTGCTTCAACTCCCCCTATATCATCCTCCCTGCACTCACTTCCCAAACCTGCTTAGAGTCCCGATCTATTAGAGACCCAGGTGCCACAGTGGAGAAAGGTTGATTGAGTTACTCAACTCAGGAAGACCTTTCTCAAAGCATATGCAAGTGTATAAGGTTTATAGTGATTGGTTCCGATTGCTCTCAGCTACAAGTAACCAATACAACGGTTTAAATAGATAGGAAGAAGTCTAGAGAGAGGCAGCCTTTGGTTTGGTTCAATACCTGACCCACGTCAGGTTGATGCCTTCAATTGTGATAGGCTTTCCCAATGGTCAAAAGATGATTGCCTGTGCTCTAGACACCACATTTACATTCAATTTTTCGGTCAGGGTCTAAGGAGACGGAGAAGGACATAGTTGCAGAGATGTCTTTCCCTTTGATCAGAAAAGAGAAATGTTTTCCAGAAGCCGCCAGCAAGCATTCATTGGCCAAAACCATGGACATAGACATATTCTACCTTGAAGGAAGGCTGAGAACAAGGGTGAAGTTTTTTCAGCTTCAAAAATGGAGGCAACAAGAAGATTGGGTAGGTCTATTGGTTGAGCCAATGATAAGCATCTGCCACAGAATTATTATCCATTAATTTTATTTTCACTGGAATCTCATTCCTGAAATTAGATTGAGGGCCCCCTTCTGAAGCTCGTAAAGCCACATTCTGCTCATCACTACACTTAACCACTTATAGTTAAGTGATGTGTTTGTGAGCTAATGCTATACACTAACTTTGTTCCCATTTAAAACTTAAAAACAAAAACCTTTAAATTATTTTAATTGTTTAGGCCCACTCATGTGCTCCAAAACCCCTCACGTTTCTTTGGTTTACATCAAAGTCCCATCTAATTTGCTCCCAAGAGGAAACCTACCACAATAGTGAAGTTGTATATTTCCACAGGGATTTTCCCTAAACAGTTAATGAGTTGTGACTTCCTTATATGTACATGCAGGCTAGACTGGTGCGCTCCACGCAGGTAGACAGAATTCGAACCAGATGGTTCAAGGAAAGGAAACTGGATTAGCAGATCATTTCAAACACCTCCATGTGTTGACTGAAACCCATAAGGGGAATGACAAAACATGTAGCTTATTTTCTCAACAAACTGTGCACCATATTGAATGTTAAACATTAAATCAAGGGAGGGATAGAGCAAGCTCTGGTTTTTCTTTCCTTGAAAAGAAAAGAAACCATAAGCCTACCTTTGCCTGATTCATGTATCCAGAGGGGGACAAAAAAGAAAGAAACGCATGGCTGATTCATAAACTCATACCACTGAGAGACCCCGTGGTAATCCTATAGCAATGGCATTTGAATAAATCAGAGGTGGCAGGGGTGTGTCTAATTTCCATGAGTTCCTGTATGGAAAGCAAATCCTATTTTGCTTGATTTTCCAGTTTAAACAATAAACCATAGGAGTCTCTCATCCTCGCCCTTAAGCCAACTTCATTGAAAGGGGTGGAGGGGGGTGATACAAATTAAGGCCCTTTTCAGTACTTCGGCCCCCCAACCCCAGTTTAATTAAAGCTCAATTTGGTTGAGGAGTAAACTGGTACTTAAAAACCAGGAGAAAATCTAGTTCCAGTAATTAAAGGGATTTTCTAAATCTTGTCCTCCATGTTCGAACACCCATTTTAATAGTTAATTAAAGACTCCTTAACCATCCTTTGAAGGAAATTTGAAAAAGAAAAGATTAGGAACCCCCCACAAAGACCTCACTGACAATGGAGACTGAAATTCTCTGTTAGGCCCTGTGGGGGAAACCCGGTCTTCCTTCATTCACCTCAGATACTTTGGGCACGCAGACCTTTCTTTTCTTTTAACAAAAAGATATCCTCATTTGCCATTGTGTTGCTGTGGGTAGCCTCACAAATGTCACTGCTGTTCCACAACTATAAGCCAGCTGGCAAGTCACCCGTCTACCCCTGCGTCGCAGCTAGGGTAGCACAGATGTCTTGTTTCTTTGGTTTCCCAAGTGATGGCTGGTGCCAAAATGTCAACCTCCTTAGGCAGAGTCCCCCTCCCCTTTACCCCTCTCCCAAGTACAGAGAAGAGCAACAGTCCCCTTGCAGATTCCACATGCCTCTCCTACACTAAATGGGTTTTAACTGGTTAGATTGACCACCCAATCAGCACTTAACCAGCCCTGTGCTAGGTGCACAGGTGGGCACAATAGAGTCCTTGCTGCTCAAACACTTGACCCTAACGAAGAAAACAAACACTTGTCCAGGTAACACTCCTGCAATTCAGACATGGAAGATGTAGAGGACAATGAGAATGGAGTAAGGGAAGAGAGGCGGAATGAGAAACCCTTCTGGAGGTCTGAGTCAAGCTCTTCCTCAAGACGGAAGCAGATATCTGGAGAATAATACTCCCAGACAGAAAGAACAAGGACACAGTGGCAGGAAGGAGCAATGCATATTCAAGAAAGAGTATGGAGCCCTGGCCAGTGTGGTTCAGTTGGTTGGAGTATCATCTGATACAACAAAAGGTTGCAGGTTCAATTCCCAGTCAGGGCACATATGTTTCTTTCTCAAATAGACCTCTCTCTCTCTAAAAAAAAAAAAAAAAAAAAAAAAAAATTAAAATGCTAGACTTTCTTTAAAAGAGAGAAAAAAAGAGTATGAAAATCCATGAGCTGGAGCAAAGCGTTCTTAGGGCTTGTGGCTAAGAGGAGGGAAGAAAACATGAGCAAAGACAATATTGTGGAGGGGCTTTCCCACCAGCTGAGAAATTTGGTTCATTCTAGAGAAAAAAAGAGTTTGGGGTGAAGGAAGTAACTGAGTTGAGGGCAAGAAGAGACTTAGGCAAGAGGCCAATTTGGATATTACTGCTCAACACCAGGGAACAGCACCTAGAATTGTGCTCTACAGCAAGGGGTCTCCAAAAAGAGGTCCTCATACCTATGGATGCACCAAGACTTTCCTTAACATACATGTGCTAAATGGATCACTGGAAGGAATCAATTTCTGGATCCACAACTTCTTTCTATATGTATGTCCTTTTTTCTAACACTGCCTGATAACCCAAATCACACTTGGAAAATAAAGGCATACCCTTCACTCTTGCCAAATCTTTCTATGGTGGGTTATTGATTCATCAAGGCATCTTAGACGTGTGGATTTTCTGTCTGTGCTTGACATCTTGGTTCCTTCTGTTAAGGATGAAATTTGATCTTTGAGGGAGGTTCTGAATTAGAATAATCAATGCAGTACAGATTTAGTGACATTGACCATTCAAATGTTCCTTGGATGTTCCCTAGAACTGCCAACTTCTAAAAGATAAAGCCCACAAAAAAAGAATTCTATTTAAATTCTTTCTGATTCAAATAGCATTTCAGGAAGTCATTTAAAATCTATTTGAGCCAGGACAATGTGATTCAGTGGTTGAGTGTCGACCTATGAACCAGAAGGTCACAGTTCAATTCCATTCAGGGCACAGGCCCAGGTGGCAGCTCAATCCCCAGCAAGAGGTGTCCAGGAGGCAGCTAAACAATGATTCTTCCTCATCACTGATGTTTCTATCTCTCTCCCTCTCCCTTCCCCTCTCAAATCAATAAAAATATATTTTTTTAAATCTACTTGATGAAATCTATCATACTTATTTTAATTACAGTCAGTTCTCATCTTATTTCAAACTATAACATGCTTGATATTTCTACCTCCTACTATAGTATTAATGAAGAGTGAACTACTTTAAATCCAGGATAAAATATTTTAGATGTCTATTTCACTTGGTGTATCTTTCCAACATAATTCAGAATGCTTACAAGTTTTGTCTTTGCTCTTCTTGAATAAGATTCTGAAAGTGTACTTTGTCCATTTAATGCCCTGAAACACCTCTAATTTTGTTAATTCTTTGAGTAAAAAGATGTCTTTTCAATTCCAAAATTAATAAAATTTCCTGTTTGGTATCATTTTTAACAAGTAACCTATTGATTGACTGAATCTTTGACTTTTCAATTGCATAGTTTGCCTTTCTGTCTGATGATGACATATGTCATTGTGCAGAATGGAAAGGCCATCTGGCAAGAGCTGCTCTGCTAGATAAGGAAGAATGCCGGTATTCTTACAGCAGCGATGCTCAATATTGAACTATGTTGAACGCTGTACAAATGAAAGCTTCTCCAACAACAAAAAAGTCTCCTTCAGATGCAAGTTTCACATCTCCCTGTCACATCTGTGCCGTCCCTGCACAATGATGAGTGATTCTGACATAGCCTTCCTTTGCCCTCAGAGTCCTCCCAGAGCCGAGTAAGAGACTTGGATAATTCTCTAATGCAGGGTAAGCAACATATAATTTCAGAAATGAAATGGAAGCCCCTTTTCAAATGACAGCACACTTGTCTATGAGCTTTCTTTTATTACAACACATCATTACATTATTTTGTAATTACATATTTTCCAAGCCTTCTGTGTTGTCTACTTGACTGAGAGCTTCTCAAAGGCATGGGCCCTGTGGGTCTTATTGTCATATCCCCAACAGCCAGCACAGAGACCGACACAAAGTGGGTGCGTAGTACACATTTGTTCAACGAGTGACTGGAAAACTGAATGAATGAATAATGAAGGAAGGAAAGAATTCAAGCTTTGAATCCCTATCTTCTTCTGGACAACAAGGTCTGGTAAATCCAGGAACCGTTCTAACATCATCCCTGGGTCCCACTGGTTATCATAACCTGTCTGCACTGCAGCGTGATAGACAACAACTGGTATTTCTAGGTCCGAGACATTTAGTGTACCCTGTATTTTCTGACGAGTTGAACTAAACGTTATAGCACATTCAATATTGAGCTTAGTTTCACTTTTTATACCTTGATATTTAAGATCCCCTTCTTCCAAACACTAAACATTTTCTTTCTGATGTGATGACCTTCCTTAAATGTGCATTTCTCCCCTACTTCTCTTTGCTGTCACTTTTAAAACACACCAATGTTTCTGGTCTTCACTGCCCGATATAGTTCTAATTAAATTTCTCCTTTAGAAAGTGTGCGTGTGTGTGTGTGTGTGTGTGTGTGTGTGTGTGTGTGTGTGTGTCTTAAATTGTTCCCAAGACTTCAGGTCTAAAAAGCTGTCCTTGACCCCTAACTCTACACTGAGTCCCCATGCCACTTCCTCGGTGGGCCTGCCTTCCACTATCTTTAAAACATTCCTCGAATTGCTCCTTGCTGAGATAGATACTCACTCACACACCTTAATCTTGACTTATCTTGACAGTTCCAATTTTCCATATATGGTCCACATACCTCCCCTATTGTCTGAAGGTCTACAGATGTAAATCCTGTCTGTTCCACATCCAAGACGTGCATAGATTACTTCCTTGTTGTCCTTATCTCCTCTGACATTTGGGACTTCTCCAGCCTCGCTTCTTTCTTCAGATCTGATAGGGCTCTTTACGTTGTTTCCTTAAAGCCAGTGACACATGTGGAGACTTGTGTTTTGCTTTGTTTTTCCCCGGCTCTGCTACTGACATGATAAAATGCTGGAGACAAGGTATTGAAGTTGATTCTCTCAGTGAGTATAAAGCAAGGATTTAAAATGCTTGGCATTTATCCACTTTGGAGCATAGCTCCAAGGATGAATGAGTCTATAACCATAGTAAAGAATTTATTTTTATGGATCTCTTTTAGCAGTACTATAATTTTACTGATGATGTTAATGAAGCTCATAATAATATAAAGAAATACATTAGCTCAGAAAGGCTCCATTATCATGGTCTTTAAGAACTATCTGCCTACTACACTCCCTGCCTTCTCTAAACCCTACTGGACTTTTTTTTTTTAAGCAAGTATCAAACTGCCCAGCAATTAATTTTTCTCTTATGGCTCCATGTGAGTTCGCTCAGGCCCAGTGAGATTATAAGACCCTGGGAAATAAGGCTCATGCTTGCTCTTCCTCCTGAACCTCCACAGCACCAACTCCAGGACACCTCAGGTTGGTTCTCAGCAATGCTTCTGATTAGCAGTATTGCTTCCTGATGGTTCTTTTTATCATTGTGAATAAAGGATATTTTATGACTTCAATGAGATTGCACATTGAAAAATTATTAAGTTTAACCCCCCTTTCTTTGTGTGTATCTCTGGAAAATAAATTGCTCCACGCCCTCCGAAAACCTTGAACCCAGTTCCCAACAATCCCTTTGAATTCCGTGGGATTTCCCGAGATTTCCCTGCTCCTGCCAGGCTCCTGCTCTCGGGAGCGGGTGCCCTGCCAGAGCAGGTCTCTTTGGCACTCACCGACGTTTCCTGGCCACATGCCTCTCCAACCTTCTCACTCGTGTAGGTGAACCCCTGAACGTGCCACATTTATCTGAGTCGATAGGCACAAGGACACCCCCACCCACCGCCACACATGGCAGGACAGCCCTGGGGTCTCACTCCTCCTGTCTGCTGCTACGGGGAAAGGAAGTTCCCTTCATTCACAGAGTCCCCGCTCTGGGCCAGGGAATCCTCCTCGAGTTGCTTTACAAAGTCTGTGTGGTGTGTGTGTGTGTAGTGTGTGTGTGGTGTGTGTGTGTGTGTGTGTATGTGCGGAGTGTGTGTGGTGTGTGTGTGTGTGGTGTCTGTGTACAGAGTGTGTGCGGTGTGTGCGGTGTTTGTGTGCAGAGTGTGTGCGGTGTGTGTGTGTGCGGTGTCTGTGTGCGGAGTGTGGTGTGTGTGTGTGTGTGTGTGTGTGTGTGTGTGGTGTGTGTGTGCAGTGTCTGTGTATCTTTCCCCTCCAGATTTTCCCTAACATTGTATGTGTGGTATGTGTGTATGGTGTGTGGTATGTGTGTGTGTGGGGGGGGGGTGTTTGTGGTGTGTGTGGTATGTGGTGTGTGTGTGGATGTGGCATGTGTGTAGTGTGTGTGGTGTGTGTGTGGTGTGTGTGTATGTGTATTTCTTCCCAAATCTCTCTCAACCTCCCTGCCCCCCAGTCTGTACCCACCCTCTCGCTCCTTCTCTCTCATGAAATAGACAGGGCTGGGGAAGTGATGTGCAGGTAAATGTGTAACCGCCAGAGTGCCAGAGGGAGCATTGGCTGATCTCAGTGTCGGCAGTACCACCAAGGCCACGTTCAAGTTTGGAATGTGACATCGCTACACAGAGGTAAAAAGAGGTGTGTGCAATCCGCTCCTGTGAGCAGGGTGAGGCTGGCCCGCTTTGGGTAAAAGTAGGCAACTCATGCAAAATAGACATAGATTGGGCTTTTTTTTTTAATCTCACTTTAAAATTTTGACTTGGCTCCCTGGCTATATACATGAAGACCAACTATTTCCCTCAAAGGGTAGCAGAAGGTCCATTACCAAAGACCATTTGACTCCATTTGTGGAAAGCGTTTTCTTCTTCAATGCAAAGCATGTGGGGTGGTTTTAATGAAAGGCACTTCATAAAAAATAAATAGTACCTTCAGACCATTCATGCAGGCAACTTCCTGGCATTCCCTGGAAGTGTGGACTGGCCCATAAGCTAATTATCCTGTAAATTTCCTTTTCTCCCCCAGTGTGGAGGTGAGATCTAATTTGAAAGATTAAAATCTTTGCATGATTACAGTATATAGTAATTGTTAAGCTCTGTAGTTACATGCTCAATAGCTACTAAGTACAAAGAATTACAAGGTGATTTGTGCCTGTAAGATAAATTCCAAGAATTTTGCTTTTATAAAAGGCAAGGAAGTGAAGGTGGCAGAACCACAGATATGCTAAGTGAAGCAACTGATCCTGAATTTCAGGAAAGAGGGACTTAGGGGTCTCTCAATGCACAGACAGGCCAAGTGGCAGAATGCCTTCCGGTGCATTTCTTAGGTTGTGCTAAACTTTATTTACATAAAAGCACTGCTCAAGTAGGTGAAGTTATCTAAGGAGTTTTTAGCCTAAATTCCTGGAGGAGTTCCAGATGTCTGCTATTCTCACAGTAGAGAACCAAACTACATGAGTTCATCACTTTCAAACACACAAAAAGCACAAAAAGCCAAGTTCGATAAACACTGCAACAGTAATATGAGATTATATATCTGTAAAAAACTTAACTGAAAAAATAATAAAGCTTCCAGTATTTATGTTTCCAACTCCACTACTATTTGGTTTTGTGCCAGCCGTTCTTTCTCTACCTTAGTAGATCACACCGGAAAATTCACTCATTAAACAAATATTTATTCAGCACCCAGTGCATACCGCGCTCCTGTTCTTGGCACTGGAGACATGATGACAAATAAAATGGATAAGGCCTTTGCTCTCATGGACTCAGAGTCCAGCAGGAAATAAAGATTACTAATATTCTCAAGTATTAATTATGATTACTAAGACAAGCACTACTTACAAGTCCTGGGAAAGAGAGTGGCAGCATACCATGGAGCGTGTGAGCATGTGGGGTCCATGGTAGTTCAGGAATCAAGCATTTATGAGGAAGTAATGCTTAATCTGAGACCTGAGACCTTAAGTATGAGTAGGCATTAATAGCTCAGAGATGGAGGGGAGGCGGGGGAGAGAAGGGCAGTCTTTTCTCCAGGCATACAATACAAAGCTATTGCCTTTTTTAAAATATGTATATTTCATTGATATTTTACAGAGAGAGGAAGGGAGAGGGAGAGAGAGTTAGAAACATCGATCAGCTGCCTCCTGCACACGTCCTACTGGGGATGTGCCCACAACCAAGGTACATGCCCTTGACTGGAATCGAACCTGGGACCTTTCAGTCCGTAGGGCGACGCTCTATCCACTGAGCCAAACTGGTTAGGGAAAAAGCTATTGCCTTTTAATGCCTTTCTCCCTCCAAGCCATGAAGATCCCTACATCAGTTAGTTTGTTATAGCTAAGATTTCTTTATTTTTCTGATTATAATGTTACTGGTAGCTTCAGGTATAATTGTAAGAAAACAAGAAATATCAGACCTGAGAAAACTGGGCCTGAGTCACTAGAACTGAAATGCAGAATGGCCTGGGCGTGGCTGTTCTAGCCACCATTCTGTGGAGTGTCCAGGAGCCTGGCTTCCCTGGTAAAGAGAAGGGGACACGTGGGCAGGCCAAAGAAGGTGGGCTGGTGGACTGAGGCACACTGAGCTCACGTTGTGTTAGACCCCTCCGCTGAAATTGCCTTCAGAGTTAGTTTCTGAGTCTCCTTTGTTTTTACTGCAAATGATGTTACCCAGGTTGATTAACACTCTTATTCACCTTGTTGACCTAACCTATTTTGAGAGCATTCCAATGACAAAGTTTCTCTCATCTCAAGGACTGGAGGATTGCCACATGCATCTGTCCATATCCGTCTATATTCCCAAGACTTTAAGACTCAAAACCAAAGTAAGGAGGAGGCTTGGGGTAATAGAATATTCTTGGAAGAATTATAGGGCATTTAGGCCCAATCGTATGGCTCAATGGTTGCACATCAATCTATGAGCCAGAAGGTCATAGTTCACTTCCCAGTCAGGGCACATGCCCAGGTTGTAGGCTTGATCTGTAGTGGGGAGCATGCAGGAGGCAGCCGATCAATGATTCTCTTTCATCATTGATGTTTCTATCTCTCCATCTCCTTTCTTCTCTGAAATCAATAAAATAAAAATGTATCTATGTTTAAAATAAAGCATTCAGAGGTGCCTGCTTTGACAGAGTCCAGGTGCATCTGCATATGTTGGTACTGGTGGGGGTCCCTGTGAGCAGATGTGCCCTCCACAACCAGGACCAATGAATTCAATGGCCCTGCTTCTCAAATGTGCATTTGAAAGTCCATTTGGAGCCCTTACTTGAAATTCAAATACCCAGAATTGCTTTTATTTTTTAAATAACTAAGAGAAAAGATGCATAAAATCAAGGTTAAACTAAAATTATTAAGGCTGTGCCATAGGAGATTTAACAAGGTTTTGTCCTAATTAACTAGGTGCGCACAATTTTGAGCACTGCTTTTTCTGGTGGAATGTGAACTAGTCCAATCTACAAAGGTGTTCTACCACTACTTAGAAAAGTATCACACTGTGATCCTTTGAGTATAGAATGGCGCTTATATCAACATACATTTGTTCAGAATTTCCTACGGTGCTCATTTTCTGAGAATCAGCAGTATGATTGATGGTTTATTTAAGAAAACACTTGGGCATCTCAGCAACAATGAACTAATGTCTTTGGTAGATCAATAACTTTTCTCTAATCACAAGAAAGCCAGTGCATCAGAAAAGTCATCAGCAAAAGCATAAAAAGATATATGCCAGCTGTTTCTGGCAGCCCCTTACAGAGGGGACAGAAGAAAATAATAAGAAATGCTTGCCATATGTTGGGAGATGAGTGGTAATGGAAAATATTCATAAACAAATGACTAACACTTGTCTGTATGTTATTCAGGTGCACAGCTAAAACACATCCATCTCCTTAGCATCGACTTTTCTGGATGCAAATTACTCTGAGGCTCAGGCAGTCATTTCTAGTCTTGTCATTCCTTCTGCAGGCTAGACTGTCATTGATGTCAGCAGTTTTGCTGTATAAGCACTTTAAGATAAAATCCGAACATCTGAATTAGCATAAAACATTCTGCGCAAAGTAATTTACATTAGAGGCTTTCCCTGTCGATTTCCAAAATGGCGTTGCTGTTGTCCTGTATTTGGAATCAGCTTAGAAATCTTTCCTCTTCTCTCTCATCCCATTTCCTTGGTCCTTGGCCTGACATTGCTCACCATCCCCATCAGGCGAGCTATTTCTGTTGTGCTTCCCAAGGCCCAGTGTTGGGTCTGATCAAATAATTGGATGGATACCCCTCCCCTGGAAACTGACCTTTAGATCACTTCCCAGCCAACATTCCCTTTCACTCAGTCCACATTCCACTTGCTAAGACCACATTCCATTTGCTAAGACCATTATGTTTCCCCTCCAGACTTTCCCAGAATCCGGATCCACCCAGAGAGTTCCCTGCTGAAAAAGCCCACCTCGAGTCCTTTAAAGCCTCTGGCTCCCCACCCCTGAGGGCTGGTGCCATGTTGAGGCTCAGCCCATCTGGTCTCCAGGTGACCTGATCAATTTATGCTACCACCTTGGCCTCGTGCGTTCCTCCTTCCGCAATCCTAACACCCACTGTTTGATGCAGGAGGAAAGGGATCGCAAAGTCTGTCCCCCCTGAGGGTCAAATCAATCTCATGAATAACCATTTCTTTGCTTGTATTTTCACAGGTATGATAGATTTATTTCCCCCAGGAATTCACTGTCTTCTCCAGAAATTCAGTTTTACCAGAGCAAGAAGCCGCTGAGCAGACACAGTGGGCAATAAAAACCCTGCTGAGTAAAGAGAGCTCAAGGTGCACACAGCCCTTCCTGGGTGTGAGTCAGGGTGGGAGTGAGTCAGCCACCAACCACGCTGCGGCTTTCACAATCTGGTTTGGGTTCAAGCACCTGAGGGAGATCTCCCAGGCCTTCTGGGGCGAACCAAGGTGGCAGATCCCAGGTGTGACTCTGGGTCTTGCCCATGTGTGCAGGTAGCCGTGGCTGTGCAGGCTCTTTAATTTGTACTGCTTCATTGAATAGGGACCTAACATAGGTTGCCACATCTCTTGCTTTTAAAAAAAAACTCTTTTTATTTCTTTTTTTATTAAGCTAAATAACTGAAGCCCTCAACAACGTCTATAACTAGGTTTGTGGTTCACGAGGCCACATCACTGCGAATGAGAGTCTGGCTGGCTTGTCTGTGAGCCAGCCTTAAAAACTTGTCACCCAGATGTTTCTTTCTTTTTTTTTTTTAATTGAGTTTATTGGGGTGACATTGGTTAAAAAAACCATACAGGTTTTAAGAGTACAACTCAACAAAACATCATCAGCACACTGCATCGTGTGCTCATCACCACAAGCAAAGTCTCTTTCTGTCCCCATTTCCCCCATCTTTGCCTACTTCCCACCTCCAATCTTGAGTTAAGACAACAGTTGTGTTTAGGTTAGCAGAGAATTGACAACTCAGTTCTCCGAGGAAGGGATATGACCCCTTGGGGAAGTATGGAAATCTGTAGTAGTATTTTTGATTGTTGCTCTGACTGGGAAGCACCATTAGCATTTAGTGGGTGGAGCCAGAGGTGATAAACACCCTGCAGAGTGTGAGATATGGTCTCCCTACAAAGGATTTTCCTGCATCCTGCTCAGATTTCAAATGACTGCCCAACTGCATCATTGAAAAACTTGATAAAATTATCTGAGCTTTATATCTAACTCCATTTAACATATAAATACAAAGTATTTTTGACAGCTTTAATATACATTGAATTTTTCAAGAATGAAATCACTGTGTGTAAATACTTGTTTTGTTTGGAATTAATCAACTTTCTGGTAAACCTCTGATGACAATGTATCAGTCTGTATATGTAACTGTAACATTCAAGTATAGATAAATATCCTAGCCCTCATTTCTTTTTTCTTTAAAATATGTGTTTTTTTTAATTGATTTCAGAGAGAGGAAATGAGAGGGAGAGAGAGAAACTTCAATGATGAGAGAGAATCATCGATCAGCTGCCTCCTGCATGCTCCCTACTGGGGATTGAGCCTGCAGCCATGGCATGTGCCCTAACTGGAATCAAACCATGACCTCCTGATTCATAGGTCAATGCTCAACCACTGAATCACACCAGCCAGCCCATATGCTTTTATCATAAACTAGAGACCCAGTGCATGAAATTTGTGCCCAGGGGGGTCCCTAGGCCTGGCCAGCGATCAGGGCTGATAGAGGCCAGTCTGATCAGGACCAGGCTAGAGAGGAGGCGATGGTCACTGGGCCAGGTGTGAAAGGAATGGATGCTAGACACCAACACTGCCATCATCGCCTCCGCGCCTCCTCCTTGCCTTGCCACCACCCTACCACCACAGCAGGCAGGCGGTGGGCCAATTGGGGCTTGCTGGTTTGGAGGAGGGACAGAGCCCGGGAGGTTGGTGGTCAGCCCCAGGGAGGGAGACGGCCCTCAACCCCCCTGGGAAAGGGGCCACATCCACTGCCACCCACACCCAGTTCCCCGACCCAGCCTGGGGGCTGGCCCTGATAGAGAGATCGGGGCCTGCCGGCCAGGGGGGAGGAACTGCAGGAGGTTGGCCAGTTGGGGGAGGTTGGCTGTGGGAGCACACTGACCACCAGGGGAGAGTTCCTGCATTGAGCCTCTGACCCCTGGTGATCAGTGCTCATCATAGTGACTGGTTGTTCTAGTCGTTCTGGGCATTCCGGTCACTTAGGCTTTTATATATATATATA
Organism: Lasiurus cinereus; assembly: GCA_011751065.1. Lineage (NCBI taxonomy): Eukaryota > Metazoa > Chordata > Mammalia > Chiroptera > Vespertilionidae > Lasiurus > Lasiurus cinereus. The sequence continues at coordinate 42,407,373 of JAAGEH010002531.1, read as the reverse complement.
TATAGAGAGAGAGAGAGAGAGAGATATAGATATAGATATAGATATAGATATAGATATAGATATAGATATAGATATAGATATAGATATAGATATATGTGATATATCTATATATATACTAGAGGCCCGGTGCATGAAATTCCTGCAGTCCTTCAGCCCAGCCTGCTCCCTCTCCAATCTAGGACCCCTTGAGGGATGTCCTACCTGGATCAGGCCTAAACAGGCAGTCAGACATCCCTCTCACAATCCAGGACTGTTGGCTCCTAACTGCTCACTTGCCTGCCTTCCTAATTGCCCCTAACTGCTTCTCCCTGCCAGCCTGACCACCCCCTAACCACTCCCCTGCTAGCTTGAGACCTAACTGCTCCCCTGTTAGCCTGTTTACCCCTAACTGCCCTCCCCTATGGGCCTGGTAACCCCTAACTTTCCTCCCCTGCAGTTCTGTGTCCCCCCAAACTGCCCTTCCCTGCAGACCCGGTCACCCCCAACTTCCCTCCTCTGCAGGCTTGATCGCCCACAACTGCCTTCCCCTGCAGGTCTGGTCCCTCCCAACTGCCCTCCCATGCTGGCCATCTTGTGGTGGCCATCTTGTGTCCACATGGGAGCAGGATCTTTTGACCACATGGGGGCAGTCATCTTGTATGTTGGAGTGATGGTCAATCTGCATATTACAATCTTTTATTAGATAGGATAGAGGCCTGCTGCACAGGTGGGGGCCAGCTGGTTTGCCCTGAAGGGTGTCCTGGATCAGGGTATGTGTTCCCTTGGGTTGTGGGGTAGCCTGGCGAGGGGCGTGTGGTGGTTTTCAGGCCAACCACGCCCCACAGGGACCCAAGCGGAGGCTCTGGTATCTGGGATTTATTTATCTTCTACAATTGAAACTTTGTAGCCTGGAGTGGAGCCAAGCCTTCTGCTCGCACAGCCATTGAAATTTTGTTACCTTAAGCAGAGGTTTCCACCAGCCAGGCTTTGCAAAAAGCTTGGCTTCCTCCATTGCCAGGGGCAACCAAAGCCTCCCTCCTGCTCTCTCTGTGGCCGTAGCCATCTTGGTTTGGGTTAATTTAGATACTTGCTCTGATTGGCTGGTGGGCATGGCTGGTGGGCGTGGCTTGTGGGTATAGTGGAGGTATGGTCAATTTGCATATTACTCTTTTATTAGGATAGATTATTTTCCTTTCTATTACAGTTTGTACTGTATCCCATGTGCCCCACCCAGGTCCCTGCTGCAGAGATCCCCAGATGCTAGAGCATCAACTGTTGACAGCACACAGCTGAGTGCCAGCACCCCATCCCAACAACCCCTCTGATCTCAAGAGCATAGCCTCTTTCAAGGTCCCATGTCATGACTGTCCCTAGGAGCTGTCTGCATCCACAGACTGGTCCCCAGAGGGTCCGAAGCCTCTGATTAGCACAATTCTGCAGACAGCTCCAAAGCACCCTGTGGGATTTTGTAGTCATTTGTGGGATTGCTCAAAGCACAGCCCAACCTCTTCCTCTGCCCAGTCCTGCTTCTCTCCCACAGGGTGGATCCTGAAAGCAAATTCTCCCCCACCCCCAATGCCACCTCAATTCCTGTTTCCTAGGGAACCTGGCCCAATTAGAGCACTGTAATGAGTTTTGAACATTGGGTGGTATATTATCTGGGAATTTTTATTTAGGATAGTAAAGAGGGGAATTATAGAATATTTATAATTACAAGAAAAGATGCAGTGTATCTGATGGGCATGAGAACCTGTGTGCTAGGTGATCTCTTCAAAGCCTCTCCACTTTAAGAGCTTCTCCTTTAGGGCAAAAACACCGCTTGCCCCAAATGGGCTGCAAATAACTCGAAATGACACCTTATGCAACTGTTTCTCATGCCCTTGACTTAAAAAAAAAAATCAGTCCTGTACAGTCTCACTTCATATCAGCACTTTTTTCCATATTATCCACCCACCATGCCATGTACTTCTCAGTAAGTACTTGCTATATGTGGTGCAATCAGCAAACCCAGCAGTGTGTGCCTCTTGGACATTCCTGAGGCCTTACATGCAAATGGCCATGAGCATCCTTAGCTCTAAGAGTCCATAATAAGTCAGGCACTTTGTCCTTCGAGATTTTTTAGATGAAATACAGTTTCAATTTAATTCTTAATATCAAAGTATGGCAGTTCTTCAACTGAAAAAGATTCACAAAGCTGGAGGGCAAGGGTTATGTGGTGTGTGTGTGTGTGTGTGTGTGTGTGTGTGTGTGTGTATCTGTCTGTCTGCAGGTACCCTGTGTATCTGTGTGGGAGAGAATGCTTGCTGAGACCATAGAGGAGGACAATCCAAAAGCAAGAGCAGTGAGTACTGTTCCTCTGGTCTAACATTCTAAACAGACCACTATAAAGCAATGATTCAAGATCCTTTGAAAGTACTTAATTTCCCTCTTGCCAAGAAAGTGTTCTTTTATACTCAATAAAGCAGAATGAGACTTACAGTTGTCCCCCCTTTCTCCATGATTTTGCTTTCCAAGGTTTCAATTAACCACGGTCATCTGTGGTCTAAAAATATTAAATGGGAAATTCCAGAAATAAAGAATTTATAAGTTTTAAATTGCTTGCCATTCTGAGTAGCATGATGAAATCGCAAGCTGTCCTGTTCTGTTCTGCCGGGGACGTGAATCAACCTTTTGTCCAGGTATCCACACTGCATACGCTACCACCCATTAGTCACTTACTGGCCGTCTAGGTTATCAGATCAACTGTTGAGATATGGCAGTGCTTGTGTTCAAGTAGCCCTTATTGTACGCAATAATGGCTCCAAAGAGTTCTGATGTTGGCAATTTGGATATCCCAAAGAGAAGCTGTAAAGTGCTTCCTTTACATGAAAAGGTAAGTACAGTACAATAAGGTAGATTTTAAAAGAAAGAGAGACCACATTTACATAACTTGCAGTATATCATTATAACTTTCTATTTTATTACTAGTCATTATTGTTAATCTCTTACTGTGCCTAACTTATAAATTAAATTTTACCATCAGTATAGACATGTAGGAAAGAACATAGTATATATAGAGTTTGGTACTATTTAGGTTTTTAGCCAGCCAGGGATCCACTGGTGTTCTTGGGGGTCAAGATAACAAGGGACAACTGTATTTAGCTGCTTCTGGGACTCCATTCAAATCTATTATTGATATACTTCGGTGTGCCAAAGTGTCATTAACTATCTTTTTTTAGTATGTTTTTATTGATTTTTTTTTTTTAGAGAGAAAAGAAGGGAGGATAGAGAGATAGAAACGTCATCGATCAGCTGCCTGTGCACATCCCCCACAGGGGACCAAGACCAAAACCCGGGCATGTGCCCTGACTGGGAATCCAACCAGTGACTTCTTGGTTTCTGGGTTGACGCTCAACCACTGAGCTACACCGGCCAGGCATCATCAATTATCTTAGTCATTGGACATTCAGTTCAGCAATAAAGATCAGTGTCTGGAAGTTTGAGCCCTCTCCTTACTACTGGCATGCTGCCTCCAGGCTGTCCCAGTATTTGAGGCTTCCTAGACACTCAGTATCTCTTCTTTAACTTCTTCACCTGTAATACTGGGATTCGGGCCAGAGTTTCCACCTCTGGTTCCTCCTAGGGGTGTGGTGATAATTAAAGCAATAATGTTTTTCAACTACAGAGACATTCCAGATTAAAGACACTACATAATTGGACACATTCTGCTTCTAGTGACATAGCTTGATATAATTGCAAGCTAGGAAAATAAGATTAAGCCAGACGTCCCTATTGCAGGAGAACAGTATTGCCATATGCCGCACTCTCCTTGACTGAAGGCCTGCCTGTCTCAATATAAACATGCCTGCTCAGGAAAGAAGGCATCAGGTTGAGAAAGAAGTGCTTTCTTCCATTCAACTTTCATTTTATTGACAAAAGTGTATAACTCTATTCCAGATTTAAAGATAAATGACAGCTATTTGTTCCTTATGCCGCTTGTACTTTGAGGGAGCACTTATAAAAATATTCATGTTGCTGTTAAAGACAGGAAGACTATGTGAGGTCCACCAGTTAACCAGGTAAATGCTATGTGTGTTCATTGTCTTCTCTCCCATGTATTCTTGGCACATATATAATTGGTGGCACATCTGTTGTGTCGATGAGCACATCAGCTCTTAAATGAACATCTGATCTGAATCCCAGCCCAGCACATCATTGTGAGAGGTTTAGCAGTGCCAAAGCTACCAACCACAATGTGGTATCAAATACACTGCAAAGATATCAAGAAAAATAGTTTGGAGGTCTGAGCTCTTTGCCAACAGAATGTATTATGTTTTTAAAAAAATACTTATGAGAGATTGTGTTAAGAAGTTCTATTCAGCCCTGACTGGTTTGGCTCTGTGGATAGAGCATCAGCCTGTGGACTGAAGGGTCCCCGGTTCGATTCCTGTCAAGGGCACGTACCTTGGTTGCAGGCACATCCCCAGTAGAAGGTGTGCGGGAGGCAGCTTATTGATATTTCTCTCTCATTGATGTTTCTAACTCTCTATTCCTCTTCCTTCCTCTCTGTAAAAAAAAAAAAAAAATCAATAAAATATATTAAAAATAAAATAAAACGAAAGAAAGTTCTATTCACTGCCAAGCCACTGAGAATATGCTTTCTGACTTCATCCATTCAAATATGTTTGGAGTTCCAGGTCTAAACTGGCAAAGGAACCAAAACAGGCAGTGAGAAGTGAAGTCAAATGTTTATTAGGCAGCTTGGATTGAAGAGGCTAATAGAATGTGAAACAGGAAAGAACAAGGACCGGTCCTGATTGGCTATGTCTGCTGAGTGGGTGATACATAGGTGTGGTCAGGGTGTCTACTCCATGCCTAATGTCCAGGTGTTCAACTCCCTTCCAGAGAAAAAGAGAACACAATTAGAAAAAATATTCACATGGAGAGAACTCAATGACATATGAAGAGAAAAATGCAAGTTTCAGATTAACAGGTAGAGTACAATTAATCCTCCTTGCTTCACCCCATGACCAAATTCATCAGAAACCAAGCAAGTATGGCATTGGGGATCAACTATGTTTGGACCACAAATATGTAGAGGCCATCACAGAAACGTCACTCATCAAGAATAACACCCTCCCTGTGGAGGATGTCTCCCACATTTCAAACAATTCTTGCTTAATAGCTCTGAAGCATAAGTCATTCTTCAAGGCTTTCAAAAATTTGGTACATAATAAATGGCTTAATGGTGAATCTACCTTGATTGTTATTTTTCCAAAAGCTGAGTAGTTTAAAAAAATTACCTTCCAGTAGCAAGTTAACATTTTCTCATCATGTTTCATTTGGGCCTTTGGCACATTTCTGGGGACCTTCTACCCTAAGTCCCCCAGGAGATCCAAACCTCATCTCCAAAAATGTTCCTTCAAATTCCCTAGAAAATATTCTCATCCAGAACTATGGCTTCTAGGTTAAATAACAAGTTGAATATTTATTACTATTTAAATAAATCTAGTTTTACCATTGCACTATAAAAGGAACAGCTCAGTCAAGTTACTTAGATATTTTAATTTATTTTAATTTGGTGAAAAGAAGTTTGAAATTATTTTTATCAAGCTGAAATATGAGAACTTTCCAGTCAACTTTTTCCGGATTAAAAAAAAAAAAAACACTTTCTTCTTCTTCATCATCTGTCATTTCTCCTGCACTTAAATTCTAAGGATGAATTTGCAAGAGGCATGAGGCTGTCAGTGATTCTATTTTAGCTCTTCAGCAACATTTCAAGTGGATGGAGGACAGCACACCGACAAGGTTTAACTTCATCTCCTGCTGTTAACATTTCCACAGAAGGGGCTCTTCGTCATGGGATAACTCTCAATCACAAATAAGTTTATGACATAAACAAGGAGGCTTCAAACTTTTTTTTTTTCCTGTGACTAATATGGTTGCTTCTCCTCCTTAAGACCTTGCAGTGAATCACAGAGACGAGCTAGAGGCTGAAAACAATGCGTCAGCTTTTTAATACGCTTTATTGTCACCACAGAAAATTAAGCACGGGTTGAGAGTCAGGATTCCAGGTCAGCTGTAAAGCCCTGACTGGTAATAGTTCTGATCCCATGATACTGTGAGAGCTTTGTGTTCGGGGTAAAGGGAGAGTTCACAGCAAGCCTGTGTTGGGCACTGACCGGACCTTCCACTTCTCGGCTGTCCCCAGTTGAAACTATTTCCAGCCATTTCCTGCCCTCTCTTAATTTGGTTGAGGCACCTGCAGGCAGAATGGAAGCTGCAGCCTGCAAAGCTGGTCCCCACTGAAGGTATCAAGATATTGGCATCTATTAGTGGTCTTTTCCAAAGCAATGTCCTTTGGTTATCTTCCAAAAGTACATACCAGAGCAGCAAACAGGCCTTAAAAACAGGCATTGCCAGGGGATCAGGATATAAATAAACCCAAAGTGACCCCGGTGGGTTTCCTGCTGCTTCCATCGCAGGAAGTTGCTTACAAATACAGTCAATCAACGTACTTTCCCTGAGTAACATTCTAGCAGATGGGGTGATGGTGGGGGCAGAGCGGGGGAGGGGGAGATTGGAGAAAAAATAACTATAGAAATCAGGGGCTCCATATTTGTTTCATAACAATGCTCCAAGGTCTCCTTTGGGCAGCCTTGAATAGATGCAACAGCCATGTTTGTCCAAACGATCAGAAGGGATGGGCCGCGGCGCAATTACAGAGCCACATTATTTTAACAGGCAGCTAAATGGCTCCCAAAGCCTTTTATTCAAAATCCGCAGATAAAAGAAGTAATTTCTTCTTACGGAAACCAAGACTACTTTCTCCTCAGAGAATAAGCTATCAGAGCTGGTAAAACATTAGCAAGCAGCCCATTGGAGCTACAGAGAGAAGTAACGGGTTGGGTTTTGTTAGCAGAGAGAAGTGCCATTACCTTTAAGGCTTTGCTATGGAAAGCTGCAGGATGCGTGCGGTCGCTATTAACCGGCGGGTTCTAATGGGATATTAGCTCATTTCTGAGGCAGAGTCAGGAAGAGCTGTTGCCCAGGTGACTTGTAACAAAATGGAATAAGCAGATGCAATGTGTCCTGAAATTACCACCAAGTTTTCCTGAGCTGTTGGATGCTGAGATGCTTTGAAAATTCCGCCTAAAATTGCCCCTTAGTTGTGAACAGAGCAATCATATCCCTATGCTCCTGGGGATTGTTGCCAAATACTAAGGAGTTTTCAAAAACACATAGTTCATCTCCCCGCATATATAAAGGAACGTGAAGAAGCCAGCCATCTGCAACGGAGATGCTAAACGCTGGCCCACTGGGGTGATCTCTTCCCTTCTGACCCCTTCCCGTCACCTGTACCTATCTGCCTTGGCCACATGAATCATAGGGCCATACTCTGAGATGACAGGCAGGGGTAGTTCCGATCTTAGTCTTCAACTGTCACCCTAATGAGTTAGTTTGGATTGTCCAGGAACAGATGTCAGAGGATTAGACAAGCAAGCGATGCACAGGGAGAAAGGCCCTGAAGACGAGCAAGTGGAAAGGACCAGAGAAGGGGGAGAGCATTCAGCCCACCATGCAGGTCTGAGCCTTGTGCAGGAAGGGAGGAAGGAGAGAACACACTTTTCTAAACACGTTTCCCTCTGGTAGTGAGGCTCCTGTGACGGGCATGGGCTGCTCAATCTACTCACCTCTGTCACCTTCCCTTTCCTGGAGGCTCTATCCAGCTCCGGGTCAGAGACTCTCTCACGCCTCTCTGGGCCCACCTGTAAACAAGGTGTCTGTGTGTCAGCCAAGTCCAGAGAGAGGAGGCATGGGCAGATCTTCTCCTTTCTCCGTCTCTAATTTCCCCCTTCCGACTCCAAAGGAGGGCTACTGCCTGGTCCCTACTTTCCGGGTGCAATTACAGCAGCCTTTTCCACCCTCCTTCCCTTTTTGGTTCCAAGAAAGCACCTACATCTCAGAAATGCAGAGGGGGGAGTCATGCGGAACTCACCCATTTTTAAAAAAAAAACATCAGAGCATTAGCAGTGCCAGGCTCTGCTTTCCAATGGGGTTTGAGGGGGATATTCAAAGATTGGACAGGTAGTCACTGCCCTAGACCCCTCCTCCTAACAGCATTCGTTCTAGTTTGCTGGATAGCACAGAGCAGCCAGAAACATGTACCCTCATCCTCACTCTCATTGTGCCTCTGTACCCCCAGCTTCTCCACCTTTTGGGGTCCCACAGGTGGAAGGTGCCTCTTCACAGAAAATTTGAGGAGCCCTGCCCAGACCAGCAAGGCCGCCTTCTGTCGTCTAAGAGGAATGCTCCTTCCCCCAACGCCCTTCCATCGGTCTAGGAGAACTTTCTGAAAGACCCATTGCTCTTCCCAGATCATTTGGTTTATCTCTTTAAACATTTCTACTGCCGAGACCAGTTTGGCTCAGTAGATAGAGCGTCGGCCTGCGGACTGAAAGGTCCCGGGTTCGACTCCGGTCGGGGGCATGTACATCAATGTTTGTGACTTTCTATCCCTCTCCCTTCCTCTCTGTGAAAAATCAATAATATATATATATAAATATATAAATATATATTTATATATATATATATATATATATACACATACATACACACACACACACACACACACACACATATATATATATATATATATATATATATATATATACACACACACACACACATTTCTATTTTTCACCTGGGATTATTATCCCTTCCCTATTTTTTTTTCCCTAGCAAGTAAACCAATGAATGAAGAAATAAATTTCTAGTCACATATGGGCATTTCTACACCCATGCTGCCATTTATAAAGTCAGCGTTCTGGTCAGAGAAATCCCTGAAAAGGAAAATAAAAATATATTAAATTTTGAAAGCTAAGTATTGTGGAGGGGGAAAATTGCAGACAGAAAAATCCCTGAGTCAGCACTTACACTGTGAGTGCAGATAATCATGTTTAGGTATTTGCCAAGATCCAGACGGTAGTGAAGTTATGAGTGATTTGTTTCTGACAGTGTGAGCATTAAGTTGGTGGCTTGGAATGTGGAATGTACATCCTCCTAGTGACGATGTTTTCATTGGTGGCTGGGTTCCCCAGTTAGCCACCATGACTCCACTTCCTGAGCCTCCACTGGTGCTGGCCTGGTACCAGGTCCCGGGACAATGAATGCAGAAGTGGGAGGAAGTCTTCTCTCTTTCCCGAACACATCCACCCATGGTATGTATGTGTGTATGTGTGTGTATGTGTATATATATATATATATCTCCACCCATTTTAAGAGAGAGAGAGAGAGAGAGAGAGACTGTATGCTTTATTAAAGAATTTATTTGAGCCCTGGCTGGTTGGCTCAGTTGGCTGAGTGTTGACTCATGCACTGAAAGGTTCCCAGTTAAATTCCTGGTCAGGACACTTGCCCTGGTTGTAGGCTCCTTCCCTGGTAGGGGGTGCAGGAGGTAGTCAATCAATGTTTTGCTCTCACATCAATGTTTCTCTCTCTCTCCCTTCCTTTCTCTCTTAAAAAAAATAAATTAAATATTTTTTAAAATGTATTTGATATCCCAAAGAGACTTGTTTTTAATGTTAATGGCAGTGGAGACATTTAATAGACATTTTTAAGGAGCAGTTTTAAGGCACAGCAAAAATGAGATCAAAGTACAGAGTTCACACACACACACACACACACACACACACACACACACACACACAGCCTCCCCATCTGCCAACACCCTGCACAGTGGTGAATGACACATCGCTATCACCTGAAGTCCCTGGTTTACATGAGGGTTCACAAATGTATGGGATTACAAATGTGTGACATGTACCCTCCGTGACAGTGACACAGAGAACAGTTTCATGGCCCTAAAAGTCTTCTGTTCTCTGCATATTCATCAGTCCCTCCTCCCTAACCATAAGATTTTGAAGTAAAATTTTGCCTTTCTCATTCTTCTCCCACCTGCTACTACCCATCCACAGGCCCTCTAACCCCTGGGGCTCCCCTGCATGTGCCTCAGGGGCTGAGTCTCCCTCAGCAAGTGCCCCCAGGGTCCCTGATGAAGCTTATCAGCATTCCCAACCCCCACCCACCCTTCACAGTGGCCCGCTGATGCGGATGTGTGCATGACTTACAGCCCCCAAATGGGAATAAGGTATTTCCATTTTGAAAAAGAGGAGATTGAACTTCCGGCACCCCTTGCCCAGGTGCACTCTCAGGAAGTCCCAGGAATGGATGTGAGGTGAGCCACCCAGCATACCAGACACATCTCCCTGAGGGTATCCTCGGCGGCCCTCCTTCCTTCCCTTCTTCCTTCCCTTCCGAGTACTCAAAGGATTTCAACATTCCAAGATCCGTTCTCTCAGAATGGTTCTCCTCCTCGCAGCACTGCCTCGGCCAGAATAGATGTGGGTGGCTGAGTGGAGCAGGGCTGTTTGCCACTTTGAGATGGTGTATCTGTTAGAACCTCAGAGAGAGACATTTTAGTTCTCACTTTGCAGGTGCCTAGTGTGTGTCTACCAAGAGGCTGATTTCATCTGCCTTGCGGTTACCATGTGAGCATATATCGTGGGGGAAAAGATCCTCTCAGCTTTGCTAGGGTATCTGATACACACTCCCAGCACCGTCTAAAAAGTGGGTGTAAAATAACTTCTCGTAACAAAACAAATCATCTGATAACACAAGCAAAGGATTAGAGACTTTGCTGAAATTCCAACTGCCTTTCCTCGATGCAGTCCCCCATCTTTGTGCAGATAAAGATTATGGTTGCCAAGGAAACAGACCAGAGAGAAAGGCAGAAACTTTGTCTCATTTGGTTTCCCCCAGACTCACAAAGCAAGACCGGCTGTAAGCAGAGCTGGATGAGATTATAGTAGATTTATAATTTACTTAGTCAAATTGCTTTTAATTCATAGTCAGGCCTCCTTGGACATGTTTTTTTTCCCTCTGAAAGTTAGGTCCTGCACATAGTTGTCCAATGTCTGACAAATAACAGAGCTTTAACATTCATTGTCTATGATTAAAATCAAATGCAGGACAGATGGCTTGTCTGAGTATGTGTCAGACAGGCAAAGCACCTAAGATTTGTGACAAGCAAGACCAGGAATTAACTGCTACGTTTTCGCATTTATTCATACAATCGTGTGCACCAGGAATACAGCTATAAAACTTATTCAAGTGCTCTCACTTTATTTAAAATATTCCCAAACAACGCAACTGCTCTCTTTTTGGCAAACTAGGTGCCCTCATCTCAACCCCATTAACTCAAAATCCATTTTTCTCATACTGTAAGTATTGTGTATATTTCATTAACTCTGACATTTGACATGAAAACAGTGTCCTCGGAAAACCCAGCTTCCCAGAGCCCACAATATTAGTCCCCATTTCATGTTTATGAACCTTTTTAGAGGAAATATTTAATTATTTCATTCAACAAACATTTGTGGGAAGAAAGACCAGATGAATGAGAACAGGCAGATGCTACAGCAAGGGAGTCAGCCAGGGACGCTTGTGTTTTGGCCAGAGACTCGGTGTCAAGCAGAGGGATGGGGAAGCTTTATGGTGGAAGGAGGGCAGGCTCCAGATGAGTCCTGATTGGAGGCGGGCAAAGGGGGGCTCCGATGATGGCCAGGGGTGCATCTTTAGTTATTAATCAAGAGCTGGCTGTTTTGTGCTCATTGTTATGGGGGTGGCTGTTTGGCTTGCCGGACCAGTTGTTAGAGATAGTGGTCTGACTTCCTGCAAGTCTGACTGGGAGAATCGCAGGCTGACTTCCTGGGCTGGTTTCTGCATGTTGTGGGTCAGAGTTCTACTTTTATTATGGTCTGTCCAGTGTGCATTTGCATATTCAATCTCTTAGCGCATAGTCACTCTACACACAAAAAAGGTACATAAAGCATCAGTGTACAGTTCAATGAAGGATTGAGTATAACAACCACACAGGGGCCTGCATTCATTTTTATATTCTGCACATTCTTTTCTTCAGAAACCTGTGGTCAAGGAGCATTTTGAGTTACTGAATGGCCTCTTTCCATGTGCTTCTTTAATCCTGGCATCCGGGGTGGGGCTCACCAGCTGCGGGCCTCCTCGGACCTTCTCAATGAAGTTCAGTCTTCGCAGACACAACGGACAGCAGCCCAGGTTCCCACAGTCAGCCTCTGCCCCATGAATCACCTTCCTCCACATTCCTGGACTGAGAGGGGCAAGTTAGAGAGCATGCCTGGAAATCCAGTTCCACCACTCTCTTTGGGAAATAATAATCTCTCAAAATCTGTTTCTTCATCTACAAAATGGGGCTAATACTGGTGACGGCTCTCCTAGAGTTGCCGTGAGGATGAAGTAAGACAATGGGTATACAGACTTTTAAAACAATCCCTCCCACAGAATAAATACTCAGATTTAGATATATTGGGTGTATTTCTCCCCATGTTTAGAAAATGACAGCTGAAAATTATTGAAAACCCATTATGTGCCAGGCACTGAATTTGGTGCTTCCTTTTAAATGTATGATATTATTAAATTTTTCTACTAGATAAGAGAATATTAATCATCCTTATTTTATAGAAGCTGAGGCTCAGAGATGCTAAGAAACTTCTCTATCCTTACCTCCAACTGGTTGTGAGAATTAAATGAGATGTAAAGCATGTCCTTAGAATAGTCTAGAGCAGTGGTCGGCAAACCACGGCTCTTGAGCCACATGCGGCTCTTTGGCCCCTTGAGTGTGGCTCTTCCACAAAATATCACAGCCTAAGAGAGTCTATTTTGAAGAAGTAGCTTTAGAAGAAGTTTAAGTTTAAAAAATTTGGCTCTCAAAAGAAATTTCAATTGTTGTGCTATTGATATTTGGCTCTGTTGACTAATAAGTTTGCCACCCCCTGGTCTAGAGCACTCCATGACCACTCCATTGACAGGGCTATTATTGAAAACTAGAGGCCCAGTACACAAAATTTGTGCAGCAGAGGGGGGTGTCCCTCAACCCGGCCTGTACCTCTCCTATCTGGGACTCTACAGGGGACATCCAATTGCAGACAGTCAGACATCCTTGTCACAATCTGGGACCACTGGCTCCTAACTGCTTGCCTGCCTGCCAGCCTGATTGCCCCCTAACAGCTCCCCTACTGGCCTGATCGCCCACAACTCCCCTCCCCTGCCATGACCCACCTCCTCTGCCAGGACCCGCCTCCTCCATGCGAGGTGGGGGAGATGCTGGGACCAGCCTCTTTTGTGCTGCACAGAGCCTCAGGACCCCCAGGCCTCACTGTGCGGAGCAACTTCCAAGCCCTGCCTCCACTGTATGTGCAGCCATCTTGTAGTGGCCATCTTGTGATGATGTCATACAAAGGTGTGGCACCACCTAGGCTTTTATTATATAGGATGACCCTTTGATTATCCACCATCACAGACCCTATGCAGCAGTTGCCCATCCAACATATGTTCTCCCTTTCATCCCTATCAGTTTTGTGTGAGGTGGCAATGGGTCCCATTTTCCTCAGTCTCCCTTATTTCTTTGGAAGTTCACATGGCTTAGTTCTGACTAATGAGAGATAATGGAAAGTCTGCCTTTTGGGAAAACTATTATTGTCCCCCCAAAATGGACTTCATCTTAGCACATGCCTTCCCCCTTTTGTCTGTCTCCTTCCTCGCTGCCTAGAAAGCACAAGGAGACCACCAAGTTCAGCTGCCATCCTGCAGGCATGAAGACCAAAGGCCCATGTCCAGGAGGGCAAAGTGGGAAGAGGAGCCCAGACCCCCAATGGTCCACTCAGGGTCCTGCCCCAGCCCTGGACCGCCAGCCTCCAAACCACCGTGGCCAGCTTTCTACTGCGTGCAGCCGAAGGCAATCCAAACTAATACAGACACTGTTTGGGTGATCTGTCTGAATTAAAATTTCCTAATGAATGGAAATTAAGAATTTGAAGTATCTTCTTTCCTTCCATCTGTCTACATGTTTCAATGGAGAGGATATCGAAAAAGAACCCCAGAGCATGAAAGGTTGGTTCCCAGTGGTCTCTACATGAATCCTTCTCAGTCCTTCTGAGAAATACAGTGGTACCTCGAGATAAGAGTTTAATTCGTTCTGTAACCTTAAGGTGTGGGAAACCAGGAGACGCTCGAGTTGCGGTCAACTGCTGGGTCGTGTGCAACTAACCGATCCGCGCGATTACTCCTATCTCAAATGTTGCTCATATTTCAAAGCAAAAATCGCTCGCTCGCTCGATGGCTCGTATCTCAAAAATCTCGTATGTTAGGGGCATTCGTATCTCCAGGTACCACTGTAACATCAAAGCTTTTCCTGAACATCCGAGGGTCTGCTTCCCAATCATACTCTTCCTTCATCCCCATCTCAGTGTCATACAGTGTCACCAACAGGGTTCCCATGCATCACACGCCTGAGGTCTAAGGACACGTGTTCCCAAGGCTTGGCTCCAGGCCAGCCTCACCCAGCACAGAACTCAGCGAGGCTCTGGTGAAACCCGAGGCATCTGTCAGGCATCTTGGTCCAAGTCCAAAGGCCTTCCTTGCACTAAGCCTACTGGTGAGCTCTCCCCGAGTTCTAATTAGGTGGGGTTTCTTTTCTACCCGAAAAGGATTATGCCCAACGGTATGCTGCCCGTTAGCACAGCCAGGGGTCTGACCCAAGTGATAAAGGAGCATCTCACGGTGACACAGCGATCACGAGGTGGGGCAGAGGCTTCATCAGCTTTAGGCTGAGCCAGCTGGGATGGCGGCTTTCCACTTGGAGGAAGCTAAGTGCACCAACAGGGTTACACTGGTGGTTTGGTACTGTCATGGGGAAATAATATGTCCATGTTCCCACTTAACTTTAAATGATTTCTAAGGCAAGATCAGATGAAAAGAGGATGGAACTCCAGTCAAAATATAACCCACGAGGAAGACAGAAACTAAATTCCTTCTAACATACAGTATGCTGCCTTGATACTGCATGGTCCATGACTTTTTATATTCTCAGCCATGAATAACCCATATTTTGCCTTGCTTAAAAGAAATAACCCTAAATGGTGAAAGTTTTAATTATTTAACGTGTAAAACAGCTTTACCAACGGTAGGCGACCGAATGGTGAAATAACGGACACTCAGAAATATGTGAAATAATCCTCCTTTTGATTAAATTAGAAAAGGTGCATATTTTCAATGGCTAAAATTACATCGTATTCAAATAAAGATACACACACACACACCATGAAGAGAAAATCTCTAATAATTTATTTGACCTTCAGTTTCACATTGTGAAAAAAAAAAAGTTTTACAAAACCTCAAAAATGTAGTAGTAGCAAGAAACAAGTACAGATGAACATGAACACTTCACTTCTTCAACTTACACAGAGTTTTGTACGTGAACCACATACTCAATAGCCACGAGAGGGATATTATTCAGCTCTAATCACTCTTATTCAGACAGGTGTCAAGCCCGGAGAAAAGGGGGCTACACAATTATACCAGAAGTGGAAGGCTGCCCTTTGTTATCCGTTTCCACAGCAACCCGTCCACAGAATGAGAAGAACCTTCTGTGTCTTATGCCAAGGTTTTTGTGTGCACTGTGGTGTGAATGGTATTTGCTTCAAAGTGTGGGACGTTTCACAGGGCGAGCATGGTCAAGTAGTGAGCCCAACGCCTACATCAATCCAAAGGGCGGGAGTCCAGAAAGTTCCCTGCAGGCTGGGGCCCACCGGGAGCACGGCTCCCTCTGGCTCGCACACACAGTAATTAATAGAGGATTCAAGGACAGACCACAACTCTGAAACAGCTGTAGAAAAAAATTCATCCTGCTTTCAGAAGCCATGCAGCGACGCACATCTCAGCCTATTTGCATCATCAACTACAGAGCTGTAACTGCTACAATACAACGCCACCCGACTATGCATGCCGCCATTGTACAATTAGACATTTGCATTGCTTACGACACATCTAAGAGCGGGAGACTGACTGCCAGAAAGTACTGTGATGCTTTCGTGCCCACGGCTCATTTATTTTGGTCCAACAATAGCCCAAGTACTCATGGCATGGACGGACATGTACAATTAAGTCTAAAGTTTCCAGGTGCAGAGAAATGTTAAGGATTTATCTGTCATTAGACAATGCAAACACACTCACAATGTAAAGGGTTGTTATCAGTCTTAAACCTTATTTTCTAAAGTACAGCAATGTGCGGGAACATCAATGAAAGCAGTGCCCGAGTTACAAACACTGGTCTTCTCCAGACACCTCTGGGGAAGTGCCTCTTTGAGTCTAACACTAACACCTATCACAGCACATGTTTAGTTTAGTAAACAAGCCCACAAACTAGCAAAGAATGTATTCACAACCAATTCCCAACTATCCCGGAAAATCTCAACACTGGCCACTGCTCACAGCTCTTTGGTGTTTCGTGACCAAAATGTGTCTGTTTTGTGCACCAAAGAGTTCTTTCAGAGATTTACCTGCAGGTGAGCACTAGGGCATCATACATTGTACTAATGTTCACATTGTCTTGGAGAACTTGTCACGCTTGCTAAAGTGTACAGCAAGAATAACAACAAATCCAGGTCCAGCAAATCGGGTGACTGAATTAATTTATGTCGGTGATAATGCAGTCTTTCCCCCCCATTAACTGTGGTTATGGCAACATCTTCTCGCAGGGCAATAAATAAATAAATATATAAACTTTGGACTATGTCTTTACCTGTGCCCTATATACAGAACTATTATTCCATAGAATTTTCCAGGATTTCAGGATATTACACAAAGGAAAAGAAAAAAAAAACCTGCAAAGCGATTTGGTCCTTTCCAAATTTCAGTAGCCGAGACTGAAGGAGGGGACTCAGGTGGGAAGAAGTGGGGGGGTGGGGGTGCAGAAAGAAGCCTTCCCTCGCCCCAGGAGCCATCAGCATGCCCAGAGCCCATGAGACCCCATGAGAAGTTGACGAGTCTAAGAAATGTGACCTCCATGCCTTCCCTACCTCCTGGGTGTAATTTAAGTTTCTGTTTGTAATCCTTCCCTGTCTTGACATTTACAAAACCCCTCCCCTTCCATCCCATCCCATCCCACCCTCCAGTTATATTGCAAACTGTAACCCCAAAGTTTTCCTTTTTTGTGCAGCAGAGCACATCACAACAGCCACAAAAAATTGTGCAAAACATACGACCATCACACACGTCCATACACGTGAACACAACTGTAAGCATTGTTTCAGCATGCAGGCATCAAACAATAAATAGCTAAATCTATAACACATTTCTTACCAGCCCAGGGAAAAGTTTAAAGTCACTTATAAATAGAAAAGATCGTCTACCAAACAGCTACCAACAACGCCCCCATTGTTCAGAACCTTCCTGGGGGAGGGGGACCCCCACAACCCCTCGGAGACTGGCAGAGCCCAGGGCTCCCCCGCAGCCAGCACCAGCTTCCCTCCCGGCCCTCCAGTCGGGCTTTCAATCTCCAACAGCAGCTGGCGAGGAGGCTTCAAGCTTGCTCCTCAGAGAGAGGTGACAACCATTTCAAATTTTACACATAAATGGCGGAGCCCATGGAAATCAAATGCTGAATATGGTACAGCAAGGGAAAGGGCCCGGCTTTTCTCTCCCTTTGAGGGGCTGATTAATGCTGACATTAATCCACAATTACAAGACAAGGACTAGATCACAGGTTCATTCATTCATATTTAAACCATGTGCTACTTGCACTGAAAATCCCACCCCTCCCCCACCCCCTTCCTTCATGTCCAGTTAGAGCATTTACAAGGTGCAGCCAATCGTACAATCCAGGTCTTGTAGCAACTTCTTTTCCTTTTTTTCTTTTTCTCTTTCCTTTCTCTTCATAAAATTTGGCCTCTCCAAAACAGAAATCATTTCTTGAGCTTAAAAAGAGGGAAAAGATTTTTGTTAGTAACCTCAAAATCTGAAAAAATAATTAATTAAAACCCGGGACAGAGCAGGTCCATATTGCTTCTAAAGGTCTTAATTACATGTTCAATAGAAATGGAGCAAAGATATGTGAAGTGCTGGTTATAAATGCACACACATGCATGCAGATGGCTGGCCCGACGGACACAATGGGGTCCACGGGAGGGCCTCCACGTCTTTTCTAAACATATACATTCAAATTCAAACCTATACATCTGGGTGCTGCTATCAGTTGCCACCTTCTGCTTCCAACCCCCACAATTCCCTCTCATGGCAAAGCAGAGCCACTGTGCAGCCATCACAGAGGGTCAAGATTCCTGTGCAAACCTTCCTTTGCCCATTTACCATAAAGGATTCCAAATGCAATTTATTCACCATATAGGCGGCAGACGGATTAATCCCCTCATTTAAATGCATCCCTGCTATTCATTATGGCAGAAATCAGTCTCGCTTCCTTTCGTATGACAACATCGCTGGCTTCCACAGCCCAAGGCTGGAGTTTATTCTCGAAATGCATCAGTCCATACTTGGGAGGCACCAGTGATGGTATGCAGTGTTATTACCTACGGAACCCACCAACGTGGAGTGTGAACACAAATGCAAAGGTGCCACAACCATGAAGACTGCAGGTTTCATGGGAGCTGGCATTGACTCACACCACCCAGCCACCCCCATTCGTCTGTGTCCAATTGGATATAGGGAAATTTTGCAAATGGGGCGTCTTTCACACGCTCATCCCCAGGAAGCACATTTCCAGCCCTGGTAGGAATCCGCATCCCGGCTGCTATCACTCTATTGAATTCTTGCTTCAGTGTGATTCATTTCTTTAGCTGTTTCTTTAGGCAAGTTTCTGAACAGTGATTCAGGCGTTCAAGGCATTCTTTAGGCCACAGTGTCATGCCCCTACCCCCACCTCCCTATAATCTATATGTCAACATTAGGCCAAAAGAATGTATCTTGAAATAATATAAAATTTCAAGATGCTGCCTACTGGGGGGTTGGAGGGGAGGAGAGAAACTAACAAAAGAAAAGCTCTAAAAAAGGAAGAAACAAAACAAAGCAAAATCTAAATGCCCTCAGGCTGGAGTCACACAGCACCATGAAAATGCAGACTAATCAAAATAATCAAAAGTAATTTCCTTTTTGCCCCCCCCCACCCTAATACCCATGTGGGGCCCGCTTGTTGGCGCCGGCCCCCCCGCCCCCCGTTGTCAGAGCAGCAGGAGCCAGTAAAAATCTCCTTGACGGATGAACTTTTAGACCAGGACAAACTTTTTGTTAATACTGTATTCATTCCTTTAACACCTCCGTTTCGAGAGCAAAGAAATGTCCCAAAGTTTTTGCGGCTGTGGACTGATACCTACAAGCACCTCTTTTCACTCCATGTAGCTGAAGCGTTTTAACGCTGTCTGTGTGTAGTAACCTTTAGCAAGTTAAAGCAACACCCTCCCTGTGGCTTTGATCAGGCCCAAAGGTGACCCTGGCCCTGTCAAATGTCATTGGTATATGCTGGACTCTCTGGCTGGTAGCACCAAGGGTGAAGATGTTATTTCACATAGAACCTAACACTCTGTTTGCTCCATTTCTTTGGGACCAGAAGTGTGTGATAGGGTTCAAATTTTCAGGGTAGGATGAATTCAAGTGTTTGCATACTCTGGGCTGAGGAAAAGGAGGCACCAAAAATGAAATCTAAAGAGAACAAGAATATAATAGTCAAAGACACCTCATTTCCCCACCACACACAAAGCTAATTCCATTGGAAGGGAGGGAAGAAGCCTGAGACTATTGACTTGAACACTGAATACTGGTGTGCCAGGCACTGGGCTAGGCTAGGTATTTTCAGGTCCCCCACCCCATTTATCAATTTACTCAAGCCTGAACTGGAAACAAATCTTAGGGGAAGTATAATGCAAACCACTCACTGGACAAAGGAGCCAAATCCAGAAAGGTCCAGACTCCAGCGTAGAACCAGAACCAGATGCACATGTGATCTCTTTCTGCCTCAACTGCCTTACCTTGCTCCAAGGATGCCAACCATTCCACCAGTTGGCATTTTGAAGTACCGCCACCGCTGGCAATTTGGCAATTTTTATGGCTCCCCTGTGCAAACAGAATCGGTTCTGGACTAACACCCAACTTAGTGTGCTGTTAATTGATGCTTTACCCTCGGAGGTTCTTTAAACTAGAGCTTCAGAGGTGAGTCATGCATTCGTATCACAAATGAAATAACCACTTCCAGAGCATTTGTTTATTCAGGATTACTGAGATGCCAGCAAGGCTGCAAAAACCAGTTTGGTGTGGGGTGCTGTTAGCCAAGTCGCTCCCCCGAGAGGCTCCTGGCTGTTCCTGCGCCTCTGGAGGAGTTTCATTCCAAGGAAACATTACATTGCTAAGAACGCTACTACCTGGAATGGACTGGAGGAGATAACTGTAGAAATGAAATAAGTAGAAAGATTAAGTGTGAAAGTGAGGCCAGTTCTCATGGTGTTTTTAAATGAGCTGTGAGAGATGACGAAAGGAGACAAATGAGTCAGAACCCCACTTTGCTTAGGTTGCCACGACCCCTAGCTTCTTTTTTTTTTTCCTTTTGAAAGTTCCCTTCAAAGGTGTGAAACCTGCTAGAGAAGAAAACAGAGCCAAAAGTTTCCAAGTAAGAAGTTTAGTTTTCATGGTCATCCCTCCGAAGCAGCGTTTTCATTTTATTCTATTATTAGTAATTGTAAGGAAGGAGCCCAGGAATCACCAAAACACGTCAACCCACTGTGCTCTGTGCTGCCCGCAGACCTGCTGAGGTCATCCCGGGGCTGATCCTAAGCCTGCCTAACAGCAGCAACACGGCCATTAGCTTGCGAACCCTGAACTGTGCAGTCCTATTAATTATTGGAGCCAAGAGCATAATATACTCTTAAGTACACAAGACAACCATTATGTACTCAGATGTATGACACAGAAGCACAACTTTTGTTGGTGCTGACAATAGGGTCAGCCTGTCTGATTAACTCTGAAAGGCTGCTGCAAGAGCCGTTTAGATGGCTCAGAGTGTCCATACATCAGACCAACGCAGTGGTCGGCAAACTCCTTAGTCCACAGAGCCAAAGAGCAACAGTACAACGATTGAAATTTCTTTTGAGAGCCAAATTTTTTAAACTTGAACTTCTTCTAACACCACTTCTTTAAAATAGACTCGCCCAGGCCGTGGTATTTTGTGGAAGAGCCACACTCAAGGGGCCAAAGAGCTGCCTGTGGCTTGCAAGCCGCGGTTTGCCGACCACTGGACCAACACATAGAATGCAGGTGCAGCCTTTTACAGGGCCAGACCTAAATTCCCTCCAGAGTTAACAAATTTGAGAGAAAAAACATTAAATAACTTAATAAATACTTTTGGAGAGCATAAACTAAGAATAAATTTAAGCATTCAATTTTCTTTAAACCTGTTTGGTAGTTTAAAGAAAACTGAACCATTCCAGAAAGGGTTTGAGGAAGCAAAATGTATATCAACAAGTATCTCCTGGGGTGACACCGATGAAGTGGCAGTTCAGCCTGATGCTCGAGTGCTCAAGTTAAACTGCTCTTACTTACAGCAGCCTTTCAGAGTTAGTACCCTCTGGAGCCAGGCTGCCTGGGTGCATTTCTGGACCAATTCTTGCACCTACTAAGCTCTATGACCTTGGGCAACTTAACCTCTGTGTGCACGACGTGTTTTCATGTATGAAGGGCACTAATAATAAAGGTTGCTTTGAAGATTAAATGAAATGATCCTTGTGAACACGGCCCAGCTCCAGACTCACAGCAAAGGCTCCCTAAATAGTAGTTGGCATTATAAGCATAGGTCAGGGTGTCTCAACCTGGTGTACATTGGAATCACTGGAAACTTCCTAAAATGTTGATTGATTCCCTCACATGAAACCAAGTCTCTAGGCTGGGCAGCTTTTGCAAAGCTCTTTGGGAGATGCTGAGGCTCAGTAAAGGTTGCACTGGCTTACATATGTTTTGGGGGGGGGGAGTGGCGGAGTGCAGCTATGGTCAATTCAAGTGTTTAAGTTCTGGGATACAAGTTCTTTTATTTTTATAGTTTTTGTAGGACTTCTATAGGCTAGTCCAGTGGTCAGCAAACTGCAGCTCACGGGCTGCGGTTTGTTGCTCTCTTGACTGAGTTTGCCGACCACGGACCTAGACTCTCGATTCCAATAATTACAGGCTTGTGATTAAGCCCCTATCCCAGTGGTCGGCAAACTCATTAGTCAACAGAGTGGCAAACCGTGGCTCGTGAGCCGCAGTTTGCCGACCACTGGGATAGGCTCTATGGACCATGCCTCACTCCACATGCAAACCTGCACAGCTACCTTAATCAGATGCATACTTACAGCTTAACTGATGCTTACCTGGTGCTCACTCTCTGTAAGATGTACTGCCTTTAAGAAGGCAGGTGCTTCCAGGTGCTGACAAACGCAGTCGGTATCAGGGAGTACGGGACTGTGGTTATGCTGTTCCACACATCCAGTGTTGGATCGTAGCAGTCCAACGTTTTGCATCGCTGAATGCCGAAGTATCCTCCCACCACGTAGAGCTTGTTCCCGGAGGCCACGGCGTGACAGCTCATGCGCTTTGCTGTCACATCTCCCACCTTGGTCCACTGGTAAGTCTCACTGTTGAACTTGTAGGCGGAGCAGGCGGAGAACTCTGTGTCTCCCCCCATAATAAAAATCTGGTTACCCAGCACAGCTGCTGCCGTGTAACGCCAGGGCTGGGGACAGGTGGCCGGCACCGTCCACCTGTTTTCACATTGATCATAACACTGGACCTTGGGGAGCTTGTCATGACTGACGCTGGTCCCTCCGAAAGCAAACAGCTTGAGCTTGGCACTCACTACCGCCGCATTGCTGACGCCTTCTCGGAGTGGGGCCACCATGGTCCATTTGTTGGTGGTGGGGTCATAATGTTCGACTTGCTTCAGCGAGACTGAGGGAGAGGCGGGGAGGCAGCCGGTTGCGGCCGTGTGCCCCCCGACCACATATAAGCAGTGCTTCAGTTCAGCAGAGCCATGGCCAAACCTGGCTACCAGCATGGGGGCGGCTTTGGACCACTCCTCATGCAGGGTGTCGTAAACCCAGACATCTTTCGAGACTCCGTTTTCAGACCCCCGACCCCCGGTAATGTACACTTTGCAGCCAATGGCACACGCACTGAACTCTTTTCTGGGGCTGGGGATGTCGGCCTTAGGAATGATCTCTTTGGCCTTCTGGTCTACTAGATACAGTTTGTCACACATGAAAGTCTGCCCTCCCAAGAGGAAGAGGGCATGGCCAGTCTTCCGAGGCCGGGCACAGAGGCTGGTCACCACGCCGTCGTTCTGCAGGATCTTCAGCTTGCACCTGATGGCCTCTTCCACAATCTCCTTGCTCTTCTTCTGCTTGGTGATGAGCTCCTCCATGGCCACGTTCTCCATGAGATAGATGGCTGGCAGCAGAGCCAGCCTCACCGTCTGCAGCAGCTCCGGGAGGTAGCAGTAGCGCTTCTTCAGGTCGTAGCTGATCCAGTTAATTGCAGACTCGTACACGAGCCTTTCATCTTCCGTCTCCAGCTCTTCACTGGACAAGAGCTGCACTACCATGTCCTGGGGCAGCTGGAGGAAGTCTTCGTTCTTCCGGATGGTCTGGAAGTTGCTGAGGCACATTCTCCAGGAGAGCTCGTAGAGCTTGGTGCACTGGTGCGCGTCAGACAGCAGCAGCATGCCCAGGCAGTTGGTGGGGTGCAGGTTCTTCTCCAGGAACTCCGCACAGGCGTCCCGGATATCTTGGAACTCCAGCATGTCGCCAGCTTCCAGGAGCGACTCTGCGTTTTCTTCGTTGATGATGACCCGGGAAGAGTACGCATAGTCGAGAAGCAGCTCCAAGACTTCCGGGTGGATGGAGTTGTCGAAATTGACTTCGCTGTCCTGGCTCTCCTTTAGGCCGCCACTGAACATGGCTTCAAAGTAGCGGCTGCAGGCAGCCAGCACGGCCCGGTGACAGGGGAAGGTCCTGTTTCCCGCATGGAGGAGGACATCGGTGAAGAGGCGCTGCTGCCTAAGAAGGTTCAGGTGAGTGAGGACGCTGTCGGCGTACGAAGACTTGTGAAACAGGTAGATGTTAATGGAGCCGCTGCTGGCCCGGGACTTGCGGTTCTCGTGCACACTGACTGACATTTTGTTTCCACTCCTGGAAAACAAAACAAAACCACTGAGGGGTGCTCCCGGTGTGTAAACAGCAGAACAAAGTAGCGATCCTTTTAGACAGAGAAAACAGAACTGTTTTTGCTATTAGCTCTGCTGCCACCTGTTCTGAATCATGGATGGCCATTCCTGTACCAAGTCAGAGACAACTACCTATAAGGAGAAGCATTCATGGGCATACTGTTGAGCTATTTGAACTATACACTGTTTAAAAAAAAAAAATCACTGCTTAAAAGCAGGTTCATCTTGGAAAACCTGACTGCCAACTTTCAGGATATTGAAGTCCTTGAGAATTGTATGTCAGCATAAGCCAGGAAAAGCAAGGTCTGGTTCTCACAGCTCCCTGTCCCTGTCCAGCTGATTCACTGCAGGCCACTTAAAATGCCAGGCCTCCAGCTCTCGTAACGCCAGGAGAGGCACCAGCTACAATGCCCTATGCAACATAAAGCCATGTGTAAAACAAATACCTGCTAATTAATTCCATTAAGCATTCCTTTGGTAAGATCCGGTCTCCCTGCAATATACAATAAGTAGGAAATGTAACATTAAAGGCACAGGCTTAGGCAACTTCTCTAATGACAGGATCCTTATGTAAAGTTACAGATTATTTCCAATCAGACAGCTCTACCACTGCAGAATCCTAAAAGTGGCCCAATAGACACATTACCATATATTGATCAGCAGGCTTTAGTGAAAACACAGAATAGATTCTGACCACAATCACCACCCATCTTTCTTGCTCTGGACAGCTTCCAAAATGAGGATTTAGGCACATAAAATAAAGAATATTTTTTTAGCATACTCATGAGTGCTGTTTTTCTGTTCTTCCTGCTTTATATCAATTCTTGGAAAACCAGTTGCAAGAACAAAGGATCTATCTGCCCCTCTCTTTTGATTTAGTAAGGCATCACCAGGACCATTCTTATTACCTGCTAATGCTGGCATCTGCAAAGAGGGAGTTCGAGATGCAAACATTGCCTTAGCTAAATCAAAAAATACACACATACACACACGTATGTGCATGGACTGTGCATGTGTGTGTATTTTGCCAGCCATTGTTAATTTCGGACCACCCTAGAATTTATTTGCTAACCAAACTGTTCTTTTTCTCAGTATCTAAATTGAAATTATAGCAGAATCTAATGCTACCTTTGGCTTACCTCAGTAAGTAAATTGTAGGCTAAAGATGTAGGAAATCCCTATTACCAATCTTCAAAAATTGAATCACATGCTTAACACACACACACACACACACACACACACACACACACAAAACACTCTACCTCTCTTTTACTTCAAAGAAATAAAGGCTTTAAGCATCTGCCTGTCAAAGGATTCCTAAGGAAGTTGTTTATCTCAGGAGAGTACACTGGGTGGTTACAGTATCTATTCCAAGCTTAGAACAGCCAGTTCTTACAGCAAAGCTGAAATTTACGGCCTGCTTATTTCCTTCAACCATTCAGATATTTATGTTTAATTTATATCCCAGGAATTATAAATAAATGCAAATGAGTACCTCACCACAGATACTAAGCTGCACTTCCCTGTCCACCTGTGTCACAGAAAACAAAAGCAGGTGCCTAACTTGCCTTAACACACAGGCAGCACACCACTACGTCAGTGGTCGGCAAACTGCGGCTCGCGAGCCACATTTGGCCCTTTGAGTGTGGTTCTTCCACAAAATACCACGGCCTAGGCTAGTCTATTTTGAAGACATGGCGTTAGAAGTTTAAGTTAAAAAAAATTTGGCTCTCAAAAGAAATTTCAATGGTTGTACTGCTGATAATTTGGCTCTGTTGACTAATGAGTTTGCCGACCACTGCGACTAGGTGATACAACTTGTTTCCTTTTATTTTCAGAATGTAACTTTTCATTAGACATAAACATGGCTTAGTGTAGGAAAATAAGCAACCAAGTCCCAGGCTCTGGTGTTACAAAGACTTTACAAACACCCATTAGTCTCCTATTAGTCTCCTAGATATAACAAATGGTAAGGAGCCAAGTTTCACCCCCCTCTCAAGCCAAGCTTCTACAAGCCTAGTACTTTTTCTCACCAGTGCTCAATGCTGCAGAGAACAACGGGCATGATCCTATGTGAATGCACCAGGTTTCCAAAGTGCTAAAACATCTATTAGTAATCACTGAAGCTCTACCACTGAAGCTTGACATGTGAATTACAGTAGTACATTCCATCTGAAGCACACTGAGGAAGATTTTAAGATCAAAAGATGCTATAAAAACTTACAAAAAAATCCAAATGAGTAGCTATAGCTTTGTTTTTTTAAAGCAAATACTTCCAAAGCAACCTCAAAAGCGGTCTCCATTCAGGCTAAGAGCAAATGCAGCTCTGGCTGAAGAGTGAGGGACCTCTGCACAAGGCGCATAAACACCAGAAGCACATGGGGCAGGAATCCCAGGAGCCCAGAGCACGTCTCCCTGAGCATTAAATACCTGATAATGTCAAACATGGCTCACAGCCAGGCCCACACTCAAGAAAACTGAAGAAGACCTTAGGATCTGCATCTTTATGCGTCCTGTGTTGGTGCACCTGCATTTTCCTGGTTGGCCCTTAAAGCCAGAAGGAAGAACCCAGCCTGTCATCCTGGATAATATCCAGATGGAGAAACCCGTCACAATCAAAACCCAATATACTTGCAGCAACATTTGATTAAAATAAAAGGTATATTTGAAGACCCATGGAAAAGGTTGCTTTCTGGTTTAAAATTAGCCAACATCCAAATACCATCCGGAAAAATGTATACAGTCCCTAAGCATACCTTCAACTCAAAATGAATCATCCTTCTGGCATTTTCTAAGCCCCCAGAGAAATATTTGCATGCCAAGTAAGTGTCCAAAAAAAATGCACACATATACTTAACCTGCACCTACAGAGATGAGAAAAGGGCTGCTATTACCCTAAACATCAAAAGGGCTTCTAGGTACAGTCACTTCAGTTCACGTAAAGCTCCTTACCTACGCTCTCTGCCTCCAATTCTGTGTGTCCCCGTCACATCTCTTTTGGTTTTGAACCTGATCTCAATGCAATTAAATGAGAAACTAAGCAGATTTGGAGGTGGGGGGAGGGGGGAGACACTGACATTATTGGAAACAACATGATGAAAAGATCTTTTAACAAGAAAAGCATTTCAACCATGCAACCCCCTGAAACACTCCAAACACTCGCAATGCTCTTTCACAGGCTGGCCGGGTTTCAGAGCGACAGCAAATTACAAGCCCAACAAGTTCAATGGTTCACCTCCACCCCGCCCACCAATTCCTGTCCTTTGAAACTAAGCGTGTTCCACTAATGGCCAAATACTGGACCTGCATGGGGAGAAATTAGTATTTTCCAGGAAAATATATTCATCCAGTTTTCATTCATTTCCTAGGCATTTCGCAAAAGTGACCGTGCCCTCCGGAGGGATGGATGTCTGCGCGTGGCCGCAAGGTTCCCTCTGCCGGGCAGGGCGCAACGTGGGCCAACAATCCCGCGCGCTCGGCCCATGAGAATGTGAGGTACGAGGCAGCGGGAAATCCACCCCCGGGGAAGCACCGCTTTCCGAGGCGGGAGGGGGGGAGGAGCGGGGGTGAGGGTTGGGGTATCATTCCCAGGCGGTGCTCCTCCATCCTCCACCAGCTCTCCGGGGCGCTGTGCCGCCACCGGCAGGCCCTTCCGGCGGTGCCGGGCTCCTGCTGGCTGTGGGAGGGCATCGGGAAACACTGAGGTCTCCTCCACCCCAACAAGGGCTCCCCATCTCCGCCTCAGTAGGAAGCTGCGGACGCGGGGGCCGACGCACACCCCTCGCGAACACACACCCCACCACAGGCCAAGCGGGTCCTGCAACCCGCGGAGCCCGCAACAGGTCCGGGGCGGCGGGGGAAACTTACAGCGGTGACGACCGGCCTCAGCGAGCAACTAGCTGGGTTCTGGCCGCGGCCGCCGGGCGGGGAGGCGGCGGAGCGGACGTCTCAGCGCCGCCGGGGAGCCAGCCGCAGCGAGGGCCCGGGCGAAAGGGCTGCGCGCCGGGCGCCGGGCGCGGAGAGGAGCGCGCCGGGGCGCTGGCTCGGGCCGGCTACCGCTGGCGGCTCGCCTCGGCCTCGCGGTCCCCACGCCGCGGACTCCGGGTGTCCGCGACCCACGGAGCGCCTCCCGGAGCGAGTCTCGGGAAGGGGAGAGCCAGCCCGCGGGCTGGGCGCTAGGGGGAGGGAGCTGGCGAGAGAGCGCCGAGCGCGCCGGCAGCCGCCTGGCGTCTGCACCGGGTCTCCGCACCGACCGGCCGCGCCGCCGCCGCCGCTCCGGCTGCCCGAGCAGTCTGTGCGCCGCGCCGCCGAGCGCCGGCTTTAAGTGGGGCGGCGCGGAGGGGCGGGGAGGGGCGAGGGGGGTGTGCGGTGAGTGACACCCGGAGAGGGAGGGCGGGCGGGCGGGAGGAAGCGCTGGAAGGCAGCCTTCGGAGGTGGAAGAGGAGGAGGAGGAGGTGGAGCAGAAGAAAGCTGGAGAAGAGCGTGTCGAGGGAGTTAATCGAGAAAGGAAGCGGGGGTGGGGGCTGCGGAGAGTGGAGACAAAGCGGACGCCGGGTCTCAGCCCTGAGCGAGCAGCTGCAGCCCTCGGGGACCGCGAGGGAAAAGTTTCCCCGGGTCCGAGTGTCGGCGCCACCGTGGCCCGGCCCCTTGAATGGCTAGACCCGAAGCGCAGGGACCCTCGGCGGGGGGCGCACAGCCCGGGGCTGCGCGATCCACGCAGCCGCAGCGCCCGCGGGGCTCTAGGAAGGGTGGCGAGGGACGAGCGGGGGCCCGCGGCACGCGCCCTGGGCGCGCCCAGTCTGCGCCCCGGCTGGGACCCCCGGAGGGCGGACAGTGGCGTTTGAGCAGGAAGGGGCACCCGTTTGGACACTCCGGAGACCCTGTGGGTGGAGGGGGCCAAGCCGGCTGTGGGGTTTCTCGCTGGCTGCAGGGCCCAACAGACCCGAGACCCAGGCGTCTGCTCCACCCGCGACCCGTGGGGCAGCCAGAGCCGGACTCTGCCCCACGCGGCACGGTGCCCCGCCGCCTCCCGGCGCGGCCCGGCGGGGCGGGCCCCGGCGCCGCGCAGCCAATCGCCGGGGCCGCTTGATTCAAAGCGAGCGGCTCAAAGGCGCCGCGGCGCCGCCCCCGCTCCCGGGCGGGGAGCCCCCGCCGCCCGCCCCGCCCCGCCCCGCCGGGACCCTTCCGGTCTTTTTTCGCTCCGCTGGGCGCGCGGGGAGCGCCGCGCAGGAACGGCCCGCGCGCACGTGTCTGCAGCGCCGCGGGCCCGGAGGGGAGAAAGGGAGCTGGAAACATCCGCTTTCTTGCTTTCTTGCTTTTTTTTTTTAAATTAGGATCTGGGGTTAAATCTGTCAGGGAACCGTAGAGATGACCGGTCCAGCCCACTTGTTTTACAGGTTAGGAAGCCGAGGCCCCGGGCCAGGTCCACTGTCCACCTCCAGACAGCACACCACTCACAGGGGCCAGCCCTGCAGCGCGGCGTCCCCACACCCCCGCGCCCACTGTCCTTCCAAAGCAGAATGCGCCCTCCAGGCTGAGGCTCCCCAGCCGGGCCCTCCCAGACCCAGGAGCGGCCGAAGCCCAAACGGCCGGTTCCTGAGTCCAACCCCATGTCCCTCTCCCCGCGGTGTCTCCGGCGGTTCGCGCGGAGAAAGGCCGCTCCTTGCACACAAAGAAAGACGGTGCCCTCTGAAGTCCTTTGTTAGCATGGAGTCCTCGGCCTCGCCCGCAGCCTTTCCGAGTCTGTTCCCTGGTTTATAAACTGGTCCGTGGAGCCGCAGCCCCAGCCTGCTTCCCAGGGCCGGCGGCGGCGGATGGACAGGCTCGCGGGTGAGGACCACGCGCGCAGACCCTGCCCCGGACCGAGCCGCGGGCAGAATCCGGGGAGCCGGGGAGAATGGAAAGGCTATGGGCGCCAGAGATGGGTGCTGGGAAGGTGGGACGTGTAGATGGGTAGCCATGGAAAAGGTCTTTGAACAGCATGCTGCGGGTAGCCTGCGGCCAGGTGTGGGGGAGCAGATCCGGGTGGCCTCAGGGCGCTTTATAGGAATGTATTGTTGTCTGCCAAGGTGGCAGGTCAAAAGCAAGCCACGCTGGTTTTGAAGACCAAATGTCATTGTCTTCCTGGGGGAGGAAACATTGTGTTTAAATTAAGAGATTAACATGTAAGAAGTATTTCCTTCTCCTGTGGCCTGGCACCATATCTACCTAGAACCTCGCCTAGGGGACCCTGCCTAGAAATAAAACACAGCCCAGGCCTGGCTGGTGTGGGTCAGTGGTTGAGTGCGGACCTATGAATGGGGAGGTCACAGGGTTCCATTCCCCAGCGGGGCCAGGGCCGGGTTTTCGGGCTCAAACCCCATCGCTGGTGAGGGAAGCATGCAGGAGGCAGCCTATCAATTATCCTCTTTCATCATGATGTTTCTCTCTCTTCCCCAACCCCTTCCTCTCTGAAATCAATAAAGAGATATTTAAAAAAAGAAAAGCCCAGCCAGCGTGGCTCAGTCGTTGGGTATTTACCTGTAAACCAGGAGGTCACACAGTGTGATTCCTGGGCAGGGCACAGGCCAGGGTGGTGGGCTCTATCCCCAGGGTGGGGTGTGGTGGAGGCAGCCCGTCAATGATTCTCTCTCATCATTGAAGTTTCTCTCTCCCCCTCTCCCTTCTTCCTCTCTGAAATAAATAAGAATATATTTAAAACACACACACACCCCTCAGCTGGTGGAGTGGAGATTTCATCAGAGGAGGCCACTGAGCTAGGAACAGGCCAATCTGTGTTACCGCTGCACCACCTGGACACAAAGTGTCTTTACCCCTGGAGACCGCAAAGTTTACTTCTCTTTGAAAGTAGCTATGCCTTGGATCACCATCCTCCCATGCCAGTTCCCTGTGTCGGTTTCTACCTAATGCCGCTACCTCTCTGTGCTTCAAGGAAAGAGAAGGAAAAGAGTTGTAACCTGGAAAGTCTTGAGATGTATTCAGTGTACGTTTGCTTCCTCTGCCTGGGGGAGATAAGCAACATGAGGCAGAGAAAAGAAATTAGCGTAAGTAGGTTATAAAATGGGAAAACATTTTCCGGCTAAAAGACTCAGGAACTAAACTTGCCTGTTTTTTTTGGTGGTGGTGGTGGGGGGGTGTTTGCTGCCCATGACCTCCTACAAAGGGCACACTGGTTTGCTTGAACCAACGTGTGAAAAGTTTTCAGCCAGTATGCAGTGGCTAAAAGTGATTTGCCATTTAGCATATTTATGACCGCAGCAACAACACCTGTGTGATGGCTCCCAACATTTCTCAGCCAATCCTAAAGGCAATTCTTGTCACTTCGCCCACAAGGAAGGAAAAAAAAATGAGCAAGTCTGATATCTGTGCGAGAAGACCTCGCTAGGCACGCCTGTGGTCTAACTAGACGACGGTCGTCCTAGTCGATAGCTGAGTCACAACTCAGGAAACGCTACAGACGGCCTTGTCATTCAATGGCCACCACCTCACGCAAGATGTTAGGCCGGTCCTGCACGCCCCTGGGAGCTGGTCCTCCGCTCTGCTTTGTGACACCAAACCAGTGTCTCATTTTTAATGCTATTAAGAAGCTGTGCCCAAGGCTTTGGCCTTGTTATCTCCCCTAACAACGTTATTTTGTTCAGCTGCAAAATAAGCAGCGTGGGGTTAAACGTATTAGCTGCCTTCAAACCTAATTTATCTTCATTCCTTCCTAATTTACACTCGGGCTGAATTAATGAGTGTGATGTAATTAACATGGTGCGACCATGGTACCAGGGACAGACAGCCCGCAGAGTGGGCTGAGCAGCTGCCCTCCTGCCTCCCTGGGTCTCCTGAAGCCCCACCCGAATGTCCCATGTGCTCCCTGCCAGTCTTCCAAAAGCGTCCTCTTTGTTCTACCACCCGCTTCCGGCCTCTGTGCGAGGAAGATGGCCCAGCTTTCCTTCCTTCCTGGTGTTATTTGTGCGATGGGCTTCAAGGCTGCGGCCTGTGGAGTCAGTGTAGCCGAGGGGCCGACTGCCCACAAAGATCTGTGTTCTTCCTCCCGCGAGTCAGGTGTGTGCTGGGAAGTGGATCCCTTAGCCAGGACTTCATCTTTCTGTCTACACTCATGTCCTGGGATCCCATACTTATGGAAGGAAAAGGAGAGGAGGAGGATGGGCAGAAGGAGGAGCTGAGCCCACGTTAGTCTCAGCCAAGTGGGAATGACCCTGCAGATTGTCCCCAGACTAGGGCAGTGGTTCCAGTTTCTGAATGCAAGCTGCCCAGGAGAGGGACAGCAGCCTTGGTCAAGGGGCACTCTTCAGAGGCGGTTCTGAAGAGGACAGACAGCTGGGAGTCTTCTGCTGCCAGCAGCCCAGCAGCTGGGGGGAGAAGTCCTTCTTTCTCACAGGAATACCAGGACAGGACTGAGGGCCCAGCAAAGGATCCACTTCCACACCTCACCCCAACTCAGATGCACAAATGGGGGGAAATGAGGCCTCAGGTCCTGTCAGCAAACCCCTTACTTTCAAAAAGAGGGAATTTTTTTTTTAAGACAAAAATAAGGAGCAAAGATAATCAATTGATACAAGAAGTTATGAGCATTGTATAAGTCAGTTATTTTTTTCTCTGGGGGCAAACAGGAGAGCTTAGCTGATAATTTTCTAAATTTTATTTGCCACAGTTGGTATTGATGCCCTTTTTTTAAATTGATTTTTTTACAGAGAGGAAGGGACAGGGATAGAGAGTTAGAAACATCAATGAGAGACATCAATCAGCCGCTTCTTGCACGCCCCCTACTGGGGATGTGCCCGCAACCAAGATACATGCCCTTGATCAGAATTGAAACTGGGACTTTTCAGTCTGCAGGCCGACACTCTATCCACTGAGCCAAACCGGTTTCGGCCGTATTTATGCCTTTTTTTTTTTTTTTAACCTGTATTTGTGTGGAATATCAGTTATTTTAAGAACTTTGAGAGTGTTCTTAAAACTGTATCCACACTGGCTTGGTCAGACTTAAGTTTTTCAATTGCTTCCTACATCCTTTACATGCATTTTGTTCATTAAATTGGATTATGGCATGACTTTCAAATTCCAATTGTTCAGTGCTGGTATCGTAGACAATGGGCTTCTCTAGCATGACTTTGGATGGAAAGTCTTGTGTATTTGTGTCCTCCCATTGCTAAGCTCCACCATTGTATTAACCCCTCTGTTCAGAGCTGTGAGGGCTGAACAATCCATTCTTCCTCTGAGAATCTGTCACCTTACACAGTCCCAAAAGGCCTTGCAAGGAAGGGGTAGGCAGGTTACTGGTTGCTTACAGGACTGCAGGGGGACACACTGAGGCACTTTTCCTCGGTGACGCTTTACTCTATGAAGTCTGGCCATTGGTAAATCAGTCCAGGCTGCTTCTGTGATTTCTACACCAGGACCCCTCAAGACAATGATCTTCACAGCCTGTTGTAAGTTTTAGATTTTAGGGTCAGGATGTTAAAGCAGCATGTATTATTTTCTCTCTAATTATGAAAGCAATGGGTGGTGCAAATTTGGAGTAAACAGAAAAGTAAAAGAAAAAAAAATGAACCATGGGCCCATCACTTGGAGAGAATGACACTTAACATTTAAACTCCAGTCTTCCTGTGTCCCTGTCGCATTTTTATTTTTAGCATCTACATGGTTAAGGACAGATTCTCTAGAACCAAACCAGAATTCCTGCTTTTACAGTTACTGGCGGGGTGTTTGGGAGCAGGTGTTTAGTGTCCCAGTTCGTAATGTGCGACAATGACAGTACCAGGCTCAGATGACTGCTTTTCAGATGAACTAAACCAGTGTATGTACAGCACACAGAGCAGTGCCTGGCTTGTGCTAAGTACTATATAATGCTTGCTTCTATGATTCCTTAGTAAGCTGTTTAAGGAGAAGTGTCCTACAGTCCCCTAACTATTTCCTAGTAACTCCTAAATAAAAGTGAATTCAGCCCCAGATGGTGCAGCTCAGTTGTTTGAGTGTTATCCAGTTCCCGGCAACCAATTGATGTTTGTTTCTCTCTCTCTTCCCCACCCCCTCTTCTCTCTCTCTAAATATATATATATATTTTTTATATATTTACATATATATATATATATATAGAGAGAGAGAGAGAGAGAGAGTCCTTTTCAAAGTTCCCCTTTCCATATCTGCCCAGTCACACTGGGGTAAGAAGCACATCCTGCCTTGGATGACATTCCGTTCTGGGAGTGTGAATTTGCACACCCAGGAACCTGACAGCCTGTGCAACAACCGCTCAAATTCATGGGATTGGCCTGTTTCCTTCCATCTCCCACGGATACCATCTTCATGATTTGTCCTGGGGCCATGGGTCTTCAATTGATGATGGAGAAATGACTCTTTAATTTTCATTACCTTAAAAGATGAAGCTGCTGCAGAGGGGAAAGCATTTAAGAAATCATGAATTTACGAACGAAGGCTGCCGCCAAGACAGAGCCTGCCAAGACACAAATATGGGCCTGGCTGTTTCCTGCCTGATGTCTTGTAGAGTGCTCTTGGTAAAAGCTCACTCATGTCCATCAGAATCGCACCAGGCCTTCGTGGGGGTGTGGCCTTTCACAGTCTGGGGCATCTTAAACCACCTCCCTCCCATTTTCCACAATCCTTTGGGTGCGTGAAGGCTCCTGGGTCTAAACTCTTAATTTCCTCTGAGTAATTACATCAACAATTGACTCTTGTGGAGAAACCAAGATGGCAGCATAGGTAAACACCTAAACTGCTGCCTAGCACCACAATTTCAAAACTACACCTAAAAGACAAAACGGACATCATCCAGAACCACAGGAAAGCTGGCTGAGTGGAAATTCTACAACTAGGAGGAAAGAGGAAAGCACACTGAGATTCAGAGGAGCTGCAAAAGGCTGAGGTATGGAGACACACGCAGAGAGGACTAGAGGCTGAGTGTGTGGCTGGCTTTCTCTAGTGGGAGGAAGAAAGAAGCTTCTGACTGTGCTGAACTCCAGTTCCAGGCTGGACCCTGGGGACCCAGACTCATTCAGAGGGAATCTGGACTGTCAAGAAAAGAGAAAAGCACACTGAGACTCAGGGGAGCTGCAGAAGGAAGAGGTCTGGAGGTGCGCCAGTGCAGAGAGGACTGACTGCTGAGTGTGTGGCTGGCTTTCTCAAGTGGGAGGGAGTCAGAAGCCCCCTACTGTGCTGAACTCCAGTTTTGAGCAAGACTCTGGGAACCCAGATTCATTTGAGGGGAATTTGGACTGTCTTGCAGTGGGCAAAACTCGAGGGTGGCTTTCTCTCAGAGGTCCTTGCAGCAATTACTAAGGAACACTGAGACCCAGGGGCCTCATTGGGCAAAGCTGACAGGAAGCCAAGGTTGTCTGCTCCACCCAGAGACTCCGCCCCATCCAAGCTGAGCACAGAGACTTTTGAAATTTTGCAAGTCTTGTATCATAAAGGTGTTTCCAGCATAGAAGTTCTCCCAGCGTAGAAACAGGTGATCCTCACAGCCAATTGGCCTTGAAATCAATTCCTCCCAAGACAACAATCAAGACTTAACTACAACAAGGCTGTGGACACAGTCCACAAAGGGGTGCACCAAGAGAGTCCACCTAATGTAACTGGGGAGGCTGAGCCACTGGGCCCTATAGGACACCTAGCACACAAAGCTACTCTACCAACTCAAGGAAGCAGTGAAAATACAAAGACAAAAAAAAGATCACAAATGAAAGAAATGGAGGAAAGCAAACGACTGGATATAGAGTTCAAAATCACGGTTATAAGGTTTTTTAAGAATTTCTTAGAAAAGGCCAATAAATTTAGCAAGACCCTCGAGGATATGAGTGAGACCCTTGAGGATATGAAAAAGGACCAACTAGAAAGTAAACATACACTGACTGAAATAAAAAATATTATACAGAGACCTAACAGCAGACTTGAGAATCACAAGAATCAAGTCAGAGAAGCCAAGATGGCGGCATAGGTAAACACCTATACTGCTGCCTCGCACAACAATTTCAAAACTACAACTAAAAGACAGAACGGACATCATCCAGAACCACAGGAAAGCTGGCTGAGTGGAAGTTCTACAACTAGAGGGAAAGAGAGGGGCTCACGGAGACCCAGAGGAGCTGCAAAAAGCTGAGGTACGGAGACGAGCGCGCTGAGAGAGCGGTGCCGGAGTACCTGGCTGGCTTTCTCTGGCGGGAGGGAAACGGAGACTCCCAACGGCATTGAACCCCTTCTCTTACGACACTAAACCCCAGATCCAGCCGAAACTCATACGGGGGAGTTTGGACTGTGAAAAGGGAGAAGTGCACGGAAATTTAGGGGAGTTGCAAAGGATCGGAGGTCTGGTCGCGCACGGCACC
The DNA here is from genome assembly GCA_011751065.1 of Lasiurus cinereus. Taxonomy (NCBI): domain Eukaryota; kingdom Metazoa; phylum Chordata; class Mammalia; order Chiroptera; family Vespertilionidae; genus Lasiurus; species Lasiurus cinereus. The sequence goes on along the minus strand of JAAGEH010002531.1, from coordinate 42,370,938 downwards.
ACGCGGAGGACGGATTGCTGATTGTGCCGCGGGCTTTCGCGAGTGGGCGGGAGACAGACCCTCCGATCTGTGCCACTTCTGAGTCCACTGGGCCCCTGTTTTGGGCGAAACCCTGGGGACCTAGACTCGTGTGGTCCTGGTTCGCAGGGGAGCCGGAAAGGCAGCGGTTGGAGGCGCTGCGGGTGCGCGCGCACAAGGACCGCTCCAGCCATTACCCAGTCACGGGAGACTCAGGGGCCGTGGAGGGCGGGGCCGACTGGAAGGCAAGGCGGTCCCTTAAGCCCTGAGACTCCACCCTCCCAAGCTCAGCAGAGGCTTCTGCAGCTGAATCCAGCACAGAAGTTTCCCCGGCACAGTGAAAATGCCGAGACAAGGGAAGGGATTACAAGCAAAAGAAATGGAGGAAAAAAAACGACTGGATATAGAGTTCAAAACCACGCTTATAAGGTTTTGCAAGAATATGCTAGAAAAGATGGATAAATTTAGTGAGACCCAAGAGAAGATAATAAATACACTGACTGAAATGAATACTATTACGCAGAGTACTAACAGCAGACTAGAGAAAGGCAAGGATCAAGTCAAAAATTTGAAATATAAAGAAGCAGAAAACATTCAACTGGAAAAGCAAGAAGAGAAAAGAATCCAAAAATGTGAACATAATGTAAGGAGCCTCTGGGACAGCTTCAAGCGTACCAACATCAGAATTGTGGGGGTGCCAGAAGAAGAGAGAGAGCAAGATACTGAAAATCTGTTTAAAGAAATAATGACTGAAAACTTCCCACATCTGGTAAAAGAAATAGACTTACAAGTCGAGGAAGCACACAGAACCCCAAAGAAAAGGAACCCAAAGAGGACTACACCAAGACACATCATAATTAAAATGCCAAGAGCAAAAGA